>JAKLTH010000267.1:0-1200000 GCA_025175895.1 Wurfbainia villosa | reverse complement strand
AAACTTTCACAAAAAAAATATATTGGTCATCACATATGGGAACTCAGTTTTTCCCATTCAAATATAATACACAAAATCCAGAACTGGTAGAGCATTACAAACAGAGAGACCTAAAATGGATACTAAAAAAATCTACCCAGATTACAGCCAAAGAATACCGAGAGAGTATGGCAGATCAAAGAAGGACAAGGACCCCACCAGCACAGGATGCTCCGGGTTCCACCACCTCAACACAGGACAGGAATCTAGACAACATGATGGAAAGTTGACAGCACCACAGACTTTACAGCTCAGAAAAGGAATCTTCGTACAAACACAACTCAAAGCACCTGTCAAAAAGAAAAGAAACACATCAGCCTTACAGCTCCACAAGCACCAAGCAGATTACTTCTCTCTGAAGTAAACATGACTATAAAAGGAGACCCATGCTACTTCTAAGCGGCATCCCTTCGAAGACCACTACTCTATTTTGTTTCTCTGTGTGTTAGTGTAAGTAAGTGTGGAAGCGTCCAATCCTTTATTTTAAGCATTAGAACTGTAAGTTTTTATTTTGTATGTTTCCTATGGATGTTTTTTCTTGAGTTTCTTGAGTCTTGTAATTCCCTATGCAATTTCCTTTTAAAGCATGATTGTAATTTTCTTTGAATGTAAGTGTGATTCTCTTTTTGAATATTAAGTTGTTCTTTCAGTCCTTATTTTCTTTTCTAGAGATAACTCCATAAATCTACTTATAAGACCTGTGCTGCGATGGGGTTCAAAAAAAGGAAATAGGCTGTGTTGGCCTAAAAAACCAAGGAGCTGTATGATGGTCAAGTATTTTTCAGATAATTCACAATTTATATCTACAGATTAGCTTGAAGAAGAAGCAAGAAGAGACTGAGCACAAGAAGAAGGGGAAAGCTGAGGCTCATTTGTATACTATCATAAAGGTTTGCTGTTAGGTTCCATGGTATTGAGATAACTTTTTTACTTAATCATAAAAGTGATTAAGCTACCTGAACAAATGCAACTGACTAATAGGCTAACTGGAGCATTTATCGATTGTCTAAGTGTATATTTGTTTCATTTTAAATGTGTCTTCAAGAGTTTTTTCACAATAGGTGATATCTCAATTTTCGCTCTAATATTCTCATTTCTTGTATTGTCCTGTCCATTCTCGTATGTCCACACATCTACTTTAACATCCTCGTCTCTACAATTCTCATATTGTATTCATGTGCTCGAGTCATAGCCCAACATGTCATATAACATAGTAAGTCTAATTGTCATTTTGTAGAACTACCCTTTAAATTTTAAAGGTATTTTATAATCACAAAGACCTTATGCTCTCCTCCATTTTAACTATTCAATTTATATTATATGTAAGCTATCTCGCTCAATATCTCCATCTCGTTGCATAAATAATTCTAAATATTTAAAACCCTTGATTACAGATAACTCATTCTCTCCTATTTTAACATTCATCTCGTTGTGTCTAATATTCCTAAATTAAAATTCTATATGTTGTCTTTATTTTTTTAAGTCTAAAATCTTTCACTTTCAACATTTTTTTTCCAAGATTTAAGTTTAGGAATTATTCCTTCACATTTATTAAAATAGTATCATCTGCAAATAACATATGCTATAGTGTCGTACTATTATTTCTGATATTTTTCAATTAGTTTCTGAAGAAGATGTATTGTTTCTATTCTCGACCTTTTTGGTATAAATCCAAATTGATTTTCGATCACCATGATCTCCTAAGTTTTTTTTCTATTACTCTTTCCTAAAATACTTTTAAAACTTAAAGAAAAATTTTATAAAACGGCTATTAGACCTGCTATTTTATTTGAAGCAGAACGTTGGGCTATGACTTGAGCACATTAGCAAAAAAGATGAGAGTTGCAAAACTGAGAATGTTAAGATGGACGTGTGGACATACGAGAATGGATAAATTAAAAAATAAAAATATTAGAACAAAAGTTTAGGTTACACTTATTGAAGAAAAATTTCAGGAAATATGTTTAAGATAGTACGAATATGTACTTAGACGATCGATATATGCTCCAGTTAGGCGATGTGAAATTATTATAAATATACAAATCAAACGAGAAAGAGGAAGACTAAAGAAAACTTGTTAGCAACCATAAAATAAGATAAAATTTATTTAAATATCGATGATGATATAGTAGCAGATAGAGTCTAATGACATAAGAGGATCTATATAGTCGACCCCACCTAGTGGGATAAGACTTGGTTGTTAGTTTGTCTTGTCTCAAATTCATGGTATGATTCACTAATTAATATTCTTATAATTTGCACAATTTTATATATTTCCTTCTTTTTATATAAAGAAGCTATAGTGTCCGTTCAATTGTGTAATTTGTGAGGGGTTGACAATGTTGAAATTATATATATTTCCTTCCTTTTTAAACTTAATGGTTGTGACAGATTGGCAATCCGTACAAAGTGAATGTAGATCTAATAATTAACTTTCAACCAAAAAGATTTAGTAATTAGCTCTTGCAAATTTTCCTATAAATTTAAGAGAGGATCTACATGTATTTAACCACTCGTGTTTAATGCTTCTGAAACAATCGAAGTACAGAATATGGATGCTAATGTGGTTGGGGTGACTACTAAACGGCGTCTCACACCTGTTGGCCCCTCTTCCAACGTCGACTTCTCTTCTGCCTCTATCGTCCCTCCCTCAAGGAACCTCCAGCCTGACGAGCTCGCCAACAACCAGCTCTTCGAGGAGAACAAACCCTCCGTTGTCTTCATCAACGACCGTTTTCCTCAGGGTTTAGGCTCGGGGTTCATCTGGAACACAGAAGGCCACATCGTCACAAATTACCATGTCATCTGTGGTGCCTGCAACCTCAGGTTGGTGAGGAGAGCAGATTTGTCCGCTATCCCTCTTCCTACTACTAGTTATTTCTATAAACCACTAAATTCATATGCTGTTCAACTGGTAATTCAACTCGAGCTTTGCCTAAAGAGTATCTTTTGACTCACATTTCATTACCCCCATATGCTTGTTTGTTCTTATACTGTGGGCTTCTTGCTTTGAACACAGTTTGGAAATCAAGATTATGTTAGACTTGTTTGGTATGTACAGTGTGACACTGGCTGATGAGATGGAATATAAAGCAAAAGTTGTGGGATATAACCTAAATAATGATGTTGCTGTTTTGCACATTGATGCACCAAAGGAAAAATTGAGGCCGATAAAAGTTGGCATATCGTCCAACCTGCTTATAGGACAGAGAGTTTATGCCATTGGACATCCTGTAAGTGATTCAGCAGTTATATTATTCCAAGTGGCTTCCTATGCCATATGCATCTTTCATCACGCTTGGTATTCAAATCAATATGAACATATAGGATCTAAGTAGGGTTTTTTGAGAAATGCTTCATTCTGCAGCCGAGGAAAATTCAGTTCAACACACATGGCATTCTATTGGAGAATCACCGCTACACATAATGTCTTGGTTTGCTCCACATAAGGTTTCAAAAAGCCTATGAAGCAATGTGCAATTGGATCATTGCATAGCATATTTGCAGTAGTATTGACTAACTTATTCGCAATAAAGTATTTTATTTAACACATTCAATTTTTTTTTCCATAGAAAAATGTATGGCAAACTTATGATGCAAAACACACGAAATATAGCAATCCATGTTAGTTAAGAATGTAGAATAAATTGTGCAAATCTATAACTAACTTGTAGCTAAAATGTTTTGCACTTTCAATATGAATACAGAAATTAACTCTCACAAGTTTCAAAAAATTTGTTTGACCACACAGGGAGGTCGTATATGCAATATTTGACTCCTTTCCAAGTCCACCTAGATGACTTGTGCTTTATAAACTTATGGTTCCATGGACTAGGAAATGTTGTAGAAAATCGTCACTGATGGACCAATGAGCTAAGTATATCATATCTAATGTTGGGGTTGTTGAATCTGAAGTCAATGAAGCGGGCATATTTTTGAGGAAAAAGGAGAAGCCAACCTAAATTTGTTTCTTTATAGAAGATGATACTTCAGTTAGATTCTGGATAGCCATCTTTTCTGTCTTCATAGCAATTAGATGCCAAAATCCCCATTGTAGAGATTTAATATTGCTATGTTGATGAAGATTAATAATGTGGGCTAAAGCTGATATGTAAACATTCTAATTAAAGTTAAAGATAATGCTGAAGCTAGAATATCATTCTAAATATTTCTTTAGTAGGAAATATAGCTTATATTATGTCCTATAAGTAGAGGTACTGACAATTATGATTGTTGTTAGAGTCCATCTAGTAAATTTAATTAGCTTAGCATTTATTATGCTTTTGTTTCTCGATGCAGTTTGGGTGGAGATACGTATTTACTCCAGGAGTTATCAGGTTGGTTATCTCATTGCACTACTTGGTTGCTGGAAAGATTTAACTACTTAATGCAGTAAGAAAGTTGAATGTCATGACAGATAGACACTCTAATTTTTCAGCTATTTGCATATATTACTACTACAACAACAATCACATCTTATCCCACTCGGTTAGATCGGCTATATAGATCTTTCTATGTCATTGATCTTTATCTCCTATTATATCATCATCTATATTTAAATAAATTTTGTCGTGTTTTATTGTTGCTAACTAAGTTTTTTTAATTTTTTTTTCTCATTCGATTTGTATATTTACAATAATTTCACATCATCTAACTAGAATATTTATTGGTTGTACAAGTACATATTCGTATCATGTGAAATATATCTCTAAGAGTTCTCTCAATAGGTGCAATCACAACTTTCGCTTTATTGTTTTCTGTTCTTATTTTATCCTTCTTTTGCTCGTGCTTGAGTTATAGTTTAACATTCAACTCTATATAACATAACAGTTCTAACTACCATTTTATAAAACATTTTTGTTTAAATTTTAAAAGTACTTTACGATCACAAAGAACACCCGATGTTTTCCTCTACTTCAACTATGTTGTTTATATTTTATGTAAGACATTTCTCTTAATCACTCTATCCTTTTGTATATATTCTTTTTTTTTATTCTACCAAGTGTAAGACCTTTCACTTCTAGCGTTCCCCTTCAATATTTAAGATTAATATTTACTTTTTCGCGTGTCTTATCTATCAAAATAATACTATTTGTAAATAATATGCACCATGGTATTGTATTTTGGATATGCTTAACGAGTTAATCTATGATTAGTGTAAAAAAGATATGAATATAAAATTGATCTTTAATGTATATGGAAAATGCTTCGGTTAATTCTTCTGATGTTTTCACTCTTTTCATATATCTTCGTATATATCATTAATTATTTCAATATATGTTGTAGTGACATCTTTCTTTTCTAAATTTTTTTACCTAATTTCTCGTGGTACTCTATTATAAGTTTTTTTAAGGTCAATAAATACCATATGTAAGTCTTGCTTTTGTTCTCGATACTTTTCAATTTGTTGTCTAAGAAGATGTATAACTTCTATTGTCGACATTCTCGATAAAAATTCAAATTGATTTTTGGTCACCATGGTCTCTTAGTCTTTTTTTTTTCTATTATTTCTTCTCATAATTTCATTGTTTGATTCATTAGTTTAAACTCTTATAATTGTTACAATTTTATCTGTCTCTTATTTTTTGTATAACGGAATTAGATAATTTATTTTCTATTGATCAGATATTTTTTCGTTTTCAATTTCAAGTTAAATAACTTTGTAAGTCATTTAATATTTTGTTTGTCTAGATACTTCTATACCTCTATTGGAATATTATTTAGTTCAATTACTTTTTTATTTTGCCTCTCATTTAAAGTTTGCTTTACTTATGAAGGTTGAATTCTACGATGAAAATTTAAATTTTTATATTCCTTTGACATTCTTAAATTACCCAAGTTAAATTGAATAATTGATCATCTAAATCTTCATTAAAAAGTTGATGAAAATACCTTTTGCATCGCTCTTTTGTTTACTCATTGTTCAATAATATCCTATTGCATTCTTCTTTAGAATATCTTATGTGGGTAAGATCTCTAGTTTTTTTATTTTTTTTATTTTGAACTTTACCTATTTTATAAATATCTTGTTTTCTTTATTATGTATCCAATTGTATAAACATTCAAAAGTTTCATTTTTGTATTCACTTACTATTTTCTTGATCTCTTCCTTTGTTATTGTATATTATTTTTATTTTTTTTCATTCTTGTAAGTGTATAATATCTTATAGATTTTTTCGTTTTTCTTCATTTTCTCCTCTACTTTCTCGTTATACCATTAAGATTCTTTATTTAGTGGTGTATTTTTTTTTCACTCGCCATGTAGATTTTTGACTATCATTTTTAATTTTAATTTTATTTTATCTTATATCATATTTGAATTATTATCTAACTCTTTTAATATTTGTACTCTTATCCTCCTGAGAAATTCAATGATGCATGCGATGTGTGTGTTACGCTTTTTTTTTTTTTTTTTTGTTGATTGTCTTTATTTCATCCCTATTATATCTCTGCAGTGAACTGGGGTTATACTTTCCCTCCCCAGCAAATGGACTGCCTATACTAGGTGGAATACTGACTAATGCTTCGATAAACCCTGGTAATAGTGGAGGCCCACTGCTCGATAGTTCTGGATGCTTGATTGGCATAATCACAGCCAAAAATTCAGAATCCTGTTGTCTTGGATTGGTCATTCCAGTTGATACAGTAAGCTGATCATAGTGAAATATTGTTTAGTCAACTACTTAATGAAGGTCTAACTTTAATTGTGCTTTTATAGGTAAAGGGTATAGTTGAGCAGATTGTAAACGTTGGTAAAGTGAGGAGATCTATATCGGGTATATAATTCATCTTTTCCCCTAATTTTATTCTTCGCTGCGGTAATTTCTGGTGAAAGTTTGTAAATCACTAATGAAATTGTCGTGGCAAAAGCATTTTCAGGTAATGCATGCTCATTGCATTGTGCTAATTTTCTGCTGCCCCGGTGTAGTTACAGGTGAGAGTGAAAGTTATGCCAGGCGATCACGAAGAGTGCATTGCTGTGGTGCTCGAGCCAAACCCTGATGACTTCACAACATTAATATGATATCCACCCCGTGTCAGTTGCTATAATGAAGCGGAAAAAGATGCTCATATTGAAGTCCAAGTATTCCTGAGTTGATCTCAGTTACAATGTATTTATGAATTTTTCTTCAAATTACCATCCCATGACTGTGACATCGCCGCCGCCCCCTCTCGAAGTATGGTTCTCCAACCACCCTCGTTTGGTCTCCTCATTCGTCGCCCTAGTTATCGGTTAGTTTGCTCGGGGAAATGTAGGTTTGCCCTGTCGATCTCGTTCGCTCCAGCGCAATTCTCATCGGTTATAGGGTTTGAAGTGGGTCGCTGCCTACCCATCAATCGGATCGAATTGGATCTCCATTGAACCCTTCATTAGTCTGCTAGGGCGTTTTTCTTTTTGTCGTCGAAGCTGGGTTGTTGTTGTTGATGGATCTGGCAGTTTCACATCAAAAGTTTCAAGTTGCAATTATTTTTCAATTGACAATTGTTGCAATTATAGATTTGCGCTGAAATTTATTATAATATGATATATTAGAAAAGTTTTAATGGTTGTGACAGATTGATAATCCATACAAAAGATTTAGTAATTAGCTCTTTCAAATTTTCTTATAAATTTAAGAGAGGATCTGCTTGTATTTAACTATTTGTGTTTGATGCTTCTAAAACAATTGAAGTACAAAATTTGGACGCTAATCAGGTTGTGGTGACTACTAAACAGTGTCTTCTTGGTGGTAATGTCACACCATTATGATATTATACTTCAAACGGTTTTAATTGGTAACTGTCAAGTATTTTCTCTGCCTCTTTTCTTTTCTCAAATGCCATGCTGTACCTCTAAAAGAAACAAAAATTATAAATTGTGGGGTATTTGAGTGAGAAAATTGCAGAATAAATGCTAGGCAAGCAAGAGTAAAGTAACTACTTGCCATTTTCTCCTCCATACTTTTTCAATAATGTAATATGAGAGATCAGTATTGACTGGTCACTATTTGTCAAACTTTTGGTCTATTATTTTCTTTATTTATCTTCTACACTCCAGACTCTCTTCTACCCTACCATGGATTTGAGAGGCTTGGACTTAATGTTTGGATGATATGTTGTTGTAGGTTGTTTTTTTGGGGGCTCCGGAGAAGCCAAAGGAGGCAGAGAAAACTTTTTACATATAGGTAACTTGTATAATTGATAATTGTACCTGTCTAAGTTATATTTCTAACCTTTTGCTCTGATATGATACCTGTTCAGATCTAAACTTTTTTCGTATGACGAAGTTGTTGAAAGGGTTGCACGTCAACTTTTTGTAGATGATCCTTCAAAAATTCGTCTTACATCTCATAACTGCTATTCTCAGCAGCCTAAACTACGACCCATTAAGTATACCGGGGTGTGTACCACCTTTCAGACATGCTGGTTTATATTAACCAGGTTGCATAACTAAAACACTATAAAAATAAATAAATTTGGCGACGAATCTAGCTTTTTGTCATCAAATTTAGCGACGAATCTTAGTTTTCGTCGTCAAATTTGACGACGAATTAAATTTTCGTCGCCAAATTTGACGACGAATCTTGCTTTTTGTCGTCAAATTTGGCGACAAATCTTTATTTTCGTCGTCAAAGTCTAATAAATATATTTTCACGAATAAAATTCAATTTGGCGACGAATATTTTTTCGTCGCCAAATCTGCGACAAAAAAATTGCCAAATTTTTTTTCAATATCACCGATCGACGAATCCATCATCGCTCAATATATGCGACTGATTCATTGATCGGCTTGGCTACCAAAGATTCTATGACGTGCTCTGATAATGGTGATTCATATATTTGTTTGCGTATTTTTTCATGTATCAGTCGACTGATGGTTTACATCAGTCGACTGATGTTGAAAATATATTTTGTCTGTGCATTTTTTCATGTATCAGTCGACTGATGGTTTACATCAGTCGACTAATACATCAATTTTTACAATGAAAATAATTTTTTCGTTGCAAATATGTAAAAAAAAAAAAGATTATACTTTTTCTCTGTTTTACAACAAACACATACAACAATATAAACAAATTTAGATATCAAACTTTCATATGGAATTAATATATATATAACAAACCCAAACACACTTACAAATACATAGATATCGTATGTGATAAGTCAAGTAACATTTAAATACAATAAATAAATTCAAAGGTAATCACCATCATCACCATCATCATAAAAAAATACATCATCATTATCATTATGACAAGGATCAAGAGAAGGAGCAGATCCAGAAGGAGGAAGTTGACTAGAACTAGATGCTAATTGAAGATGTTGCATAATGAACATTTGTTGTCTTTGAAATTCGTTAATCTTTTCATTTAAGTCTTTAACTTGCTAAGTGTTTTCTCTCACTTTAGTTTCCTTCTGTGCTAGTAAGTCCCTCAAATGATTAACCTCTTTGGTTAATTGATTTACTTGTGCTTTTGATGCCAGGGAAGATGAAGAAGAAGCACCAGGGACTCTACTGGATCGGCTCAAAGAACCGAGTCCAATTATTCTTCCACTTTTCGGCCCTCCAGTTACTTCGAGCCATAAATTTATATTGCTAACAGAAGGCTCAGATTCGACTGCATCCTCGCTTGCACTCGAATTTCTCCTGTTGTGAAAGAAAAAAAATTAAATACTAACATAAGAATTTAAATTTTTAAAATTACAAATTTTCATTGTTCTATTCCCCACTCCATATCTTATCTTTTTCAATAATAGATGGAAAGTTAAACATTCTTTGTCATAAAATTTGACCGATGAATCTCAATGGTGAAGGTGTTCTTTCAATTCTATTTTTAGTGAATTCTTCTTTATTTCTTCTGAATTTATGATTTGACGGTAAAAATTGTCTATGACAATCAAAATAACTCGATTTCTTTCTGTGTTTCAATCTGAATGACTTTGATCTCTCCATACATATTGGACATCCTAAAATCTCCATGTTACTCCAGCCCGATAACATCTCATAAGCAGGAAAATCATTTATGGTCCAAAGAAGCGCAGCTCTCATTGTGAACATCTGATTAGTTAGACATCATATGTAGAAACACCCTCGTCCCATAGTTGGATCAACTCGTCAATCAACGGTTGCATGTAAACATCTATTAACTTCTTCGGATTATGAGGGTCAGACACAATCAATGTTAAAAACATATAAGGTGTTTTCATACACATACCCGGTGGAAGATTATACGGAGTTACAATAATTGACCAGCAAGAATAAGTTCTTCCTGATTTGCCAAATGGAGCAAATCCATCAGCACATAGACTCAACCTGATATTTCGAGTCTCATTCGCAAACTAAGGATATATTCTATCAAAATTTTTCTACGCCTCTGCATCTGATGGATGACACACTAGCTCATCCTCTATTTCATGATTTGCATGCCAAGTCATGTGTTCAGCAGTGACCTTTGATACATAAAGTCTTTGCAATCTAGGAGTTAAAAACAAATAGAACATTTGTCTGAATGATTTTAATCGCTTATTACAATTTGATCTCGTGGTACTCTTGTACCTGCATTGACTACAGAATTTACAAGTCTCTAAATTTGTATTATCTCCCCAATATAACATACAACCATCTCTGCAAATGTCAATTTTTTGCACCGGAAGACCTAAATATTTCACAAGTTTTTTCATACTGTAAAAATCGTTCGGCATTATATGATCAATACTTCTCCAATAACTTGAACAAAATCATTAAAACAATCTTTGGACACATTATGCTCAGCTTTAACATTCAATAATCTGCAGCTCTTAACACTTCTTGAAATTTTAGATATGGCTCATTGTATACATTTTCCTGAACACCAGTTACTTCTACCTCCTCCAACGACGTTGAATAATTAGTATACATGTGTTCAAATGTTTGAGGATAACTAGAACTTACAGTGTTTGGTTCATTATTCAAATTATGACAAACTGCATCAACTATCATCCTCTGGTATGGATTGAATTGATCATAATATATTTGCTCTCCACTAACTGTCCTTTGTATGTTTCGTTCAACCTCTTCATCAGATATAAACGGTTCACCATGACAAGTCCAATTATAATAATTTGGCGTAAAACCAAATCTACAAATATGTTCTCGAACTTTATCACATTGAAAAATTTACCATTATCACATTTTTTGCACGGACACCTTAATTTATTCTCATCCATAAACTCAACATTCCTATTAGCAAAAGTAAAAAATTGTTCCAACCCAATAATAAATTCATCGGTTAAACCATGACGTTCTGGTAAATTCTTTTTATACATCCAACTTCGTTCTTTCTCCATTTATCCTGTTTTCAAAATTATATCAAGGATTAATTTTATTTTTTTTCCAAATTTCATCCATATATATCAATCTAACAATAAATTTATATTCAAAATAAATTCTTCTAGTACTAAATATATGATTTTGTGTGATATTTAATTGCAAACTATATTATCATTTCGAACAAAAATTATATATTTACAATAATAAAATTACTTAAAATCAAACATTAATGATTTATATACAATATTTATACGTACCTATCATGATGGAAACAACGGATGAGCTCACAGCTAGCTGAAGATTCAAGAACACATCGAACACCTTAATGACAAAGTACGACAAACCTATGAATTAAAAATAAGACATTAATTTTATATTTAGATTACACATTATACTGATTTATATAATTTGAATAACATTTTAACTATAAACGACCCAATTTGATTGTGCATACGTCGTCTGGAACAATTGCTCCAGTTGGAACGACAATTAACCACTCAAACCATGCTCCCATGTCAAATTACGCAGCAGCTGCTCGCAAAGTGCATGGCAGCCACCGACCTCAGGCCGGCCGCGAGGCACGCTGCCCTCGACATACTTACATACCGCCTCGACGTACTTACAGCTGACGGTGGAAGTTCTGCGAGGCCATCAAAAAGAGTTCGTGGTGCTCGAACCTAACCGTGATGAGTCATATAGGGGTCTTAGCATTTTTCACAGCATTAATAGGATCTCCACTCCATTTCAGTGTTTGTGTATATAGTTTCTCACTTTCAATTATATCATGTATTATTAGATTTGCAGTTATTTATGAATTGCTAGTCCTTTGCAACAATACAGCACACTGAATTTCAATTTTTGTTGATATTTCAGTGAAGGCTTTAGGAGTGATCGACTGGTTATCTATATGCAATTTGGTGAGAAAAAGCACACTGCTGCTATTCTGTTTCAGAGCAAGCCATTAAATCCCCTCGAAGAACATAATTTCCTGGAATTAGATCCACACTGTAAGGCAATGCCTTGAGCAAAGGCATCTTCTCCCTTGCTCGGGTGTGCCACCCACTTTTGCTCAAAGTGACTATTCAAAAGAATGGATAAGATTAATTACTAGGAATTTCTGCACATATTCTTCGAGTTCTCAAGTATTATTGTTCATGCATAGTGATTTTGCCTGAACTGTTTCTTACTTAATTTGAGAGGAGATGAGGGAAGGAGAGGATAGGAGAAATTTTAAATCTTATTTGAAAAGGAGTAAGGGAAAGAAAGGAAGGAATTTTCTTACGATGTAATTTTTTTTTTCCTTCTCCTTTTTTTTTTTGTTTATCAATGAATCTTTTCTCACCTCATCCAAATAAACCTTTAGAAGCTCTCCTAGACCACCACAGTGATTTAAATTTTGTAAAAATATTTTTCAAGTAAAGGCTAACAAAATAAATCATAAATTTTCTTTACTTACAACTATTTATTCTCTCTTTCAGTTTTAAAAAAAAAATCACTAAAAAGTCTAGGATTCATTTTTATAATATTGAGTTTATTATTTTTTAATATTAATACAAATGGTCTATTTTTTTATATAAATATAAAGATGTGTTTTGTTAATAAAATTATTTTTATAATATTATTTTTATATGAATAAAAGGAATTTTTTTTATCTATAAAAGATTGAAATAATTAATTTAGCGATTTTTATTGATCTTTTTATGATCATTATAAATGAGATAAATTATAAAAAAAATTATGAGTTTTGATATTATAATCAAAATATAAAAATATGTGAGAATTATTTAAATTTAAAAATAAATAAATTTTTTTCATAAGTATATTTATGCACGCCATCTCGGAGACAGGATTTTTTTTATGAGCCCGGATAGTGATGCAAGTCTTGTCATGGTTTGAACCCTAATAATCACTGGAGAAGAACAAACTATCGGAGCATGGAGTTGACGGAAAGCCTCCAATCATTCTCCACTCAGTTTTGACGCTGCCACAGTGCTCTGGAAAAGACGGGCACAGCTTGCATTCTCCACGTTACATAAGTGGAGCCACGTACAGCAGTATCGATCATCACAGTCCGATTGCATCGGTTTAGCTGCAGCAACCAACGTCAAACGAACGAACGACGCTCCCATGGGACAAAAGCGAATAGATATTTCTAAATAAAATAATTCGATCTTTTATTTAATATCATTCAATACTATTTCAATATTAGACTATTGTTCAGGAATAATACGATTATGGAGTTCGAATTAAACTATAAAAAAGTTACAAATGCTTTTCTGATTTATCCTTAATGATCATTGGAAGTCACTTGAGCTCTGATCTTATCTAGCTCAGTTGTTGACGAGATATTCCGAAAATTCATGGGACAAAGTCAATCGCTTTCAGAGATTAATCAGATCGAAAATTCGGATATTCCGATGTCAATAAAAAATAAACGAATGACGACCAAAGACAAAAATTGCATTCAAAAAATTTTTATATATATATATATATATATATATTTCTTCTCCTGCATCGTGATTTTTTGTCCGTGCCTCTAGAAGTCAGTTTACACTCTTCCCGCTTGAATATATGTTTGTGTGCAAAACTATTTTCCCTAAACCTGTCTGAATGATTTTGGAGATACACTGCATAGCCATTTTAAACTTGAAAAAATATGTTATTTGTGCTCATACAAGGGTACCTAATTATCAGTCGGAAGGAATGTCTTTTGTTTATAATTTAGCATAACTATTTCTCAGATAGACAAGACAATACACTACCTAGATAAAATACAACTTCTTGCTTTACTTTACTGAGGCCTCTCCACATTTCTGCATTGGTCTAGATAGACAATACACTTCTTGCTAAACCTAGGTCATTTGTTTTGGCATATCATCCATCATCAATGTGGATCTTGCTGTTAGTTTTCAATTTTCAACTGCACTGCCTAATAAATTCATTGAAGCTCATAGCGTGATTACATTCAGCCGATCACCTCTCTCAATGCAAAATGACAGAGCAAATTGAGGTCTGAGGGCTGATTACAGTAATCTCAGTCTCAAGTAAGTAACTTGGCATTTGCACTCCACAGATTAAAATTCATTCTCTCTCCAAATGCGAACTTCTCGTGATATCTCGAGTTCTAAGTGACAAAATGGCTTTGGAGTGGCTATATGCAGTGTTACTTCTGATTTCGATTGCCATCCTCCCATTAACTGAATAATGATTAATTTTTCAAACATCGAACACATTAATTACTGGTTATTTGTCTTCAGTAACTATTTCTCAGGTCGACAACTTGGTTGATAATAATGCTTGTCGTTGGATGTGTTTTATATAGCAAAATTAAAAATAAATTGGATCGATAATTTAATTTTAAATTGCATGGTTAATCTTGCCTTTTGAAAAAACATTCCATGTTCAGTTGAAGGTGATGGTGTTGGCTATTCTCAGTGAATCAGAATTGTCTCTTATTGTAGATAAGGTGAGTGTGATGCCCCTTAATGAATCTTTTCCTAAACAATTAAATTCCAAAACAGAAATTGACTGATTTCCTAGGAGCAATGCTTTTGCTACACTAACATAATATATCTTAAATCTGTTGATTTGATATCAACATTTTCCATTTGACTATCAAATATATAGGCATTAAACCCCGTTAGATGCAGTAAATTAATTTATCTTGTCGAACTCTACTTCTTACTTGTCGTCTTTTGAAGACTTTCAATCAGGCAGATGCAAGAGGCGATGGGAAGATTGACCCTGCAGATGAATGGAAGGATTTTGCCAAAAGAAATCCATCTCTGCTCAGGAATATGACTCTTCCTTATTTACTGTGAATCCTAAACCGAATCTAATTATTCATTCAATTAATCACTTCCATCTGCTTTCTATGTCTTCACGTTATCATATATTAATCGGTTTCGGTAAAGGTTTTGGCGAGGTTTATCAGATTGTACATTCTTTTTGATCAGTGCTTCAAACATGTATCTTTTGTTAGTTGGTCTTATCCACTACTGTAGTTACAATTCGATCGTAGAACACCTTACGATCTTTGCAAATTTTGCATATATACTTTTCTTCCTAAAGAAAGCTTCCTAGAAAGTGTGTTGATTTCATGTTGTTCGTGCAGGGACATAACAACATCATTTCCTAGTTTCGTCATGGGAGTAGACATCAGTGACACCGACATCTTCTTAGACTAATATTACAATGTTATAATTTAATATGTAAATTAGTTAATAACCGACCTTAGCTCAGTTGGTAGAGCGGAGGACTGTAGTGGCTGCAGATGATCCTTAGGTCGCTGGTTCGAATCCGGCAGGTCGGATTTTTTTTAAAAAATAATAATATTGGTTTTATTTTTATAAAAAAATAATATACTCCATCTTCTTTAACGTTTTTATAAAAAAATTGATGATAACGTTCTTTTTTTGTAAAAAACATCAGGAAGGAAAATTCAGTTTATGACAAGAAATCCAATATATTATCAAATTCAAAGGCAGAGTCTTTCAAAAGAGATAAGCTGGTAAATCTTCCAGGTTTTATTTTTGAAAGTATAAAAAAGTTCATTGAAGCATACAAACTCGTTGATACATAAGATCCAAATCGTTTGAATATTGCTTAATGTCAAAATGATATCGTAAGAGGAGATTTGTGCTCTATTTTAAATGAAAATGAGGCGAATTAGAACTAGCTGCCTACGAAAATAAAATTGAAATAGAAATCAAGGTCATGAGAATTTTAAAGAGGAAGAAAAGTCTATTCCACCAATTTTTATTCGCTGAAAAAATATGAGAAAAATCAAAATTTTCCAAATTCATTCCGTCTCTAGTTTTACATTAAATACTCTTTTTATTTTTTTTTATTAGTATTAGGGTATTCGAATCTTCGATCTAACTAATTTTTAAGAGTGACCGACTCTGTCCTACGGACCTTCGAAATGTCTTATCAATAATTAAGTCGGATACAATCAAAGCTCAGATGATCTCCACTGATCATCAAGGGTAAATCAAAAAAGCGTTTGTAACTTTTTTACGGTTCGACCTGAACTCCATAGTCTCACCATTTCCTAAACGACGGTCTAACGTCAAAATCATATTTCATTTATCGGATAAACTTTTGGATTCCAAAACAATCCAAATATATTTTTTTAAAATTTATCATCGAACAATATTATAACATAGAATCGAATTATATTCGACTATTAAATATCTATCTTTTTATTTTGACCGTTGCACCGGGCTCATGCGAGCTTAAATACTCTTGTACAATCCATGCTACTCCTAAGCGTGGCATTAAAGATAAAACAAAATTTTATAGAACTCCCTTTATTTTTTAAACTTATAATCAAGAACTATACGCTGGAAAAGGCCCATATCCCACCATACACTTGGACGGCCCAGTTTTAGCCGGATTAGGGTTCGACGCCCCGTTCTATATAAATCGTCACTGTGATCCGATCCCGCCCCTCGCGGGGAGGAGATGGAGCGGAGGGACGGCGATCCGAAAACCGAAAACATGGATGCGTCCAGGTTCAGTCTTCGTTCCGTCGCCACGGCACTTCTTCATCCTCGATTCTTTTACTTCCAGCAAATTGCTATTCGCTTCTTTCTCCGGCTCGGTTGCAGTTTTATCAGGATCAAGCGGTTGGGATGGCGCTACGCCAAGGTCTACAGGATGAAACTGTGGGCGACGAATGATGTCCGCTACTCAACAGGATGAAACTGTTTCATTCGTCTATAGGTACTTTTTTTGTTTGTGATTGAGAATTAACTTTTTTTGGACATTACCAAGTCAATCTCAATTCTGTTACTTGCTGCATAATATTTTTTGCTACATTTTTTTTGTTTTTTTAAATATCCTGATCGATATCTGAATTTCTAGTTCATTTGTGTATTTTTTGATACAAGGGCAACCTTGCCAAGGTCACCAAGTTCTGTTTGGTTTCCTTTTTTTCCCTGTTGCCTAAATCTCATGGCATATTGCTGTTCGCTTGCCATTTCCCTCTCTAGGGTTTTAATGGCAGAAGCAATTGCCTAGATGCATTTGACAAATCTCCTAATGAAGGGCAACCTTGCCAAGGTCACCAACTTATCTTTGGTTTCCTTCTTATCCCTGTTGCCTAAACCCACTGGCAATTTGCTCTTTGCATGCCATTTGATTCCCTCTGTGTGGTCACTGGCACAAGCATTTGCCTACATGCATTTCACTGTTCAATTGTTCAATCTCATTTATTTTTTCTATCAGCAAATTAATGTGTCATCTTTGCCTTACTATCAGCTGTAATGTTGTATTTTGTGATCTATATTTACAAATGTCTGTTAGCGTTCTTATTAAGTCTGTTTAATTGAGCTACCTCTGTTGCGTTTACTTTATAATTTTTAAATGAATCTTTCTGACCAATAGAGGCACTGCAAGTTATGTGCCTCTAGAATTGTTGTTACAAAAGTTCTACTGCAGCTACAACATTCTCTTTGAAGCCATGGGGGCTGAGAATGTTCTATGCTGTTGAACTTCATCTGCGACGAAGAAAGGTGGCATTATGGCACTGAGGGATCTACCACATTTTATCCCTGTTGCCTAAATCTCATGGCATATTGCTGTTTGCTTGCCATTTCCCTCTCTAGGGGTTTAATGGCAGAAGCAATTGCCTAGATGCATTTGACAAATCTCCTAATGAAGGGCAACCTTGCCAAGGTCACCAATATCTCTTTGGTTTCCTTCTTATCCCTGTTGCCTAAACCCACTGGCAGTTTGCTCTTTGCATGCCATTTGATTCCCTCTGTGTGGTCACTGGCACAAGCATTTGCCTACATGCATTTCACTGTTCAATCTCGTTTATTTTTTTCTATCAGCAAATGTGTCTTCTTTGCCTTTACTATCAGCATCAATGGTGTATTCTATATTTACAAATGTCTGGTAGTGTTCTTATAAAATTTGTTTAATTGAGCTACCTCTGTTACATTTACATTGTAATTTTTGAAAGGACACTTCTTGGGTTCCATGTAAATGAATCTTTCTAACCAATAGACTCACTGCAAGTTATGTGCCTCTAGAATTGTTGTTACAAAAGTTCTACTGCAGCTACAACACAATATTTGAAACCATGGGGGATGAGACTATTCTACGCTGCTGATCTTCATCTGCGACGGAGTTTGGTGCCATCTGGGAACTGTTCAGAAGGATCGACAACGTCTAATTCTGCTCTTTTCACTGGCTAAATTGATATATGGTTAATGGAGGGAGGAGTCTGACTCCACTTGAGAACCGTGTGTTTCCATATAAATGAATTCTTTCCATCTAATATGGAACCGTCACATTAGTGGTCTCCACCGCTGTCCTTACTTGTGGAGGGGGATAAATTAGGTCTCAGATGATTAGCGTAGAAATGCGGAGTCATTGATAGTCTGGTTGTCACTTTCAGAAATCGATCCCTTGTCTTTTCGCTAGTCACCTGGATTTGTCTTGGAGATTGAATTCTTTCCATCTAAGCAAGCACACAAAATTGAGAGCAGGGGAGAAACTCTTTTGTCAGTTCTCTTTTGCCTTTCTTTTCGATTCCTCGTTCTCTTTAGATGTCTTATATTAAAAATATGAATTTATTTAAAATCGATTATTTCATTTTAATCAAAATTATTATATATTAAATATTCTTTATCAATTTATTTAACAGTTTGTACTAAATACCGTTGAATGTAAGGTTTTTTATGCAGTTGCAAAGTGTTTCTGTTTTTTTTATTAATGTTGGCCCACGTAGTACAGGTCGCGATTGCTCTCTTAAATTTATTCTCTCAGGGATGAGCATTTGATTATTAACCGGAGATCTAACTAATTAAATTGATTTTTTTAATTAGTTAAATGTTTCAACAAGATAAAATAATCTTTTAATATTAATCGATTAATGAATAATATCACTTCTCATATACCGGCCGGTTGAATTGGACAATCAATGGAAAATATTTCGTGCTCAATTAGAGGATTGTATAAAATATCAATAAGTTGAGTTGGATAATTAATTAAAAAATATTTTTTACTCCTTCAATCAACATTGTCCAATTTAATTAAATCGATTTTTTTAATCCAAAACTTAACCGAATTAATTTAAATAATCAATTTTTTAAAAAATAAAAATTAAATATTCAAAGAAAATGAATTGAACTTTCTTTGATTTATGCGATTTAATTAAATTCGTACCTAGTCCTACTCTCCACCCTCATTACTTGTTTGTAGCAGCACAAGTAAAATAAGGCCCAATTATGTCTGATCCAGTTGAATTTTAGGCCCAATTTTATCCAAATATGTAACTAGTCTGATGCCGAAGCTTCCTCGACGACAAGTAGGGATCGATTGCCACCTCCTTTATAAGCCCCGCGCCACGATGCCTTGAGCACGATAAGAACGTTTCTTCCGCCCCGTCTTGCTCTCCTTACGCCGCCGTTCGCCGTATCGAAGCGCGAATGGGCTTTGACGTTGGCTTCGTTCCCTTTAACCCCGACGGATGGGGTCCGCCGGAGAATGGCGCCACGGCCCTGCATCCCAAGCACGGCGGCGCCACCCTGCCGGCTAACATCCCCTTCGCCCCCTTCTCCCGATCTGACAGGCTCGGCCGCGTCGCCGACTGGACTCGAAACCCTAACTTCTCCCGGTCCGGAGGGGGCCGCGACGCCGTCTTCGACTTCGCCCTCGACGAGTCCTTCGCCGGCGCCGCCTCCGGCGCTGACGACTCCTCCTTCCGACTGGTAGACGGGAAGCCCCCTCCGCGACCCAAGTTCGGTCCGCGATGGAGATTTAACCAGCGGCCGCAGCTTCCGCAACGGCGTGATGAGGAGGTCGAGGCGCGGAAGCGCGAGGCGGAGAAGGAGCGCGCGCGCCGTGACCGCCTGTATCACCTCAACCGCCGTTCCTCCGCGCCCTTTGGAGGGCCCGGATACGGAAACTCCCGACGCGACTCCCCCGCTCTCAAGTCCTCCGTCGACATCCAGCCCGAATGGACCATGCTCGACCAGATCCCCTTCTCCACCTTCTCCAAGCTTTCCTTCTCCGTGCCCGATCCGCCGGAAGACCTCCTCATCTGCGGCGCGCTCGAGTCCTACGACCGCTCCTTCGATCGCGTCAACCCCAAGAACGAGCGCCGCCTCGAGCACTTCAAGTCCCGCAACTTTTTCAAGGTCACCACCACCGACGACCCCGTCATCCGCCGCCTCGCCGCCGATGACAAAGCCACCGTCTTCGCCACTGACGCCATTCTCTCCGCTCTCATGTGCGCACCGAGGTCTGTATACTCCTGGGACATCATCATCCAGCGCGTCGGCAACAAACTCTTCTTCGACAAACGTGACGGATCTCAACTTGATCTCCTCTCTGTCAACGAGAGCTCGCAGGAGC
Source organism: Wurfbainia villosa (assembly GCA_025175895.1). Lineage (NCBI taxonomy): Eukaryota > Viridiplantae > Streptophyta > Magnoliopsida > Zingiberales > Zingiberaceae > Wurfbainia > Wurfbainia villosa. Next base: position 1,179,302 of record JAKLTH010000267.1, on the reverse strand, counting down.
TCCTCCCGGATGCCAAGGAGGACATCAACTCCATACATTCCCTCGCCATTGAGGCCACTTACATCAACCAGAACTTCTCGCAGCAGGTGCTCGTGCGGGATGGCAATAAGGCTACCTTTGATGAGCCCAACCCATTTGCTTCCGAGGGCGAGGATGTCGCCTCAGTTGCATACCGATATCGCCGGTGGAAGCTCAATGAGGGCACCTATCTCATCACCCGCTGTGAGCTGCACAGCGTGACCGACGTCAAGGGGCAGCGAGGGTTCCTGACTCTCAACGCACTCAATGAGTTTGATCACAAATACTCCGGAGTGGACTGGAGGCAGAAGCTCGAGACACAGAGAGGAGCCGTTCTCGCCACCGAACTGAAGAACAACGCCAATAAGCTGGCCAAGTGGACCGCGCAGGCCCTCCTTGCAGGTGCAGATCTGATGAAGCTGGGCTACGTCTCCAGAGTCCACCCAAGGGACCATTTCAACCATGTCATTCTCAGTGTCACCGGCTACAAGCCCAAGGATTTCGCCGCCCAGATCAACCTCAACACCTCCAACATGTGGGGGATTGTGAAGTCAATCGTCGATCTCTGCATGAAGCTCAACGAGGGCAAATATGTGCTGGTGAAGGATCCAGTCAAGCCGCAGGTAAGAATCTACGAGGTCCCAGCTGATGCATTCGAGAACGAATACGTGGAGGAGCCACTTCCGGAGGAGGAGCAGGTACAGCCGCTGAAAGAAGATCCAGTCGCCAGTGCCATGGATGCTGCCGCGGAAGCTGAGGCGAACGGTGCAGACGGGAAGAAGCTTGCCGCTGCCTCCGCCACTTGAACTGTAACTCTCTCTGGTCATTCATCCCTTTCATTCTGCAACTTTTCTTAGAAATAACACAGTGAAAGAGTCTTCCATTTCAATAGCGAATCTTGCTCAGCCAAATTGGCTAAAGGTTCCGAGACAAGTTCTTTGTTTTCATTTCAATTATAAATCCCCAGCAACTCAATATCTCAATCTTTGTTTTGTTCGTGCATAGTCAACTTTGTTCCATCATTCCGGGCCTCCGGCCATCTCATACTGATTTTAAGATTCAATTACTGAATAGTTTTAATATTGCTAAAATCTTATCGCAAAATTTCCACCCGGTAAAATAATAATTATAATTGTTTTAGTGATTTAAAATGTAGGAGGCACTGAAAAAAAAAGAAGAAGGAATTTTCTATAAAAAAAAAGCAAAATGGCAAGGAAGACAATTTAATTAATATAATTAGTTGCCAATGATGAGCAGAGGGCAGAAGATCATGACATTCTGTGCTCGTGAGGGCGCCCTTTCTCCTGTGAACGGGCCATTACCATCACCGATCTCTCCAGATCGGTTGTCCGTTGGGGCTCCAATCCGTATGTTCTCTTGCTTCCCTCCTTTTGGTTGGTGTCCGTTCCTTGTAATCCTAAGAAAAAGGTATGCGCGATCCCTCGTTCGAATGTTCTTTTTTCCTTTCAGTATGGATTTTTCCTATGTTGGTTTGTACCTTATTATCTTGCATTGGTAGTCCGTGTTTGGCCGCTGGTTCGCAGAGAAGTTGGAGGTTTCCGTGCCAATGACCCATGGCCAGGTATGTGGAAAATTCTGGCCGTGAGTTGTTTGCTGGTTACTTGACTTGCTTCGTTCTTGTTTCCCATGGCATACAATTTGAAATTTTTATTCAGTTGCAGGTGTCATTTTTACTGGGATTTTTCCCTGTTTTGATTGGGTGGGTATATTCGGAGTTACTGGAGCACCGCAAGTCATCCTCTCCGACGAAAGTGTAAAAAACCTACATTGACGCCCAAAATGCTATTATTGTCTTCTTTAACTCGATAAAAAGATACAACTTGATAGCAGTGCACCTCAGATTGGGAACATGTAAAAAATTCAATTTAATTTTTGAGGATGCTAAAAAGTAAAACACATTGATGAAATTGCAATCGTGACTGGTAGGACCTGTAAACTGTTGGAATTTTTATATGCTCGATTTTTTTAGAAGAACTTCACTTTCCCATATTGTCCGGCGTGATCTTACTTGTAGAATGTGTTTAGAAGTTGAATCAATCATTTATTGAAATACACTGCATATAGTATATATCAATATTATTACCTGAGCAAACTTAGGAGCTGGACTCATTTTTATATTTCTGGTTGTTCTTAAAAGTCTACTATATTGGACAGCTTGATAGCAAAGCCATCATAGACGGAGTTTGTTGGTCGAAATCAATTTGCATGAAATAATAATCTGTTTAACAATTATGCACTTGAAATTTCCTAAATTTATGGACACCTAAAATTATAGGGAAAAAAATAGTTATCGACTTACCTAAGTTCATTGTTTTCTAGTAAATGCTTCTGAGCGATGTTCATTTGTGCTTCAGCCATTCAAGTATAAATCTGATTGGCCTGGAAGATGTAGTCAAGGAATATGATCAGTCCACTTTGATTGAAGGAAGCTTAGCAAAATCTTATTCAACGAGACTTCATAATGCATCAGTCCGAGAAAATTTAATCAGGTTCTTTGGAAAATTACAATGGCTGCAGATTATCAAGCGTCGTCTGTAAAGTTTTTGAGTAATTTGAAACTTTTGTAAACTATAGGATTGTATCGATGGACGAATCATTTTTTATTGAACATTGAGAAGTATTAAAAGCCATGTAAGTGTGACCAGTCTCTCTTGATCATTTGGTTGCTATAATGCAGGATTGAATTTGGGGTAATTCTTGTTTACTTTTATGTCTGTGATCGGACAAATTTGTTTTCCCAGTCAATTAAGGTACTTACATTATGCAGTGATACATAATTTCAGCTTTTTAAACAAACTATCCGAAGACATTTGATTGGACCTTAGAATTTGCATAACACGCAATTGAATGAATAATTCAAGTGCTGGAATTTAGCTCGAATCAATTCTCTGGTTCCGATCAATTTTACATTAGCTATCAAAATTTCTTCTTTAGTCTTTTAGAGCACGAGAAGTTTCTATACGAAGAATTTTCAAGTTTCCTACTTTTGCTGTCAAAGACTGAGGAAAGAGATAAAATCAGGAATGACCAAAGCAACAAGATAAATTGTAATGCTTTGAATCTGTTCAATTTATGAACTTATTGTGACTGGTGGTTATGGATAAACTTTTCAAAATAGAATTTCAGATCATTTCAGAACCACAGATATTTGTTTTGGTATTTTCCTTGCATTATTTTACTAATTTTACCTGCAATAAGAACTTTTTTTTTTATCTGATCATGTATTCATTATATGGTTGATACCATTTGAATGATAGGCACTTGTTTATCATTTTTAAGGAAATGAATTTTTGATTCTTTGATTTTGTTAACTTTTTAGTCTACCTAAGTTTTTTTTCCCATTTCTAGTCTTTTGGTGTTACTTTTTTCTTACAGGACTACAGCAGAGACCTGTTTCTGTTTCTCTATATTCTTCTTGCAATAACATCAGTGTTAACATCCCTGAAAAAGCATTATGACAAGTCAACCTTAACTGGGAAGTCCATATTTTATCTAAATCCTCATCAAACTGAGGAATGGAAAGTATGGATGCAGGTAGTCAGACACCTTGTTAATTTTTTTCTTTTTGACATTCTGGTTAAATTAATTTCTACAATGATATCCAATAGCATATGTTGGCAAATGTTTTTTTTTTTTTAGATTATTGCCTGTAACCTTTTTTTTCACTTTGATCATTCGGTAGAATCTATGCTTATCATCAAAAGATTTAGTTTCCCGTTGGAAATGAAGTGGGAGAAGTTAGAGGAGATCAACAACTTTCTCGGAGAAGTTATGTAGATGTTATTCGAACAGGGTAGAAGGGGAAAGCTATCAGTAAATCTTTTCAAAAATTCAATCAGTATGGGAGTACAGTATGTGTCATTCAAGAGGAGGTCCTGAGGACATACGAGAATCTGATAAGGAAGTCATTATGCTTGATGCTCAGTGTGCCGAACATATTACATTTATAGCTAGGGATCTTCCTTTACATATTAAAGCTTCTTTAATAAAATGTCTTGTTAAAAACATTGATATTTTTGCATGGTCACCGCAGGACTTGACAGGAATTGAGCCTACTGTCATGGAGCATAAGTTATATATTTTGTCTATTGCAACACTCATAAAACAGAAACGTCATCATTTTGGAGCTGAAAAGGATGTCATCATTAAGGAGGAGGTGCATAAATTGTTAAAAGTGGGACATATTAGGGAGGTACAGTATCCATCCTGGCTGTCTAATGTTGTGCTGGTGCTTAAGCCATCAGGAAAATGGAGAATGTGTGTGGATTTTCGCGATCTCAATAAGGCTTGTCCTAAGGATTGTTATCCTTTGCCTCATATAAATCAGTTAGTAGACTCTACTGCGGGACATCAATTTTTTTTAATGATGGAATATAGTTTTTCATTCCCTCCCTTGTATTAAATCAAAAACATTTATTAGAAATTTACTGATTGTTGTTTCTACTCTTTCCCTTTAGGTTTATTTGCATGGAATTATGTGTATTTGGTGCATGCTAAAAACATGTGAATTGGAGTTCTCTAATTTTTCTCCAAAACAGTTGCCAGAGTGCAATATGAAAATGATGATTTCTGATATGTCACATGGACCTGAAATTCAAAACTAATTGATTTAGTAAAAGGATGGACTAATGGAATGCAGAGCTGAGGGAAATTTGTAATTTAGATGTGGTTGAATGATGACTTTTGTTAAAGTTAAATTATTGACCAATTATCCTGAAAGCTTGGGCTACTAGGAAAGATACCTGTCTATACAACACTCACCCTCTTTGTGAATGGGAAAATTGGACAGACCTGGCCAAAGCTCCACAGATGGACTGATTTGACTTATTTGGGGATATGATATTGGCATTGGTAGGATTCTTTTATATTATTGCATTGAACTTGATTGATTGTCTACTTAATGTAAGATGTCAAAATATTAGGCAACCAACTTGTCATATTTTTATATTATTAAAATTTACGTGTGGGATAGTAAGCATGAGGGCTCAAACCAAACATATGGGCTAAACTCAATTTTAGTGGGTATATTGCTAATAATAGCAGATTCAAAACAAGACTAGCTATTCTAGTTACATGTTAGAGCTGACTGCATGGCTATTTATTCGGAAAGCTCTGAGCTCCTAGGAAAGGGACCATATTATATATTTCACATTTCCAAATTTCTTGACATGATGCCCCGATATAAACAGTGAAACCATGCCTCCTTCCTCATAATTAAAGTCATATTTACCCTTCCCCTATATTTCTGCCTATGCTGTTATATCCAACTGACATGAAATCGCCAAGACTCACAACTCATTGTTGTAGTATAATTTTACTTGCAGAAATGTGCTTTTTCTGGGAACATTGCATTACCATAGGCAAACATCTCAGAGCCCTAATGGATGAATGTTTTTGATACTGGCAATGTCTTATCTGCTCTGTGTAAACAGCGCTGTGAAATATTATCTGGTGAACTTAATTTTTGTCGTCAGATTCTGATATTTATCTAATGATCTTTCTGCAGGTTCTTTTCTTAATGTACCATTGCTTCACTGCAACTGAAATATACAATGCTATAAGAGTGTTCATTGCTGCTTATTTTGGATGACTGATTTTAGCTTTGCTAGGTTTGCTCCGGTGCTTGCTAGAGTTCTGCTTCCTATGTTTAGAGCTTTAAGTTGTCAGTGTTCTAATTCCAATGATATGGAGGCTAAATTTTTTTGTCGCATTTTGTTGCATTGTTTTGAACAATGATTATACTCTATACTATATCTGTCGGATGCACACAGTCTTTACTCTGTGTATGGGGCACTTGCTATCTTCAACAACACCTGTAATGGCTGTAAAGATAATATGCTGCTTTGTGGTGGTGATTTTGATTTGGGAAGTTCCTGGTGTGTTTGATTTTGTATGGTCTCCTTTCACATTCCTAATAGGTATTTTCTTTTTAACTATACAACCTCTATCTTTTCTGTCCACTTGGAATTTTCAATTACACGAAGGTATTCTGATGCAGGATACAAAAATCCAGATCCTTCCAAAACAAATTTGCCACTCTTACATGAGTGGCACTTCAGATCTGGGCTTGATTGCTTTATTTGGATGGTTGGAATGATATATGCATATTGCCATCCGGATGTAAGTTTAGTAAAGATCTACAGTGCCGTTCATGGAATTGCTGTTTTCTAATTGTTTCATGAAATCTCTTATTTTTTACATAGACATTGACATAATGATGTGTAATCCTAATATTGCTTCTTCTTATCTTCCTCTTATTATGTTTTCAAGTTTATGACAGCTTGAGAGGTGGATGGAGAAGCTGGAAGAATTGCAATTAAATTTAGTGATGTTCCTCTTGCAACCTATGGTGGACTCTTGGAAACTTTGTAATTTGCCTCCGGAGCTACGATGCAGTGGTAAGACATTCAACTTGGCTCCCAGATACTTATGGTTCAATTCTCAACTTCGGTGTATTTGTAAGATTTTCTTTCGAACGAGATGACAAATCAAAGATGTTGGGACAGTTAAGATTGTCTGCTCTAGAACTTGCTGATTTATCTCACTCTTAAAAGTGTAGAACAGTCAGGGTCATTAATGAGACAGTTCTATATTTTTTTGAAAACTTTGTAATTTAATATTTGTCAACCATGCAATGCATATACAGGTTGAATGTGCCGAATGGACAACCCAAGCAACTTTGCTTCATTCCGAATTACCCTTTGCTCAATTTCATGCTTAGCACGGCAGTCTATCTATTTGTAAGTCAAATTCCCATCGCCAATAATCTAAAAGTCCTCAATTTAGCTAACAGATCTGAAATATGCAGATATCATACAAAATTTTTGATCTGACAAACTTGTCCAAGACAACTTTTCTTCCTAGCTAGTAGCTAGCGCCTTTTACATAATATTATTTCTGGAGCAACCGTTTCGGTCTGCTTGTACTGCACAGCGCTGGTTCTTGTTTCTATTCCAGAGATATCAGTGAGATGCCCTGTTTCTCTTGTATTATCTAATGATCTTTCAAACAACTAAATAATCAATCTTTTCTCGTTAACAGGGATGAGATTTGCACAACTTTTCCTTTAATGAAATTGTCAAGCATCCTTCTTGCATTTTGGAAAATATTTTGGCCAAACTACATCTGGAATCAACAGCCAACTTTCTCATACAGAAGAATCAGATAATTTGTCCACAGGTAGAAGAAGAGAGGTGTTTCTCTTATCAATGATGCCATGACCTTGCAATTCACCCAAATAATTCGACGTCCAATTGTTATTCCTACAATTGAATTTAGGTTGAGGAATATTAAAAAAAATAGACTACTTTTTGTTGACTCGTGTGACGTTGTAATCACGGATTTAAATCATGTAAATAATCGTTTACGATGAAAGATAAGTGTTCCGATTCTTTTTAGGATATGCGCTGATAAGAGTTTTGGGATGCTCTTCTATAATTCTCTCCCTTTCTTTTCACAAGTCATAGGAATTTTCTGGGGCATTATCGTACTTCAATTTGGTAGGTCTACCGAACTCAATAAATTATTATTAAAAGAAAGAAGTCTGGTGAGTATCGTTGTTTACAGGGAAATAAGAAAGAAGAAAAGAAGGGAGAATTATGGATACTGTCCACAGTTGGCGCTATGGATTCTTGGCCACCAGCGGAAACTTCCCGAGCCACCCAATCGGCCACGAGACCGCCGCGACGCCGACGCAGATTCACCACTGACACCATCCCAACCTCACCGTGTCCGCGAACTTCCTCAGGAACTCCACCATCAGCACCTGCAGCGCCACCGTCGCCGCCACAATCCCCAAGAACAGCTTGTTCCGGTGCATCCCCTGGAACACGTTCTTCTCCAGATTCCTCGCGTTGAATTCGTTGAAGACTTGGCAGAGCACGAAGGTGTTGAAGATCATCGTGTTGTTCTCCGTTTCGGTTAGGCCCAGCAGCGACTCCCCTCGGAAACAGAACAGCAGCAGCACCGCCACCTGGAACAGAGCCTGCGCTGTCAGGTTGCGCCACATGACGCCGGTGATCAGCGGCGCCGTCCTCCCCACCGGCCGCTTTTCAATCAGCTCCCTAGTGGGCGTGTCGGTGGCCAGAGCCAGCGCCCCCAACGTGTCCACGATCAGGTTCGCCCACAACAGCTGCACGGTCGTCAGCGGCACGGCACCGGTGGCCACCGCGGACACGAAGTTGATCGCCAGGGCGGCGACGTTCAACGTGAGTTGGAACTGTAGGAACTTCTTGATGTTGTCGTAGACGCACCGCCCCCATCGCATGATCGTCACCACCGTGTCGAAGTTGTCGTCCATGATCACGATGTCGGAGCTCTCCTTGGCGACTTCCGTGCCGTGGACACCCATCGCCAGCCCCACGTCGGCCTCCTTCAGCGCCGGCGCGTCGTTCGTTCCGTCGCCGGTGAATGCCACCACTTGCCCCTTCTGCTTCAGGCACTGCACCATCAGCACCTTGTCGAAAGGGGACGACCTCGCTAGCACCCGAATCCGGTCCGCCTTCTTCATGCGCTCCTCCGGCGAGTAGTTCCTGAACTCCTGCCCTTCCACGACCAAAGCGTCCGAGTCTTCTGGTTTGATTATCCCGCACTCGACGGCGATGGCCTTGGCCGTGAACACGTTCTCCCCGGTGATCATCTTCACTCCGACTCCGGCACTTCTGCAGGCATCGATGGCGCGCGCCACCTCCGGTCGACACGGATCTTTTAGACCGACAAATCCCAGCAGGGTGAGGTCAGAGTCGTGGAGCCTCGACGCTGCGCCGTGGTTGATCTCGGAGTCCTATGCTCCAGCGGTGTTCTTGTAGGCGAAGGCAATGCAGCGGAGACTCGAGGCGGCAATGTCATGGACGATCGCTTCAAGCTTGGATTTTGCCTCGGAATCTATAGGCTTAACGCTCCCGTTCCCGTCGGCGACGTAATGAGAGCATCGAACCAGAAGCATCTCGGCGGCTCCTTTCCAGTGCGTGATCGTCGCTCCGCCGGCTTTCTCTTCCACCAAAATTCCACTCCGCTTCTTCTCCGAACTGAAGGCCTCGACTCGGATGACAGCGCACTTCTTCTTCATCCCGTCGACGCACATTCCGAGATCCGAAATCGACCACGAAAGCAAAGCCTTCTCCGTGGGGCTACCGGTGATCTCTGCCTCCGCCGCCGCGTTAGGCCGGTAGACGCTGCCGGTGGTGTTCAATCCGACGGCTTGGTGTAGCAATGCCAGGATTCCTGGCGCAATCGAGGTGGCCGGCGGACATTGCTCGTTTCCGATCCAGAATTGGGTGACCTTCATCTGGTTCAGCGTCAAGGTCCCTGTTTTATCGGTGCAGATGGTGGTCACTGAGCCCATGGTCTCGCAAGCCGAGAGGCGCTGGACCAGGGCTTTGTCCTTCATCATTCTCTTCATGTAGAAGGCCAGCGTCAGCGTGACGGCCAGCGGCAAGCCTTCGGGTATGGCGACGACGACGATGGTGACGGCGTCATGGAAAATGTTGGCGAGGCCGCTGATGGCGTCGGAGGTGCTAGCGTTGTGCTTGTTGAACTTGGGCCGTCCGTCGTCGCCCGTGGTGCTTCCGGTGAAGTACCGGACCACGAGCACGGTGAAGACCAGAGCGGCGACCACGATGCCTATCTTCCGGATGCTTGACGTCAGCCTCTGAAGCCGCTCTTGCAGCGACATTGGTTCCGCCGTCTCGCGGGTGATGGAGCTCATCGTCTCGCCCCACATCGTGTCGGTGCCAACGGCCGTGACGAGCATCGAGGCGTTGCCGTCGATGACCTTTACGCCGGAAGTGAGGAAAGGGTTCTTGACGGCGTCGACGTCCACCGGGTGACTCTCGCCTGTCATGCTCGACTCGTCCACCTGCAGAGAGTGCCCCTGAAGGAAGACCCCGTCGGCCGGAACCTGGTCGCCGATATTTAGCTTGACTACGTCGCCGACCACTATGTCGAATATGGAGACAGATTGCTGGCGGCCACCGCGGACGAAGCTGGCGCGGATGTTATCGCACTCCGCCGACAGCTTTTCGAAACGCTTCATTTGTCGAAAGTTAGTGACGGCGGAGATGACCGAGACGAGGAAGACGGTGAGGAAGATTCTGGCGCGGTCGTACCACCCCTCTTTGACGCCGTGCTCCTTGATACCGAAGGCGAGGGAGACGGCGGCACCGGCCTTGATAATAATGATGAACAAGTCGTAGCTCGCCTCGAACACGAAGTGGAAGAAGCCCTTGAGCTTCGGCCTGGGGTATGTGTTGGATCCGAACGCCGCCCTCCGGGAACTGAGGTCGGCGTCGCCGCCGTCTATGCCTTCCTTCGCATCGGAGCCGAGCTCGCGTACGAGACCGGCGGACCCGCCGAGGCGATGGAGGTCCTCGAGCCGCCGTTCCTTGACGAGCGCCCTGAGACTGCCATCATTCGCGACTTTCGAAAAAGCCAACGGCACCGAGTCGCCGTCTCCGACATCGATGGTGACATCGACATCACTTGGCCCGGCCTCGCACATGAGCTCCAAACTCTCCACCGCTTCACGGTCGTGCTCCGCTTCGTACTCCCTGATCAGCACGACGCCGGCCGCTCTCTCCTTCTCCTCCGGCACCACCACCACCACCATCTCGACCGAACAAGCTTCCTCGGCCCTAAACGGCGCAATCCAAAGTTGGAATTTGCTGTCGTCTCCTGAAGCGGAAGGAAGATAAGAACGAAGGGATGATGGGTAATGCCAATAGGCGAGAGCGAGCTGAGCTTGTGATCCTATGCCTCGGCCACTGCCGAAATTTATAGGCTTTCGAGAGGACATGATGATACGGATCGAACGGCAGGAGCTTTCCGGGGACACCGAAGCGGTTGTTTCCCCGGGATCGAACGGCAGGAGCTTCCCAGGACCCCACAACGGTTGATTCCACGACGGAAGCTTCCTCGGGATGATTTCATTGTTCTTATGAATAGTGAATTAGTGTTCATCGCAATGCTTCGTGCACAGTCACGTTTTTTTTATTTTTTTAATTAATATAATCTTTAAATATAAAATTCTCAATTCGTTTCGGAGAGAGAGGAGACGTATCGACATGAGCGAGGGCGACGGCGAGGGCGAGGGCGACGGCGAGGGAGGAGAGGAAAATAATAAATAAATTATTATTTGATAAGCACGTAGAAGAAGAAGAGGAGGAAAATATAACAAGTCGGAGAATGATAAATAAATTATTATATTTTTTAGATAATTATTTTGAGTCATTTTCTTATATATTTTATAGAGATGAATTTGAGCGAATTCCATGATCGATATTTGATGTAATTAGATGTAAGTAAATTTTATCTTTAATTCATTATATATTTCGTGCGCGATTTATTTATAATTGTATAATTATTGGGAATTAAAATAATATTTAAAAAAAAATAGTGAAATGAATTATTAAGTAATTAATCTATTCTAGATAAATAATTGATATTATTTTAATTTTAAAATAGATATTTTGAATAATTTTTTGTTTCATATTTGTGTTCGGATTTATTTGACCTTCTGTATTATTGATATTTTCTATTATGATAATAACTGATTTGGATGATTTCTTAAGCATCTAACTGAAACTACTACGATTCGATTCTTATTCTTTGAGACCCGCATTAATAATAACCATTAGATGGAATAAATACCCCTGACCAGATGATCAAGTTAACAGTCAATGATCAAATTAAGGTGGAGCGCGGGGTCAGACCCAATCAAACCCCATCAAAGGTCTTACAAATCGATGTGCGTTATGCGGATCCAAGTAGGTCAACTTAGCAGCAACTCAATTCGGCAGTAGCTCAGTTTAACAATAGCTCAGCTCGGTAATAGTTAAACTTAACAATAGCTCGGCTTGATCAAGTGTCTCAGCTTGATCCTACGGATGTCTAGGTCCAAAAGATGTTTGTAGCTCAGCACCGACAGAGAAATGATTATCTTTTCATAGGAGATTATCCTATGATTTTCGTTGTTGACTCGAGATCTCCACTATTATATATGGCATATTTCCCTATTTTATGAGATCATGCCTCTCAAGATTTCAATGTCTGTATTATTGCATCTCTCTATTTATGAGATCATATCTCTCAAGATCCCAAGGCTCGTACAAACACCTCTTCTTAACGAAACCATGCATGTTTCTCAAAGTCCCTTTCGTATAGCCACGTTTTAATGAGGTCATATCTCCCATGATTCTTACTAGGAATCTGCACTATTAGAGTTGCCTATATAAAGGTAATAAAGAGATTGAAAATAAAGGGGACTCCTCCCAATTTTTTTTTTAAATATATGATGAAACTAGTAATATAATAGGAGAATTCAGTGACTTGCAAAATTTAATTATAATAGAGAGCAAGTTTACTTATTATGTTTATTATTTTGTTGTTGAATAAGTAATGTAACTTATACTGATAGTTGTTGTTGAAAATCACATTAGAATTTTTTAGTTTTTTATATGGTTGCATAGTTGAATAATATTATTGAAGTGTGTTTATGATCTTGTAAGATCAAACAAACATCAATTGTAAATCATGAGAGATGATAATTGAAATTTATTATTAGATGAAGTTTTTTTTTATTTTGTATTAAATATGAGATAGTCACTTCACATATGAAAGACTTATTCATTTTTCATGAGAGATTACGATCAAATATTGAATGAAAGATAAATATTCACTATTATCATGTTGAAATTTTTTTATGAAATAATAGATTTATAGGTTCAAAATTTGAACAATCAATTTAACGAGGTGAATACAAAGTCGTTATATATGATTTTTTTGATCAATCAAATTCATTCTTTGGTTATGATAAAAAAAAATATTTTATTTCAGTTTGTTTAATTTTATCTATCCAATTTTTCTCTGATGGAGTTAATGCATTTTAAGTATCAACTTGATAATTTTATTTTTAACATACAAAATAGCCAGCAATCAATTTTATGAGATTATAAAAATTAGGAAGCTTGCTAAAGGGATGATTTAATTGAAAAAATATCATGTATTCTTTAGTATATTTACTTTTAAAGTTAATATTGTTATTATCCGTTGCAATTACAACAAAATTACAACAGCAGAGAGAATATTTTTAACAATGAAATAATTAAAATTTTATTTTGTAATCGATTGAGAGATAATATGGTAAATGATCATTCGATATTATATATTGAGCGAGATATCTCGATAAAATTGATAATGAAATTATTATTTAATATTTTTAATGTATGAAACTTTTAAAAAAAAATTATTATAAAAATATATAAAGTTAATAGATGCCTTTTATTACATATTTTATGTTGTCCGAACGTTTTTTTTTTTTTTTTAATTTACTAAATTTGTCCTCCCTGATTGAAAATTCTATGTACGCCACTGCTCAGGTCTGTCGTCCCTCCAGGACTCTGGCGACAAGGTAGACCTTGATTACCTCCAATTCTGCCTGCAGCCCTGAGTTCACCAAACCTCCTATTCCTCCCAAGCTTGGCGAACTTCTGAAGGAAGCTGATACAATCATTCGCCTGGTGCTCCGTGTCTTAGCCTATCGTTGGCTAATCACGCAGCTTCTAGGAAAGAGTTGCGTGTTTTCTGGCGGGCTTCGAGGAAAGAGCGGAGTCGATCGTATGCAGAGAAGTTTCGGGTTTTCTAGAGAGGAAGACAGTGAATTAAGTGGATAATCGGGAGCGATTGCTTAGGCTTGGCAACAATATTGGAGGGGGTCTGCTACAAAATCAAAATCAAACAGAGGTGGTCGATGGTAGAAGATTGTGAATCGGCGTTCATGCATCTCCAAAAACTCCCACACAATGAGTTTTATATCGTTGGCTAATAACGCAGCTTCCAGGAAAGAGTTGCGTGTTTTCGTTGTCGGTGGACAGGGAATTAAGGTGGGTATTTAGCAGCGATTGCCTTGCCTTGCCAACGAAGTTTCCAAGTGAAAGAAAGCCTGATGGCTGCCCCCGGAGCCATGGTGTAGCTGCAGCCAGAGTATCAGTGATGTAAGATTAGATATCAAGGATTGATTTTTCAATTGGAAGTATTTGTGAAAATTTTCTCTTAAATAGAGTGACAATCTGTGAATGTTGGATCGTTAGATTGTCCGTTCTAAATGTTTTTTGATTTACTCAGATGATCACAAAAATTTTTCTATATATAGAATCGAATCATCCATCTCCAAGATTAATCGGGACAAAGATTTAAATATCCGATGTCAACATTTGTTTTTGGAAGAAAGCCTGATGGATAATTCACGCAATACGCCTTATTAAAAAAAAAAATTGATCAGTAAATTAAATATTATAAATTCATTTATTCATCTTAAGATTTTTTTTGTTTATAAATTTAAATTTTCTCGAAGAGTATATATATATATAGTTCATAAAGTTTACGTAAATTTTATTTATTAAAGTTGTGAGCCATTCAATTTTATTTATTTAATAGAATCTCATAGATATTAAATGAATATAAAGAAATTTTTATTTTATGAAATCCAACACTAAATTTATTTACAAGTATTTAACTTATTAATAGTTGTATACCCATTCTTTCCATCAGTTTTTACTAGTAATTGATTAAGCAATTTTGATGGAAAGATATTTCACACATTTGCTATCCATTGTCTCCGTATATGTTTTGAATCAAAATAAAAAGCGGTGAATTGCTTGCAATCTTTGTTATGATTTTGAACCCATTATATTGTAGAAAAATAGGATATGTTCATTCCAAGTGTCTCTATCAATCGATTTTATAATCATCGTAAGAAAGAAAAATCACGATGAATTTTATTCTATCGAGCACTAGCATAATAAAAATACAAATGTCCCTAAAAACTTGTGACCCATCCATTTGAGAGGATTCTTTATCGATCATCTCATCAATAATCCTTCGTGTATTCAAAGTATCAAAAATCATAGCTAGTTTCCAACCATTGGCAGAGGTAAATACGCTCTATTAAAAAAATAAATTAAAAGTAGTTTCAAAGTCGCCAAAATTATATAATTCCATGGCGATAAAAATTAAATATTTCATTCTAGGAGAACATACGACAGACAGCCTCCTTTTTCAATATGCAACTAACATGAACATTTAATTTATAATTAAGATACAAAAGTAATCATAGTCGAAAATAAAGACCAATGCCTAGGACTTAATTCCATCGATGCTAAATGAAAAATCCCAGTGTAAAATAGTCAAGTAAATGTCTGAGATAAAACATTAGGATCTCCAAATATTGTACATACATTTTATAAAACATTAGCAAATTTTTAAATCAGATCACTCGAACGGGTCGATCCAATATGACACAAGGTTGTGTTATTAAATCAACATGAAAGTCCTCTAATGGGAAAATTAAATATAATAATCTTCCATTTAGCTTACATATGATCCTTTGTATAACACACAATCAGTATTTTTTTAGTTGAATTTAAAATGTCATATAAAATAAAATAAGTTGAGACATTAATTTGAACTTTTTAATCTACCTAAGTTTTTATTTCCCATTTCTAATCTTTTGGTGTTTCTTTTTTCTTACAGAGCTACAGCAGGGACCTGTTTCTGTTTCTCTATATTATTCTTGTAATAACATGAGTGTTAACTTCCCTGAAAAAGAATTATGACAAGTTAACCTTAACTGGGAAATCCATATTTTATCTAAATCATCATCAAACTGAGGAATGAAAAGGATGGATATTGGATGCAGGTAGTCAGACACCTTGTTACTTAAATAATCAATCTTTTCTCGTTAACAGGGATGAGATTTGCACAACTTTTCCTTTAATGAAATTGTCAAGCATCCTTCTTGCATTTTGGAAAATATTTTGGCCAAACTACATCCGGAACCAACAGCCAACTTTCTCATACAGAACTACAGAACAATCAGATAATTTGTCCACAGGTGGAAGAAGAGAGGTGTTTCTCTTATCAATGATGCCATGACCTTGCAGTTCACCCAAATAATTCGACGTCCGATTGTTATCCTTTTGTTGGCCCTACAATTGAATTTAGGTTAAGGAATATATAAAAAAAATAGACTACTTTTTGTTGGCTCGTGTGACGTTGTGTTCCGATCCTTTTTAGGATTATGCGCTGATAAGAATTTTGGGATGCGCTTTTATAATTCTCTCCCTTTCTTTTCACAAGTCATAGGAATTTTGTAGGTCATTATCGTACTTCAATTCGTAGGTCCACCGAGCTCAATAAATTTTTATTAAAAGAAAGAAGCGTTTACAAGGAAAAGAAAAAAGAAGAAAGAAGGGAGAATTATGGATACTGGTAAATTTTTAGCAGATAAGTCGATGCTGAAGAGAGAGAGTCAACCACTCAACCTTTGACCGAAGTCCACAGTTGGCGCTATGGATTCTCGGCCACCGGCAGAAACTTCACGAGCCACCCAATCGGCCACGAGACCGCCGCGACGCCGACGCAGATTCCCCACTCGCCCCATCCCAACCTCACCGTGTCCGAGAACTTCCTCAGGAACTCCACCATCAGCACCTGCAGCGCCACCGTCGCCGCCACGATCCCCAAGAACAGCTTGTTCCGGTGCATCCCCTGGAACACGTTCTTCTTCTCCAGCTTCCTCGCGTTGAACTCGTTGAAGACTTGGCAGAGCACGAAGGTGTTGAAGATCATCGTGTTGTTCTCCGCTTCGGTTAGGCCCAGCAGCGATTTCCCTCGGAAACGGAACAGCAGCAACACCGTCACCTGGAACAGAGCCTGCGCCATCAAGTTGCGCCACATGACGCCGGTGATCAGCGGCGCCGTAAGCCCAACCGGCTGCTTTTCCATCAACTCCTTGGTGGGCGTGTCGGTGGCCAGAGCCAGCGCCCCCAACGTGTCCACGATCAGGTTCGCCCACAACAGCTGCGCGGTCGTCAGCGGCACGGCACCGGTGGCCACCACGGACACGAAGTTGATCGCCAGGGCGGCGACGTTCACCGTGAGTTGGAACTGTAGGAACTTCTGGATGTTGTCGTAGACGCACCGCCCCCATCGCATGACCGTCACCACCGTGTCGAAGTTGTCGTCCATGATCACGATGTCGGAGCTCTCCTTGGCGACTTCCGTGCCGTGGACACCCATCGCCAGCCCCACGTCGGCCTCCTTCAGCGCCGGCGCGTCGTTAGTTCCGTCGCCGGTGAATGCCACCACTTGCCCCTTCTGCTTCAGGCACTGCACCATCAGCACCTTGTCGAAAGGGGACGACCTCGCCAGCACCCGAATCCGATCCGCCTTCTTCATGCGCTCCTCCGGTGAGTAGTTCCTGAACTCCTGCCCTTCCACGACCAAAGCGTCCGAGTCTTCTGGTTTGATTATCCCGCACTCGACGGCGATGGCCTTGGCCGTGAACACGTTCTCCCCGGTGATCATCTTCACTCCGACTCCGGCACTTCTGCAGGCATCGATGGCGCGCGCCACCTCCGGTCGACACGGATCTTTTAGACCGACAAATCCCAGCAGGGTGAGGTTAGAGTCGTGGAGCCTCGACGCCGCGCCGTGGTTGATCTCGGAGTCCTCTGCTCCAGCGGTGTTCTTGTAGGCGAAGGCAATGCAGCGGAGACTCGAGGCTGCCATGTCATCGACGATCGCTTCAAGCTTGGAATTTGTCTCGGAATCTATAGGCTTAACGCTCCCGTTCCCGTCGGCGACGTAATGAGAGCATCGAACCAGAAGCATCTCGGCGGCTCCTTTCCAGTGCGTGATCGTCGCTCCGCCGGCTTTCTCTTCCACCAAAACTCCACTCCGCTTCTTCTCCGAACTGAAGGCCTCGACTCGGATGACAGCGCACTTCTTCTTCATCCCGTCGATGCACATTCCGAGATCCGAAATCGACCACGAAAGCAAAGCCTTCTCCGTGGGGCTACCGGTGATCTCTGCCTCCGCCGCCGCGTTAGGCCGGTAGACGCTGCCGGTGGTGTTCAATCCGACGGCTTGGTGTAGCAATGCCAGGATTCCCGGCGCAATCGAGGTGGGCGGCGGACATTGCTCGTTTCCGATCCAGAATTGGGTGACCTTCATCTGGTTCAGCGTCAAGGTCCCTGTTTTATCGGTGCAGATGGTGGTCACTGAGCCCATGGTCTCGCAAGCCGAGAGGCGCCGGACAATGGCTTTGTCCTTCATCATTCTCTTCAGGTAGAAGGCCAGCATCAGCGCGACGGCCAGCGGCAATCCGTCGGGGATGGCGACTCCAATAATGGTGACGGTGTCATGGAAGATGTTGACGAGGCCGTTGATGGCATCGGAGGCGCTGGCGTTGTGCTTGTCGAATTTGGGCCGTCCGTCGTCGCCCTTGGTGCTTCCGGTGAAGTACCTGACCACGAGCACGGCGAAGATCAGAGCGGCGACCACGATGCCGATCTTCCCGATGCTGGATGTCAGCCTCTGAAGCCGCTCGTGCAGCGACGTCGGTTCCGCCGTCTCGCTGGTGATGGAGCTCATCGTCTCGCCCCACATCGTGTCGGTGCCGACGGCCGTGACGAGCATCGAGGCGTAGCCGTCGATGACCTTCCCGCCGGAAGTGAGGAAAGGGCTCTTGACGGCGTCGACGTCAACCGGGTGGCTCTCGCCTGTCATGCTCGACTCGTCCACCTGCAGAGAGTGCCCCTGAAGGAAGACCCCGTCGGCCGGAACCTGATCGCCGATGTGTAGCAGGACTACGTCGCCGACCACGATGTTGATTATGGAGACAGATTGCCGGCGGCCGCCGCGGACGATTGTGGCGGGGATGTTATCGCACTCCGCCGACAGCTTGTCGAAACGCTTCATCTGGCGGAAGTTGCTGACGGCGGAGATGACCGAGACGGGGAAGACGACGAGGAAGATTTTGGCGTCGTCGTACCACGCTTTTTTGACGCCGTGCTCCTTGCTACTGAAGACGAGGGAGACGGCGGCGCAGGCCATGAGGTTAATGATGAACAAATCGCTGATCGCCTCCAACACGAAGTGGAAGAAGCTCTTGGCCTTCGGCCTGGGGTAAGTGTTGGATCCGAACGCCGCCCTCCGGGAGCTGAGGTCGGCGGCGCCGCCGTGTATCCCTGCCTCCGGGTCGGAGCCGAGCTCGCGTACGAGACCGGAGGACCCGCCGAGGTTGTGGAGGTCTTCCAGGCGCCGCTCCTTCACGAGCGTCCTGAGACTGCCAACATCCGCGACTTTCGAAAAAGCCGACGGCGCAGAGTCGCCGCCTCCTACATCGATGGCGACGTACGATCCGTTGCGGCGGATGACGGCGAACTGCTTGGCGTTGAGGGAGCACATGGCGCGGCAGGAACAGATCATGTGGTAGGCGATGCGCCAGCGCCGAAGCGGCGACGAGACGCCGGGGCGCCGGCCGGGGCCGATGTGGAAATCAACAGCATTATTGTTCATACTATCGATAGCAACAGAATCAAACAGAGTTGCTCGACGATATTCAACCAAATCAATTGAACTTAATCAAACAATAGAAGATCGTGAATTCGCAATGATCTTGGAAAACTCCGACGAATTGTATTTATATATATAGTTCACTGATCAAATCCAGGAGGTTTGCTTCCTGGAAACAGTTGCTTCCTGGAAAGAGTTTGGTGTTTTTCTTAGGTGGCAGACAGGGAATTGAGTTGTGTTATCATGTAGGAATTCCTTCAGCTGAACCTGAGACTCACGTTCGCTAATTCAAGTGCTTCCAGTAACGCGTGTATGGTTGACTGCAAATTAATTTCGTGGTTTGAATTTTGTCTAGGTTGAATTTATCTTTTCTAGGTTGAATTTTTTCATATTTGAATTTATCTTTTCTAGGTTGAATTTTTTCATATTTGAATTTTTTTCCAGGTTGAATTTATTGAAGTTTCAATTTAAGATTAATTGATTGTTTAAAATATTTTATATATTTATATTTATTTAATTAATTAGTGAATTTGTGAAGAGTTATATATATAGAGAGAGGGAGAGGGGGGGGGGAGGAATGTGATTATATAGAATTTATTCGTGTGAACATCTATGAGTTCGTAAATATTTTTATTATCTATCGTTCGATCGTTTACGTATTACAGTTAAATTTTTAAATTTTAAGAGATCAGACGGTAAATAATAAAGGTGTTCACATATAAATTATATACGCCAATTTATCAAAGGACGCACTTTATGTTTAGATTTGCCCAAACATAGTCCCATGGTTTCATATTTATCAAAGGGCGCATCTCATTCTCTTTTTACCCCTCCCGTCAAATGTGGATTTAATGCTCAGATATTGCATGCATCCGAGCCATAACTGAAAATTTTGAATCATCTAAACGTGGCATTGAGAATTCAAATCTCATGATCACTGTGTTCCTGAAAATATAATTCCCAGCACTACCTTTTTTCGGCTTGAATTTTGATTTATATCAACCTGATTTCTGAAATATGCAAGTGGATACCTAATAAAACCTTGAATATCAGAAATTTTAGATGGATACACAGAGGGACACTTCCCAAACCCACTGGATTTGGATTGGATCGAAGAAAATGTGAACAGGTTTATCAATGGGTTTTGATTGAAACCCATTGATGTACCTAGAGGAGTCCAAATTTCGAAATCTTGACATGAATTGAAAGATCTTACAGCATGAATTGTTGATATGTCAAGGAAATTTGGTTCTGATTCTCCTAAGTCCTACCTCTCAGTTTTGACTGCGTGCCACGTATAAACTCAAGTTGGGCGAAAAAAAAAATAGTGTTGGGAATTATATTACCAAAAATATAGTGGTGCTGGGATTTAAATTCTCATAACCACGAACAATATCAAAGCTGGTAATATAATTTCCAGCACCATCTTTTTTTTCGGCCAGCTTGATATTGTATGTGATGTTGAGAATTTAAATCTCATCACTACTATGTTCCTAGTAATATAATTCTCAACACCACATTTTGTTTCGACCAGTTTGAAATTGTACGTGGTACTGAAAATTTAAATCTCAGGACTACTGTATTTATGGGAATATAATTTTCAGCATTATCTTTTTTCTCAACCAGCTTGATATTATATGGTGTTGGGATTTTAAATCTCAGAACCACTGTATTCTTAGAAATATAATTTTCAACACCATTTTTTTTAGGCCCGTTCGAAATTTGATGTGTTGCTGGAAATTTAAATCCTAGGACCATTGTGTTCCAAGGATTTAAACTCCATCATCATTGTGTTCCTGGGAATATAATTCTCAGCATTACTTTTTTTCTTGCCCAACTTGAATTTATACGTGGCACGCGGCTAAAACTGGGAGGTAAGAGGATCAAAATCAAGTTTTATCAACACATCAACAATTCATGTGGTAAGATCTTTCAATTCATGTTAAGATTTCGAAATTTAGACTCATCTAGGTCCATCAATGGATTTTAATCAAAATCCATTGATAACCCTATTCACTTTTTCTTCGATCCAATCCAAGTTCATTGGGTTTGAAAAGTGCCCCTCTGTGTATCCATGTCCAAAATTTCTGATATTCAAAGTTTTATTAGGCATTCACAGTTATATTTCAGAAAATCAAACTAATATAAATCAGAAAGTAAGCCAAAAAAAAATGGTACTGGGAATTATATTCCTAGGAATATAGTGGCTATGAGATTTGAATTTCCAACACCACGTTTTGATAGTTCGGAATTTCTAATTGTGGCTCGGATGTATGTAATATCTGAGTATTAAATTCATATTTCGGAGAAAGGATAAAAAGGGAATAAAGTGTGTTTTTTGATAAATATGAAACCATTGGACTGTGTTTGGACAATTTCAAATTTGAAATGCGCCCTTTCATAAATTATTGAATTATATATATATATATATATATATAGCGGCTAGATGATTGAATGATCGATCAAGTCGTTCGGCTACGATGATCACCTGGTCAAGCTAAGCAATCGAGTGATCAGATTGAGTGATATTTGGCTAGGATGATCATGTGATCAGGCTAGACATGCTTATCGATTCCGCGGTTTCGATTCCGGTTCGATTTTGATCGGTTTCAGATCCATCAACTTTAGAATCGATCCGAACTGTTTCAAAATCGGTTTCGATTCCGAATCGGTTCTGGATCATCTTCCTCGAACTTAAGCTTCCACCAGAATCGATTCCGAATCAGTTCCGAACCGATTTCAAATCGATTTTAAATCAGTTAGAACCAAACCGAATCGAAATCGAAACGATTCCGGAACCACTTTATCCGAATCAATTTCAATTTCAAATTTAACAGATTGATTCTGACTCGATTTCGAATTGAACAAATCCGTTAAATACGTCTAAATCAGGCTAAGCAATCGAGTCATCGGATAGGATCACTGCGAGGCTAGCCGCGCGTGACAAAAGAACATTTGTTTTTAATAAAAAACATGTTTTAGAAAAGAAATAGATCTTTTGAAAAATATAAAAAAAAAGTACCGTGGCACTTTTAAAAAAAATTGAAACCTAAGCGAGTCCATCAGGAAATTGTAAAATAAAAATAAATAAAGATCGCAATTGCTCGATTTTTGCTATTAATACGGAGCGAAGCGACAGGGAAGTTTCGCTCCTCAGTCGGCGACGATTGCTTAGCCTAGGCAATAAGTACAATTCTGCGGGGAGTTTGACCTCGATAGTTTTTATCAGTTCGTTTTTAAATCATCGTAAAAGAAATAAATTACGGTAGACCTTTAACTCTTGAAATTAATAATTAGTGTATAGAGAGATGATACCTTCGTATTTGTGAAGGATTATTCTGTTGTCCTATAATACAACGTTCTAAATCTTTTCCACGGAGACGATATCTTAGAATCATCATGGATAAAATAAATCATGAATGATTATTAATTTCAACATGATTGATAAGAGAGTAAAGAATCAGTCGAAAAAGAATTTTTGATCTCAATCCATTGTGTTCATTTTGTAATTATCGTACTATCTTATTATGTGCTATTTTCATAGATAAAAAAAAAAAAAATCCGAGTAAAAGGCTTGGTAATTGATGCTTAGCCTTCGCGTCTGATCCGCGTTTTGAAAACTTTGACCAATTCGGCGGCCAACCGAGCAGTTATCCGATTGAATTGAAGAATTATTATTTTTTAATTAAATAAAATATATCAAAGTAATTCAGCTAGATGTATAAAATAATTGAACTAAAATAAATTAAGCGATTCAAATGGTTGTTTAAATTTATTTTAAATGAGTTTTAACTTGATTCATTTTGATATTATCGATTCGAACTTACTTCATTGTTTAAAATTTTTAATTGGTCAGTGAACTTAGTGTTATAAATTTATTTATTTGTCTTGAAAATTTCTTTGTTTATTTGAGTTTAAAATTTTCTAGGCGTAGTATTTAGTTATTTACAGCTCTAATTGATTAAGCAATTTCGATAATAAACAGCTGACTGTGGCTTTCAGATTCGTGTTCGTCTTTTATAATTTTCTTTTCATATATTCTATCGACTAAATAGGTTTATTATTTCTCCTTTTATTTTATGAAAAAAAAAACAAATATTCGCTCGATTTATTTTACTAAAAACCACTCGATTCAAAAATCAAAACGCAGAGAAATTTGATTTTAAAACGACATTCGGCTCCATTGGAACATTTGCTAGCTACTACTGTAACCATTGACTCGATTCCTATTCTTTGAACAATGTGGAACCATCACACGATTCTCCGCCACTATTTTTATAGGGGTAAATTAAGATCTCAATTGACAAGTGCAAAGAAGAAGAAAAGGACGATGATTTCTTCAAAAATCTACTCATTTTACTATAGATAAATTCTTTTACACTTGTCAACTGAATTAACTGTGATGATTTACCAAACAGCGTTCTTGAAGTTTGGAATTGCCCAAAAAGCATCTTATACTTTCATATTTATCAAATAACACATTTAATTTCCTTTTTATTCCTCCCACAAAAAAATACCATCGCCAACGAATTATAAATCTCAAAGACCATCATGGTGAGATTAATTCCAAAGATTACAATTGTGTCGAATTTTCCGAGATTTAATTTCATCACCACAGCTATGAAATTTAAGATTAATCGCTGGTTGAAATTTACAATCTCAACATCATTAGATCAAATTTAAATCTCAACACCACAGATTTAAATTTTCAAAGACTACAAATGATATTATGTTCGAAAATTAAGTGTGCTATTTTTAAAGGGTAAAAAAAGAATTAAGTGCGTTATTTGATAAATATGAAAATATAAGATATTTTTTAGATAATTTTAAATTTCAGAAACACTGTTTGATAAATTACAGAATTAACTGTAAGATTTGAGAAATTTAGTATTTTCTTAAGAGGTAGATAGGGAATTGAGTGGGCAGTAGGGGGCGATTGCCTCAGGCAAGGCAACAATGTCCATACTATCGATCCGGACGGGCTGTCCAACAGAATCAAACAGAGGTGCTCGAATGTAGGGAGATTGTGAATTGGCATTGATCTTGAAAAACTCCAACGCATGGAGGTTTATGTAGTTGGCCAATAACGCGGAAAGGGGGGAGGGTGGCTTCCAGGAAAGAGTTACGTATTTTCTTAGTCGGCAGACAGACGGGGAATTAATTAAGATGGTAATGTTGGCAGTGGATTTACGTATGATTATCGTAATGCATTCGAATGTATCGTATTGATTTAAATCTGATTAAAAACGATCTAATTATTATGATTTAAATTAACGGATTTGTATTATTGGATGTGAGTTAATGAATTTTGAATCTATATGTGTAAAATCTTTTAATCCGTATCGTTAGCATTAATGGGATGTTGACGAATTTTGGGTTAATATTATATATAGGATGTGATCGGCCGGCTCTTGTTTTCCCCATCAGACAGAGCATCCGGGGTCGGTTTCTCTCGACTTATGGAAGATCAAGTCTTTCAGCTCGTTGACTTCTCCATATATTCATATTCTTCCAATGATTATAGATTCAGGTGCATATTTAATGTTTTCGTTCTTTAGTTTTAAGTTTTTTTGTATATTCATTGTAGATCGTCAAACAAAATTTTATGTATGAATCATTTTTATTTTCGATTTTCCGATTACAAATATAGATACATGATCCATTGAGAGATCCGAAGAATCCATCATATAGTCGATAATGATTATCTTGCTAACAAAATTTCTAAGTGGAAGAAAGTAGAGCAGTATGAATATGCTCCAAAGAAGTGTGACAAGTCAAAAGATACAACTCTCGTGATTTATTTTTTTTAATTATTATAGTAAAAAGACATTCAAGGCTATTTGCTCCCAAAAAAAAAAAAAAACCTGATGATTCACGCGATATGCATCTGATTCGTGTTTCCTAAAATACCTCCCCTAAGAATTAAACAGTCAAAATGATTTATTTTTTTTTATGAACTTGAATTTGATTTATTTGGATATTATGGAGCTTTAAAAGTTTTTATTGATCAGTAAATTAAATACTATAAATTTATTTATTCGTTTTAAGATTTTTTTTTTAATTTATAAATTTAAAATTTTTCTTGACGAGTATATAGTTCATAAAGTATACTTAAATTTTATTTATTAACGGCGTTCGAAAAATCGGTCACAATTATTATTCATAAATGTTAACGAATTAAATATGTATATATTCATTTTTTTTTTCATTTAGTTGAAAATTCATAGGCCATCTCATTCTCATCCCACTAAACAATTAGAATGTTGAGGATGAATCAATCCCCCTCATGGATATATAAACTACCCATTTGAAAGATCATCTCATCGATCATCCTTCATGTGTTCCAAGTATCAAAAACCATAGCTAGTTTCCAACGATTGCCAGAGGTAATTAAATATGTTCTATTAAAAAAACAAATTAAAAGTAGTTTCAAAGTCGCCAAAATTATATTTAATTCAATCAATATATGCTAAATGAAAACATTCTCAGTGCAAAATAGTCAAGTAAATGTATGAGAGAAAATATTAGGATCGATCTCCATTACTGTACATACATTTTATTATGAAACATTAGCAAATCGAAGTTTGTGGATATGAACTAGCTTGGCTTTTGCTCTATGTGCCTATATTTTTTTTTCTTTTTTCCTTCGTGTAAAGACTTTTTATATCATCCCGTTGGTAGTTTTCGCATCTAATCGAGTTTATCTAAACAAAATAAACGAAAGAAAACGAATGCAAAACTGAAAAATACTTACAACGAGTTCTTGCTTCTGGAACTTTAGGATGACGAATCTGCTTGTCGTCTGAGAACTGATCACTTCGGAAAGGTCCTACTCTTTCACGAGACAAAATCCAACGTGCCTTGGTGATCATATCTCTTGTTCTCTCCGACAAAACCTCTTGAATCTCACAGCCTTTCGGCGTCACCCCTCTTCCTCTGCCACCTATCTTTGGACGCACACCCCCTTATAAAGGGGGTGTATTTTTTCCGCCGCACGCGCTAATCGTGCGGCAAGCGTACAGCGCTGCAAAGCAACGTATGCACGCTGCAGTCGCAAAGAGTGGTTACATCTCTCACTCGTCCAAAGCATGTCACATAGACCAATAAGAGATATTTAGTCACATAGACTAAATAGAACCGGAGTCATTAGTCCCAAATGACTAATAGAAATATCCAGTCACATAGATCAGAATCGTGTCGGAGATCATAGTCGCAAAAGACTAATAGAACAAATATTAATAGTCACAAAGACATTAGAAAAATAAATTCATACTTAGGAAAATAGCTCGTGCAACAGCAAGCACACTGAGCAATCCAATACTAAGAAAGTTGTTACACCTTACATAGCTGCTCATAGAACGATCAATGCTAAGAAAAATTGTTACGCCTAACTTAGCTGCTCTTCAAATAGCAGACCCTGATTAAAACTTGCTTCTCTACCATTTGAAACTGATCATGCTAAAGTAGCAGACCCTGATTAAAACTTCAAGCAGACACCTAAATAGTCACAAAGGGCAAATATCGAGATTAACATATAATCTCAAAGGGCTCACATAGTAGAGAAGCAAAGATCTATTCTCCTACTACCCTTATTGTCGCCTTAGTACACGTAGTATGAATCACATGCTACGATGTTATTCTCTTCATCAATATGAAAAGCGCATGTTTTCCTCAAATCGTACAGATTTTGATCTAGATATTCCAAATGTTTAATCCTGAATTCAACAAATGAATTCTAATCTAGCTCATAAACAGGTATAGTAAATGATGGAAACATTTACTTCGATCACTTTTCTTAAATGATCTTATCTTGATATACATATCATGATGACCCCGACTTATAGGTATGTATCTCATACATATAGCTTCGAAAGCTATCCTATAAGCAATAGTCTTACCCCTATTCGCACATAACAAACAAAGATGATTGTTCATGTGAGAGGACCAATCACTACTTGCCAACATGCTCACCGAGATCTTATTAGAATGTAACATCACATACACTGAATGAATTATGACTTGCATTAAAAACAATCAAATTACAATAACCGATTGTCATTTCAAAACTGTTACATTCTACGAAGTCCCATAGACTTTACATGCTCATTAAATGACTCTCTAGTCATTGGCTTAGTAAAAGGATCTGCAAGCATATCTCGAGTAGGAATATACTCAAGAATCACCTTCTTCTTAGCAATAATATCCCTGATAAAGTTATACTTTATAGCAATATGCTTGCCCTTGCTGTGATATTTGGGATCCTTGGAAAAAGCTATAGCAGCTTGACTGTCACGATACCTGGACTCTCATCGTCTTCAAGAATCTTCAAATACTTCAGAACCTCCTTAACTGCATCGCTTGCGATTCATATTTAGCTTCCATGGTTGATAAGGCTTGTTTCTTGCTGTTCCATGAGATGGCGTCACCATTCAACAAGAACGCATAGCCTGATGTGGATTTTCTATCATCCGTGTCCCCACTAATCAGATTCGAATAGCCCTTCAGCTCATATCCGATCTCGATAATGTAGCTGTAACACGTGTCGCTTCAGATATCTAAATATCCTTTTCACTGCCTTCCAGTGTCTCGATCCTGGGTTTGACTAGAAACGGCTGACTAAGCCAACAACATAGTTGATATCGGGACGAGTACACAATATAGTGTACATTAAACTACCAACAACACTGACATTTGGTTTTTTATTCATCTCGACTATTTCATTAGGAGTTTTGGAACTCATACTCTTGCTCAGAAAAGTACCTTTCACAATAGGTGTCTGTTCACTCTTGCAATTAGACATGCTGAAGTGTTGTAACATCTTATTTATATAAGACTCTTGAGACAAACCCAAAAGTCTCTTAGATTGATCCCTGATGATTTTTACTCCTAAGATGTATTCAGCTTCTCCCATATATATTGTGTCAAACTGTGATGAAAGCCACTTTTTGATTTTAATCACAAAACCTATGTCATTTCCTGCAATCAGCATATCATCAACATATAATGATAAAATGACATACTTTCCTTTATCCTTCTTCAGGAAAATGTAATGATCCTCATTGATCATTTCGAAACCATAAGATAAAATTACTTTGTTAAATCTTATGTTCCACTTTCTTGATGTTTGTTTTAGCCCATATATAGATTTCTTCAATCTACATACTTTATCTTCTTGGCCTTCAGCAACGAAACCTTCTGGTTGAACCATATAGATTTTCTCATCAAGCTCATCGTTAAGGAAAACGGTTTTTACATCCATTTGATGTAACTCCAAGTCATAATGCACCACTAAAGCCAAAATAACTCAGATTGACACAAACTTTACTACGGGAGAAAATGTCTCCTCGAAGTCAATACCCTCTAATTGGGTAAATCCTTTTGCAACCAAACGAGCTTTGTATCGGTTAATCGATCCATCAGCTTTCCTCTTTATTTTGAGAATCAATTTATTCCCAATAGCCCTTCGGGCAAAAGGAAGATCGACTAACTTCCAAACATGATTCTTAATCATTGACTCCATTTCTTCAACCATTGCAACCTTCCACTTTTCTCCAGCTCTAGAGCCCAAAGCTTCCTTAACTGATTGAGGTTCTTCATCGTCAACATATAGTGTCATCATTGCCTCATTCTCAATATCAAACCTCTTCTTAGGTTTGATCTTACGAACACTTTTCCGTAAGTTGGGCTGATGAGAAGTCACCCCGTGACTAGGCAAAGTACTCCCACTGGATTGACTAGTTCCAGGTATCCCACTGGACACCTGTCCAGTTGACAACGACTCTTCCTCCTCAAATAAAGGAACTGTCTTATCAACTTCACCTCTTGCTGGGAACTCAGTTTCGAGAAAAGTAGCATCTCTCGAATCCAATTCGGAGATTTTTCCATCTTGTTCCTCACCTATGAAAACATACCCTTTTGAAGTATTAGAATATCTTATAAAGATACACTTCTTACCTCTAGGTCCCAGTTTTTCATACTTGTGAGAACTATCATGAACATATGCAGCTGACCCCTAGGGTCTCAGACTTCCCAAATCTGGTTTTCTGCCTGTCCAACGTTCATATAGGGTAGATGGAACTGACTTTGAAGGCATTTTATTAAGTATATAGGTTGCAGCTAGTAATGCATCACCCCAATAGAAGATTGGTAAATTAGCCTGTGCCATCATAGATCTAACCATTTCGAGAAGAGTCCTATTTCAACTCTCAGCAATTCCATTTTGCTGTGGAGTTCCAGGGATCGTCAGCTGTCTAATAATCCCTTTATCATTACATATTGTCTTGAACATATCAGACAAATATTCTCTTCCACAATCAGTGCGTAAAGTTTTAACCTTATGTTCCGTTTGATTTTCAACTTCGTTCACATAGCGAATGAAGCAATCCAATGCTTCAGATTTGTGAGAAATCAAATACACATGACCGAAACGAGAGAAATCATCAATAAATGTAATGAAATAGAAAACTCTATGTCTAGCCTTCACATTCATTGGACCATAAATATCCGAATGAATCAATTGCAATGGTGACTCTACCCTAATAGCCTTACCGAACGGTTTCCTAATTACTTTTCCAGCAAGACAATGCTCACATACAGACAAGTTAATCTTAGCTCGAGAGCCCAATAAGCCCTCTTTAGCTAACCGATTCATGCGATCTTGTCCTATATGTCTTAATCTAGTATGTCAAATATCATCAATTATTTCTGCATCACTAGTAAGAGCAATATTCGAAAAATAATTATCAATCGCACAATTGACATTCGGTTCCACATCAAGAACCATAAAATTATTCGTTAAAAAACCATAACCGATTGACATTGAGTCAATCTTGAGTTCAACACACCGGCTGTAAAAGTTTATACAATACCCTAAATCAAGAAGACAAGTTACAGAAACAAGATTCCTGCAAATCTCAGGAGTATACAAGACATCATGTAGAAACAAAGTTCTTCCACCCCGAAAGTTAAGTTTACAAGTGTCGACTCCTTTGACTTCGAATATCCATTTATTGCCAGCCGATACCCTATGGTACTCCACATATGTAACTTGCTTGGTTGGTTGCTCCCGAATCTATAATCCACAAAGGATAAGAATCATCCAACAACACAGAACTAGCAATAAAATGCTCAGAAAATAGATTAGAAGTTACCTTTCTTGGCTTGGTACACTCCCGAGCATAATGACCCTTTTTGTCACAATTAAAGCAAGTCACCTTGCTTTTAGGTTTCTTCCCTATCTTCTTGTTCTTCTTCTTCTTGATTGGGTCTGTCCCACCTGCAGCAGTAGCTTCTTTCTTCTTTCCCTTCCCCTTCTTAAACCATCTCTTTTTCTTGGATCCAGATGATCCAGCATCTAAGTAGGTTTGGCCAGAAATCCTTGCGGATTCTACTCTCTCCGCCTCTAGTTCAACATGGCGCGAGACATCAACGAAAGTCTTAATACTCTCGCTATGAGTAAGGGTCTGCTTCATGGTCTCCCAAGAATCTGGAAGGGATCGAATGACTGCCTGAACCTGTTGTTCGTCTGTTAGCTCGTGACTGGCAGTTCTAAGTTCCCGAATCATATTCGACATCTCCCTTAGATGTTGAACCATAGTAACATTCGGGCGCTTCTTGTAGCTATCGAACTTGATCGTCAACTGTCGAAACTTGCTCAGACTAACTCCACTGTACTTATCCTTAAGGGCAACCCAGACAGCATGAGCTGAAGGATACGACTCATACTCAAAAATTAGGTCATCAATCATTGAACTAATCAAGATGTCTTTAGAAGTGGAGTCTTTCTTTCATGCCTTGTAGGCATCAAGATCTCGCCTGTTTTGTGCAGTGGGACCATCTACAGGTTCTACCATGACCTGATTTACAACCTCTAGAACTTCTTGTTCCTCAAGAATATACTGTATCTTGAGGTGTCAGATCTTGTAGTTATCCCCAATGAGTTTCTCACCCTTATTTAGTTCAGCTGTGATGTTTTTGGTTGTCATAACCTAACATAAATAAACATATTATTTAGTTATTCAGTGTATGTCTTTATGTATGTAATCTATAAATTGACTCAATATAAATTCGATTTGGTTTACAAAATCAAGTGACAATCAAATTCTCACTCATCATTTGTATGTGTTAATCTAATCGACTTTGATCAATTTTATTACATACATGTCATCTTAACATGATATTATTAAATGAACATATCATTTAAAATTGTACTCAATATGAACAAATCAAAGAGTAAAAATATCATGCTACATGTAGAGTCAACAGCATAAAATGAACATATCATTAAATTAAACTTGTTGTACATTGTCAATATATAACAAAAATAACTCTACTAAGAATGTTACACATAACATTCTTCCTACTCATAACTGAAAAATTAAAAAAAAAACTAACAAACTATATAGATAATCATTACTCTCACTAGGACAAACACTAGCTCAGTAACGATCCAAACATGCTCAATCTTCTTGGGCTGAACTAGGACATCCTCCGCTGAGATGCTCTCAAGATGATGCCAGGACGCAGAATCTTCTGAAGGACACCTTTGAAGCGATCCAAAAGGAAAGACTTCTTCAAGGTCCTCTTCCGAATCTTCCTCTGGATCTTCATAGTGTACCTCACAGTCCTCGTAGTGAAGCAGCTCGGCGCATAACTGGGTATATGAAACGCGCTCCTTATAGCGCCCTCAGATCTGATGCGCTATATCACTAAGGTACTGTGGCAGTGAGCGGACCAGAGCCCAGATCCTGTAATTCTCCAAAATAGAAAACTCTTGTATCTCGAGTCTCCAGAACAGTCTGTCCAATCTCCCTATGTGCCACCGACTCCATGTGCTGAGTCATACTCTACCCCCTGGATAGCCTCCCTCAGCTGGTTACGCAACACATTGCGTCTGGTCATCGTGGTAATTATCCGTGTCATCTGAAAAAATTGAAATTAATTAAGTTAGTACAAAACTGACAAACCAGTACCCTTACTGGCTTAATTCAATTTATATTGACATAGAATAAACACATTCAACCAAGGATTAATCTCCTTGATTCTGTGGAGAACAGTCGACTGATCGACTAAAATACTTAGACCAGTCGACTGATATATTTACCAGTCAACTATCATCTAAGTCCAATCGATTTAAACTGTTTTGACATGACCATTAATGTGAAAACTAAAACACCTTTATTTCTCTCCGAATACCCCAGGCACTTGAGTGAAATAAACGGTTGTTTATTTTTCATATTGTCTCTAGCCATCAACTCTAGTTCTTTTTGACCTATCTATGAGTTATTTTTGTCCGAGTTCCGGTTGTTCCAAACAACTACTCGTGTTATGAGTCAAGTTGACCAAAATCAACTTTGTCAATCAATGTTGACTAACAGTAGAACTAGCCCTCTGGCCGAGCTCTTACTGTGGACCATAACCAGTTTTAGTGCTTCTTTCTCTAGATTTCCATATTTCCAGCTCGAGCCCAAGGAGAACCGAGTACTTGTAATGCTAGCCGACTACTTTTAAATGTTGGTCTAGCACTCTTTTGCTCTGGTCGAACATTTAGTCTACTAACAGAGCACTAAAATTGAAATTCTGACATGTTTTTCGAAAATCCAGACCACTTTCTGGAATTCCAAACTGGTTTGAACGATTTCAGACCGATTTCTAAAATTTCCAAAGCTATTCCGGGAACTGCTCTGGCCCTAGTGAAGCAGGCCACTTTCCAGGGCAATTTAGGAACTACCCTGCTAGACCGGTTCACATCACGAGCCGTCAGCGTCTAGACCGATCCCAGACGGTTGACGCCTTGATCGTCTCGGACGATCTAAAATCCAGAGCTCGATTTGAGGCGATTCGATGGCTGAACCGCTCTGTCGAGACTAGTTTTCGATCGATTCAATTCCTGCAGCCGTCGACATCATACGATCCCGGTCGTTGACGCCATATTGGTCTTAGACCGTCGAAATCCCGATCGATTTCGGCGATTCCTTGAATCGCTCTGCTCGGCGATTTCGACGTCGAACGCTCTGAAGCGCTATAATTGCTCGAGTGCGATTAGACCGTCAAATCCGCCGGTCGATTAGGATAGTTCCTTCTGAACCGCTCTGGAAGTGCTATAATCGCCGGGATCGATCGGCCGTGCAAATCGAACGATCTAATTTCGTGGCGATTCCTTCAACCGCTCTAGAAGCGCTATAATCGCCGAGAGTCGATCGACGGCTCGATTTCAGGCGATTCCTTGAATCGCTCTGTGGCCGGTTTCTAGACCGTCGAACGCTCAAGCGCTATAATCGCCGAAAGCTTCTGGATGTGGCAAAATCGCTCTGTATATAGCAGTTTTGCCAGAGCAGTTTTGCTCTCTTATCGCCCAGAGCAGTTTGGGAAACTTTGGAAACTGCTCTGTACAAAGCAGTTTCGCTAGAGTGGTTTCACTAGGGCGGTTTTCTTTTCTTCGCCCAGAGCACTGTTCATCTTCTTCTTCGCGACTTCTTTTCGCGATTTCGCGATGAACATTGGATTTTCAGAAAGAAAATCTTTAAAAAAATGAACAGATGCTTACCAACTACAAGCTCTGATACCAATGTTGGTAGTTTCCGCATCTAATCGAGTTTATCTAAACAAAATAAACGAAAGAAAACGAAATGCAAAACTGAAAAATACTTACAGCGAGTTCTTGCTTCCGGAACTTTAGGACGACAAATCTTCTTACCGTTTGAGGATTGATCACTTCGGAAAGGTCATACTCTTTCACGAGACAAAATCCAACGCGCCTTGGTGATCCTATCTCTTGTTCTCTTCGACAAACCCTCTTGAATCTCACGGCCTTTCGGCATCACCCCTCTTCCTCTGCCACCTATCTTTGGATGCACACCCCCTTATAAAGGGGGTGTATTTTCTTGCGTTGCACGGCGCGCCAATCGACTTCAGACATACAAGGCACACGCTGCTGCAAACATCCTCTATCCCTTTTTTTTTTTATTGATAAGGAAGAGAAAATCCCCACATGGCGATGCCCTGATAGTAGAGTTGGCCCTGGGCAGAGCAGTTGGGGCTCCCGCCTAGGGCTCAAATTTTTTTTTTTAATTTTTATCAAGGAAAGGGCCCAATTTTTATTGAAAAATAAAATTTTTATCTATAAAAGAATTCATTTTTATTGTTTTACACAGAGTCCTAAAATACTGAGGACCGACTATGTCTGATAGTCGAGTCGAGTCAACAATCCAATTGAGATTTAACTTCATATTGAACCTAAGTCAAGGACAAATTAGATCAATACAGAGCAATGGAAGACAAATAATATCGACAGACTCCTCGTCTCGGTTCAATGTCGTGTCTCCACAAATATCTCAAAATCATGGAAGGCAAGTAATATTTTTTTCTTGTCTCTACTTCTCATTTTGATTAAACTCTAGCTATGTTATATATGATCACGGATTTCATAGTGCCAAACAAAACCATTTGGCCAGCTTCATCTTATCTTATTACAGTACAAATGCCTAACATCTGGGGAAAAAAAATCCCATTTTATCTACATGACTACACAATGTGATTGTTCTCATGGCTAATCTAATTAACAAGTGCAAAGAATCTTATCCATAGACATGAGTCAATTTTTATAGAAATCATGATTTTGGATTATAGATGATCATTTTCCTTTGTGTTTGTCAATTAGAGTTCTGATATACTCTCTTTTACAGTGGGAATAGTGATGGGTGATTAATGTGACAATTCCATATTATTTTAATATGATATTGTTTGTCAATGGCAATTATTTCTAGCAATAAATGAAGAAGTAACTTTAATGTTTGATGTCTTCAATCAATAAACAATAAAAGCAAAACTCTGATGGAAAATGAATCTAACACATACATTCTAATTGTAGGAAAGAATATATTCTAAGCTCTCATGATAAATCCAGATGGCTAGCGCAGTCGTAACCATATTAAGGCTTGAAAGGGCAAGGGGTTGATTCCTGGAGGTGACGACCAGACTACCGATGACTTTGCATTTCTGCGCTAGCCACCTGACACTTGATTTATTCCCCTCCATACGTAGGGGCAGCAGTGGGAGGCCGCTAATATGACGGTTCCATATTTTTTTAAGAAAAAATATATTCTAACAAAAAATCTAATTTTATAGCAAATAAAACATAAGAAAATGACAACGCACAAATTAAACTTAACCTAATTACAGCGGACGTCGTCCCCAAAATCTAAAGATCCTACGAAAAAAATAATGGACGGGACTTCCGTAATTTATTGGAGTGACTGCATCGAAACTCTCATCACTAATGGAAGGTGTGAAGATCTGTCAATATATTCGATCCTATCAGGACTATGTCATTTATATATATTAAGTCGGACTCTGTTATTAGTTTATCATCAATAACAGAAAGGGTTCTTCATATATAAACTCACATCCAATAATCTAAATTCATAAATTTTTGAATCAGATAAATTTATCAAGTTGGATCCAATATAACACAGGAGGGTGTGCTATTAAATCAACATGAAAACCCCTAATTGAGAAATAAAATCCAATAATCTTCCATTTGAGTTACAAGTGATCTTTTATATAACACACAATCAGAATTCCTTAGTTGAGTTTAAAATATCATATACAATAAAACAATCTAAGATATTAATTTTGTTGGTACAGGACTAAAAAGAACATAAGTATTATAAAATTTATAATAAACTCATCAGTAATCACAATATCAATATTATTAATGATATAAATCAAATATAGATATACTGTATAAAAATTATATAAATATTATTTGTACATACTAATTCTCAATTGATACTCCTTATGATCCCAAAATACGATCCATTAGGTTTGCGGACATTTTATATTGAACTATAGTAGCATACATGTTTACACTTTTTCACTCTAAACAAAGTTCAATATCATATTTAGAATATTATATGTTAAATTATATTAATAAATCATGATAACTTTATTCAGAGAATCAAATAAAGTATACACATGTATCAAGAAAATTAAATTTATACGATGATCAATAGAAGATACATGCATTTATTACATAGAAAATCAAATAATAAATATAGACTCTAAGTCTCTAACTGAATAGATACTCCATCCATTTAAAGGACCTGTACTTATCACAACCTGATGATAAACTTCAAGCGACAAGCCTTTTGTAAATGGATTCGTTAAAATATAATCCGTCAAAATATTCTCTATTAATACTTGACCATTTTATGCTCTTTCTTTGACCGACAGATATTTTATATTGATATGCTTTGATTTCGACATACTATGGTTATTATTGGTATAAAATTCTTCAATTTTATTAACTTTATTGGTCAATCACTTTCATATCTATAGTCCTTCCAAAAAATTCTATCAAATTTCATGATGGGATGCTTCGTACTAGACTATGAATTATACTTATATTGTTGAGGTAGTTATAAGTGCTCGTTTGATATTTTTTTCAAGAGACAATGGTTGGTGCAATAGACTCCGGGTCAATGTTGACCAAACTTGAGTGGGACTCGAATAGTATTTTGATGTTTGACAATAAGTTCGACAATTGTTTAACTATATGGTTTGATCATATATTGACCATATGACTAATAGATGATTGAGATATCTAAAGTCATATGGGGAAGATTATTGGAGCAATCAACTTTGGAAGTTCAAGTTTGGATATTTGGAAATAAAAAATCCAATTATGAATATTTGGCAAGAGAAGTCTAAAAGTAAAGTCTTAGCAGCATAAGTCCAAGTGTGTAGTCTTAGTGGTATAAAGTCCAAGTGAACTTTGGCAATTGGAAAGTCCAAGTCATGGGTATTTGACAATTGAAAGTTCAAGTCATGGATACTTGGCAAAGGGAAAGTCCAAGTTTGTAGATTTAGCAGCGTAAAGTCCAATCATGTAGTCTTGGCGGTGTAAGTCCAAATGGATTTGGCAAGAAAGTCCAAGGGTGAGATTTTAGTAGCGTAAAGTCCAAGCATGTGGTCTTTAATAGCACAAGTCCAAATGAACCTTGGCAAAGGACCTGGTTAGCATAACATAACTGATGGAAACACCTGAAGACTAACGCAAAAGATGAAGAGTCATGGATTCGAGGGATCCGAGAGGTGTGAGGCTGATGGAGGTGGCTAGAAGACTTAAGTCTAGGCTATGAGTGAGTATCAAGTATGAAGGAATCATACTTTGGTTAAACCTCATATTTGAAGTTTACTAGTCGACTGGGATTATAGACCAGTTGACTGGTCTAGTGTTCAATACTCGGGAGCTCAGTTGACTTGCAACAATCAACTGGGATTATGATCAGTCGATTGACAAGTAGTCGACTGCAACTCAACTATCGTATGTCATCGGGCCGATCGCCTTGGATGGGCAAATAACTAATGACATCATTATGCGATGCATAGATTATTGCATGTCGACCGCTAATCGACGATCGGGAAGCGATCGTTGGTAAATGTAGTCGACTGCTGGGTTATCCGTTGAGTAGATTCCAGTATGGATAGAGTTGTTGTGAGACAACGGATAGACTAGCTAGCAGTCAACTGGTGCCTTTTGACAGTCAACTGCTATGCACGAAATAAACCCGATGCAAGTTATAAAAGGAGCAACTTGGAGAGAATTTTGCAAGCAATTTTGAAAGGGGATTTGTTGTTTATTTCAGATCTTCAAGAGCAATCCAAAGCAACTAAAGTGAAAGCAATCAAAACAATCTTTTGTAAAGTGTTCTTTACTTGTATTTCATTCTTATATTGTATTGGTTGTATTCCTTATTTGTGTAAAAACTTGTACAAGATTTTTCCATCTCCGGTGGCATACCGAAAAGGAGATGTTTGATAGTGGTGGGGTACATCACTAGAGCTCAATTAGAGCTCGTCCCATGAAATAGGAACCCTAGTTTCGAACCACTTAAAATATCGTATTGTGATTGTGTTATTTTTCTATTTATTTGTACTTGTATATTTTATATTCCGCTATGTATCAACATTTTATAGATAAGCAATCACAATCCAAATACGAAGAATCATTATTCACCCCTCTAATGCGACGTCATAGACCATACAACAACTCCTACTCACATGAAGACATCTTAAAATTGACCTCCTACTATCTAAGCATCTCATAAAATTTATATCTAAATATTTAATCACCTTCCAATAATCTCCTGTATGTGAGTTCGCAAACAGTAGAAGATTGCGAATTCGCAATGATCTTGAAAAACTCGGACGAATTGTATTTATATTATAGTTCACTGATCTAATCGGGTTGCTTCCTGGAAAGAGTTTAGTGACATGGAATTGAGTTGTGTTAGTCGGTAGGAATTCCTTCGGCTGGGCAACAAAGTCCTGTCAAACGCAACCTTTTAAAATATGCGTGATTCGCGTTTCCTAATAGTTGACCAAATCGGTCAATTCAGTAGTTATCCGATTGAATTGGAGGATTATTGTTTTTAATTAAATTAAATATATATTTAAAATGTCACTCGGCTAGAGGTACAATGGCTTTTATTGATTTTTTTTTTAAATTTCTTAAAGCTTATTCGATAATCCCAGCTATTATCGGGCTAAAATAAATTAAGTGGATCAAATATGATTTGATTTATTTATTTATTTATAAATTTGAAATTTTATTGATAAGTAAAATTCATAAAATTTGTGCACGGATAATATATAATATATAAACAAATTATTCATAAATTCACGTGATTATTTTAACCTATTAGTCGAGCTAGTAATAGTCTCGATCGAGCGACCAAGAACACTGCACGACTAGATTAAGCGATTAAATCATTCGACCAAAATTGTCTTCCTTGACTAAGCTAAGCAGTTAACGGTTTGTTTGAGAGAAGATGAGGAAAGAGGAGTGCTCCAACTGGAAACTAGAGATAGGATGACTTAGTATAGTACTTACTCATGGTCGAGTACTTTCGACTGACTAAGTATAGATAAGGTCGGTCTTTAATGTAATAGTCCAACTAGATCAACCTTCTTTTGTAGGTCTTTGTCAGGTCAATCAACACTTACGAGAGGTTGGCTTCTTCTGCATGGTGGGAGGTTGACTGCGTACTTATATGAGATCGGCTTTGGGAAGTCGAGCGACACTTATGGGAGGTCAATTTCTTCGGCACCAGTGGGAAGTCGACTGTGTACTTGTGGGAAGTCGACTTCAAGAGGTCATGCGACACTTATGGGAGGTCGACTTCTTCTACACCCATGGGAGGTCAGCTTCAGGAGGGCGGGTGACACTTGCAGGAAATCGACTTCGAGAGATCAGGCTCCCTCTACACCTACAAGAGGTCCGCCTTCTTCAGAGATTAGTCCTCCAAACGATGATGAGTAGATCAGACCTGAAGGACTCGAAAACGAGTGAGAAGGGAGCCGAGGAGCACCTCGACGAAGCACCTCCGATGCTCAAGTCAGGAAGTATAGAAGAAAATGAAGAAAAATATAGTCTTCCAACTTACCCTTCTTTCTTGCCATCTGGAGAATTATATACCTACAACAAGAAGAGATGTGGAGAAATGTAGTAGGGGGTAGGGGGGGGGGGGTGACTACATGGAGGAGTGGAGGTGTGAAATCATAGAAAAGTGAGGAACGTAGACTCTTGCTCAGCTTGAATGCCAACTTGACTTTGCTTATTCCCACAATATCGTAGGTACCCCCGTCGGTCTAGTCGAAGGAGATATAAGTCCGACTGACTAGATTTATGTCGGACATGAAAGAACATGCAGAGGTAACCCTTACTATCGAGGCAGATGTCAGCAAAAATGTTGAGCTAGAGATCAGAGAGGATGATCGATGGATAAAAGACCAAGAGGAAATATATATGCTAAATAACTGGATGCCTCGGTCCGAGACTGAGGGAATATATATATGCATGGCGTCTTGGTTCGAGACCAAGAAAATATACCGAAAGAAATCTTAGTTCGAGACTAAGGGAATAAACGTTGTGGAGTTGTTGATGAATACTTGGATCCTAGATCGAGGTACTTAAATCTGAGGAATACCGGACACCCTAATCCGAGACTAAGGGAATAACAAGGATGTCGAGATCCAAACTGGAGATAATATATCAGAGGTCTCCTTAATCTGAGACTAAGGGAATATAAGAACACTGAGGTTTGAGCTAGACATAATATACCAGAAGTCGTCATAGTCTAAGACTAAGAGAATACTAAGGACATCGAGGTTTGAGCTAGGGGTAATATATCAGAAGTCGCCTTAGTCCGAGACTAAGGGAATATAATAAGGACACTAAGGTCTAAGTTGGAGATAATATATTAGAAGCCGCCTTAGTTTGAGACTAATGGAATAATAAACACACCAAAGTTTGAGCTAGAGATAATATATCTGAAGTGACCTTAGTCTGAGACTAAGGGAATAATAAGGACACCGAGGTCTGAGCTGGAAATAAGTCCATGGACACCTTAGTCCGAGACTAAGGAAATATATCGATGGACGTCTCAGTCCTAGACCAGAGGAAATAAGTCAATGGATGACTTAGTCCGAGATTAAGAAAAAATATCAATAGACATCTCGGTCTGACACCAGAGGGAATAAGTCGATGAATGCCTTAGTCTGAGGCTAAGGGAAAATGTTGATTGACGTCTCAGTCCGAGACCAGAGGGAATAGGTCGATGGACATCTGAGTCTAAGATTAAGGGAAAATTCGATGTATGATGGACACCTTAGTCCGAGACTAATGAAATATGTCGATGGAGGCATCGATCCGAAACTAGATGGAAATGGAATAAACGGTGCCTCGATCCTCGACTCCAGAAGATCCACGGGCTCGATGAGAGAATGAATAAGCTCGCTCCTCGACTCTAGAAGATCTGCAAGTCGAGAAGAGAATGAGTAAGCTCAATCATTGACTCTAGAAGATTCACAGAATCGAGGAGAATAAATAAGCTCTATCCTTGACTCCCAAAGATTTGCGAAGTGAGGAAAGAATAAGTAAGTTCGATCCTCGACTCCAGAAGTTCCGCAAAGTCGATGAGAGAATGAGTAAGCTCGATCCTCAACTCCAGAAGATCCGTGGAGCTAAGAAGAGAATAAATAAGCTCGATCCTCGACTCTCAAAGATTCAAGGAGTGATGAGAGAATAAGTAAGCTCGATCCTCAATTCTAAAAGATTCGCAAAGTCGAGGAGACAATGACCAAACTCGATCCTCGACTTCAGAAGATCCATGGAGGCGAGGAGAGAATAAATAAATAAGATCAATCCATCGACTCTAGAAAATCTACATAGTCAGGGAGAGAATAATAAATAAACTTGATCCTCCAGAAAATTTGATCGAGCAATGAATTTGGGCAAACGGATGCTCGAAGTTAGACGTGATTAGAGAAGCGAGCTCTCAAGCGAGCAGAGCTTGGGTGAACGAAGCTCAGGCGGGAGAGACACTCCCCTGCTCGGTGAATGGAGCTCGGGCAAGAGAGGCACTCCTCTGCTCGACAAACAAAGCTTGGGCGGGCGAGGCACTCCTTTGCTCGACAAACAAAGCTCAGCCGAACGGAGCTCGTGCAAGAGAGACGCTCCTCTACTCAAGCAAATGGCAACAGTGCTTCGATAAGAGCTTTAGCAAGCAGAACTTGGGCGAATTGAGCTCAGGTGGGAGAGACACTCCTCTGCTCAGTGAACGGAGCTCAGGCGGGAGAGACACTCCTCTGAGCGGGCGAGGCACTCCTCTGCTCGACAAACAAAGCTCAGGCAAACGGAGCTCGGACAAGAGAGGCGCTCCTGTACTCAAGCAAATGGCAGCGGTGCTTCGAGAAGAGCTTTGGCGAGCAAAGCTTGGGCGAACGTAGCTCAGCTGGGAAAGACACTCCTCTGCTCGGTGAACAGAGCTCGGGCGGGAGAGGCACTCCTATACTCGACAAACAGAGCTTGGGCAGGCGAGGCACTCCTCTGCTCGACAAACAGAGCTCAGGCGAACGGAGCTTGGGCAAGAGAGGCGCTCCTCTACTCAAGCAAATGGCAACGGTGCTTTGAGAAGAGCTTTGGCGGCACTCGGAAACACGGGTGTTCAGGTGAGCGGGTGCCTGGGCCCGAGACTATCCATCTATATCTATCCTTCTGGAGTAGGATAATGACATTCGAAATCCTCTTTTATCTGATTGTGTTGCATCTCTATCTCAATGTCCCAGCCCAGATGTTTCCACATACGGCGTCAAAATGCTCTGGCCGGGAACCAAAAATAGGATGACTTAGTGTAGTGCTCACGATCAAGCACTTTCGTCCGATTGAGTACAGGTAAGCTCGGTTTTCAATATAGTAGTCCAACTAGATCAACCTTTTTTTGTAGATCTTTGTCAGG
This sequence comes from Wurfbainia villosa, assembly GCA_025175895.1. Classification (NCBI taxonomy): domain Eukaryota; kingdom Viridiplantae; phylum Streptophyta; class Magnoliopsida; order Zingiberales; family Zingiberaceae; genus Wurfbainia; species Wurfbainia villosa. The sequence goes on along the minus strand of JAKLTH010000267.1, from coordinate 1,136,610 downwards.
TCGGTCGACACTTGCAAGAGGTCAGTTGTGTACTTGTGGGAGGTTGGCTTCAGGAGGGCGGGCGATACTTGCAGGAGGTCAGCTTCTTCCACACTGGTGGGAAGTTAATTGCGTACTTATGGGAGGTCAGCTTCGGGAGGATAGGCGACAATTGCAGGAGGTCGGCTTCTTCCGCACCAATGGGAGGTCGGCTTCTTCTGCATCGATGGGAGGTCGGTTGCGTACTTATGGGAGGTTGATGTCGAGAGGGCGGGGCGACACTTGCGAGAGGTCGACTTTGGGAGGGTGGGGTGGCACTTGCGGGAGGTTGACTTCGGGAGGTCAGACTCCCTCTACACTTGCAAGAGATCCGCTTTCTCCAGAGATTAATCCTCCAAACGATGATGAGTAAATCATACCTAAAGGACTAAAAAAGAGTGAAAATGGAGTCGAAGAGTACCTCGTCAAAGTCCCTTCAACACCCAAGTTAAGAAATGGAGAAGAAAATAGAGAAAAAAAAATCTAGTCTTCCAACTTACCCTTTTATTGTCATCCGGAGAATTATATATGGTAGCAAGAAGAGACGTGGAGTGGGGGCATGGCTACATGCATGAGTGGGGTATGGAATCATGGAAGAGTAGAGAAATTGACAATATGGTAGTGACCAAGTCATGGTTCAAATTTCAGTACATAGACTCCAACTCAATTTGAATATTTTATTTATTCCCACCCTATAAGGAGGAAAGGATAAATAAGAAAAGAAAAAACTTTAGATCTTATTTGAAAAACGAGGAGGATAATTTTTATCATTCCCTCCTTGCTCGTAAAAGAGTAAGACTTTTTTATAGTCTTATCTAGATTTTTTTTTCCCTCCCTTTCTATTCTCTTAATGAATCTTAATCTTTCCTCACTCCATTCAAATAGACTGAGCATCAAGCCGCTCTGTCGAGATCATTGCAGTGCTAGACTGAGAGGATCACTACTACGAGGCCAGTCGCATAATAAAAGAATATATTAATTTTTAATAAAAAAAATATTTTAGAAAAAGAAAATAGGTCTTTTGAAAAATGTAAAAAGCACCGCGCTCACTTTAATTTCTTTTTTAAGCCTAATTAAAGCGCGTCCATCCAGAAAATTGTCAAAAAAAAATAAAAAAATTCCAAGCAGTCAGAAGCTGGATAATTCACATGGTACGCCGCTTTTGAAATTTGCGTCTGATCCGTGTGTTTGAAAAAACTGACCAGTCCGTGGACAATTCAGCAGTTATCCGATCGAATTGTTGAGAATTATTTTTCAATTAAATAAAATAATATCAAAAAGTAATTCAGTTGGAGGTATAAAAACAATCCGACCGACTTAAACTTATTTTATTTGGATATTTTCGAATTTATTTAATTATATAAAATGTTTGATCGGTTACTCAATTTAATTTTATAAATTTATTCATTCGTTTTGGATTTATTTGTTTATGTACGAGTTTAAAATTTTCCCAATCTTTTATTTAATTTAATGAATTATTCAATTTTAATCGTTTAATCGATCTTATATATATTGAAATTCACAAGTATTTAGTTTATTTACAACTCCATCAATTTTGACATTTAATAATTATTAATCGATCAAATATTATTATAGTTGACTAGTAATTGATTAAGCAATTTTGATCCGAAGAAGGATGTTATATTCATTTTTCTATCGAGTAAATCGACTTATTTCTGCTTTTATTTATTGAAAAAAAAAATATTCGCTCGATTTATTTTACTAAAAACCGCTCGATTCAAGAATCAAATCTTTCGGTGAAATGGTAGAGAAATTTGATTTTTCGGGACTGAATTTGGGGCTATAATGCAGGACTGAATTTGGGGCAATTCTTGTTTACTTTTATGTCTGTGATCGGACAAATTAAATCTGTTTTCACAGTCAATTAAGGTACTTACATTATGCAGTGATGCATAATTTCAGTTGTATTTTTAGAAAATTGATATCTGAAATCCAACTTTTTAAACAAACTATCCGAAGAGATTTGATTGAACCTTAGAATTTGTGTAACATGCAATTGAATGAATAATTCAAGTGCTGGAATTTAGCTTGAATCAATTCCCTGGTTCCGATCAATTTTACATTAGCTATCAAAATTTCTTCTTTAGTCTTTTAGAGCACGAGAAGTTTCTATACGAAGAATTTTCAAGTTTCCTACTTTTGTTGTCAAAGACTGAGGAAAGAGATAAAATCAGGAATGACCAAAGCAACATGATAAATTGTAATGCTTTGAATTTGTTTGAGTTATGAACTTATTGTGACTGGTGGTTATGGATAAACTTTTCAATTTTTGATTCTTCGATTTTGTTAACTTTTTAGCCTACCCAAGTTTTTTTTTCCCATTTCTAGTCTTTTAGTGTTACTTTTTTCTTACAGAGCTACAGCAGGGACCTGTTTCTGTTTCTCTATATTCTTCTTGTATTAACATCAGTGTTAACTTCCCTGAAAAAGAATTGTGACAAGTCATCCTTAACTGGGAAGTCCATATTTTTTCTAAATCCTCATCAAACTGAGGAATGGAAAGCATGGATGCAGGTAGTCAGACACCTTGTTACTTTTTTTCTCTTTGACATTCTGGTCAAATTAATTTCTACAATGATCTCCAATGGCATATCTTGGCAAATGTTTCTTTTATGCAAGATTATTGCCTGTAACCCTCTTTTTCACTTTGATCATTCGGTAGAATCTATGCAGATCGATACTATTTTGAGGAAGAATAGTTTTTCAGTCCATCCCTTGTATTAAATCAAAAACATTTATTAGAAATTTACTAATTGTTGTTTCTACTCTTTCCCTTTGGGTTCATTTGCATGGAATTATGTGTATCTGGTGCATGCTATTGGAGTTCTCCAATTTTTCTCCAAAACAGTTGCCAGAGTGCAATATGAAAATGCAGATGTCTGATATGTCACATGGATCTGAAATTCAAAACTAATTGATTTAGTAAAAGGATGGACTAATGGAATGAAGAGCTGAGGGAAATTTGTAATTTAGATATGGTTGAATGATGACTTTTGTTAAAATTAAATTATTGACCAATTATCCTGAAACCTTGGGCTACTAGGAAAGATACCTGTCTATACAACACTCACCCTCTTTGTGAATGGGAAAACTGGACAGACCTGGCCAAAGCTCCACAGATGGACTGATTTGACTTATTTGGGGATGTGATATTATTGGCATTGGTAGGATTCTTTTATATTATTGCTTTTTAACTATACAATCTATATCTTTTATGTCCGCTTGGATTTTTCAATTCCTCTAAGGTATTCTGATGCAGGATACAAAGATCCAGATCCTTCCAAAACAAATTTGCCACTCTTGCATGAGTGGCACTTTAGATCTGGGCTTGATCGCTATATTTGGATTGTTGGAATGATATATGCATATTGCCATCCGAATGTAAGGTTCTTAAAAATCTACAGTACCGTTCATGGAATTGCTGTTTTCTAATTGTTTCATGAAATCTCTTATTTTTTACATAGAAAAAGAAGTTTCTTATCGATATTGACATGATGATGTCGCATTTTCTTATGTTTTCAAGTCTATGACAGGTTGAGAGGTGGATGGAGAAGCTGGAAGAAAAGAAATATATATATATATATATATATATAACAGGCATAGTTTCTGTTTCCTTGTTGGTAAGTTGTAATCCATTTGATTTTAGTTCAGTGGAAACAATTTCTATTACTGTAGTTTTTTTTTCTTTCTTTTTTTTTTTTTCAGGTTGGATATTTGTGGTATGAATATATTTACAAGCTTGACAAACTTATGTATAAAAAGTTCTACCGATATACATTAAGGAATTTCACACAGCAACTTTGCGATTCATCCCTCACTCTTTGCGTGAGCGGCATTTTTCTGCTCTTAATTTTGTTCTTAAAAATATCCCATGCTAAAACAACAGTTTCAATCCCATCAATTTCCAAATGGTGCTTAATTTTGTTCCTAAAATATCTGATGGTAAAATAACAGTTTTAATCCCGTCATTTTCCAGATGGCTTGGGAAGATCGCCTTAGAAACCTATATCTCTCAGTTTCATATTTGGCTCAGGTACAGTAATTGTCACGTTCTGAGAGTGTCAGTTCGGTATCTCGCTTGATGACAGTTTATAAATAAGAAAATCTAAGTACTATATAATACAAATAATTCCAAAACTCTCATAAAATATCTATATTAATGAAGATAGATTTTTCTATATAAACTGTAAATGCATCTAAATAGAAAATCGACGAAACAAATAAAGTACATCGAAATAAAAATCAAATCGGGAAGACAGTAGATCGATATCTCTAAGCGACTATGTACAACAAAATCAGTGAAATATCAAAAGGGTGCTCAAGCCTGTAAAATTGGAGGTCAAAGAAAGTAGACATTAGCACAAATTGCTAAGTGAATAATAAGGAAAGATGTACATGAATTTAACCTTGTTTAAAAGGCCAAGGGAGCTTGTAAAATTATGATTTCTTTTTTTCTTCCTATTTCAAATCTTTTAATTTGTTTCAAGTTCTTATATATGGATATAAGTATACATCATAATTATAATCATCATCAATGAATCTGATAAATCAACTACAATCTGATATATCAATTAAAATTGGATAAATCAACTAAATAGTGAATAACTGGAGCCGATATCATCAGAGTGTATATAACATCATCTAACGTATGGACTAAAAACCTCATCACTAGTGGAATGCAATAAAAAATAACAAAAAAGCGCCGAAGCGCAAGCAAAATCTGACCGCGTACAACTCATGCTAACACTACTTAAGTGAGGGTCAGGTACTCTGGTATAAAGCTAGGCTCAGAGTTTTCATTTTTAGTACTTCTCTTTCATTTTTTTTAATTATTCAACTTTAATTCGATTATCATATTTGTTCATCTTAATTCAAATTATTTAATCATCAACATAAGATTTATATATACATGTTGTATCATTAAAAGGTGCAAGTATCAACAGATGAAATAATCATGAGTAAAGAAGGTCAAGCAATATAAACAGATAAGTATCAACGGAAGAGTAGGTCAGAGTATCCATTTAAATTTTTAAAACAATTCATCTCGTGTTCTCCCCGTATGAAATCCGCATATGAATATGAAATAATGTCAATTATTTTTCCTCTAATGATTTAATTACTTAATTACCCATTTCATATATTTTAAATACTACTTTAATCTTCATTTTCAAAAATAGTTATATAACTATAAATAAATCATTTATCTTATTTATTCATACACAAAGGACATGTAAAAAGTCCAATAATAGAATGTACCCATATCTATTTATAGCAAAATATCGAATCTCGGCCGATCACCGAGCTCCGCTCGAACTAGTATCTACAAATACAATATAAAAATAATTCAAAATTCAATATAATATCTAATAATGATAATAACACCATATTTACAAATTTATTCGAAATCCACAGTTAATGAATCATTTATAATTTCGCTACCTTATAATATTTCTCATTCCTATCTAACACCTCCACTAATCCTGATAAATAACCTGGATCTAACAATCTACCTTGTAACCTAATCATTTACCCTGTAACTTAATCACCCCAAAGTATAAACTGCTTGAGTATTTGCTAAAGGAAGAAAATTAGGAAATGAAGATTTACTTAGATTGCTGGAAAACAATTCCGTTGCTAACTTCGGCTAGCTTAAGTGTCAACAATGCTACGGTGATGCAAGAAGAGCAAGAGAACTAGAAACTAAAGCACAATAGCAATTTACGACTACCATTACTGGAATTGAAAAGAGGAAAAAAGAAAACCTTTTCCCTTATGTGTTGGCAGCCTCACTTCGTTGGTACAAACTCCAACAACGAGAGGGAGAAGGCTGTTGCTATTGGGTAAGTAAAACTCTAGAAAAGAAGGATTGTCTGTAACCGAAAGGAGGAGAAGAAAGTCCGGACAATTGCTAGAAAAAACAACTAAAGGAGAATGCGAAGAGAGATGAAGACCTTGCCCTCTTCGTAGTCAATCTCGCTTCGTTCTGACAAAATTCGACAACATAAAAAAGAACATCCCAAGTTGCTATTAGGGAGGAGTTCGTGCTCCGCGCTTCTCCTTGCTACTTCTCGCTGTGCTAAAGAAGAGAAGGAGAAATTAAGGGGGCATTTGGTTCGTAGAGAATTTTCTGTTTTTTATTTTCATTCTTTTTTTTTTCAGAAAATAGAAAATGAGTTTTTTTTTTGTTTTTCAGTTTTCCAAAAAATATTCTTTTATTTTTTGAAAAACGAAAATGGAAACAAAAAACGATTATTTCTCAATTTTCAGTTTTCTATAAAATGCTTCTTTATTTTCTGAAAAATGCAATTTTTGTAGAAAATGAAAATAAAAAACGGAGAAGAAAATAGATATCAAACGCCCCCTAAGTTGCGGCTGGAAAACAAATAGAAAAAGGGAGAGAGAAGGAAAAGAAAGGAGGAGGGCACATGCGTGGGAATGAGTGGTTGTGTACAGTTTATTTATATATATATATAGAAATTTTATTCTATTTGATCGATTTTTTGCGCTCTGCGTTACGCGCACGCGCGAGTTGCGCCGCGTTGCCGCCGTCGCCGCCATCGATTCTGCCACCGACTAGGCGCGACTCACCGGCGGTCTGGCAGAGCTCGGATTCCGATCGGTTAACGCTCGGAATCTGGCACAAATCGGTCGGAAACGACCGAATTGCGTGGCCGACAGTGGCGCACCCATTGTTGGCCGCGATCAGGCTGGATTCTGACCGAATCGTGGCCGGAATCCGACGCCGAACGGATTGACAATCGATGCCAGTCCGTCCGGTATACTCGGTTGGTCGAATCGAGGTCGAAATCGGCCGCCAAAATCGGGCGGGCGATTTCGACCGCGATCGGGTCGGATTTCGACTGAATTGTAGTCGGAATTCGATGTCGGATGGGTCGACGTCGACTGTCGGTCTATCCGCCATCGGATTTCGGACGCAATTCTGTCGGAATCCGGCTTGATCGCGACCGGCAGTGGTCGCGTCACTGTCGGCCGTGCAATTCGATCGTTTCTGATCGGTTTGCACCAGATTCTGGACACTAATCGGTCGGAATCCGAGCCCCATCGGACCGTCGGCGGTGACCGGATGGTGTGGCGCCGGAGAGCGAATGGGCACGGGGTTGGCATGGAGCGGACGGGCATGGAGATTTTCATCGCGTAGGAGAAGAATATATATATATATATTATTATTATTATTATTATTTTTTAACTTAACAGTAATTTCCATTCCGCCTTTAACTCCTTGGGATTTCATTGAGAAATAAGCCATGCTGCGGCAGAATCCTTTTGATGGAATTTGTTCTGCTAAACCATCGACTCTATTGGAGCATACAAAACCTTCAGGCTATGATTTGACCATATAATACCTCTCATATCGCTAATGCTAGAATGAGGAAAATATTATGATATTCCATATCTGATGATAGAATAGTGCACCATTCGAAGTGTAGGGATAATGGAAGGACATATCCAGTAAAGATGCTATAATGGTTCAATGCCCTGGTGAATTCATAAGAATGAAAGTTAAATTGAGATAGGATTGGCGCAAAATCAAAACAAATTGGGTTGAAGATTATGAGATAATCTCCTTCTGTCAATACCTCCTAAATTGAAGGTCTTATATGGCGAGACTCGGTGTGAGATGGCGGCTGGCTGCATGAGAGACAGTAAAGCTTTCACTTTGGAGCTAAAAGCTTCTGATAAGTAACAATGTTCCAAAGGCCGACTCTTGGTACTTGGGCAGTGAAACACACGAGCATGAAATTCAGAAGGAGAAACGTACAGGAATTATGGTGGGGGTTGACTTGGGACTGAAAATAAACCTTAGTAGAGCTGACTGCAGTCGAACCTTGCGACATGAGTAGATTGCAGGGAGTAAGTGATATTGAAAAGATTGCACCAGAGTCAGCAAAGGGAGATTTATCATGATGTTGTTGAGGAGGGTCATCTACAGCTGATCCATGAACCATCTCGGCTCTCCTCTTGTCAGCAGCTAGCAGACAAGCCGACGACCAACACGATATGTTCCAATGACTAGAAGCGTAGGCTGCAGGAGGCAATTAAATTTAGTGATGCTCTCCTTAGTCATTGTGAAGGAGGTAAATCGTAGGATGGGCCTTTGACCCATTAATTCAGTGGTAAGTATAAGGAAGGATATTTTATCCCGGAGAAATTTTAGATCCCTCGTCTGATTTCGAACTCAGACATCCTGACAAGCGTTGTTTATCATCGAGCCAGTCTCTGGGGACAAATTTAGTGATGTTCCTCTTGCAACCTCTGGTTGACTCTTGGAAATTTTGCAATTTAATGTTTGTCAACCATGCAATGCATGTACAGGTCGAATGTGCCGAATGGACAACCAAAGCGGCTTCTATCTTTGCTTCGTTGCTGAAATTGTTAGTTGTGCAATTGAATTTAGGTTAAGGAATATAGAGAAATAGACTACTTTTAGGCATAAATAAAATTATTGTCGCGCAACTTTTTAATTATGGATTTAAATTATGTAAATAATTTCTTACAATGTAAGATTAATCTTCCGATTCTTTCTTAGGATTCTAGGTCGATCTGGGGAATGCTCTTTTATAATTCACTCCTTTAGGAATTTATCGTACTCCAATAAATTTTTATTAAATAAAAGAATTGAGTATCATTCTGTTTACAAGAAAAAAAAAGGAAAGAAGAAAAGAAGGGAGAATTATGGAGATAATGTTGGGGATTTGACGCCGCTAGAGGGGGGTGAATAGCGATGTACCCGTAGGAAGATGGAATTCGTTCGCGTTGCTTGTCTACAATCTTGTTAGTACGCAGCGGAATAAACAATAACAAATACAAACACAAGATACAATCACAACACGCACGATATAACGTGGTTCGGAACCGAACGGTTCCTACTCCACGGATCGAGCTCTAAAGAGCCCTAGTGATGCACACGCACTCACTAATCACAAATCCTCCTTCTCGACACAAGTCGGAGGTGGAGAAACCTCTTACAATAAGATTACAACAATAATCTAAATACAACAAGCAAATATAAGAAGAAATACAACAAGAGAAGTAAAGAACACTTTACAAAAACTCTTTAGAAGCTTGCTTGTTGATTGCCTTGGACTAGCACTTGAAAGCCCTGATTTGCAGCAAAGAAATCGCTTCAAAACGCCCAAGAAAATCGTTGCAAAAACCCTCCCGTCGAGCTCCTTTTATCCTTCGCGCGACTGGATTTCCGCCATCACCGATCAGTCATAAGTCCCAGGTTGGATCGATGCCATCTGTGTCGTGAGACAACGGCTCGATCCACGCGGAAAAACTCAACGGATCTCTTGGCGATCGCCAACATTAGCCGATCACACCCGGTAGCGTAATCGCCTTCACGGCCACGAGCATTCTCGTGCTCACTGAACTAGCGATCGCCGACTTGGCGATCAGCCAGAGACATCGATTCATTGCTCCAATGAGCGATCGCCAGAGCAGCCCAGCTCTTAAACGACTCGAACTCAAGTCGACTCACCGGTCCCGGCCATAATGTCGCCATCGCCAACCTCAAAGATAAGGTTTTAACCCAAAGTATGGTGCCCCCATACTTGCTAGACCACCCTTAGCCTAGACCTAAGCCTTCTAGCCACCTCCATCAGCCTCACGCCTCTCGGATCCCTCCAAGTCATCCATGACTTCTTCATCCATCGCGCTAGCCTCCAGGTGCTTCCCTCGACTATGTCATGCTAACGGTGTCTACACCGCCAAGACACATTGGACTTACGCCGCCAAGACTCCGCTTGGACTTTACGCCGTCAACCATTGGTCTTATGCTGCCAAGACTCCCGCTTGAACTTTACGCTGCCAATATCAAACCCTTGGACTTCTCAAATGTCAAGACTCAAGCTTGGACTTTCCCTTGCCAACCCATGTTGGACTTTCCATGTCAAGACCATGCTTGGACTTTCCTTGCCAACCCATGTTGGACTTTTCATGTCAAGACCATGTTTGGACTTTCCTTGTCAAACCATGTTCGACTTTACATTGCCAAGACCCATGCTTGGACTTTTACATTGCCAAGACCCATGCTTGGACTTTTCATGTGTCAAGTGTCCCACTTGGACTTTTCATGCCAAGTATTCAAGACTTGGACTTTACCAAATGTCAAGTGTTCCACTTGGACTTTTTCATGACAATTACATTGTCATATATTTTTGTTGAAACATCAAACATAACTCGAGTACTGATCAATCGTGACCTGGACCGATTGCACCAACAGATAAGTCGATGCCAAAGAGAGTCAGGCATCTCCACCTTTGACGCAAGCCGAGAGCCGCCGGACCATGGCGTTGTGCTTCATCATTCTCTTCATGGAGAAGGCCAGCGTCAGCGTGACGGCCAGCGGCAAACCTTCGGGTACGGCGACGACGATGATGGTGACGGTGTCATGGAAAATGTTGACGAGGCCGCTGATGGCGTCGGAGGTGCTGGCGTTGTGCTTGTCGAATTTGGGCCGTCCGTCGTCGCCCTTGGTGCTTCCGGTGAAGTACCGGACCACGAGCACGGTGAAGACCAGAGCGGCGACAACGATGCCGATCTTCCGGATGCTTGACGTCAGCCTCTGTAGCCTCTCGTGCAGCGACGTCGGTTCCGCCGTCTCCCGGGTGATTGAGCTCATCGTCTCGCCCCACATCGTGTCGGTGCCGACGGCCGTGACGAGCATCGAGGCGTAGCCGTCGATGACCTTCCCGCCGGAAGTGAGGAAAGGCCTCTTGACGGCGTCGACGTCCACCGGGTTACTCTCGCCTGTCATGCTCGACTCGTCCACCTGCAGAGAGTGCCCCTGAAGGAAGACCCCGTCGGCCGGAACCTGGTCGCCGATTTTTAGCAGGACTACGTCGCCGACCACGATGTCGAATATGGAGACAGATTGCCGGCGGCCGCCGCGGACGATGCTGGCGCGGATGTTATCGCACTCCGCCGCCAGCTTGTCGAAACGCTTCGTCTGCCGGAAGTTGCTGGCGGCAGAGAGGGCCGAGACGGGGAAGACGGCGAGGAAGATTCTGGCGTCATCGTACCACCCCACTTTGTCGCCGTGCTCCTTGATACCGAAGTCGAGGGAGACGGCGGCGCAGGCCATGAGGTAAATGATGAACAAATCGTTGATCGCCTCGAACACGAAGTCGAAGAAGCCCTTGGGCTTCGGCCTGGGGTAAGTGTTGGATCCGAACGCCGCCCTCCGGGAACTGAGGTCGGCGCCGCCGCCGTCTATGCCTGCCTCCGCATCGGAGCCGAGCTTGCGTGCGAGACCGGCGGACCCGCCGAGGCGGTGGAGGTCCTCGAGCCGCCGTTCCTTGACGAGCGCCCTGAGATTGCTATCATCCGCGACTTTCGAAAAAGCCAACGTCGCTGAGTCGCCGCCTCCCACATCGATGGCGACGTACGAGCGATTGCCATGGATGGCGTCGTACTGTTTGGCGACGACGGAGCGCATGGCGCGGCAGGAACAGATCGCGTGGTAGGCAATGCGCCAACGCTGGAGCGGCGACGAGACGCCGGAGCGCCGGCCGGGGCCGATGGGGAAATCAACAGCATGAATGTCCATACTGTCGATCCGGACGGTCTCTGCGACAGAATCAAACAGATGTGCTCGACGGTATCCAACCAAATCGAATGAACTGAATCAGACAGTAGAAGAAGAATGTGAATTTGCAACTCGTGAAAAACTGCGATGCATGAGATTTATATAGTTCACTAACTAATCAAATACACAATTGGGAGTGCTTCCAGGAAAGTGTCTCAGGCGACGAAGATGCATTGATAAAAAAAATGTGGAGCCGCCTTCCCCGTAGCTGCTCCTACGTGTACGTGTGAAAGGAAATAAATCAAATTCCAGATGATTAACATAGAATAAAAATATAGAGTCAATTCGTCACCTTTAGAAATTAAACTCTTATCCTTTCAAATTTTAATGCATGCAAGATTCACCTAATGATTCATACGGTTTTTCAAATTCGAGTTTGTCAGTTACCCGATTAAACTGGAGAATTATTTTTATTCGATTGACCAAATCGATCAATTAAATAAAGGTCCTTTACTAAAGTAAATGTACTATTGCTTTTATTATTATTATTTTTAAATACCTGGAAACTTATTTGGTATGCCTAAAATAAATTAAGCAAATTTGATTTTAATTTTTTTAGGTTGATTTATTTTGTTTAAATGTTATATATATATATATATATATATATATATAAGGAGATTTTCTCAAGCGCGACAGATTGATGTGTAGCTGCTGTCCATTGAAAATTATGATGAATAACGATTTCACTATTCATCACAGTGTAATGAACAGTGAAATCACTGTTCATACCTGATTTGCGCGTCGAAATCCTGTGCGCCCGTACGCTCCACGCGATCGACGATCCGACCCATGCGTGGTGTCAACATCACCGCCGCATCGTCCGACCATCACCGCCCGTCGGATCGAGCACGATCGACGCACAACTCGTCGACGGTTCGGTGGTGCTCGACTTTCGACCGATTAGTGCTCGAAGTCCGACGCAAAATGGTCGCGTGATTTGGTCATTTTCCGACCGAATCACGACAAGAATTCGGCACCGGACAGGCCGACGTCGCCTGCCAATCCATCCATCGTCGGATTCCGACCGTGATTCGATCGGAATCCGACTCGATCACGGTCGAAATCGGACGCCCGATTCTGGTAGCCGCCATTCGGTCGACCAGCAACCGAATCGCGGCCAATCGACGGCCGAATCGCAACCGGCCAAGTATAGCGGACAAACCGACGTCGGTTGTTGGTTCGTACGTCGTCGAATTCCGATCGCAATTTCGTCGGAATCCAGCCCGATCGCGACCGGCAATGGCCCCGCCACTGCCGACTGCGTGATTGGTCATTTCCGATTGTTTTGCGCTGGATTCCGGACGTTAATCGGTCGGAAGTTGAGCCCCGTCGAACCGCTGGCGAGTTGAGCGTCGATCTTGCCCGGTCCGACAGCCGACAGTGGTCGGACGGCGCGGCGGCAACGCCGGCACCGTGCATGGGTCCGACCGTCGATCATGTGGAGTGCATGGGCACGCAGGATTTTGACGAGCATGAGATCAATTCTCTCTCTATATATATATAACTTAAGTGCATTTTCATACGAATTGAGAAAAAGTATATTTACGAGATTTTTGATATGGTAAAAAAATTAAAACCGTAAATCTAACAGTTTTTCGTTCTGATTTTTAAAATTCGAGAGTGTATAAATCATTAAAAGATTATATTTATATACGCGATTGATAAGATAATGAATGTTCATCTATATTTAAAATAAAATTTTAAATTATAAATTGATCATTGTCCATGGTATAAAATTATCAGCTAACTTATCAACGAGTCGCATCCGCATGGACTAACTTTGGTATTAATAGGTAGCGAAGTGACAAAGAAGTTTCGATCGTCAGTAGACTGACAGCAACAAAATATGTGGCTGCCCCGTGTTTTTAAAAAATAGAACAAAATATGCGTATGATCCGCGTTTTGAAAAAAATTGACCAAGCCGTGGCCAATTCAGCATTTATCCGATTGAATTGAAGAATTATTATTATTTAATTAAATTAAATATATCAAAAGTAACTCCGCTAGAGGTATAAACATAATCGAACTAAGCCAAGATGAACTAAAATGAATTAAGTGATTGGAATTGTTATTTAAGCTTACCTTTTTTTCTCTTATGAGCTTGAATTTGATTCATTTGGTGGGATATTATAGAGCTTTCAATTTAAACTTGATTGTTTAAAATTTTTGAATTTAATAATATAAATTTATTTATTCGTCTGGAAAATTCCTTTGTTTATTTAAGAGTTTAAAATTTTTTTGACGGATATAATCTATAGATTTTATCTGTGAATATTTTATATTGACATTGATTATATATAAACATTAACGAATTAAATATAAAAAAAATATCACAAAATTTATTCGCGTAGTATTTAGTTATTTCTACCACCAATCCATTCCATCCGTGTTGACCGTGGCTTTCAGATTCGTGTTGATTCTCATATGCATTTGCTGTCACTTCTTTTATTTTTTTTTTCTTTTTCATATTTTCTATAGAATAAATCGACTTATTTCTCCTTTTATTTTATGAAAAAAAAAACAAATATTCGCTCAATTTATTTTACTAAAAACCATTCAATTCAATAATCAAATCTTACGGTGAAATGATAGAGAAATTTGATTTTTTTTTTTAGTTAATAAAATTTCATTTGAGCAGTTTAAAGTTTAAAATGATCGAGAATGTTATCATATACAAATATACAATTCAATCGTGAGCATCCATAAGTCCTTCATTATTTTCTCTTAAGATTCAATGATTAAACTATAATATTCACTATATCAATTGTTTTGGTACAATGGTAAGATTGTTGCTTTGTGATCAAGAGATCACGAGTTTAAATCCTGGAAACAGCCTCTTACAAAAAGGCAAGATAAGACTGTGTATAATGGATTCTTTCTCCGATATTCCTCGTGGTAGAAGTTTTGTACATCGGATTGTAATTTTTTTATTCACTAGATCAGTTGATGTTGGATAATAAAATATTCATAAATGTTGACGGATGAGATCATTCCTCACTCGTACTACTAAGCGATTCCTATTCGCATTGATAACAAGGATTGAGATGCAAGCGGATAAGAAAATGCACAGAGACAGGAAATGAAGTGGGTAGTCGGCGGCGATTGCTTAGCCTTGTCAACAATGGAGGGGTTCTGCTACAAAATGAAACAGAGGTGGTCGATGGTAGAAGATTGTGAATTGGCATTCATCTCCAAAAACTCCGACGCATTGGGTTTTATAGTTCGCTAATAACGCAGCTTCCAGGAAAGAGTCGAGTGTTTTCTTAGTCGGCAGACAGGGAATTAATTAAGGTGGCAGTCGACTGGTCGATAGCGATTGCTTTGCCTCGCCAACGAAGTTTCTAATTGGTATTTTATCGCTGTCATTATAAACTATTCCAAGTATCAAAATCCATAACTAATTTCCAACGATTGCCAGAAGTAAATATATTCTATTAATAAAAACAAATTAAAAGTAGTTTCGAAGTCGCCAAAATTATATAATTCAATGGCGACTTTGAATTATATAATTCAAAAGTTTGTGGATATGAACCAGCTTGGCTTTTGCTCTATGTGCCTGTATTTTATTTTTTATTTTTTTTCCATTTTTCCATAATGTAAAGACTTTATATATCATCCTAGCTCTGTCCCTTCTTTTATGTTTTCTTTTCCTCCCTTTTCCCAAAAGCTGTTTTTTCTTGTCTCTACTTCTCATTTTCGTTAAACTTTAGCTATGTACGTTGTTCAAACAAATTAAGTGACCTATGAGATTTCATAGTGCCAAACAAAACCATTTTACCAGCTTCATTTTATATGGTCATATTTCAGTACAAACGCCTAGCATTTGGGAAAAAAAAAATAATCACATTCTATCTACATTGCATGACTACATAATATAGAAATTTAAATTTAATGTGATTGTTCATATTTCTGTGCTAGCCATCTGATATCTGATTTATCCTCCTCCACATGTAGAGAGCGATAGAGGACCGCTAATATGACGATTTTCACATTTAAACTTAATGTGATTGTTTGTCAAGGATAATTATTTCTAGCAGTAAATGAAGGAGTAACTTTAATGTTTGATGTCTTCAATCAATACACGTTAAGCAAAGCTCCGGGATCCGATGGAAAATGAATCTAACGCATACATTTTAATTGCAGGAAAGAATATAAAATAGATTTTAACAAAAGATCTAATTTTATAGCAAATATAAGAAAATGATAATGGACAGGTCTTCCATAGATTGTTGGAGTTCCGACGCCGAAACTAACTCTCCTAACTAATGGAAAGTGTGAATATTTGTCAACATATTCAGTCGTACAGAGACTGTACCATTTATATATATTAAGTCAGAATCTATTAATTATCAGTCTATCATTAATAATATATATATAAATTTACATCCAATAATCAAAACTCGTAAATTCTTAAATCACATCATTTTATTAGGTTCGATCCAATATAACATAGAAGGATGCATGTGTTATTAAATCAACATGAAAGCCCCCTAATTGAGAAATTAAATCTAACGATCTTCCATTTGAATTACATATGATCCTTTATATAACATACATCAGAATTCCGTAGTTGCGTTCAAAATGTCATATAAGATAAAACAATCTGAGACATTAATTTTGTTAGTACGACTAAAAAGATCATAAATATTATAGAATTCATAACAAATTCATCAATAATCACAATCTCAATATCATTAACAATATATATAGATCAAATGTGGATATACAATATGAAAATTATATAAAATATTATTTGTGCATACTAATTCGCAATTGGTATTCTTGATGATCCCAAAATTAAATAGGATTGGTTAGGTTGGGAGACACTTTATGTTGAACTGTAGTAGCAAACATAATTACACATTTTAACTCTAAACAAAGCCCAATATCACATTTAGAATATTATATACTAAATTGTATTAGTAAATCATGATAACTTTATTCAGAGAATCAAATAAAATATACATATATATATATATATGTATCGGGAAAGTTAATTTTATACACTAATCAACAAAAGGTACATGTGTTTATTACATAGAGAACCAAAAGGGAAAATTAATTTTATACACTAATCAACAAAAGGTACATGTGTTTATTACATAGAGAACCAAAAAATAAATACAAACTCTAACTAAATAGGTACTCTATCCATTTAAAGGACCATGTACTTATCACATGTTGATGATAAACTTTTGGTAAATGGATCCGTTAATATAGAATCGGTCCAAATATGATTTATCAATACTTGACTACTCTAAACTTTATGTTGATGTGCTTTATTTTTGATGTACTGTGGTTATTATTGACATAAAATTCTTTGACTTTATTATCACAGTTAATCTTTAATAGTGAGTCAATGTCATCTATAATCTGTACTCCTTTGAAAAAAAAATTGTGTAGTCAAATTTCATGATTGGATGCTTCGTACCAGACTATGAATTCTACTTCTATTCACTACAACAAAAATGGAAATTAGCGACGATATTTTTTCGTCGCTAATACCAAAAATTCATCACTAAATTAAATTTTCAACAAAATAATTTCGTCGCTAGAGTCGTCGTAATAAGTTTGTTACAAAGACAAATTAGCAACTAATTAAGACTTTTTCATCGTTAATATTGTTGGTGCAGGGGCACCAGATAATTGAACCTATATTTTGATTATGTCAAAGACACAAAGTTAAGTTTACATCGTTATCTCATGAGCTAAATCGAGTGTACATAAAAGTACTAAAGTTGGAGCTGAAGGCTAGCGACACCCGGAGGAAGACGCGGTGGTCGGGCAACACTCGAGTGACTTTGGAGGGAGCCGAAGGAATCGAGTGGAAGGCCGAAAGCAAAAGCGACACAGTAAGTATCAAGGTAAGCTCGTGTGAGTGAGAGATGGTAAGGTCGTGTCCTCTGTACGGGGACGACTGTAGGCGGCGATCCGACTAAGACTTCTTGTGGAAGGTCTAGGTCGAGATTGGACGGTTAGAAACCGTCGCATTTACTATTTTCCGTACTAACCTCTTACTGCAGGGAAGTAGCCAGGCTGGCGGTCGACTGCTAGACATTGGGCAGTCGACTAATGCTCATCAGTCGACTGATGGGAGGCATCAGTCGACTGATGGCAACGAATCAATCTTTGTGCTAGGTCAAAACGAATAAGGTTTGACGCGGCCACTTCGCGATAAAATTTATACAACTTCGTGATCTGTTCCGAAAGATGAGGAGACACATTCAGAGGCCAAACTCTATAAAAGGAGGGGAGGATTCCAACTCCAAAGATCATCAAGTTTACTCTAGAGTGCTCCTACAACGCCAACGCTCCGATATCGTCATAACGCTGACGCAACGACAAGTTCTCATCCTCTTCGTCGGCAGCAGCAATAAGTAAACATATTCTATTGTATTCTTTGTTTTTATTCGTAACGATGTGAGGTAGGCTTGTTGTCTCATCCTCGTACATTCGGTTTTGTGATCGTTGTCTCCTACCTCTAACGAGGAGGAGACGTTATAGTGTTTTGCCCTCCATACGCGGTCTAGGATCGATAAGGCCTTGGAGTAGCAACTGCTGGGTTGTGAACCAAGTAAAATAAACGTGTCTCTTTATTTTCCGCTGTGCTTACTCGTGCATCGAATGAACGAACGAAAAGATTTACACTCACTATTCACCCCCCCTCTAGCGACGCTTCTCATCTTTCGGAACAGATCACGAAGTTGTACAAATTTTATCGCGAAGTGGCTGCATCAAACTTTATCCATTTTGACCTAGCACAAAGGTTGATTCGTCGCCATTAGTCCTCCTCCCATCACGATCGCCTAATGTCCAAAGAATGATCGTCACCGCCACTTCCCTGCAGTAAGAGGTTAGTACGAAAAATGGTAAATGCGACAGTTTCTAACCGTCCGATCTCGACCTAGACCTTCCACAAGAAGTCTTAGTCGGATCGCCGCCTACGGTCGTCCTTGTACAGAGGACATGACATTACCATCTCTCACTCACATGAGCTTACCTCGATACTTACTGTGTCACTTTTGCTTTCGGCCTTCCACTCGATTCCTTCGACTCCCTTCGAAGTCACTCGAGTGTTGCCCGACCACCGCGTCTTCCTCCGGGTGTCGCTAGCCTTCAACTCCAGCTTTAGTACTTTTATTCACACTCGATTTAGCTCATGAGATAACGATGTAAACTTAACTTTGTGTCTTTATCATAATCAAAACACAGGTTCGATTATCTGGTGCCCTTGCACTAACAAATATTACCGACGAAATAAAAAACATCGCCAAAAATAAAACTTTCGTCGCAAAATCCTGAATGCCGGAAAGAGGAAAATAAGCAATATTCGCGATGAAATATCACATTTTCGTCACTAAACATCAGTTGAGTGACCCGATGAAGCAGTCGACTGCCAATTTTTTGTTCCGCCACAGAATCGGGAGACCCTCGACTGGCGCCTTGACTGGAGACTTATTTGCGATGAAATTACTATTTTCGTTATTAAACATCAGTCGAGTGACCCGATGAAGCAGTTGATTGCCAATTTTTTTGTCTCTCCACAGAATCGGTAGACCCTCGACTGATGCCTTGACTGGAGACTTATTTGCGAAGAAATATATAAGTTTCGTCGCTAATATCTTGCAGCAAGCAAGCGCGTCAACTAGCGCCTCGACTGATACACTAAACTTTAGCGACGAAATTAGTAATTTCGTCGTTAAACCTCAAATTC
This sequence comes from Wurfbainia villosa, assembly GCA_025175895.1. NCBI lineage: Eukaryota > Viridiplantae > Streptophyta > Magnoliopsida > Zingiberales > Zingiberaceae > Wurfbainia > Wurfbainia villosa. The sequence goes on along the minus strand of JAKLTH010000267.1, from coordinate 1,117,246 downwards.
CTGATGTCGTATATCGACGATTAGCGACGAAATAGAAATTATTCGTCGCTAACTATGAAAATACAAATTTCTAGAAATCATTTAATTTGTATTCGAAATCCTGTAATACAATATCAATAATAATTTAACTTAACAACATACAACTCAAATAATACAACCAACATATACATTTAAAAACAACTAACATAACATCAAATTTAAGGTCCAAAACATCCAATTTAAACTCCAAAACATCAAATTTCACAAATCCATAGTATTTAAATGCAAAAAACATTAAATGTTACAAACTCTAAGATGGAGGAGGAGGTGGAGCTGAAGATGACTCGTGCATCAATGATTGTAATGCTCTAGGTGCAAACCGATTCAGAATTACTTCAAACATATCTTATCTTGATCTCATTGATACAAACTCATCTTGGGTGCTAGCTAATTGAACCCGAGTATTTGCTAGCTCCTCTTGCGTCCCTTCTAGTCTTTGCTCGGTGGATTTAAGTTGTTCACGCAGTACTGCGTTAGTTGTTCTGGAGGAGGAGCTGGCATCTGAAGAAGTGGACCTAACTGGTTTTGGCCCACTTCCAAGTCCTCTAATATATCCAGAGCGAACACCGAGGACTTGATCATAAATCTGATCTGCAATCTAAACAACATCGATATCATCTCCGATTTCTTGTGATTGAATGTGTTCATCTCGCAGTCTCATCATATCACCCTAAGAATAACAAATATATTAGTAATATATTTACAAATAATTATGAAAATTTAAAAATAACTTTACTAAATTTTATCGATTATATCTTACGTATACAGCCTCAGCTCTCTCCCCATTCCACCCTTTTGACAAGCTACAATGTGTTGTATTAAAGATAGTAATTCGATTTTTTCTCTGAGACTGATCAGTCTGAAAAATATTATAATGTGTTAATATTTAAAATATCAAACAATATACTGTAACTATAAAGTTTGTACTTACACCATCGTAATTATATTGGATGAATGATTTAGAGCCACATCGATGGGTAAATGGTAGTTGTGCTCGATTTTGGGCATTTGTTGTCGATCGTGTCTACAATATAAAAATTTGTTAAGATAAAACATAAAACATGAGTTATAGAACAAATATTTTAATTTGTATAGATTTAGTTACCTGAAATTTCTCTAATTCAAACAAATCACACATATAGTTTCAATCTTCTTGTGTCTCACAATACTCGATCGGCATATGATATCAACGCTCGGTAGGGGGAAGATGCAGTGGACTCTTATAATGAGTGTGCATCTTATTTCTATTGTCTCTATACCTTGCACTCATTAGTCTGTCGGTCTCCTTTCTTACCGACATTGCCTCATCGACAAAATTGATATCGAAAGCAGTCTGAAAAAAAATATCAATATTGAAATTTATTAACGAATGATGGTTGATTATATAAATATCAAATGTCTTATACTTACTGCTAATCGGTCATATATCATGTGTTTATTGTCTGCAGGGATATGCTTCCAGCTCTTAGCTTGTAAGGGAGCGAACTTCTTAATTGATAGCCCTAACTCTGTCATAAAAGCAGTTGCATTTGTCCTGATAGGGTGACCATCGCTCTTACGGAAAGTAATGGGTAATCTACCCCGTTCCTCGATTTGTCGTCTGAGCTGATCGGAGTGTGTGTCTCATGTCTCTCTACATGTCGGATGAACTGTAAATCAAAGAATGTTAACAATTAACAAGTTAAATAAATAGAAAAAAAATATACATATAAAAATCACATAACTAAACAGGAGGAGCAGGAGCACTATCATCGTCAAACATAGGCATAATTGGGGGGCGCTCAATTCTCTTAGGCGGTATAGCTGTGACATAAATCATTATTACAGATCGACGTATAATAAAAGATTATATTAAATACATGAATTATAAATGAAGAACAATATAAATACCATGTACATACATCTAATCGCTATCATTATTTGAAAAGAATAAATAATCATCCGCCTCACTATCAATTTCACTATCTTCACCCTCAGCAATACGATTACTTTGAGCGCCCATATCCAGATCAACTTGTGCATTTGTCATATTTATTTGTTGATGCTCAACGTCTATTCGGCATAGTTGAGTTATCGGTAAGTCTTCACCGACTACTGAAGTTGAATCATTAGATGAAATCTCTTGGTTTGGCTCCATATTCAAGCTATTATCACCCTCAAAATCGTCTGATACTTCATCAACTTCAGTTACTTCGTATATTTCTCGGTGGTGAACCCTTTGCACGATCTTTCAATGACCTCCACGTTTGATATCATTCAAATAATAAACTTGATTTGCTTGGTTTGCCAAAATGAATGGGTCATCATCGTATCATATTTTAGAAGTGTCAATACATAAGAGATCATACTCTTCCACCAACGATTTTTTTTTGGATTACATTGGAATCATTCGCACCAAAATAATTGGATTTATACCTAAAAGAATAATATATTTGAACAACATCCTTCGACACACCAAAAAAATCCAAATTTTCTCCATCGTCAGAGGATGGTATGCTGACCCCACTATTCTGAGTAGTTCTGCGTGAATCATGAGACCTCATATGATATCGAATCCCATTTACAATGCATGCATCATACAGTTAAACTTCAACATCAGGTCCCATTGCTAAATAATACAACTCGTCTGTGAGATTTAGTTTCATTCAGATATACTGGACATGCCTTATAACCTTTTATGCTCCATCCAAAAACTGTTCCATATGTTGGAAAGTCGTGAATGGTCCACATCACATCAGCATGTAATTGAAAGACTTGTTCAATCAATACATCATATGCTTTCACCCCGTCATCCCATAGCTCTTTCATTTCGTTTATCAAAGGTTGTAGGTATACATCTATCTCTTTGTCAGGTGATCTAGGCCCAGGAATTAACAGAGACATAATCATATATGGCGGCTTCATCATTTTTCATGGTGGCAAATTATAATTCACAAGTATAATAGGCCACATACTATAAGCATTTGATATATTTCCAAATGAATTAAATCCATCAGTAGCCAACCCTAAGCGAATATTTCATGGATCACCTGTAAATATTTTATGTGCATTGACAAATTCTTTCCATGATTCACTATCAGCTGGGTGTCTTAATACACTATCTGTTTCAACTCGTTTTTCTTTATGTCATCTCATCTCTTTAGCCATATATTTCGAAATAAACAACCTCTTAAATCTCGATTTCAGAGGAAAATATCGAAGAATTTTTTGAGGGTTCTTTTTCTTATTCATCCCTTCGTACTTGTATCTGGGCTCCTTGCACATTGGACATTCATCCTTATTCTTGTGCTCATCCCAAAATAATATACAATCATTCTTACAGACATGTATCTTCTCGTATGTCAATCCTAACTCTTCCAATAATTTTTTGGCTTCATAATAAGAGTTTGGAATCACATTTGGTTTAGGAAATGTCTCTTGCAATAACTGAAGTAACATATCAAAAGATTTATTGCTCCAGCCATTTAACACCTTCACATGCATTAGCTTCACCACAAAATTGAAAATCAAAAAACTAGTACAATTGGGATAGAATTCTTTTTGTGTTTCTTCCAACATTGAAATATAACTTCGTCTACAATCATTTGCATTTGTATTTACATTTATATCATCTGATTGAGACTCGTTGTTGGTTAAATTTTTTGTATTTTGTAAATCAATAAACATGTCTTCAAAATCGTCTTCGAAATCATCTACTTCAATATCAAAATCATTTTCATCTTGATTGACAATATTTATACTACCGGATGATGTAGAAGCTTCTCCATGAAAGTTTCAGACTTTATATAATCTATCGAATCCTCACCTATAAAGATATCCTCGCACATAATCTAATTTATATTGAAACAAATTGTCACACCGTTGACATGGATAACGAATTTTTGATATATTCAGACTGATCATGTAATTTTCTGTCATACTTATAAACTGATTCAACCTATTTATATATTGAGGACTAATCCGATTCTGATTTGTTATCCAACTTTTATCCATATTTTTGAACCCTGGTTAACCATATATAAAATAATTTTTATGTTAATTTTCAATAAAGAAAATTTATCAACTTAAATGTAGTTATCACGTATAAAATAATTAAAATATTTATAATTTAAACCTCACACAATATGTTATTACTATGAACATGCATAAATAAGTATAAACACAACATATTATAACATGTTAGTCCCAAATGCTTTAGGGTCAAATTTTATGAATTTACTATGAACATATTATTAGATTTCAAACTATTTTCTCTCATTTTCATATTCACCTAATTGGTCTTGAATATAGTATCTAAGAGATATTAATTAGGCATGCATAAATAACACTTATTTTATTTTGTAGCGTTATCGAATGGAAGAATTTCTTAACATTAAGATTCCATTGCACGATAAATTCACTACATCATAATCGCACATGGGTATATATGCAACAAACTTAGTTTCAATGACTATTACTTAATTGAATGATAGAACTATAAATGTGCTTCAAAAAATCTATGGTTAGCTAAGTTCAAGTAGTGGTATAGCCACTCAGGCTAAAAATAGAACCATCATGTTCAAACAAAGAGAATTAAGTAATAATTCAACTATGAATATTTTTTTCATTGTAGCAACTAAAAATTTCCTTAACTAAATAAATTTCTAAAGCGAATTGGCAAATGCAATTTCATGTGCGACAAATAGATATCAAAATATAGTTGTTACTTATCAAGCTGGAGGGTCGAGCTGTTGCCGAAGCTGGAGGGCGGAGGGCGGAGGGCGGAGGCCAGAGGGCCGAGCTGGAGGTCGGAGGGCAGAGGGCGGAGGATGGAGCTATCATGGTAGTCGATTGCAGGAGATAAGTGTCAAGAAGAAGCTTCGGACGGGACCGAAGCTATCGCGCGGAGTTGGTCGCCGGAGATGGAGGTCGGAGGGCAGAGGATGGAGCTGTCGTGGTATCCTGTCGCGGGAGATAAGTGCCGAGAAGAAGCTCCGGACGGGACCAGAGTTGTCGCCGGAGTTGGTCGCCGGAGCTAGTCGTCGGAGAGTCGCGCGGAGAATCGCCAAAGAGCAGATAATCATCGGAAGAGAGGAAGTCGCACGGAGAAAATGGGAGAAGCGACGCGGGTTAGGGTTTTTTGCGTATATTAGCAATGAACTATGATGTATTCGTCGTTAATATTTATTAGATTAGCGACGAAACTTTACTAATTCGTCGCTAAAACTAAAAAATTCGAGCCACAGAATCGAGTTCACTCGACTGGCCGCTTGACTGAATTGTTTATGATGAATAATTAATTATTTCGTCGCTGTTTGTCAGTCGAGTCGCCAATTCAACTGATTCTATTGGCGACGAATTTATAAAGTTTCGTCTCAAACTCATAAATATTGTGCCACAGAATCGAGTTCACTCGACTTGCCGCTCGACTGAATAATTTGCAACAAATAAATATTTAATTCGTCGCTAAATATTAGTCGAGTCGCCAAATCGACTGCTATTATTGGCGACAAATTTTAAAATATTGTCGCTACATTTTATTTATTAGCGACGCTAAATACATTTCGTCGCTAATAGTTAGTCTGGCGACAAAATAAAATTATACGTCGCTAATAGATTTTATATTAGCGACGAAATATTTCTATTTCGTCACAAAAATAATATTGTTTACGACAATAAAGATATTCGTCGTAAACTCCTTGATTTACCGACGAATTATGAATTCATCGCTATTTTCTATTTTTCTTGTAGTGATTATTGAGGTAGTTATAAGTATTTATTTGATATTTTTTCAAAAGACAACTACTATTACTAAGTATGCATTCAAATGCCTTCTCAATTTAGGTATTTCATAAAAGTCCAAGTATATCATTAGAACAATCATGACATATCTATATGCTTAACGCAAACAATACTTTATCAAGGTCTTTTATTTCAAAATTGTTTGATATGATGACTTGCTCTCATGCAACAGTTGCTCACAATTACTAGCCAGTAGAATGTCGTCTATATATAGAACAAGTATGATAAACTTGCTTCTACTGAAGTTTACATATATATACATTGATCCTCAAAATCAAATGAGATAATCACTTGATCAAATTTTTAGTACCATTGACAAAATACCTATTTTAGACTATAAATGAACCTCTTCAGTTTACATATTAGGTGCTTTGAATATTTGGATTCAAAATACGAGTATACCATGTATATATTTTTCTCAACATCTCCACTGAGAAAAGTAATCTTCACATTTATTTGATATAACTCTAAGTCGTGATAAACAATAAGTGTCATTATTATTCTTAGGGAGTCATATGTTAACACAAGAAAGAAAATTTTCCTAAAATCAATGTTCTCCTTCTGAATGAATCCTTTAACTACAAGATGAGCTTTATATTTTTCTGCATTGCCCGATGAATCTCGTTTGATTTTGAGGATCCATTTACAACCAATAAGTTTCACTCTTTCAAGTAGTTCTACAAACTTTAATATACCATTTGTTTGTTGTGGATTTCATCTCGTCCTTTATGACCTTGATTCACTTTTTGGGATTAGAATATTATTTGATTTCTTGAAAAGATATATAATTAGTTTTTGATCCAATATCAATTTTATGCTCTAGAGATAAATATAATCACATAAAATCATATATCTCCTTTTATTGGTGGATTTTCTTAATTAGCGATATTTTTGTTTGAGGTGGTTGTAGGGCTTACTCAACTATAGGAGAAAGCACCTCAGGTATGTATGAGAACATTTTGGTGTATTACTCTCACTAGATGTGCAACTTTGATATTGTAGCATAGGTATACTATATCACTACTAGTTGCATCAATAGTAAGCAGAGTAGAATCTCATATGCTATCCTCGTCAAAGGATATGCCTTTTATTTTAATACTCCCACTGTCCTTTATGAATTTAGCATTACTCATCTCAAAAAAAGATATATTTGAAAGATCATAAAATTCAGAGTATCCCATAATATGACATTTGACAATCCATTTTTTTATTAGACCTATAAAGTTTAACCTCAATTGGACAATTCTAAAGTTGTAAATGTCTTATACTAAGATTCTTTCTCATTCACAGTTCTTATGAGATTTTGATCACTGCTTTACTAGGAACTTTATTTAGAAGGTATATTGCAATCTTGATTGTTCACCTCATAAGGATTCTGGTAAAGAAGCGAAGATCATCATTCTTCATAGCATATGTTTTAGGGTTTGATTTCTTCATTCAACTATGTTATTCTGATAAAGAGTTTCTGATATAGTGTACTGAGCTACTATCACACACTGAGAAAGATAATTTATAAAGGGTTTTAGATATTGTTCACTTAATTCATCATATCGATCGTAATATTCACCTCCACGATTAAATTTGACGGCTTTGATCTCTTACTTAATCGATTTTCAAATTTGGCCTTAAACATCTTGAACACTTCCAAATATTATGATTTCTCATGCAAAAGACATAAGTAAATATATCGTAAATAGTCGTCAATGAAACTGATAAAGTATGTATGACCATTTCAGAATGCCTTAGAGAACAATCAACATATGTATAAAAAATTTTATGACATTAATCATTTTAAATATTGTTTGATTATGTGTCCCAAACATCTATGGAATTGCTGTTTTCTAATTGTTTCGCAAAATCTCTTATATTTTACATATAAAAAGAAGTTTCATGACGTTGTGTAATCCTAATATTGCTTCTTCTTGTGTTTTCAAGTGATATATATATATATATATATATTCTCCACCTCTCAACTTGTCATGCTCGTGCGCTCCATACATGAGTCATGCATAGTGTCGACATCGTCATCGCACTGTTCGATCATCGTCGATCATCGGACCGGTCTCAATTGACGTGCAACTCGTCGACGGTCTGACGGGGCTCAGATTCTGATCGATTAGCACCCGAAATCCGACGCACATCGGTCGGAAATGACCAAAATACACGATTGGAATCCAATGGTGGACGAACCGACAATCGACGTCGGTCCGTCCGCTATACTCGGCCGGCCATGATTCGGCCGTCAGCCGACCAAATCGCAGTCGAAATCGGCCGCCAAAATCGGACGCTCGATTTCGGTTGCGATCGGACCGGATTTCGATCGAATTGTTGTCGGAATTCGACGGTGGACGGATCGGTGTCGCCTTCTGGTCCATCCGCCACCGAATTTCAATCACAATTCGATCGAAATCCGATCCGATCGCGGTCGACAGTGGTCGCACCATTGTCGACCGCTTGTTTTAGTCATTTCCGGCACAACGTCACTACCGCTCGCGTGTTTTGGTCATTTTCGACCGATTTGCGTCAAATTCCGGACGCTAATCGATCGGAATCCGAGCTCCGTCGGACCACTGGTGAGATGCGCATTAATCGCGTCCGATTCGATGGTGGTCGGATGGTGCGGCGACGATATCGACATCGCGCGTGAGTCGATGTGGAGCGCACAGGAGTTGGTCGCACAGATCAAATTCCTTTTATATATATATATATATATATATATAAAAGAGAATTTCTATTACTTTTGACGCAGAAGTAATAGAAATGGTCTTCGATGCAAAAGATTCCTTTTGATGAAATTTGGTATGCTAAACAATGGACTCTATTGAAGCATACAAAACCTTCAGGATATCATTTGACCATATATCTCTAATATCGCAAATGCTAGAATAACCAAACTATTATGATAGTCCTCCATATCTGATGACAGATCTGAAAATATTATGATATCGCTGATGCCAGAGAGAGCCAGCCATCTCAACCTTTGACGAAAGTCCAGAGTTAGCGCCATGGGTTCTCGGCCACCGGCAGAAACTCCACGAGCCACCCAATCGGCCACGAGACCGCCGCGACGACGACGCAGATCCCCCACTGGCCCCATCCCAACCTCACCGTGTCCGCGAACTTCCTCAGGAACTCCACCATCACCACCTGCAGCACCACCGTCGCCGTCACGATCCCCAAGAACAGCTTGTTCCGGTGCATCCCCCGGATCTGGAACACGTTCTTCTTCTCCAGCTTCCTCGCGTGGAACTCGTTGAAGACTTGGCAGAGCACGAAGGTGTTGAAGATCATCGTGTTGTTCTCCGCCTCGGTTAGGCCCAGCAGCGACTCCCCTCTGAAACGGAGCAGCAGCAGCACCGCCACCTGCAACAGAGCCTGCGCCGTCAGGTTGCGCCACATGACGCCGGTGATCAGTGGCGCCGTCCTCTTCACCGGCTGCTTTTCCATCAGTTCGCTGGTGGGCATGCCGGTGGCCAGAGCCAGCGCCCCCAACGTGTCCATGATCAGGTTCACCCACAAGAGCTGCACTGTCGTCAGCGGCACGGCGCCGGTGGCCACCGCGGACACGAAGTTGATCGCAAGGGCGGTGACGTTCACCGTGAGTTGGAACTGTAGGAACTTCTGGATGATGTCGCAGATGCCCCGCCCCCATCGCATGACCGTCACCACCGTGTCGAAGTTGTCGTCCATGATCACGATGTCGGAGCTCTCCTTGGCGACTTCCGTGCCCTGGATGCCCATCGCCAGCCCCACGTCGGCCTCCTTCAGCGCCGGCGCGTCGTTCGTTCCGTCGCCGGTGACCGCCACCACTTGCCCCTTCTGTTTCAGGCACTGCACCATCAGCACCTTGTCGAAAGGGGACGACCTGGCCAGCACCCGAATCCGGTCCGCCTTCTTCATGCGCTCCTCCGGCGAGTAGTTCCTGAACTCCTGCCCTTCCACGACCAAAGCGTCCGAGTCTTCTGGTCGGATTATCCCGCACTCGACGGCGATGGCCTTGGCCGTGAACACGTTCTCCCCGGTGATCATCTTCACTCCGACTCCGGCAATTCTGCAGGCATCGATGGCGCGCGCCACCTCCGGGCGACACGGATCTTTTAGACCGACGAACCCCAGCAAGGTGAGGTCAGAGTCGTCGAGCCTTGGCGCCTCGCCGTGGTTAACCTCGGAGTCCTCTGCTCCGGCGGTGTTCTTGTAGGCGAAGGCAATGCAGCGGAGAGTCGAGGCGGCCATGTCATGGACGATCGCTTCAAGCTTGGATTTTGCCTCGGAATCTATACGCTTAACGCTCCCGTTCCCTTCGGCGTAATGAGAGCATCGAACCAGAAGAATCTCGGCGGCTCCTTTCCAGTGCGTGATCGTAGCTCCGCCGGTTTTCTCTTCCACCAAAATTCCACTCCGCTTCTTCTCCGAATTGAAGGCCTCGACACGGATGACAGCGCACTTCTTCGTCATATCGTCGATGCACATATCCAGATCCGAAATCGACCACGAAAGCAGAGCATTCTCCGTGGGGCTACCGGTGATCTCTGCCTCCGCGGCCGTGTTAGGCCGGTAGATGCTGCCGGTGGTGTTCAATCCGACGGCTTGGTGTAGCAACGCCAGGATTCCAGGCGCAATCGAAGTAGCCAGCGGACATTTCTCGTTTCCGATCCAGAATTGGGTGACCTTCATCTGGTTCAGCGTCAAGGTCCCTGTTTTATCGGTGCAGATGGTGGTCACTGATCCCATGGTCTCACAAGCCAAGAGCCGCCGGACCATGGCGTTGTCCTTCATCATTCTCTTCATGGAGAAGGCCAGCGTCAGCGTGACGGCCAGCGGCAATCCTTCGGGTATGGCGACGACGATGATGGTGACGGCGTCATGGAAAATGTTGACGAGGCCGCTGATGGCGTCGGAGGTGCTGGCGTTGTGCTTGTCGAATTTGGGCCGTCCGTCGTCGCCGGTGGTGCTTCCGGTGAAGTACCGGACCGCGAGCACGGTGAAGACCAGAGCGGCGACCACGATGCCGATCTTCCGGATGCTTGACGTCAGACTCTGAAGCCGCTCGTGCAGCGACGTCGGTTCCGCCGTCTCGCGGGTGATGGAGCTCATCGTCTCGCCCCACATCGTGTCGGTGCCGACGGCCGTGACGAGCATCGAGGCGTAGCCGTCGATGACCTTCACGCCGGAAGTGAGGAAAGGGCTCTTGACGGCGTCGACGTCAACCGGGTGGCTCTCGCCTGTCACGCTCGACTCGTCCACCTGCAGAGAGTGCCCCTGAAGGAAGACCCCGTCGGCCGGGACCTGATCGCCGATGTTTAGCAGGACTACGTCGCCGACCACGATGTCGAATATGGAGATAGATTGCCGGCGGCCGCTGCGGACGATGCTGGCGCGGATGTTATCGCACTCCGCCGACAGCTTGTCGAAACGCTTCGTCTGGAGGAAGTTGCTGGCGGCGGAGACGGCCGAGACGGGGAAGACGGCGAGGAAGATTCTGGCGTCGTCGTACCACCCCTCTTTGTCGCCGTGCTCCTTGATACCTAAGAAAAGGGAGACGGCGGCGCAGGCCATGAGGTAAATGATGAACAAATCGTTGATCGCTTCGAACACGAAGTCGAAGAAGCCCTTGGGCTTCGGCCTGGGGTAAGTGTTGGATCCGAACGCCGCCCTCCGGGAACTGAGGTCGGCGCCGCCGCCGTCTATGCCTGCCTCCGCATCCGAGCCGAGCTCGCGTACGAGACCGGAGGACCCGCCGAGGCGGTGGAGGTCCTCAAGGCGCCGTTCCTTGACGAGCGCCCTGAGACTGCCATCATCCGCGACTTTGGAAAATGCCAACGGCGCCGAGTCGCCGTCTCCGACATGGATGGTGACATCGACATCGCTTGGCCCGACCTCGCACGTGAGCTCCAAGTTCTCCACCGTTTCACAGTCGCGCTCCGCCTCGTACTCCCTGATCTGCACGACGCCGGCCGCTCTCTCCTCCTCCTCCGGCGCCACCATCACCACCATCTCGACCGATCAAGCTTCCTTGGCCCTAAACGGCGCAATCCAAAGCTGGAATTTGCTGTCGTCTCCGGAAGCGGAAGGAAGATAAGAACGAACGGATGGGCAATGCCAATAGGTGAGAGCGAGGTGAGCTTGAGATCGTCGTATGCCTCGCCCTCTTGCATCTGCCGCCATTTTGTAGGCAAAGAGATGACGTGGCAATTAAAAATCCTTGGGGAGAGAGAGCTTTTTTGATAAGAAGTCGGAAACTTGGGGAGGCAGGCATAGTTGATAGTTCACTCCTGCAGGCAACGAAGCATGAATTGATGCACAAACGAAATGCTGGTGTGCGTAAAAATTCGATTGAATTTGAATAAATCGATCTAACCAATCGAATTAAATTTTTCAGTTCGATTTATTTAAAAAATTGATTTTTTTAAAATATTAATTTAATCGATTTATTCGATTTGATTTCGAAACGAAAATAATCAATTAAATTAATTAAATTAAATTGAAATGTAAATCTATTGATTGATTATTTTAAATTTTAAGTCTTAATCATCATTAGTCGATTGATATTTCAAATCAATCGACTAATGAAAAAAAAATTCACTTTTATCGTTTTATTAAATCTCATTAATTAATTTTTTATTGGTTACGTTTGTTTGATTTTATTGAAAAATTTAATAGGCTCAATTTATCAAAAAAAAAATTGATTTAATTAATTCGATCGATTAGATAATTAATCAATTCCCCCATCCTAGACAAGATTCACCTAATCATTCATACGATTTTTCAAATTCGAGTTTGTCAGTTACCCCATTAAACTGAAGAATTATTTTTATTCGATCGTAACAAATTGGTCAATTAAATAAAAAATATAAGAAATCATCATATTAATAATTTTCTTTAATTATTTTTATTGATGGAGAAAATAAATCAGACTCAATTGATAAATATAGATGAGAGAATTCGTCGGTAATTAAGAATGATAAATTTTTTAAAAATTAATTTTTATTCATTTAAAAATTACTCCGTACATTTATTACTGTAGCTAATTCTGGAATTAATCGGTCAATTAAATAAAAGTGCCTTACGAAATATACTATCGCTTTTATTAATTTTTTTTTTAAATACCTGGAAACTTATTTGGGATGCCTAAAATAAATTAAGCAAATTTGATTTGAATTTTTTTGTTTAAATGTTATTGAAGTTTCGATTTAAGATTATTTGATTGTTTAAAATATTTTATATATTTATATTTATTTAATTCGTTAGTGAATTAAATATTATAAATTTGTTTATATATATATATATATATAATTCATCCGTGAACATTGAACATCTCAATTATTTATCGTCTGATTGAGTGAGTATTACTATAGTTCAATTCTTGAAATTTAAGAGATCGAATGATAAATAACAGAGATGTTCACGAATGAATTATGTAGGAGATTATATATATATAATTTAAGAATTAGATTATAGTATTCATCCGATCGGACAATGGATAATAAAAATGCTCATAGATGAATTATATAGAGGATCATTCCCTGTATACAGAGTCAGTCTTAGGGGAGAGCTACTAGAGCTCTTGTATAGGATCTAAAAAAAAAATTATCACTAAATAGAGCCTAATTTTTTAATTTTACATTGAAAATAAAATTTAATTTTTAAATTTCATTCGGGATCTTAAGATCCCATTTTAAAATTAGAACTGCCTTTGTTATACACGAGAACTTCCATTATCTCTATTGTCCAATCGAATAATCATTATAATTTAATCTTCAAATTCTAAAAGATCGAATGATGATTAATATATATATATATATATCACCATCTATTTTATTATTAGGGTGAAAAGATTGATTTGGCTATAGTGCACATATGATCGAACAGTTCATGAATACTTACAAATGAATTGGGTAGAATATATATATATATATAAATTCAATCCTTGAACTATATAAGAGATCGGACGATGAATAATGGAGGTACTCACGGATGAATTGTGTATAAGTGTTATACTATATAATTTATCCATGAACATCTCCATTATTCACTATTTGATTCCCTAAGATTCAAGGAGTGAGTTATAGTGCTCATTCGATTGGGTGATAAATAATCAAAGCGCTTATATATATATATATATATATTTATATATATATATATATTCGTGAATATTCATGAACACCTTTATTATCTATCGTCCGATCTTCCTAGAGTTCAAGGATTGATTATAGTGTTCATCCGAATGAATGATGGATAACGAAGATGTTTATGGATACTTACAAATGAATTGTACAAGATTATATATATATATATATATAATATCTAATATATATATATCATCTGTTCTTACGATAAAAAAAAAAAAATCATCCAGAATTATGCTTCCAACTGTTTGCTAAAAACAGTAAATAACTTCTAAATCTGAAAAGAATTTTAAATTTCATTCTTCAAGCCTGTCCATTTCTAATAGTATTGCACTGCTTTAGCCTATGCCCTTCCCGAGGGGATAGGTGTAAACATAATCAAACTAAACTAAGATGAACTAAAATGAATTAAGCGATTGGAATTGTTATTTAAGTTTTTTTTTTAATGAGTTTGAATTTGATTCATTCGGACACCACGGAGCTTTCAATTTAAACTTCGGTAATTTACCAAACAGTGTACGTGAAATTTAAAATTGTCCAAATAGCATCTCATATTTTCATATTTATCAAATAGTGTATTTAATTTCCTTTTTACTTTTCCCGCCAAACAGACCTGTACCACTGTGAAAATCTCGAACGTGGTATTGAAAATTCAAATTTAAGTACCACAGTGATATTACAATCCTAACACCATCACTGTGGTACTGGAATTTACAATTTCAACATCACAGTGATACAGATTTGTTTGACGGGAGGGATAAAAAAGAAATTAAGTGTGTTATTTGGTAAATATAAAAGTATGAGATATTGTTTGAGTAATTCTAAATTTTACGTGTGCAGTTTGATAAATCGTCGTTTAAATTTGATTGTTTAAAATTTTTCAATTTAATATTATAAATTTATTTATTCGTCTTGAAAATTCCTTGGTTTATTTATGAGTTTAAAATTTTCTGAACGAGTATAATTTATAAATTGTATACGTGAATATTATTTATTAACATTGTTTATAACAGTTCATATATTATTCGCGAACAAACGAGATAAATAAATAAAAAAAAATTATCACCAAATTTACTCACGTAGTATTTAGTTATTTACAGCTCTACCAAACCATCCCACCAATCAAACAATTTCGATGGAAATTAAAGATGTCAATAATCAACAGTAGATTCTGGGTTTCAGATTCGTGTTGGTCATCGAATGCTTATATGCAGTTGCTGCTGTTGTTTCTTTTATTTTCTATCGACTAAATAATCGGCTTATTTCTCCTTTTATTTTATGAAAAAAAAAACAAATATTCGCTCAATTTATTTTATTAAAAATCACTCGATTCAAGAACCAAATCTTTCGGTGAAATGGTAGAGAAATTTGATTTTAAAATGACATGATTCCATTCATCTTAAATATTTCTCAATGTCAGTCCAATAACAATATAAAATATTAAAATGAAATAAATCGAAGTTTCCAAGTGGAAGAAAGCCTGACACGCGATACGCGTCTGATTCACCGGAACTTAATTACATTATTACGTTGATAATTAAAAAATTAAATATAATTTTAAATTTTAAAAATAATTATATTTTTTTATTTGATATGCATTATAAGGATAGTAGAGATCGATCGATGGTGCCGACTTATAAGAATGGTGGAGATCGGCCGACGACGACGAATAGTCGATCGATTGTCTGCGACGGGAGCGATAGGTCAGCGATGGCGGTGGTAGATCGGTCAGCCGACAACAGCGGAGGTCGATCGGAGGCGACGATGGCAACGACGGTGCCCGATGACCAACGACCGATTGACCGGTAGCGACAACGGACGGTGACGATCGACTTTGATTATTAAGCATCCGATACTTTTTAAATTACGATTTGAAATATAATCGGATTATACATAGATTTTACTTCGTAATCTAGATTATATAATTTTTTAGTATCTTTTATAATTCAAATTATATTAAATTATAACTTTAAAACGATAAAAAATAATAATTAATTTTATAATATAATCTGTATTATATTACAAATTAAAGTATATTACAACGCGCGTACTTTATTTAAAAGAGTTTACTACTTAAATTTTATTTATTAACGTCGTTCGAAAAATCGGTCACAATTATTATTCATAAATATTGTTAACGAATTAAATATGGATATATTCAAAAAAAAAAATCATTTAGTTAAAAATTCATAGGCCATCTCATTAATTCTCATCCCACTAAATTCAATTAGAATGTTGAGGATAAATTATAAATTAAACTACCCATTTGAAAGATCAGCTCATCATCAATCATCCTTCGTTCGTGTGTTCTATTAAAAAAACAAATTAAAAGTAGTTTCAAAGTCGCCAAAATTATATAATTTAATACTTCATTACGAGGAGAACATTCGACAGACAGCCTCCTTTTTTCAATATGCAACTAATTAACGTGAACGTTTAATTTATAAGATAGAAAAGTAATCATAGTAGAAATTAATAAGAGCAATATAATGCCTACGACTTAATTCAATAATCGATGCTAAATGAAAACATATATCCCAGTGCAAAATAGTCAAGTAAATGTCTGGGAGAAAACATTAGGATCGATCTCCATTACTGTACATACATTTTATTATGAAACATTAGCAAATCAATAAGTTTGTGGATATGAACCAGCTTGGCTTTTGCTCTGCGTGCCTGTATTTTTTCATTTGGCCACAATATTGTAATATATATATATATATATATATCATCCTCTATCCCTTCTTTTATGTTTTCTTTTCCTCCCTTTTTCCAAAAGCTGTTTTTGTTGATTATTTTGATTCCGTTAGCCATGGAACAACAACTAAGTGGTTTATATATTTGGAACATGAAAAATGGCTCCAAAAATCACCTGTAACTATCATCCCATGATTCTTTCAACTTCTCAATAATGACAGAGATTTTGGACAGAGTCATATGCTATAAATTTGATCTCTGATATCTGCTCTGCATGCATGTGGTCTTCTTCCTAAGCGAAATACACCATCATTTTTATGTGGAGAAAGGATTGGAAGCACCAAAATCTTCACAGTCAAGAACTTTTGGCAAAATTCGATAGCTTGAGGTAAAATTTTGATTTTTCCGCTGCATTATTTTGAAATTAACATGTCATATTGTTTGATAATAGATTTGGCATGTTTGTCAATTTTGATTACAGTTTTTTCTTGTCTCTACTTCTAATTTTCGTTAAACTTTAGCTATGTACGTTGTTCAAACAAAGTGACCTATGAGATTTCATAGTGCCAAACAAAACCATTTTACCAGCTTCATTTTATATGGTCATATTTCAGTACAAACGCCTAGCATTTGGGGAAAAAAAAAAATTAATCACATTCTATCTACATTGCATGACTACACAATGTAGAAACTTAATGTGATTGTTTATTAGGCCAGTTAATAAATGCAAAAGAGTAATTCTTAAATGGACAGAGATCAATTCTTGAAAAGATTATAGCTCTAAGCTATTGATCAACTCTCCTCCTCTGTACTTGTCACTTGGATCCTGATTTACCTCCTTCATTGATATGGACCATCGGAAGGGATCACTAATGTGTGACAGTTTCACACATTAATGTGATTGTTTGTCAAGGACAATTATTTCTAGCGGTCAAGACACAATAAGTAAAACTTCAGGATCTTATGGAAAATAAATCTAATGCGTACATTCTAATTAATTGTAGGAAAGAATACAAAGAAGATTCTATGAAAAAATAATGGATGGATCTTTCATAGATTGTTGGAGTGACGACGTCGAAACTCTCATCGCTGATTGAAGGTGTGAAGATATGTTAATATATTCAATCCTATTGGGACCCATTTATATATATTAAGTCGGACTCTGTTATTAGCTTATCATCAATAACAAATATTGGTTAACGAGTTCTTCATATGTAAATTCACATCCAATAATTTAAACTCGTAAAATTTTAAATCAGATCAATTAATTTATCAAGTTTGATCCAATATAATATAGAAGGGTGTGTTATTAAATCAACATGAAACCCCCTAATCGGGAAATTAAATTTAATAATCTTCCATTTGAGTTACAAGTGATCTTTTATATATCACACAATCAGAATTCCTTAGTTGAGTTCAAAATGTCATATACAATAAAATAATCTGAGACATTAATTTTGTTGGTACGTGACTAAAAAGATTATAATTATTATAGAATTTGTATCAAACTCATCAGTAATTACAATATTAATATCATTAACGATATAGATCAATTATGGATATGCAGTATAAAAATTGTATGAATATTATTTGTATAAACTAATTCTCAACTGGTACTCTTTATGATCCCAAAATATGATCGATTAGGTTTACACACTCTTTATGTTGAGGGGTAGTAGCAAACATATTACACTTTTTTTTATTCTAAACAAATTGTTCAATATCATATTTAGAATATTATATGTTAAATTGTATTAGTAAATACAAATAATTTTATTTATAGAATCAAATAAAATATATATATGTATCAAGAAAATTAAATTTATACAATAATCAACATAAGATACATGCGTTTATTACATAGAAAATCAAATAATAAATACATACTCTAATTAAATAGGTGCTCCATCCATTTAAAGGATCTTATACTTATCGCATGCTGATGATAAACTTCAAGCGTGGTAAATGGATTCGTTAACATATAATCTGTCAAAATATTCTCTATTAATACTTGACCACTTTAGATTAGCTATTTCTTTGACTGACATATATTTTATGTTAATGTGTTTTGATTTCGATATACTGTGGTTATTATTGGCATAAAATTATTCACCTTTATTATCACAGTTAATCTTTAATGGTCAATCAATGTCATCAATATTAATCTATAGTCTTTTGAAAAAATTCTATCAAATTTCATGATCAGATGTATCGTACCAGACTATATATGAATTATACTTATATTGTTGAGGTAGCTATAAGTGTTTATTTGATATTTTTTTCAAGAGACAACTACTACTAATATGAAGACATATCCTAAAATGGACCTCTTCCTGTCTAAACATCCAATAAAATTTGCATTTAAATATCTAATCACTTTCAAATGACCTCCCATATGTGAGTATCATTTCATTGATTTTCTATAAGTATCGAATAACTCTCTTCATTATTTTCTAGTGTATTGATCTAGGGTTGCTTAAGTATCTGTGCAATATCCCTACTGTGTACGCTATATTTAGATGCATATAGATTTGTGCATGCATGCATGAAGCTCCTCACAATCAAAGCATAATTGATTTCAAGTTCAAATTATAGATACTATTGTAAATTAAATTTGTCGTCTTTTGACATAGGTGTGTTACCAGGTATGCAATCAAGTACCTTCTGAATTTTGATATTTTATGAAAGTCTAGTATATCCTTGGAACGATAATTACATATCTATACGCTTAACACAAACAATACTTCATCAAAATCTTTTATTTCAAAGTTATCTAATAGGATGACTTGCTCTCATATACAACAGTTGCTTACAATTACTGACCAGTAAAATGTCGTCTATATATATATATATATATTAATCCTCAAAAATCAAATGAGATAATCATATCTCTTGATCAAGTTTTTGGTCTCATTGACAAAATACCTATTTTAAATTATAAATTTTTGGTATCATTGACAAAATATCTCCATGGTTACGGCTTTGATGTCTTATCTAATTGTTTTTCAAGAAAACAATGAATATATGTCTTTATTGGTGTAAAAAGTGATTCGTTCGTCCTCAGCGCCTCCGTCAGTCAGTCTTACAGTCAACACGAAAGAGATAAATTATTAAGAGCATATTGTCCAAACCCAGAACTAACGCGGCAGAAGGGCAAAACATGTCTTTATGAATCAACTTTAAGATACTACTACTACATTGACCTTTGTTAATCTTATTAGTCGTCTTTTCTTTAAATACTATGCAAATATCTAAGTCTGATATGTCAAAGGAATTGAAAATTCTCCACATTGTTACAAATGAATTCTCATTAGATTGCGTTTTGTGCTTATAGCACGCTGTTATATCCAACTGTAGCTTGAAATTGCCAAGACTCACAACTCATTGCCGTTGTATAATTTTACTTGCAGTTAGTAGAAATGTGGTTTTTCTAGGAACATTGCGTTACCATAGGCAAACATCTCAGAGCCTTAATGGCTGAATGTTTTTGATACTGGCAATGTCTTATCTGCTCTGTGCAAACAGTGCCGTGAAATACTATCTGGCGAACTTAATTTTGTTGTCAGATTCTGATATTTATCAAATGATCTTTCTGTAGCAGCTGGTTCTTTTCTCAGTGTACCACTACTTTGCAGCAACTGAAATACACAATGCTATTGCTATCTTCCACGAGTACAATGAGATTGCACCTGTAATGGCTGTTATGATAATATGCTGCTTTGTGGTGGTGATTTTGATTTGGGAAGTTCCTGGTGCTTGTGTTTGATTTTGTATGGTCTCCTTTCACATTACTAATAGGTATTTTCTTTTTAACTATACAACCTCTATCTTTTCTTTCCCTCCCATTGGATTTTTCAATTCCTCTAAGGTTTTCTGATGCAGATCACTTCCAAAACAAATTTGCCATGAGTGGCACTTTAGATCTGGCCTCCATCGCTATATTTGGATTGTTTGAATGATATATGCATATTGTCATCCGAATGCAAGTTTCTGAAAGATCTACAGTAACGTTCATGGAATTGCTGTTTTCTGATTCATGTTTCATGAAAATTCGTATTTTTTGACATAGAAAAAGAGGTTTCTTATCGACATTGACATGATCATTGATGTGTAATCCTAAAGCTGCTTCTTCTTATCTTCATTTTCTTATGTTTTCAAGTCTATGACAGGTCGAAAGAGGTAGATGGAGAAGCTGGAAGAATTGCAATTAAATTTAGTGATGTCCCTCTGGCAACCTCTCGTTGATTCTTGGAAACTTTGTAATTTTGAAAGGCGTTATCGATATTCTGTATTTACGTGTTAATCGGCGAGATCGATTCACCTCCTTTACATGTAGGAACAACGATGAAAAACCGCTAATGTGACGGTTTCACCTTTTTTTTTTGAAATATTTAATGTTCGTCGACCACGCAATGCATATACAGGTCGAATGTGCCGAATTAATGGACCAACCCAAGCGGCTTCTTTGCTTCATTCCGAATTAACCCTTTGCTCAATTTCATGCTACCCACGGCAGTCTTATCTATTTATAATTCAATTTCCCATCGCCAAACCATCTAAGAAAGTCGTTTGGAAGGTTGAAATTTTTTTATTTTTTATTTTTATTTGTAGGGAAAATGAAAAAAATGTATTTGGTTGTTATTTTTATAAAGGAGCGTTTTATGAAAAATTAAAAAATATAAAAAAATCATTTTTTTTCCATTTTTGTTTTTCAAAAAATAAAAGAGTATTTTTAAAAAAATTATAAAATACAAAAAAAGTGTTTTTTATTTTTCTGTAAAAGAAAAATAAAAAATAAAAAATTCTCCACGAACCAAACGCTCCCTGAAAGTCCTCAATTTAGTCCCAGGAATATGGTGCAACCGTAAAAACGAAGAGGTATTTTATAGGAGAATATAATTCGAATCTTTATTGTGATATTATTCAGCAATAAATTTTAAAAAAATTATTCGGATAGTCTTGGGATCCAGGAGTTTATCCGATGGACGAAGTACGATTTTGACATTGAACCGTCATTTAGAGATGATGCGACTATGAAGTCCGAATTGAACTATAAAAAAGCTATAAGTGCTTCCTTGATTTACTCAGCGGAGGCCACTTGAGCTCCGACCTTATCCGACTCAGTTGTTGACGAGATATTTCGAAGGTCCGTGGGACAGGATCGATCACTCCCGGAGATTAATCGGATCAAAGATTCAGATATTCATTCAGATGCCAATAAAAAAAATCCTCAATTTAGTATAGAATTTTTATCTAACAAAATTGTCCAAGAGCTTTTCTTCCTAGTAAATATTATTTCTGGAGCAATCATTTCCCTTCTAGGGCTAATTTAATTGACAAATACAAATAAATTTATCTATAATAGATAAGAATTAATACTCTTATCTTTTATGTTTATCAGTAGAGATTCTGATTTATCTCTTATAGGTGCAGTAAAAGGGAATCTAATATGACGGTTCTTGTTATATTGTTATTGTTGTAGTATTGTACCGCGTTGATTCTTGTTTCTATGCCAGAGATATCAGTGAGCTGCCCTGTTTCTCTTGTATTATCTAAGGATCTTTCAAAGAACTATTGCTCATAAATAATCAATCTTGTTTTTTAAATAATCAATCTTTTCTTGTTAACAGAGATGAGATTAGCACGACTTTTCTTCAATGAAATTGTGGAGGAGCATCCTTCTTGCATTTTCGAAAATATTTTGGCCAAACTGCATTCAGAACCAACAGTCAACTTTCTCATACAGAAAAATCAGATAATTTGTCTCTCATCAATGATGTCATTCCCTTCCAATTCACCAAAATAATTTGATGTACAAATTGTCAGCTCTGCAATTGAATTTAGGTTAAGGAATACAGAGAAATAGACTACTTTTAGGCATAAATAAAATTACTGTCGCGTGAGTTTTTAATTATGGATTTAAATCGTGTAAATAATAAGATTAATCTTCCGATTATTGCTTAGAATTCTAGGTCCATCTCGGGATGCTCTTTTATAATTCACTCCTTTAGGAATTTATCGTACTCCAATAAATTTTTATTAAATGAAAGAATTAAGAAAAGAAAAGGAAAGAAGAAAAGAAGGGAGAATTATGGAGATAAGTCGATGCCAAAGAGAGTCAGGCATCTCCACCTTTGACGAAAGTCCAGAGTTGGTGCCATGGATTCTCCGCCACCGGCAGAAACTTCACGAGCCACCCAATTGGCCACGAGACCGCCGCGACGCCGACGCAGATCCCCCACTGGCCCCATCCCAACCTCACCGTGTCCGCGAACTTCCTCAGGAACTCCACCATCACCACCTGCAACACCACCGTCGCCGCCACGATCCCCAAGAACAGCTTGTTCCGGTGCATCCCCTGGAACACGTTCTTCTTCTCCAGCTTCCTCGCATTGAATTCGTTGAAGACTTGGCAGAGCACGAAGGTGTTGAAGATCATCGTGTTGTTCTCCGCTTCCGTTAGGCCCATCAGCGACTTCCCTCGGAAACGGAACAGCAGCAACACCGTCACCTGGAACAGAGCCTGCGCCATCAAGTTGCGCCACATGACGCCGGTGATCAGCGGGGCCGTACGCCCCACCGGCCGTTTTTCCATCAGCTCCTTGGTGGGCGTGTCGGTGGCCAGAGCCAGCGCCGCCAACGTGTCCATGATCAGGTTCACCCACAAGAGCTGCACGGTCGTCAGAGGCACGGCGCCGGTGGCCACCGCGGACACGAAGTTGATCACCAGGGCGGCGACGTTCACCGTGAGTTGGAACTGTAGGAACTTCTGGATGTTGTCGTAGACGCACCGCCCCCATCGCATGACCGTCACCACCGTGTTGAAGTTGTCGTCCATGATCACGATGTCGGAGCTCTCCTTGGCGACTTCCGTGCCTTGGATGCCCATCGCTAGCCCCACGTCGGCCTCCTTCAGCGCAGGCGCGTCGTTCGTTCCGTCGCCGGTGACCGCCACCACTTGCCCCTTCTGCTTCAGGCACTGCACCATCAGCAGCTTGTCGAAGGGGGACGACCTCGCCATCACCCGAATCCGGTCCACCTTCTTCATGCGCTCCTCCGGCGAGTAGTTCCTGAACTCCTGCCCTTCCACGACCAAAGCGTCCGAATCTCCTGGTTTGATTATCCCGCACTCGACGGCGATGGCCTTGGCCGTGTACACGTTGTCCCCGGTGATCATCTTCACTCCGACTCCGGCATTTCTGCAGGCACCGATGGCGCGCGCCACCTCCGGGCGACACGGATCTTTTAGACCGACGAGCCCCAGCAAGGTGAGCTCAGAGTCGTCGAGCCTTGGCGCCTCGCCGTTGTTGACCTCAGAGTCCTCTGCTCCGGCTGTGTTCTTGTAGGCGAAGGCAATGCAGCGGAGACTCGAGGCGGCCATGTCATGGACGATCGCTTCGAGCTTGGATTTCGCCTCGGAATCTATAGGCTTAACGCTCCCGTTCCCGTCGGCGTAATGAGAGCATCGAACCAGAAGCATCTCGGCGGCTCCTTTCCAGTGCGTGATCATCGCTCCGCCGGCTTTCTCTTCCACCAAAATTCCACTCCGCTTCTTCTCCGAATTGAAGGCCTCGACGCGGATGACAGCGCACTTCTTCTTCATTTCGTCCACGCACATTCCGAGATCCAAAATCGACCACGAAAGCAGAGCCTTCTCCGTGGGGCTACCGGTGATCTCTGCCTCCGCCGCCGCGTTAGGCCGGTAGACGCTGCCGGTGGTGTTCAATCCGACGGCTTGGTGCAGCAACGCCAGCATTCCCGGCGCAATCGAGGTCGCCGGCGGACATTTCTCGTTTCCGATCCAGAATTGGGTGACCTTCATCTGGTTCAGCGTCAAGGTCCCTGTTTTATCGGTGCAGATGGTGGTCACTGAGCCCATGGTCTCGCAAGCCGAGAGCCGCCGGACCATGGCGTTGTCCTTCATCATTCTCTTCATGGAGAAGGCCAGCGTCAGCGTGACGGCCAGCGGCAAGCCTTCGGGGATGGCGACGACGATGATGGTGACGGCGTCCTGGAAAATGTCGACGATGCCGCTGATGACGTCGGAGGCGCTGGCGTTGTTCTTGTCGAATTTTGGCTGTCCGTCATCGCCCTTGGAGCTTCCAGTGAAATACCGGACCACGAGCACGGCGAAGACCAGAGCGGCGACCACGATGCCAATCTTCCCGATGCTTGACGTCAGCCTCTGAAGCCGCTCCTGCAGCGGCGTTGGCTCCGCCGTCTCGCGGGTGATGGAGCTCATCATCTCGCCCCACATCGTGTCGGTGCCGACGGCCGTGACGAGCATCGAGGCGTAGCCGTCGATGACCTTCACACCGGAAGTGAGGAAAGGGCTCTTGACGGCGTCGACGTCTACCGGGTGGCTCTCGCCTGTCATGCTCGACTCGTCCACCTGCAGAGAGTGCCCGTGAAGGAAGACCCCGTCGGCCGGGACCTGATCGCCGATGTTTAGCAGGACTACGTCGCCGACCACGATGTCGAATATGGAGACAGATTGCCTGCGACCGCCGCGGATGATGCTGGCGCGGATGTTATCGCACTCCGCCGCCAGCTTGTCGAAACGCTTCATCTGTCGGAAGTTGCTGACGGCGGAGACAGCCGAGACGAGGAAGACGGCGAGGAAGATGCTGGCGCCGTCGTACCACCCTTCTTTGATGCCGTGCTCCTTGATACCGAAGGCGAGGGAAACGGCGGCGCAGGCCATGAGGATAATGATGAACAAATCGTTGATCGCCTCGAACACGAAGTGGAAGAAGCCCTTGGGCTTCGGTCTGGGGTAAGTGTTGGATCCGAACGCCGCCCTCCTGGAGCTGAGGTCGGCTTCGCCACCGTCTATCCCTGCCTCCGCGTCGGAGCCGAGCGCGTATACGAGACCGGCGGACCCGCCGAGGCGGTGGAGATCCTCGAGCCTTTGTTCCTTGACGAGCGCCCTGAGACTGCCATCATCCGCGACTTTCGAAAAATCCAACGGCGCCGAGTCGCCGCCTCCGACATCGATGGCGACGTACGATCCGCTGCGGCGGATGACGGCGAACTGCTTGGCGACGAGGGAGCACATGGCGCGGCAGGAACAGATCATGTGGTAGGCGATGCGCCAGCGCCGAAGCGCCGACGAGACGCCGGAGCGCCTGCCGGAGCCGATGAGGAAATCAACAGCATTAATATTCATACTATCGATAGCAACAGAATCAAACAGAGGTGCTCGACGGTATTCAACCAAATCAAATGAACTTAATCAAACGGTGGAAGATTGTGAATTCGCAATGATCTTGAAAAACTCCGACGAATTGTATTTATATATATAGTTTACTGATCGAATTCAGGGGGGTTGCTTCCGGGAAAGAGTTCGGTGTTTTCTGTGGTGACAGACAGGGAATTGAGTCGGTACTCGGTAGGAATTCCTTCGTCTTGGCAACAAAGTCATGTGAAACGCAGCCTTTTAAAATACGCGTGATTGTTGAACAAATCGGTCAATTCAGTAGTTATCCGAATTGAAGAATTACTTTTTTTAATTAAATTAAATATATATTTAAAATGTTCAATGCTTTTATTTGATTTTTTAAAACATTTCCTAAAGCTTATTCGATAATCAGGCCGTACCTGATGTAAGATAAAAAGACAATCGTTTCGGATCCATTTTTAAAATAGTTTAAATTTTTTTTAAAAAAACCTGAAAAATAATATAAATAATCTCAAAATTAATCCATCAATATATTTTTTAAAATTCGATTTAGACCCTTCAAATTTTAGGTATGACTCTGTTGATAATCCCAACTATTATCATGCTAAAATAAATTAAGTGGCTCAAATAATATGATTTGATTTATTTATTTATTTATAGATTTGAAATTTTATTGATAAGTAAAATTCATAAATTTCGTACAGAGATAATATATAAATAAATTATTCATAAATTCACGTGATTATTTTAACCTATTAGTTGAGATAGCAATAGTCTCGATCGAGCGACCAAGAACAATGCATGACTAGATTAAGTGATTGAATCATTCGGCCAAAATTGTCTTCCTTGGCTAAGCTAAGTAGTTAACGGTCTGTTTGGAAGAAGATGAGGGAAGGGGGAGTGTTTCAGCTGAAAACTAGAGATAGAATGACTTAAAATAGTACTTCTGGTTGAGCACTTTAGACCGACTGAGTACAGATAAGGTCGATCTTCAATGTAATAGTCCAACTAGATCAACCTTCTTTTATAGGTCTTTGTCGGGTCGAGCAACACTTGCGGAAGGTTGACTTCTTCCACACTGGTGGGAGGTCGACTGCGTACTTATGTGAGATCCGCTTTGGGAGGTCGAGTGACATTTGTGGGAGGTCAGTTTCTTTCGCACCGGTGGGAGGTCGATTGAGTACTTATGGGAGGTCGACTTCAGGAGGTCAGGCGACACTTGCCACACCCGTGGGAGGTCAGCTTCGGGAGGTCGAGCGACACTTGTAGGAAACCAACTTTGAGAGGTCAAGCTCCCTCTACACCTACAAGAGGTCCACCTTCTTCAGAAATTAATCCTCCAAACGATGATGAGTAGATCGGACCTGAAGGACTCAAAAACGAATGAGAAGGGAGCCGAGGAGCACCTCAACGAAGCCCCTCCGACGTTCAAGTCATAAAGTGGAGAAGAAAATGAAGAAAAATAGAGTCTTCCAACTACCCTTCTTTCTTGCCATCTGGAGAATTATATACCTACAACAAAAAGAGATGTGGAGAAATGTAGTGAGGGACGTGATTACATAGAGAGGTAGAGGTGTGAAATCATAGAAAAGTGAGGAATGTGGCAACATGGCGGTGACCAAGTCATGGTCGACTAAGTCTAAATTTCATCACGTAGACTCTTGCTCAGCTTGAATGTTGACTTGACTTTGCTTATTCCCACAATATCATAGGTACCCCCGTTGGTCTAATCGAAGGAGGTATAAGTCCAACTGACTAGACTTATATCGAACATGAAAAAATATGCAGAGGTAACCCTTACTTCCGAGGCATAGGTCAACGAAAATATCAAGGTGGAGATCAGAGAGGATAGTCGATGGATAAAAGACCAAGAGGGAATATATATGCTGAATAACTAGACGCCTCGGTCCGAGACCGAGAGAATATATATATGCATAACATCTTGGTCCGAGACCAAGGAAATATACTGAAAGAAATCTTAGTCCGAGACTAAGGTAATAAACGTTGTGGAGTTGTTGATGAATACTTGGATCTTAGATCGAGGTACTTAAATTTGAGGAATACTGGACACCCTAGTCCAAGACTAAGGGAATAATAAGGACGTTAAGATCTGAATTGGAGATAATATATCAGAGGCCACCTTAATCTAAGACTAAGGAAATAATAAGAATATTGAGGTCCGAGCTAGAGATAATATATCAGAAGCCGTTTTAGTATGATACTAAAAGAATACTAAGGACATCAAGGTCTGAGCTAGAGATAATATATCAGAAGTCATCTTGGTCTAAGATTAAGGGAATAATAAGGACACTGAGATCTGAACTGGAGATAATATATCAGAAGCTGCCTTAGTTTGAGACTAACGGAACAATAAACACACCAAGGTCTGAGCTGGAGATAATATATCAGAAGTCACCTTAGTCTGAGACTAAGGGAATAATAAAGACACCGAGGTCTGAGCTGGAAATAAGTCCATGGACACGTTAGTCCTAGATAAAAGGAAAATGTCGATGGACGTCTTAGTCCGAGACTAGAGGGAATAAGCCAATGGACGCCTTAGTTTGAGACTAAGGGAAAATATCAATAGACACCTCGGTCCGAGACTAGAGGGAATAAGTCAATGAATGTCTTAGTTTGAAACTAAGAAAAAATATCGATGGACGTCTCGGTCCGAGACCAGAAGGAATAGGTCGATGGATGTCTAAGTCTAAGATAAGAGAAAATTCGATGGTCGATGGACACCTTAGTCTGAGACTAAGGAAATATGTCGATGGACGCATCGGTCCGAAGTCAGAGGGAATAAACAGTGCCTCGATCCTCGACTCCAAAAGATCCACGAGCTCGATGAGAGAATGAATAAGCTCGCTCCTCGACTCTAGAAGATCTACAGAGTCAAGAAGAGAATAAGTAAGATCGATCATTGACTCTAGAAGATCCACAGAATCGAGGAGAATAAATAAGCTCGATCCTTGACTCCCAAAGATCTGCGGAGTTAGGAGAGAATAAGTAAGCTCGATCCTCGACTCCAGAAGATCCGCGAAGTCGATGAGAGAATGAGTAAGCTTGATCCTCGACTCTAGAAGATATGCAGAGCCTAGGAGAGAATAAATAAGCTAAATCCCTGACTTTCAAATATTCGAGGAGTGATGAGAGAATAAGTAAGTTTGATCCTCAACTCCAAAAGATTCGCAAAGTCGAGGAGACAATGAGCAAACTCGATCCTTGACTTCAGAAGATCCGTGGAGTCGTGGAGAGAATAAATAAATAAGATCAATCCATCGACTCTAGAAAATCTACGTAGTCGGGGAGAGAATAATAAATAAACTTGATCATTCAGAAAATTTGATCAAGCAATGAATTTGGGCGAACGGATGCTCGAAGTTAGACGTGCTTGGAGAAGCGGGCTCTCAAACTAGCAGAGCTTGGGCGAATGGAGCTCAGGCAGGAGAGACACTTCTCTGCTCAATGAACGGAGCTCGAGCGGGAGAGGCACTCCTCTGCTCGGCAAATGGAGCTCAGGCAAGAGAGACATTCCTCTACTAAAGCAAATGGCAGCGGTGCTTCGAGAAGCTCTTTGGCGAATAGAGCTTGGGCGAACGGAGCTCAGGTGGGAGAGACACTCCTTTGCTCGGTGAACGGAGCTCAGGCAGGAGAAGCACTCATCTGCTCGGCAAACAGAGCTCGAGAGGGTGAGACACTCCTCTACTCGATGAACATAGCTCAGGCGAATGGAGCTCAGGCAAGAGAGGCGCTCCTCTACTCAAGCAAATGGTAGCGATGCTTCGAGAAGAGCTTTGGCGACGCTCGGAAATACAAATGTTCGGGTGAGTGGGTGCTTGGGCCCGAGACTATCCATCTATATCTATCCTTTTGGAGTAGGAAAATGACATTTGGTATCCTCTTTTATCTTATTGTGTTGCATCTGTATCTCAATGTCCCAACTCAGATGTTCCCACAAACAACGTCAAAATGCTCTGGCGGGGAACCAAAAATAGGATGACTTATTATAGTACTCACGGTCAAGCACTTTTGACCGACTAAGTACAAATAAGGTCGGTTTTCAATATAGTAGTCCAACTAGATCGACCTTTTTTTTATAGGTCTTTGTCAGGTCGGTCGACACTTGTGGGAGGTCAGTTGTGTACTTATGAGAGGTTGGCTTCAGGAGGTCAGGTGACACTTGCAGGAGGTCAGTTTCTTCTGCACCGATGGGAAGTCGATTGCGTACTTGTGGGAGGTCGACTTCGAGAGGGTAGACGACAAATTGCACGAGGGCGACTTTGGGAGGGCGGGGTGACACTTGCGCGGGAGGTCAGGCCCCTCTACACTTGTAGGAGGTCCACTTCCTTCGGAGATTAATCCTCCAAACGAAGATGAGTAGATCATACCTGAATGACTAAAAAAGGAGTGAAAATAGAGTCGAAGAGCACCTCGACAAAACCCCTCTGACGCTCAAGTTAAGAAGTGGAGAAGAAAATAGAGAAAAGTATAGTCTTCCAACTTATCATTTTTTTTTATCGTCCAGAGATATATGTAGCAAGAAGAGATGTGGAGTGAGGGACATGACTACATATAGGAGTGGGGGTATGAAATCATGGAAGAGTAGAGAAATTGACAGTACAGTGGTGATCGAGTCATGGTTGACTAAGTCCAAATTTCACAACGTAGACCCCATCTCAGTTTGAATCCGGACTCATTTTATTTCTTCTCAAGGAAAGGATAAATAAGGGAAAAAAAAATTAAAGCTTATTTGAAAAAAAAAAAGTGAGAGAAAGAAAGTGAGAAAAAAAAAAGAAAAGGATAATTTTTATTCTTCCTTACTCGTAAAAGAGTAAGCCTTTTTTTTATAGTCGTAGATTCTTTTTCTCCCTCCTTTTTCCTTCCCTTTATATTCTTTTAATGAATCATCCAAACAGACTGAACAGTCATACCATTGGATATATAGGATCACTACTACGAGGCCAGTCGCATAATAAAAGAATATTTTATTTATTTTTTAAATAAAAAAATTATTTTAGAAAAAGAAAATAGGTCTTTTGAAAAATGTAAAAAGCACCGCGTCACTTTAATTTCTTTTGTAAGCCTAATTAAAACGCGCCCATCCAGAAAATTGTCAAAAAAGAAAAAGAAAAGAAAAAGAAAAAAGATCGCGATTGCTCGATTTTTGCGATTAAACCGGAGCGAAGTGGCAGGGAAGTTTCGAGCGTCGGTCACCGACGATGGGCAGCGATTGCTTAGCCTGGGCAACAAAATTTCCAAGCGGTCAGAAGCTGGATAATTCACATGGTACGCCGCTTTTGAAATTTGCGTGTGTTTGAAAAAACTGACCGGTCCGTGGCCAATTCAGCAGTTATCCGATCGAATTGTTAAGAATTAATTTTCAATTAAATAAAATATATTTTAAAAAAAAAAGTATAAAAACAATGCAACCGACTTAAACTTATTTTATTTGGATATTATCGAATTTATTTAATTATATAAAATTTTTGATCGGTTACTGAATTTAATATTATAAATTTATTCATTCGTTTTGAATTTATTTTTTTATGTACGAGTTTAAAATTTTCCCTTTTTTTTTTAAATTTAATTTAATGAATTATTCAATTTTAATCGTTTAATCCGCAAAGATTAAAATCCGTCTATTTAGTGGTCTCCATCGGTTGGGATATATACTGAAAAGTTTATCCTTTGTATGAGCATCTTTATTTTTGAAATAAAAATCACATGATCATTGTTTGCATATTTATAGTTATGCATATTGTCTAATACTGTATATTATAGATAACATGGTGTGTGGTGTCACACAGAAGATCATGTTATCAGTTCTTTATAGAGTATAAGTAGAGGCTCACAACCAAGATGATTTTGGATAAACCATTGGTATGGTTGTAGTGTAATTTGGTATTGATTTGTCTTGACCATAGAATTACACTAGTACACTTTACGTGTATTGAGCAGGACCGACTTAAAGATGATTCAATTTATTGCTGACTATATAATTGAATCAGACATCGGATATTATGGTGTACATGCTCTTAATCTCGATATAATAACGGACACATGTACTTAATATTTATCTCTTTGATTTACCAATAGACGAAATTTATGGGTTAAATCGATAGACTCGGTAAGTTGGAAAATAATATTATTTACATGGTGTACCGTTAATTATAGGAGGAAATCATGTCCTATGTATTAGGATGATGATGTCCCCTTGAGGAGCTCATAAGGATCATCATGTAAATCCTGTAGGTATACTTGGTCCGGCATGATGATAAGGTTGAGTGGTACTATTCATGGAGTTAGATATTGATTAATTAATTATCAGTAAATTAATTAATTAACGGGCATTCGATATTTTAAACACGGGAAGACATTTGTACAATTAATATATGGAGCACATATTTAATTATGGAGGTTGGTGAGGTAGATCAATGATAATCCTCTAGTGAAATGGATTATCATTAATGGATCGGATTTTATGTGGGCCTGATCCATTGGGTGACCAAGATCCAACTCCTCCTCAGGGTCCCTATTGTAGCCTATTAAAACCCTCAAGAAGCCTAGATCCAATGAACACGATTAAAAGGGGGCTTGAGCAAAATCTATAAATAAGGCCCCAAGGCTTGGGCCGAAAAAAAGGAAAAAAGAGATTTTTAGTGTTAGGGTTTTGCTTCCTTGGCTTGGGCGGCAACACATCAATTAGGGTTAGGGTTTGGAGTTGGCTTTGGCTTGGGCGGCAAGGGTGTGCTAGGGTTTGTCTCCTAGGGTTGGCAGCACAAGGAGGTTGAGGTCTTTCTTCTCCTTTTCCTCATTATCGGCACCACTCTATCTCCCTCTCCTTTGGCCGACGATGCCACCCTCTCCCCCCCTTTTTTGGCCGACGACAAGAGTTAGGGCTTCTTCCCTTGGATCTCTTGGTCGGCGCCCACACTCTCTCCTTCTTCCTCTCCTTGGCCGGCGACAAGGATCAAGCAAGTTGGCTTGGTGGTCGGCTCTAGATATGAGAAGAAGTGTTTGATATTCTTCCCTTTGTTTGGAGCGAGCAAGGAAGGGAAGAACGTGATCTAGGAGGCTTCAACTCTTAGAGGATCGTTGCCCACACAACGTTCAAGAGGAGGATAGGTCATACAATAGAAGATCAAGAGGTAAACAAGAGGTATAATCTTGTTTTTTTTTATTTAGTTCTTTTGTATCATGCATGTGGTTAATTTACTTGGACTCCGAAGATAAACATAAAAATCGACGATTCGTACATCATCTATTCCGCGACTAATCGAGAAAAAGAGTTAGGTTGCTTGAACAATAAGTTTGTTCAAGCGACCACTCTAATCGAATAACATGATGATGGATCGGTTGCTTGGGTAATCCGTCTTTGTCAAGGATTAATTTTTTAATCCGGGGATATAGATATGATCGTCATGCACAAGCGACTAAGTTGAAGGGGGAAGCGAAGCAATTCCCTTCACCATTGACCTGTCCCACGGTTATTGTGAGGAATGTAAATCACGGAGGGTTCTATGGGTCTGACATGGTGGTCAAGACACGTGTGAGTTATCTGAATTTAGAAAAAGACTTTAAACCACCTTCGAAATCGATCCTTGTCTTATCCACTCTGTCATATCTTAGCAATCACGTAATCCCGTGGAGACAATTTTAATAGTTTAATCGATCTTGGATATATTGAAATTCAGAAGTATTTAGTTTATTTACAGCTCCATCACTTCAATCCATCAATTTTGACATTTAATAATTATTAATCGATCAAATGTTATTATA
Organism: Wurfbainia villosa; assembly: GCA_025175895.1. Taxonomy (NCBI): domain Eukaryota; kingdom Viridiplantae; phylum Streptophyta; class Magnoliopsida; order Zingiberales; family Zingiberaceae; genus Wurfbainia; species Wurfbainia villosa. Next base: position 1,083,643 of record JAKLTH010000267.1, on the reverse strand, counting down.
GTTGACTAGTAAGGGATTAAGCAATTTTGATCCGAAGAAAGATGTTTTATTCATTTTTCTATCGAGTAAATCGACTTATTTATGCTTTTATTTAATGGAAAAAAAAATTTATTCGCTCGATTTATTTTACTAAAAACCACTCGATTCAAGAATCAAATCTTTTAATGAAATGGCAGAGATATTTGATTTTTTAAAAAATTAAATAAAATAAAGTTTCATTTGAGCAATTTAGAACAACGTCTCCACTAGAAAGTGGAACCAATATATTAGCGGTCATTTTTAATTGTCTTTAATTAAAAAAAGAAGATAAAATAAATGGATACGAACATGAATTATCTTAATAGATTTAAGTGTTCCAAAGGATCAACTTTTATTTGAAGAAAGAGTTCGAAAATACATCGTAATTAAAAATAGATTCAGAAATTTTTAATTATCTATATGAATACTCCACTAGAACGACTAATTTGGATGATTTTCCAAGCAAAAACTACTAAGATTTGATTCAAATGATATATTTGAGCATGACTTGTAATGCAGCAGACTGTTGAACTCATCGGGATCCACCGTCGCCACAACCGCCGCCGAGCAGTTAAAGTAGTAGCTCCGGCGGTGCCTGCCCGCCGACGTTCAATGGAGGTTCACGGTCAGGGGTGTAACCACCTTGAATTAGGGTGGGTTCTAGTCCTATCTATTTTTTTTTAATTAATAGTTTTGAATTTTTTTTATTGTTTTCTTACAAATTTTATAATATCAAATTAAGATTAATTAATTTTAAAAATAAAATACCAAATGAGAATGATAAATTTTAAAAATATCATTATTTTATAAATTAATAAATATATTAATTTTAAACTATTTAATTCAGTATTAATTAACCTTGGGTACAAAATATTGAAACTGTCAATTTAACGATCTCTTATTTCGGCCCAACGAGTATAAGGAGGAGTAAATTATGAGTGATCATTGAACTTGGTGCGATGATAAATACAGTGAAGAATGTGGCCCGACACGAGCATTAAACAGGCCGTTGAGCGGGAATTGAACTTTACTCTTTGTACAAATTCTATACCGTACTTATCAACACATCATCTTATGAGAACAATCTCTTGTGAGATGAATATTGTTCTATCAAATAATAAACAAATGCTTTGCGAACAATCTCTGATAGTCGATTGTTAACCTGAAATAATTTTGAATCCTGGTGATTGGTTATGCTGTTGTTCACCGGCGATTGTAGGACGCTGGCTATACTTGGCCGTCAGTTTCGACCAGCCGACGAAGCTTTCAACTGCAAACGTGGCTCCAACACATGCATGACATTATCTCAAGCCGGCTCTATTTTTTAAATTTCGTCTCGAGGTCCTCGGCGAAATATGAAAATTGAGCCCTCTTTTTAAGGTGCAATTTAAATATTGTATTTTAAAATATAAATATTTTGTGTTAAAAATTTTTGGACCTAGACGAGGGCATGATAGCCCTCCCTCCCTCGAGGCCGACTCTGGCATTATCACTGACTCCATGTGTTTTGAGTCAAAACAGAAAGTATTGAATTGCTTACAATCTTAGTTGCGATTTTGAACCAAGCTTTCATTTGAGGAGGAATATTTAATTTGTATTCATTTGTTCGAAATTCTTAGGCCATCTCATCCCACTAAATTCGATTAGGAATGCTAAGGACGAATCAATCCCTCATGGGTCAATTATAAACTACCTATTCGAGAGGATTCCCTCGCATCCATCATCTCTAGATCTCGATGAATCCAGTGAGTCGGAGGACGGTGTCTCTGACATCGCAAAGCCGCCGCCCCTTCGCCCTCCCGGAGAACTCCGACGCCCTCCGCTGCACCATCGTGTGCAGCGGCACTCCGCACTCCGCGCTCTCCCCGTTGCCACTGTCGACGTCATCGCCTTCGAGGCGCGGTGGCGCCGCCCGAGGAGCAGGGATACTGACGGGGCGAGAAGCGGACTTCCGGCAGACGAATGGTCGCGCCGGCTCGCCCGACTTCTCGCAACCGTCGTCATCGTCGCCGGAGGCGGGGTGGTCGGACTCGGGCCACAACACGTCGGCTTCGACGAACTCTGCTTCTTCTTCTTCTTCTTCTTCCGCCATCATCCAGCGGTGGCAAGGCAAAGTTAAGTCAGCTTGATTTATAGGGAGCGGGAGTGATGTCTGGAATTGAGGTGTGGAATTTATCGACGAAGTGAAGCAAAAATGTCGGCATACTTAAAACATATATCGAAACCCTACGTTAGTCAAATATATTTATTGGTGGGAATTAAGAAGGATGATGTTTCCAAGTCAATGGCAATGCATGCAGCAGTGGCAGCTAACGTGACTGTTGGACTTGGATGCAATCTCAGTACAAACGTATTTATGGTCGTAAAGAACTCTTGGGGTGCATTTGATTCAAGTAATCATACATAATATTAATTATGTGATTATCAGGGAATAAAACATAACTTTAGAATAAATTATAACCTTAGATAAAAAATCTTATTTGGTTGGAGATTTTAATATATAACTTAGTTTAACATTTTACTAAATTATCCTTTGTTTTTGCTCAATCAATTCGATGACGATGACAGAAATATTAATGACAACGGCAGCGATTTATCGTTAGCAGTGCCCGACCGATCGACGGTGGCGATGATCGACCAGCAATCGACCGACGACAGTGGTGACCGATCGTCGACGACGACGGTCGACCGACCAGTGGCGACGATGGTGGTTGACCGATCGGCGACGACAACGATGATCGGTCGACCGGCGACAACAACGATGGGTGATCGATTAGCGGCGACGACGACGGGCCGGACGACGGTCGTCGTCGGCCGCCGGTCGGCGACGAGCGACGGTGGCGACGGTCGACCGGCGACAACAACGATGGGTGATCGATTGGCAGCGACGGCGACTGGCCGAACGACGATCGTCGTCTGCCGTCGGTCGGCGACGAGCGACGGTGATGGTCGACGGCCGGCGGCGAGCGACGGCGGTGGCGACGGTGGCGGCGAACGGCAGCGGCGGTGCCGGTGGCGGCCAAGCGACAGCGGTGACAACGGCAGCGACGGCGCGACGGTGACAACAGCGATGTGGCGGCGGCGGTGACAACTGATGGCGGCGGCGACGGCAGTGGAGCGGTGGCGGCGGCGGAGTGGCGATCGACGACGGCAACAGCGGCGGCCGATGGCCGGCGACGGCGACGGCGACGGCACGGCGAAGCGACGGCGGCAGCGGCGACGCGATAATGATGACGATAAATCGATTAAGTTTTGACAAACTGACATTTAATATATTGCTAGAGATAATATTGGAAAAAAAATTTCTTAACCCCGAAAATCAACAAAAATCTTGATTCTCCAAGGTTTTTCGATTTCCTCAAAAAAGTTTTTGTTCATAATCAGATAATGAACAATTATCAAGTAATTATTTATAATATAAATCTAATAAGGTTATCAATAAAAAAAACCCTAACCAAACGCACCCCGATGAGTTATCGATGAGCAAGTCTCAGAACATACTTACGTGGAAGAACCATAGGAGAAGGAATGCGATTATGAGGCAAGCCATTAGCGAGTTGCAGACTGGAAGACGACGCCTCCAACAAACGATCCTCTCGCCACTACTGTCATGTGGATTCTGGCGGTTCGCCTCTCTCTGTCTCCTGGCCTTGGCCTTGCCTTCCTCCAGGACCCTGCTAGCTGCTGTCTATAACAATTGTGATGTCTTTGGCACTGGCGCCACAGATCTCAGACCATCTGCATTCATCCACATAGCAAATTATTTTTTGAGCTAGTTAGGAAGCACAGATTCAATCGTGCACTCTTGTACAGTTGTTAATCCTCCAATTTTCTGATTTCTGGTAGTGTCCAGATGACATTTATATAATAGATGTGATGATAATTTGATATGCAAATATGCATATCAAACTATTACAAATATTTAAATGAGAAATCAAAGAAAAAAAAAGATCGATAAATACTCTAGTTTAGTTAAGTGATGTAAAACTATTACAAATATAAAATCAAATAGAAAAAAAATCAAAAAAGACTTGATTAATAAAATAAGATAAAATTTATTTAAATATATATGATTATATAAAGTAAGGGATAAAATTCAATGAGATAAAGATTATAATTAGTTGTTATTTGTGATATGATAATTTGATAAAATGCGAAGAGGTCTAAAGTTTTTTTCTGGATTCAAATGACTCTCACGTGTCTTAACTACCATGTCAAAGTTCATAGGGGCCTCCGTAATTTATCTCCCTCACAATGATTGTAGGACAGGTCGATGGAGGCTCATAGATTGATGTATTCTAACTTTTTAAGGATAATTTGATAAAATACTAATAAAAGAAAACAAAAAAGGTAGTCGATGATTATAAAAAGCATTTGGTTCGTAGAAAAATTTTTATTTTCTGAGAAAATGAGAAAATGTATTTGATTGACGTTTTCCATTTTAGTTTTTCAGAAAATAAAGGAGCGTTTTCTGGAAAACTAGAAAACACAAAAAAATCATTTTCTATTTCCATTTTCGTTTTTCAGAAAATAAAAGAATATTTTCTGAAAACTAAAAAAATACAAAAAAAATTATTTTCTATTTTCTAAAAAAAGAAAAATAAAAATAAAAAATAAAAAATTTTCTACGAACCAAACGCTTCCTTAGATTTCCTATTTTTCGGATGTGTCAAAGAAAAATACACTATACCTATTCTAGACGATACAAAAAAGAAGCAAGAACTAGCTGATCGCAGTAACACAATTGATGCCCGTCGAGACCTTGATGGCAGGGTGTCCAGGCAGCGAAAACCAGTAGAGGTGGACGCTTTGGCGGGGAGAGGTGTAGCCCGTGCTCGTTGAGGTGATTATGGGAAATTAGTGCTGCCAGGCAGCCGAGCCGAGAGATGCGGGCCGAGCCGAATGATGAGCCTGCACAATAGTAACCGGTTAAGGGCGCCGAGAGAGATCTCGGCACGACCCCTCCGACGCTCAAGGCAACTTAGTTGGAAGATAAAAAGGAACTCAGAGGAACTAGTCTCAATGTCTTGAAAGAAAAACTTACCTCCCCTTTTCTAGGAAGGTCCTATATATAGAAGGGAGGCTCTATTCCCGAGGAGCTCTGCCCACAGAAGTGACGGGGCCTAATGGACCGTACATTATGATCATTGTTATCTGGACTGCATCCCGCGCGTGGGCTGTAATTAATACACGTCGTGCGGTTGATAGGAGACAGGTCTCAATTAATGTTGCGGCTAATCTCTTGAGATTTTGGCAGGGAAATCTGTCCTTAGACGTGAGCGTGGGCAGTAATTAATACCCGCTGTGCGATTGATGGGAGACAATTCTCTATTAATGTCGCAGACATTCCTCTGAACCTTGTCAATGATTCGTCCTTTCGATAGGAATGTGCTCCTTCAACTTGATGAAATAACCTACCTCTTTAGCTTACAATAAAATGGATCCTTCTGCCGGCGATGACTCTACTTCAGATGCGGGGTGCCTGATATAAGGGAAGTCCTGACCGAGACGTGGGTCGTCCGGTATATAAGAGAAGTCCGGACTGAGACGCGGGGCGTCTGGTATAAGAGAAGTCCGGACCGAGACGCGGGGCGTCTGGTATAAGAGAAGTCCGGACCGAGACGCGGAGCGTCCGGTATATAAGAGAAATTCGAGCCGAGACGCGGGATGTCCGATATATAAGAGAAATGTGGGCATTCGCAGTGGGTTCCTCCTGTTTGTTAAACCCTGTCTTTAGTCTTACCCAAGTATCAACAATGTATGACAATGAACCTCATTCTAACCTAGAAAGTGCATGTATTCAAAGTATCAAAAACCATAACTAGTTTCCAACCATTGCCAGAGATAAATATGTTCTATTAAAAAAACAAATTAAAAAGTAGTTACAAAGTCGCCAAAATTATATAATTCCATGGCGATAAAAGTTAAATACTTCATTACAAGGAGAACATACCAGACGACCTCCTTTTTCAATATGCAACTAACGTGAACATTTAATTTATAAGATAGAAAAGCAATCATAGTAGAAAATAAGAGCAATGCCTACGACTATCTATTTCACTTAATCAATTCTATCAGTGCTAAATGAAATCATCCCAGTGAAAAATAATCAAGTAAATGTCTGAGAGAAAACATTAGGATCTCCAATATATACATTTTATGAAACATTAGCAAATCAATAAGTTTGTGGATATGAACTAGCTTGGCTTTTGCTCTATGCCTGTGTTTTTCCGTTTTCCTTCATGTAAAGACTTTATATATCATCCTCTATCCCTTCTTTTTTTTTTGTTATATTTTCCTCCCTTTTCCCAAAGCAATTTTTCTTTGTCTCTGCTTTTCATTTTCATTCGTAGGTAAAAAATTTGAACCATCAATCTAGTGATTTTCATCAGTCTATCTCACGCCTGTTACGAGGAAGATAAATCACAGAGGATCTTACGAGCTTTGATGTAATGACCAAGATATGTAAAGATCATCTGAATTCAGAAAAAGATTTTAGACCTCCGAAATCGATCAATATCACTTCTACAAACACCGTCGTATCTTAACCACTGCGATATCTTCGATTGCTTCTCATTTTCATTAAACTTTAGCTATGTAATTCAAACAAAGTAACCTGTACGATCACATATTTCATAGTGCCAAACAAATTAAACCATTTGACCAGCTTCATTTTATATGGTCATATTACAGGATAAATGCTAAAATCCCATTTTATCTACATGACTACATAATGGAGAAACTTAATGTGATTGTTTGTCAAGGACAATGATTTCTAGCAGTAAATGAAGGAGTAACATCAATGTTATCTTCAATCAATCAATAAATAAATAAAGCAAAACTTCAGAATTTTCTGCTTCCACTTTGATCAATAGAAAGCTTGAACTAGCAGTAATGGAAACGATTCATAGCCTAAGGAAAGGGATAGTCTTACTTGTCAAACTAGATATAGAATCAACTTTGTCGTTGCAACCAGATTCCAGACACCACGAACGATATGAGGAAAAAAGGACTCCAGGAGATGAACGCAGATCAAGCAAAATCCAAAAGTCAAAACGAACCTGTTGCCCTTTGCCACAGACCAGGCCACAGCACAGTGGCGGTGCGCGACGCCGAGCTCGCCCTTGCAACGGCACCCGAGCAGGATCAGCTCGGAACCCCCCTCCTCGGAACGAGAACTCAAGTGGCAGATCCGGCACATCCTACCCCCCTCCCGGTCGCCGCCATCGCCGTCTGCCTCTCCACCGCCGCCGCCGCATCCCCCCCACGCCGATGACCACATAGGCACCCTTCTCCGCCGCCGGTGCGACGGCCGGCTCCCCTGCCGTATCGGGCGCCGCCGTCGCCGCCGGCGGACTCGATTCTGCTCCATTTCGCCGCTCGCTCCCCGCCATTCGTGGAGAAATCGAGGTTACTTCTCGCATTGGAGAATTCGGAGTCGCCGGAACTACACGACAAGCGAGCGAAGATCAAGAACCAATTTCGACAGTTACAATTCTGCTCTCAGTCGATTTAAATGAGGAATAGTTCGAAAAGGCAAGACAGACACCGAGCGGTAGTTGGAATCATCACGAGTTAAATAGTTGAGATACCGTAGTCGATCCCCAAGTTTGCCTCCCCCTCGGGAAAATCTCACATACGTCGCCTCAATCGAAGAGAAGATGCTCGGGGTCCACAAGACCACAAGGATTGACGGCCCGGAGTCTATGGGTGTGACGCAGGGTAGGTGCCGTAATCGGATTCTTAGCAAGGCCGGCAAGCAAAGACAGCAGAAGGGACGGACGAAACTCTTAACGGAAACAGTACCATTTTGATGAGTGACGGCTGCAGAAAAACCCTATACGGACGCCCTAAATATTGAACCGAAATTAACACTCCTTGGCCCACTTGGGCGTGACAAAAATATAAAGATATTTTACAGAAAAATATAATTTAATTCGACCATAGATTAAAAAAAAATCATAGATGCGGTCTTTATAGGAGTTTATTCGGGGATGAAATAAGATTTTAATTTGAATGAATAGTATCAAATTACGAATATTTTTTTTATTCTGATTTTTTTTGAAGAGGTATTGAAAAAAAATCGTATAATCGAATTGATCGTCTCTAAAAAAATTAATTACACCAATAAAAAAATAACATAACACTCTTTATTATATATACATATATATATATACATATAAAGTTTTATTATTCGGAGCATTTATTTTTGTGCGACGCATGCACGACGAAAAAAAAAAACATAGTAACTATGCGCCCAATGTCGCTTGAATTTGTCTATGAAAGGTTGGATTCCGGCCATGATTCCGTCGGAATTCGACGGCGATTCGATCGGAATTGAATCGCGATTTAATCGATACCGAAATCTGATCGAATTGTGATCGAATTATGACTAGAAACGGTCGCGATTACGGTCGCCAATGGCCACGATGTTGGCGATTATATTCGAGATCGTTTTTTATCATGATCCGATCGAAATTCAATCACAATCCTCCCCGGATTTCGATGTTGATCGGAATTCAATCGGTCGCTGGTGAATCGATGCCCAATGAGTAAAATTGCACACAGAGAAAATATTATATATTTTTTATTACTGTACAATCACAATTGATCAAATGGAAAAATTATCGTGCTTACATTAATCAGACGCTCAAGATATCAAAACCACGAGGGCAAGCGTTCACGTGACAAAATCACGTGAATGCCGCGTGCACATATAGATGCACATGGATAATTAACTCGGTATATATATATATATACGCGCGCCCTGAATCGGACGCGAATCTCAATTATACAAATAATAGAAAAAAATATATATACATGCGGAACATTAGCTGAGCGCTTCGCTCATCGAAACCTAACAAAAGTTGCCTCCCATCATTTACCAACACACTGGCCACATTCATCCAATCAGATAATGCCACGTCAGCTAGATCCACTGCCGCTGCCATTTTTAGATACATGGGTATTAAGTTGACCCAATTTTTAGATCCATGGCATTGCAAAAGACCCATCACATGGCTACGAGTGAGAACGGCGACAAGGGGATGGTGGTGCTGTACCCGTCGCCGGGGATGGGCCACCTGGTCTCTATGGTGGAGCTCGGCCGCCTCTTCGTCCACCGTGGCTTCGCCGTGACCATCGTCACCGTCGATCCACCATACAACACTGGCTCCACCGCCGCCTTCATCGCCCGCGCCTCCACCGCCAATCCCGGAATAGCCTTCCACCGCCTACCCCCCGTCGACCTGCCCACCAACCTCTCCTCCCGCCACCACGAGGCCCTCGGCTTCGCCCTCCTCCGCCGATCCAACCCCAACCTCCTTGACTTCCTCCGCTCCCTCTCCCCCGCTCCCCGCGCCCTTGTCCTCGACTTGTTCTGCCTCTTCGCTCTCGACGTCGCCGTCCCCCTCCACCTCCCTTGCTTCCTGTTCTTTACATCTGGCGCCGCCGTCCTCGCCATGTTCCTCCACCTCCCCTCTCTCGACGTCGCTTGCGCCCCCAGTAGCTTTCGCGACCTCGCCGGCACGCCGCTTTCCATCCCCGGCGTCCCCCCGCTTCCTGCCGACCATATGATCCTCCCCATGCTCGATCGCGACGACGATGCCTACAGAGGATTCGTCTACCTCGCGAATCGCATTCCTGATGTCAAAGGCATCTTCGTCAACACCTTCCAGGAACTCGAGCCGCGTGCGCTCGAGGCCGTTGATGCCGGTCTCTGCGTCACCGACGGCCGGCCCACGCCGCCGGTGTACCCCATCGGCCCTCTGATCGCCGAGAGGAAGACGGACGGCGGAGGCGAGTGCTTAGCGTGGCTCGACGCCCTCCCTAACGCCAGCGTGGTCTTCCTCTGCTTCGGCAGCATCGGGCGGTTCGAGGCGGAGCAGTTGAGGGAGATCGCGACCGGACTTGACCGGAGTGGCCACCGGTTCTTGTGGGTGGTCCGAAGCCCTCCGAACCATGACCCGTCCAAGCCGTTCGAACCCCCGCCCGAGCCCGACCTGGACGCGCTGCTTCCCGTTGGTTTCCTGGAACAGACGCGCGGGCGGGGGCTGGTGGTGAAGGCGTGGGCGCCGCAGTCGGAGGTGCTCCTCCACGCGGCGGTGGGCGGGTTCGTGACCCACTGCGGGTGGAACTCGGTGCTGGAGGCGGTGGTAGCGGGCGTGCCCATGCTGGCGTGGCCGCTCTACGCGGAGCAACGAATGAACAAGGTGTTCCTGGTGGAGGAGATGCAGATAGCGGCGGCGGTGGAGGGGTACGAGGACTTGGTGCCTGCGGAAGTGATCGAGACGAAGGTACGGTGGTTAATGGAATCGGAGGGAGGGAGGAAGCTGAGGGAGCGTGCGGCTGAGATGAAGGAGAAGGCGGCGGCGTCGGTCGGACAAGGTGGCTCGTCGCGGGCAGCGCTCCAGGAGCTGGTGGCGCAGTTGCAACACTGCAAGGAGAAGGGAGAGTGACTTGGGAATATCGGGTGTTGACTGTTGACCGTCCGCCGCGTCTACTACTGTCCACGGACCAGGACGCTGTGCCTTCCCTTTCGACTGGTCCACCTATAAAATGAAATAAAATATATTTTCTTAAATAAAAGAATATTTTTTCAGATGTGGAAAATAAATCTGAGCAGTCGTGAAATATATAATTATTGTTCGTAGAATGAGCATGATTGACATCGGATAAGAGATTTAAATTTTTTTTTATTTCAGATGGATTTTTTTCTATTTTATCATTGTATGGAGGAATTTTATTCTTTCTATGATTTATCTCTTTTTTATCAATGTTCTAAGATAGACAACCATAATTATTAATTGGACATGTTCTCAATTTTTAAAATCTACTTCGTTTCACTTTACGTGAGTCCTCGCCGAGGAGGCGAAAAGTTAAATCTAAAAAATCTGCTCCTCAAATATTTTTTAAGTAAATAGAGAAAAGCGTTTATCATTTTAAAGATATAAATAGAAGACAAAAAAAAAAAAAAAAAGAGAGAGAGAGAGACAAAGTTGATTTTGAGAACTAGATTTGGGTGGATAAAAAACGAGCGATAGAAAATTGTTGTGGTATTTATTAATAAAAATTCTACGCGTTTGCTAAATTGAAACAAAAGGCTTTTATGTGTCATTTGCAAATAAGTGAAAATTTTGAATACAATTTAAAAAAAAATCTTGAAATCGTTGGATATTTTGCCCAATAAATTGAGAAGAATCAAAAGGGAGTCAAAAAACCAAAAAAATAAAATAAAAATCAAGATAGTTCCCTCCATTAATTTTGGAGTCAAGTCATTTTGATTTGATAAATTCAGAATGTAACTTACACATATTTAAAGATCGACATTCAAAATTCATTTTGAACGAAAACTCTATTTGATGTTGCTTTGTTTGATACGTTCTAAATTATAATATAATATGATATGAATTATAAAAGATATTAAAATTTTGTAATTTCAATTATGTAATCCAGATAATCGCATCGATCGATCGTCGCCGATTATCGTCGATCCGTCCATTGATTGCCATCGTCGCCGATCGATCATCGTCGCTGTCGTTGTCGACCATCATCACCATCGGTCGGTCGTCGTCAGCCGCCAACTATGATGGTCGATCGACGACGGTCGTCGATCGACTGCCACCGCTATCGACCAATCGTTATCGGCCGCCATCGATCGATTTCTATCGTCCTTATAATACATATCAAATAAAAAAAATATAATTATATTTGTAATTTAATATTACATATAATTTTTATCCAAATAAAATAATATAAATTATATTACGAGACATTTTTCAGTCACCCGACAACAAGTACTGTTACTACTGCTCATTGAATCAAACGTGGCTACATGCTGCAGTATTGGTCAATAGAGGGTTCAATTGTCGACCAATCCATATCAACAAAACACCTCCATTGTTTGTCGATAGAAGGAAAGCTATGTCCCCACGGGGATGGCGCGGTGGTAAGGTAGTGTGGTTGCTTTGGATACGGAGTGGGATCGATTCCGGAGGGAGTCTAAAATCTCCCCTGGGCTCAGATGGCCCCCCACTGCCTTGCCACCGTGTCAAGGGACATAGTCCCCCCGTGATTTACCTCCCTCTCGCCGCAGCCCTGGGACGGGTGGCAGGAGGCTGCTAGTTGGGCAGATTCCCAACTTTTGGATAGAAGGAAAGCTACATGTTGTATTAGATTTCAATTTCATTTTGCTGCCTATTTTGGATATGGGAAATAAGAACAACCTAGAGCATGAAACTACCGTCAATGTGGGATCCGGTCTATTGTGCACAAATTTATCTTGTATTAAAAGAAGCTATTTCAGTAACTTGAACCCGTGATCATCTATATTACTATCCTTATTAGATATCATTTTAAGTTTTTGAGTTATTTTCATATTGTACTGAGAGATACGAATTTGAGTGGAACACAGTGACTTGCTAACTCACGAAGCTTTTGTTGTAAATAAAGGTGAGTAAATCTATCATTTGATAATAACAATAACTAAGTCTTATCTTACGAAATGGAGTCAGTTATATGGATCATTTTACACCAATGAGCTCTATTCCATATTATATCATCATCTATATTTAAATAAATGTTATCTTGTTCTATTATTGTCAACCAAATCTTTTTTGTTTTCCTCTTTTTCGATTGATGTGTCTATTTGTCATCGTTTCAAATTGTCTAATTGGAATATTTATTGGTTGTCTAAGTACATATCCGTAACACTTTAAACGTGTCTCTTGGAGCATTCTCTCAATAGATACAACTCTGACTTTTTCTTTAATGTTCTATTTAATGAAAGGAAAAAAGTCATAGCCTATATGTTTTATCCCTGTACCATTCGTAAGGTTAAAATAGTGATTTATCTTTGATAGTCATCATTTTTTTTACTTATTTTTTATATTTATTTTTTTTTTTCTCTCTCTCTTAGATTTATATTTAAATTTTCTTTTATTAAAATAATTCATTAAATTTAATAATAATAATAGATAATAATAGTAAAAAAAATAATCCTTATACATAGTTATATAAAAGGGTATGTCCAAAAACTATCCCGTTAATAAATATAAAAAAAATAAATTTTAAATAGAAAAGAATCAATTTATGAAGAGATTATGATTCTTATCAATCTATATTTATGTTTGTCATTTAAAATTTTAATTTATTTTTATTATCGAAGATAATCGAAACAATTATATATATATATATATATAAAAAAGGGCCTGTACAGAGGCCTCCTGTAACTTAAACCTTTAAACACAGATAATACGATTGATTATTGACCTCGAAGTGGAAGGGAAGGGATCATCCTCATCCTTCCTTCTTCTCTGATTTCCTACGGGATAGGACGCGGGTTCCTATCAGGCGACGCCGACGCCACCCCGCGGCCTTCCCCTCTCTCTTTCTCCGCCTCGATCTCTTCCGAGGAGCGAATTCTTGTTCCATGATTACTTGGGAAATTAGGGTTTTGGGTGTTTCTTGAAGATGCCGAGGTGTTCGCAGCACCGGTCGCGTAAGCACTCGAGTGACCGGTCGGACTCCGAGGAGGAGGAGAGGATAACCAGAGAGGAGGAGGCCGTGGGGAGTTCGGCACCCAGGGATTCTTGGGATTCTGAGCCGGAGAAACGGAGATCTATGCATGAACATTCCGGGAAAGAGATTCTGTACAGTAGCAATGCGGACGCCTCGAGTGAGAAGAAGCGTAAAGCCAGAGAGGACAAGGAGGTCGTCGTCGCGGATCGGTGGAACGATAGCAAGGAGAATGATGAAAAGTGGTCAAAAGGTGAGGATTTTGGTCAGCTGTAGTGTGGCAGTTCCTGCAATAAGTAAAGTTACATGTATCGAACATATTCGTTGTCTTCCGCGTAACTAGTTGAGCAAGAACAAAATTCTATCATCATATTTACCTGGAAAGACTGTATCAGAGGTAGAAGTAGGCGCAGTGATAGAGCATGTTTCATGACACACTAAGTATTATGGTCCTTGCCACATGTGCAAACGTTCTTATGATTGCAAGCAAGCTGTGAGATGATGTTTGCAAGTCTTTGATGGCTCGTTGGATGAGACAAGGAATCAAACTATTGAAAAGACCAAAAGTGCTGAAATTTAGCTGCAATGCTATAGAGATTTTTTTTTTCATTTAATTGTTTACTTTGGACGTCAAATACTCAAATTTAGTATTCTTAACTTGGCTAGCAGCTTCTGGATGCACTCTTTATCTAACCTTTACAAGTCCTGTTGGTTGTTGATTTCTTGCACATCCTATAGAATTATAATAATGTAGTTATTCTTGAAACGATTTTCTTTCATCAATTTTGGTCAAAACTGTTTCACCTTGTATTATATTTGGTTAAAACTACTAGCATTGTGCTGTAACAAGGCTATTTTGGAAGAAAAAATAGGATAGAAACCCTTTTGATATTTCTCCAACATGGGGTACTCTTTTGATGATATGAGAACAAACGGCGTCCTTTTGATTTTGCACAAAATGAATAATAGAGGTTTCAACATTAAATTGAAATATTTATCCTTTAATATGTTCCTTCTTGTTAAATTATTCCCTCTTTGAGCAAATGAAATATAATATTCAGTTCAGTCTCCTTTTTGTTGATAACTTGATAGTAAAACCTAGATCATGTTTATTTTAATTGGTTGAATTATCTTCTTCCATTGTTCGCTAGAAAACCAAACCATTGTGTCTCAAAGCTGTAATCAGGCTTGCTTAGGTTTCCATTATCATGGTAGCACCAACTTCCTCCTCTCCCACCATTTCTTATCCTGCACTTTCATCTTCATGCGTGGGAACTTTGAGGTTCTTGGACTCCCTTTGTTGTCCCCAATACATTGCTTCACTCAAATATGAGATAAATAATTGTTTTTTCTATATGTGTCCATTTATTTTCCCCCTCTTTCAATGGTGTGCAATTCCTGTATGTGCATGGTCAGTGTATGTCTTATGACTTTGTATGATAGAAAGAGCAACCTTTGGTATAATAGTTTTTCTTCTTCAGAGAAATAACGGTAAATATGTCCTTGGGTGATGACTATGTGGGGTATGTTTAGCGAGTCAGACTGAGTCAGGTCGAGAATCTTATGCTTCTTTCGAAATAAATTAGTTTGCATGAGTTGCCTTGTGAGGAAAAATAAAAAAGAAAATGAAAATCTCACCAACTCAATCAATGGATTGGACATGGATCCAACATTTCAAATACCTGATTAAATCCTAGTAAACCGACTCGATCAAGACTCTGATTTCAAATGGCAATGGTAACCTTTAAATTAGGGTACAAATTAGAAGGGCACCCCTTATTTTGTTATCATCAAAAGAGTGACACATGTTGAAAATAGATCAAAAGGGTGCCTATCATTTTTTCTTTCATCTCAAATACCTTTTGTTCCAAAACCGTTATAGCAGTTTTAGACCAAAATTGTTTTGAACTGCTCTATGTTGTAGCAATTTTGACCAAAACTTCTATATGTTGTAGCAATATTAGCTAAAATTGTTGCAACAAAATGTACCACTCAGGAGGGTATAAAATTTAGGATGAGGTGCTGTTTTAATAAACTTTTTTCAACATAGGATGCCCTTTTGATAATCATAGAATTAAAAAAAAAATCCCTTTTGATTTTTGGTCATACAGCTGGCCTCGCAGTAGTCTCTGATCGCATGAACCAACATTGAAATATTCCCTTGACAACCTTTAATTTGCTTCTATTCTTCCTCAATTTGGTTCCCTCCACCTTTCACCAGGAATTCGCCCATCTCTACCTCCTAGGCTTAGTTCATAAATGAATTGTGTAGCCCCCTGGAGCATCGTGCGGTGGTAAGAGGTGGGATGACTTCCCATGCAACTAGGGTTCGAAACTCACACCGGCATATTATACTCCTGTGGTGCTTGAACTGTTGGTGATGTCAGGCAATCTGTCAAGATCCATTTGTACTTCCCGGATTTACTCTAGTGGCCCAGTGGGAAACTTCTGTAGGGTCGAGCCGGTCACAAAAGTCAGATCGTAACACCTGAATACCTAGATTATCAATAAAATAAAATAAATGAATTGCGCACACATTGTCCATTCTTTATTATTTGTTATTTGTTTTCATTTGAGTTTTGGAACCCTTATGACTTTTGCTGAGAATTAGAAGTGAATTACCCTTCGTCTATCTGGGCAGGTACTTGATTCAAACGAACTCTTAGGAGTGCTTGTTTGTTATGTCCAACTCCAACATGATCAACTCCAACGTTCTTGGTTGACCGATTTGGAATTTACTAGTTTTGGCTATAAGTTCATTGAAGTTTTTTTCAGTGTGCCCTTTACCTTCCACTATCCTGAATTTTTTGGGTAAATTCTATACGACACTCTGAAATGGTTTGGATGCTCATGCACTTTTTGCTGCACTGGTCCTATAGTTGATGTGCCTGATGGCTAATTATCTCATCTGGAGAGATTTCCAATTTAGTATTTTTTTTTTTTTTCAAAAAATATATTTATTACATGGAGGAACTGTTCTAGTGTCAATAATTAAATGGTGATGTACATGACTTGTCTGTCTTATAGAGTATTACAACTACAATAATACACCGTAGAAACCGAATTAGATTGTTGCACTAAACTATGGCTTGTTTGGAAATTAAAAAAAAAGGAAAATAAAACAATGTACTCAAACATTGGCAAGGAAGTCTTGGTGTGAAGTGTACTTATTTTTCTTTAATTTGATGTGACATCTTAGTAATAGTATTTAATTATGGAAATCTTTCACTATTTTTCTCTCCTGATTCTTAGATGATAATGACGACGACGACGACGATGACGAATATGAGGAACTTGGTGAGCGGAACCAACTCCTGGGATTTATGTTTGGAAATGTTGATAACCTTGGTGATCTAGATGCTGACTATCTAGATGAGGTAATGCTACCCACTTCTGAGCCTTGTTTTTGGGGTTTTCTAAGAGTATTTAGTGAAGCTTTTAGTAACTTAAATGTGCTTTATTGTATTCTTGGGCACATAATGTCTTCCTATTGCACTTTTCCTCTTCTATTGAACTTTTTCAGCACTATTGCTATTATGGCATACTTTAATTTGCACATTTTACTGGATTGAGTTATTACCAAAAGCACAATTAGTTGGTTTAAAGATGTCATATACAAAAACTTTTTTTTTTACCTTCTTTAGGATGCAAAGGAGCATCTTTCTGCATTGGCTGACAAGCTTGGCTCATCTCTTACTGACATTGATGTGAGTTCCCTATACATTGTTACCAGTTGGAGGTTGTTTATTTCAATCCCCTGCATGTATAATAATTCTTTGTCATATTTTTCTTTTACATATTTCTTATAAATATTAATTCATCTTATGTTCTGTAGTTGATTAAATCATCACCAGCACCATCTGTTTCTTCTGAGCAAGGTCAGTGTTTCTGAAGAAAATTAGCTTGTGTATTCATTTTTTGCTTGCAAATATTTTCACTATGATAAATTTAAATATTATTGTTGATATTGTTTCTGATTTCTAGTTGATTTTTTGTAGTACTACATGATATAGTTTTTTTTTTGTCGTGCCTATTAGTTGTCCTTCAGCAGAAATGCATGGTGAGAGAGTTGCATGTTCTATCACTACCACCACCACCACCACCATCATCATTGTGAAGATGTGTTTGTCCCAGTTATTCATGTTTACCTATATAAATTGTACCAGTCCATTGAACTCTTTGTAAACTAAAACACTAGTGGTATTCAAGTCAATTGAAATAAATTTTTACTTCATCACCTAAATTTTCGGTATCTTTCTATCCCTTACACTCGCTATTCTAAAATTTAGATATATTGGTTGCCTTTGAACATGTCCATACAACCTCAATACATTTTCTCTCATTTAGTATTTTAGTCGGCTGTTAGGGCACACCTAATTGCTTTCTTTGTCCTTTCTAGTGCTCCCATGTATACATCTTAGATTTTTTATCCCCAAAATCCTAACACATTAATCCAGAAGTATGAAAGGTGATTTCATGGTCTTATAAAATTATTACTGTAACACAAGCGACACTTGAGACATGACGATCACTTAAGACTTTAGAAGTTCCTCTCTATTTTAACACTGAATCTGTCTTGTTAATAGTATCTTGATGAATGTCTCCTGATTGAGTAATAGGGCCAAGATATCTCAACTTTTATAAGAACTTTTGCCTACCTATCGCATCTCCACGATTCTTTTCTTATTGTTGAAACTGTAATTTCAATTCTACTTAACTATGATCAAATATGTAGCCATTTTCCATCTTATTTTGACTTAGGCACATGGTTTTGAGGTCCAATATAGTCATGCATACTGACATAAACTTATTGTTTTTATGTTTCAATTATTTGTTCCATCAAATATGCAACCTTTGCTACTCATTAGGCAAAGGAAGTTAACCTAGGAAGATAATTAAAGGATAATTTTTCTTCTTGCCATAAAATGCCAAACTAAAACTGGTACCTTCAAACAATTTAACTCATATTGTTTTGCATTCCTCTTAGATTATGATGAAAAGGCTGAAGATGCTATTGATTATGAAGATATTGATGAACAATATGATGGCCCAGAGGTTGAAGCCACCACAGAAGAAGACCACTTGCTTCCAAAGAAAGAATACTTCGCTTCTAGTTCATTATTGGTCTCTTTGGATCAAAAGAACTCTGTATTTGATGAGGAAAATTATGATGAGGATGAAGAAATAGTAAAAGATAACACATTAGTTGATGATAACATTGAAAATGGAATATCCATCTCATCAGGTTATTACTTCTTCCTAATTTCTAGCAGAGCTATTAGTCTTTTGGACACAAATTCTTTTGCTCACATATGCTGTATAGCTATGATTGTTGCTGTTTTGTCATCTTACTTTGTGGAGCATATTAGAAGAATACACCAAGATATGTTAGGTCAATGTCACAGAGAGTTATTTTGTCAATGTGAGGTATAATGATTGTTTGGCAATGATAAGTTTCACCAATGGTGGGTTCTTGCAAATTAAAATGGATTATATTTTCTAGATTATGAATTTAGTGCTTTATCTAATATGTTCAAATACTTGTTCAACATATTAATTATGCACCTTACAGTATAATACTCATTATCTTTATTATATGCATTGCTTTTCCAATAGATGTTCAGTAAAATAATAAGCAATATTTTGAGTTGCCTCTAGGATTGAATTTATTTTTTTCAGGACATGGGAATAGCTTGATTTGATTCCCTAACTATCTTACACACATTAATAATATATACGGGGAGGAAGTGGAAACCACTTGTACAACAACATTAAAAAGTTTTCATAGAATTAAAATTTTAGGCATATATATACTATAATATACATACACAACTCATGTTTGTTTCTTAATCAATTAGTTCGACCTTGTTTATCAAATTAAAATATTATAGTCATTTTTGTTTTGAAACTGCTTGAATGTGAGCTCTTAAGTTGTGACTACAAAATCTCTCTCTAAATTGAAAATACAAATCTCCATCCGTCTTTGCATTTGTATCTGGATACGAGGAGATGATAAGAATTGAACCTGCTAGTGAATTTTTTTTCTAATGAATATCTTTTTGCCTTATCTCATCTATAAGGACATTCTTTTGTCGGTAGCAAATATTGTTGACATAAAAATTGGTTCAATTGACTTACATCAGAGAAGACCCTGATCAGTATGAATCTTCCCATCCAAACACAAATATGGAAAAGCTAGCTTTTTGAAAATTGGTGTTAGTATTTGTTAATCTAGTGAAGAATAATCATGTAAAACATGTAGTTGGAGTGATTGATCTGCTATAGTTTAGTGGTACTCATGTATGTTGCCCTTCGTCTTTTTCTTTATCATTTTGGTTTTGTGATCTAGTTAACATCTTGAACACACAATCTGCATCTACACTAATTGTTGATTGGAAGCCATGTTAACCTATTTGTGTTTTTGGTCTGTACCACGTTCTGATCAAAACAATACAATTTAGTGGAAGATAAGCATAGTTGGAATTACCACAGTACACTAACTTTTGGCTTCCATAGTAGTGCAGTAAGGCTATATGAAGTGATGAAGACAAATAATATCTTTTTTTTTTTCTTGATGCAACAAAGAAAGTTAGAACAGTCATGAATCAGAGTTGGTAGCATCAATGTAGTTTTACTCCATCTTAAGATAACTGATGATTCCTTTGGAAGAGAAATAACTCCTGGTGCTATTTTTCAACCATTGCTATTCTGTTTTAGATGCAGCTGTGAAATCTCTGTACACTCTTTCAAGCTGATTCGTTCTCATGTATCTTCTTTGGTTCTTGTTTTTATTTATTTTTCATTTCTGCTTACTTTTTTTTTAAATTTCTTAAGTGGATGCTAATTATCTGGTCAATACTGATCTATATTGCAACTAAATCGTTTTAGTTTATTCTACTTTTAGTTTTTAAAGCCTTATGGAGCACGTTGAGTATTAAGATCAGTTTTTTGGACAACGGAATTGAATATTAGTTCGTGGAGCATCCTCCCTTTTTTCTTGTTATTGTTTTTGTAGTTATAGGATTTGATGATAGCGTCTATATCATATTTGTTGAAATCAGATTGTTAGAGATGGACTTGATCATTAGTAATGGAGGGTGAGGTTCTCATCTTCTTGTTAGGACTGAGCTTATATCAGAATTGGGCTAATTCTTGCTAGAACACTTCTTTGGTTCATGTGTTTTCTGATGTGTGGATGTTCTGATGATGATCTTGCTCCTAACTTGTGAACCCTTTCCTCTTTAGACTGCTTAGACAAATAAGCAGGAACTTTCTATACTAGGTTCTGAATGCACCTACTCATAATGCTTCTTTGTAGTTTTCTCTTTTATCAAATTTCACTTGTTATTTCAGCTTAGCATTCAGGTTTGATTTCTGTGACAGCGATTCCTCCGGACAACAATTTGGCTTCTGTCATGTCTTCAGAGGAAGATGCTGATGCTTTTGAATTGGATGATCTAGAGGTAGTTTGCCCGCAAATTAAGTTAACATTGTTATTGCATCTTTCTTGTTTCCTTATCTCACCTTGCTTCTTTAGTGATATATGTCAAATATTGCCTATGCCCATCAAAATAACAAAAAGGGCAGTCCGATACAAGAAGCTCCTGCGAATGTAGAGTTTCAGAGAAGGATTTATTGTATGCAGTCTTACTTTGCTTTGCAAGAGGTTGTTTTCGCGACTCAAATCCGTGACTTCTAGGTCACATAGTAGCAACTTTACTATTGTGTCAAAGCTCTCCTTCACTCATCAAAATAACTAAAAAAAAAATAGGCACCACATAACAATAATTTATCATACTCTATAATGGAACAACCCTTATTATACTTTTATTGAACCTAGACATTGTTATTTACATGTCAAATATAGTTCTTGAGCTCTTATTAAACAATCTCTTGTAATTTTTCTAATAATTATCACCAAAAATCATTGTCACCTTCTATGGTTGTACTCATTATTTTTTATTCTACTTGTTTTTATGATTTCATAGGAACAACCTGCTAGTGAACAAGAAAAGATTGGGTCTCACACTGATACATCCCTTCCAGTGCTATGTGTTGAGGATGGTATGGTGATCTTGAGGTTCTCTGAAATTTTTGGTATACATGAAGCTATTAGAAAACCGGAAAGAAAAAGTCATCAAAAGCGCCCAATAGGTAAAAGATGTTGATTTTGTAATCTTCCATATTTCCCTTGCCTGGTGTCTGTTTGTTTTCTATGAAAATGAAGGGAAATTAAAAAGGAATCTACACATCCTTTGTGGTTCTTATGATTATGTTGTCAAGCATAGTTCAAATGGTCAATTTTATAGCAATGCATATCCCTGTCGTGTGCTGACATAATATGGATTGGCTTAAGAGAGTAGGTAGTTGAATGACAGTTGACAAGGGTGGAAAGGACATACATCTCAAGGAGCCGAAGTTGGAATCACAGTCAATAAATGGTTGTACCAGTATGCTTTGGCCAAAACCATACAGACTGGTGTTGTCAGACCTTGGTTATGACATTGGCTACACCTTAAATGAATCACCTTATAGCTTTAGTTTTCAATTCTCTTTTCCCCCTACAATAGTGGAAAAAGATAATTGTCTCACTTTCAAGGAAACAATACTTTTGTTCACACAACTATAGGTATAGTTCCTTTTCTTGCAAGGTAAATACAGGGATAATTCATTTCACCCTCCAAGTTATAAATACGGGTTCAAGTCGTGGAAATAGTCTTTTGTAATGCAAGGTAAGACTGCGTATAATAGATCCAATGCAGTTCGACTGTTCTATGATTTTTTGTATTGGTGGGACCATCGTGCACCGGGCAATAGATGGTACTTGTACAGGTTTGAATTTGGTATTTCATTACTTTGATGCACAACTTGTTGAGATCAGCTTGACTGAACACACATGATTCTTGTTCTTGATGCCATCTATTTTTATTTTTGCAATAACCATTCCTTTGTAGTTTCAACTTGCAATCTTGAATGGCAATCAATTTTGTTGTCTACTAAATACTTGCAGAGCGTCTAAGAATGTTGGATGTTGCTGATGTTGTTGAAGAAGATGAGGAAGTCTTTTTGAGGAGCTCTTCTAAAGATTTAATTATTGCCAAGAATACTGATTCTACTCTTGTTAACTTTGATGATCTTGGGGAAGAAGCATCTGACATAGCTCATGAGAAACTTGATGACACATATCTTTGTGCTCAGCCAATGAAGGATATTACAACGAGCATGTTGGTTGGGCGAAGTCCAGTACTTACAGATCTTTATCCTTTTGATCAACATGACTGGGAAAACAACATTATCTGGGGAAATTCTCCTGAAGCTAGCCATGACTGTTCAGATAACTGTATAGCTTCTGAACCTGAAGTCGAGACAAACTATATCACCACTGAATCGGAAGGATTTTGGCAAAGAAATGCTGAAGCTGCTGAGAAGGATCCTGATTTGCTGAAGGATCCTCTTTTAGTAAAGTCATTTGGTTCCAGAAGTTTTTCAATCTCAAGATATAATCAAGCTTGTGAAATGGCTTGTCTGCCACAATCAAACGGTTCAAAATTGAATTCTAAAAGGGTTCTCTTGAGTTCTACAGAATCTGTGACTGATAAAAGGTCTGAGGATGCTAGCAAAGATGGTGTTTTGGGACGGCTGAACAAACTCTCTTCACTTAATAAAGAATTCTTAGAGAGTTCTTGGGTAGACCACATCATCTGGGATTCTGATGGAAATATTCCGAAGCCCAAGCTTATCCTTGATCTTCAAGATGATCAAATGCTTTTTGAGATATTGGATTACACTGTAAGCGAACAGTTATCTCATGCAGGTGCCATGATCATCAGCCATCCTCAGTCTTCAATGGATGACTCTCTCAATCTTCATATTCAAGCAATTACTACTGCTGGTCGATTTAACATCTCTAATGACAAATACTACTCAAACCGAAAAACATCTCAGCAAACAAAATCACATGCTAAAAAGCGTTCTGTAACAAGTATGAAAGTCATGCATTCTTTGCCTGCATTGAAGTTGCAAACCATGAAGCCCAAGTTGAGCAAGTAAGAAGATACTTCTTCCTTTTGTTTGCATTGTTTCATGATTTTACCTAGACATATCTTATTTCTTTAAGTTATTTATATAAGTGTTTGATGCTTCTGGTTATTTTCTGGTGGCATTTCTTAATTACTAACAGAGGATAAATATGACAGTTCTTATGTGGTGGTTTTCTTTGTATGATTTTTTATTTCATGATAAACAATGTAGGATAATTAATTAAATACACTGATTTATTTTTTATTTTGGAGCATGTGATTTGACCAATCTAATAAATATGATTGCGGCAATGGTTAATATACATATTACTTGTTTATAGTTGTTTGCTTGATGCTTTATATCATGGTTTAAAATACCGACCCATTTTGTCCCAAATAGGAAATTTTTCTCATTCCGACGTGACACCGATACCGGTATGCCCGCGAGATGTAGGAACGATGGCGGCGGATCTTCGTGGGGCAGCGGGGCAGCAGGGCCTCGCTTGAAGCCGCGGCGGCCTAGTGCGAGCTCGCGGTGGCCGCCGACGGCCTCGCACGAGGACGCAACGACCGTTGACGACCTCGCATGGGGCCGCAACGGTTGCCAACAATCTCACGCGAGGCCACGACAATTGCTAGCAATCGCGCATGGCCTGCAGCGGTCGTGGGCTGTGGCAGCCACAGACGGCCTCGCGCGGGGACACGACAAATGCCAGCTGCCTTGTGTGGAGCAGCGACGATGCGCGCGGCCTCTGCGAGGTCATGGGGACGACGAGCGAGCGAGAAATAATTTAATTAACTTCTGAAACTATAGTTTAACTATAGGTTAAATAAAATCAATTAAAATATAATAAAATTATTTTAAAATTTATTTTATTAATATATATTATAAATAATAATTTTATTATTATTAAAATTTATTTTATTTTTAATCCTATTTAATTGAAATTAATTAAATTAATTTTATTATTATAATTAATGTGTTAATATTTTTTTATCATTTTTTTATTTTTAATATCTAAGTTAAAATTTTCATTTTTAATTTATGTATTTTATATTTAAAAATTATCGAAATTTATCGATACGCCACGATATGATATCGAAACTGTATCATTCTGTTCACGAATCGAAATCTCAATACGGATCAAAATTTTAAACCTTGCTTTATATACAATACTATATTATTTTATTTATTGGAGGTGCTTATAGCTATGATATTTGAAGCACCAATGTGTACCAATAAATTGAGTTACTAAATAGTAGTAATCTACCAAATTCGTGTTTTATATTGATATTTTTGCTGATTTCTAGCTGATATAAACTTGTTATAACTAAACTCCATCATTAGACAGGGTATGAATTTAAGATTGTCATCCTACATATCTTTTAGCCTACTTTCTAGTTAAGTTGTTGATTACTTAAAGTGATTCTTGTATACGTAAATGAGACTAAGGACACAAAATCTCTGGCTAGAGATTTCTAACACATTCACTCATCCAGAAGTGATGCATGTTCTTAGATGTTATTTTGACATCATTGATAGTTTCATCGAGAATTGTCTTGCTGTCAATGTAGGAACTAGAAAACAATTAGATGCTCCATATGGACTGATTTTGATATTATTTTACAATCATGAAGTTCTAACTTGTCTCCCAAATGACCTTTATTTTCAATTGAATATATTATTGTTTCAAGCATGATGTAATTTTTCTACTTAACGATACAAGTTGCCTTTCTCGTTATTAGCTGTGTTTTTCTTGCTGAAAATTTCAGTACAACAGGGATGTCTTATTTCAAATATGGTTCCTTGTAAATAATGCTTCAGACACATTCTTTTGTCTTGAGCTTCATTCTTCTATACACTGAGACTTTACAGTTCTGCAGTAAGGATATCACAAATTTTCATAGGCCTAAAGCCTTATGGTATCCACATTACAATGAAGTTGCTGCTAAAGCACAAGGAGCACCTTGTTCGCAGGGGCCAATGAAGGTGGTATTGATGAGCCTTGGAGGGAAAGCAATCAAACTTAATGTAAATGCAGAGGAAATGCTGCTATCTGTCAAATTGCGAGCATCAAAGAAATTTGGTTAGTTAATCTTTGTGGAGGCTTGATAAATTTGTAGCATATTTAAGTGACCTTTGCATTCCAGTAATGCTTCCTAGAGATATTCGGGATAAAACCAGTCAACAGGAATTGGATTAATAAAAAAAAATTAGTTAAAAGGTGATGGACACTGGAAAATGACAAGCGATCACTGATTTGTTTGATGGGATATTTTTGTAAAGGTGTCTGATATGTTGGCACTAGAAAAGATATTTTGTTTTGAATAGTGCCCAAGGGAAGTTTGCATGTAAAAGGATATTAGTTAAATTGTATATTAATACCTGCCACAGATTTCTCATAACAACCAGCTAGGAGCCTGGCATGTGCAAGCCATAACATAATTTAATCTGTTGTCCTGATGCTGTTCATTTCCCTTTTTGGCTTTTTTTACTCTGTTTTTTTCAACTATTTTTCTCAAACTCTATATGACCAAAAATCTCATTATTATTTTTCTTGATGCAACATTTGGTATGTAATTGCTTTTGAAATTAACTAAAGTTTTTCCCCTTCCAGATATCAAACCAACAGAAAAATTTAAGATACTTTATTCAGGAAGAGAGCTAGAAGATGATTTGACTCTTGCTGCCCAAGGCATATGTTCGAATTCTATGCTTCATCTTGTGTGCACTAGGATACACTTGTGGTCAAAGGCACAGAAGATGCCTGGAGAGAATAGACCTCTGAGGCCTCCTGGGGCATTCAAGAAAAAATCTGAGCTCTCAGTAAAGGATGGACATATCTTTCTTTTGGAGTAAGTGCTCCTTCAATCTATGACTAATTTATATAATTCACTTCCTTATTCCTATGCAGCATTTGTCTTACTGATAATGGAACTGGTTAGAATCCCATTTGTCTATCTCTTGCCACTTAACTGAATTCAGTATTTGTCATGGCTTGCTTGGCTTTCATTCTTATCCAGATACTGTGAAGAAAGACCGTTACTTTTGGGCAATGTTGGGATGGGTGCTAGGTTCTGCACATATTATCAGAAAACATCACCTGGTGATCAAACAGCTTCATCATTGCGAAATGGTAACAATGGCCTGGGAACTCTCCTCACTCTTGATCCTGCTGACAAATCTCCCTTTCTTGGCGATATTGGTCAGGGATTCAGTCAGTCATGCCTTGAAACAAATATGTACCGTGCCCCTATATTTCCTCATAAATTGTCATCGACAGACTTTCTTTTGGTTCGCTCAGCAAAGGGAATGCTTTCTCTTAGGCGGATAGACAAATTATATGTAGTGGGACAGCAAGTATGTTTTTTTGTTTTTATTATTCCGACAGTAGGTTTCTGGTTTTGTTTACTTTTAATTGAAACTGTTCAATTTTGTTCTATCTCGTCATATTATTTTTGATGATTACTCAAGTGTCAAATATTAAACCTTGCTAGGCTGAAGCCAAAATGTAAATCACTCGAGTGTCAAATATTAAACCTTGC
This sequence comes from Wurfbainia villosa, assembly GCA_025175895.1. Taxonomy (NCBI): domain Eukaryota; kingdom Viridiplantae; phylum Streptophyta; class Magnoliopsida; order Zingiberales; family Zingiberaceae; genus Wurfbainia; species Wurfbainia villosa. The sequence goes on along the minus strand of JAKLTH010000267.1, from coordinate 1,056,545 downwards.
TAGGCTGAAGCCAAAATGTAACCAAACAGTTAATGCATAGAACTTGAGCAAAAAGTAAAGTTTAGAGGACGTTAAAGGTTGTCAAGATGTTCATGTATGAAGAAAATAATGGCATCACCATTTTTTTTGTAATATCAAAATGATTTCTCTAGTTAAAGTTTCTTGGTAGTGCAGCCCTCAATAACCAAACTTTATTTTTTTTATAAATCTGATTGAGATTATTTAGCATGAATTATGTTCCAACTAAATTAATTCTGCGGCTTGAGTAACCTTCAATAATGTATACATACATTTATTTATTTTGGTTTAAAGGGGTTCCTTTTTAACTGTGCTCATGCTTTTTAGAATTTCATTTGCCTGTATATCATTATATTAGGACTTAAAAACAGAAACTACTATATCCTAGTTAAGACTGTTATACCAGAAATGTTTATTGGGCACAAAAGATCTCAGACTAGCGCTTCATTTTTTTTTATTTTTTTTTGGCTATATGAAGCATTTTCACTACACTGATCAAACTTTCATTGCAATCTGATGCATTTTGTTTAACTCAATTAGAACACTTGAGCTTTAATTGTCTTTAAATTCAATCAAATGGTGAATTAAATTAATTGTAGTGAATTTTATCCCACATAAATTACTTTGCCTCTCTTTCACCCTGAAGACTATTGCAGTGTTCTTATATTCACATTTCAACCAATGTTCTGGGGGTTACCTTATGGTTGATCTAGATTATCCACCTTTTTGCAGGTGTAGATTGAGTCTATTGAAACTGTTGTCATTTTGATGTGACAATTCAACATTTTGTAAATATAAGAAATTGATTCCTTTTTTTGGTTGACATCTAAAATTAAAAATGAAATTTATGCATTACACAAACATATTTCTCGAACAACAAATCTACAATTTGTTATTTAAATAAATCACAGAAATCTGCACATGTATGGATCTAGACATAGCTAGCGGTCTCGAGACAGTTGGCTTCCTAATTGATCTCTCTCTAATTGTTTCCACATATTCCAATTGATCAATCTTTTCAATAGGCATCCATGCAATTCACCATTTTTATAGCAAGTTGGCAGCACAAGATGGGCCATGCTTTGTGATCTAAAGGAGAGTTGCACTACCATGACATCTTGATAGCCTCATTGTAGAATTTCTACATTTGTCCACCACTTGAACTTTGCCTAATAATTATCATCACCAAGTCGAAACCCATTGTCCCATCTGGCATGGTACCGAGCTTTTGATGCATTTTTTTCTTAGTTTGAACGGCAAACTTGAGCATATTATTGTTTCACTTAACAGGATATTGTAGTTGTTTCTTGAGCAAACATCATCATCTCACCATCCCCCTTCCCCTTCCCCCCTTGTTTCTTAAATTGACTTAGAAGTGGAATGGACTAGCAACGGTTCTCAACAACCTTGTGGTTGGTGACAGTTTCACTTTGTGCAGGAATGTAGGGTAAATGGCTAGTTAGAAAATTTGAGATTATATATAGACCTGTAATTGAACCAAAGTTTGCGAGCAAACTTGATACTCAGCTTGGTAAAAAATTGTTTGTTTATTCAAATGCGTATAAGTTTGAAAAATAGACGAGCTTGAACATATTTTAAACTTAACGAGATAAGAACTTATGAGCTCAACTCATTAACGAACTTGTCTACAAGCTTATCTAGAGCTCCCTTTTGGTCTTGTTTACCGATACATCTATGAAATGAATTTGTAATATGTATTATGTTGTTGGGTGTTTTACAAATTATGAGAGGTTCTAAGGCATCTCCGATAATTGTTGCAAGTCATGTCACAATGATCTTCTTCAACTCCAGCTGTAGGGAAAATTATGATGCAAATTGTATGACAGCTTGTATTTGGGAAAAAGATGGGATCAATGTGAAATGAGCATTGACAAATATTTGAAATCAGGGTTTATGTATTTCTGCAGTTCTCTTTGTTTATTGCTATTTTTCTGTCATGATGTTCTCCTTGTTAAATTTACATATTAGCTATCAAATAGTGTGCCCAAGATGTAGGACAAGAAAATGAATTATTTTTTTGAGTCCTTTATTTCTTCTGGTTTTTTTCAACTAGATTCAGAAAGTCCAACATTTGTTCTCTTCAGGAACCTCATATGGAAGTGATGTCCCCGGGAACAAAAAATGTTCAGACATATCTTGTTAATAGGATGATAGTACACATATACAGGGAATTTCATGCAAAAGATAGGCCTGGCATCCTCCCTTATATTCGAGCTGATGAATTGTCAGGTCAGTTCCCAGGCTTGACAGATGCATTCTTGCGCAAAAGGTTGAAACATTGTGCTGATTTAAAGGTTAGTAGCAATGTCAGAAAATGTGAATCTGGGTACTGTTTCTATCTAGTCATGTTTAAAATTGGTTTTGCCAATGTTGTGACATTGCTAAATTTCACGATCACCTTCTCCAGAAAGGATCTAATGGGGAGTTGCTTTGGGTGAAGAAGGGTGATTTTCGCATTCCATCGGAGGAAGAGCTGAGGAGGATGGTGTCACCTGAGAATGTGAGTTAGCTAGCATGCTTTTTTTTTGTGGGTACTATATCTGTGTCAAAGATCACTTGGTTTAGTATGTCTTTGTCTTTAATCTTTTCCCACTGTGATGATAGGTTTATTCACATGTTAGTTGCTCTTTGTATTTGCAGTATCAGGCAGATAAATATCTGATACTATTTTACTGCATAACTTCCAGGTGTGCTCGTATGAAAGTATGCAAGCTGGCCTTTATCGCCTTAAACAATTGGGTATTAGTAGGCTTACTCACCCTGTTGGCCTTTCTTCTGCAATGAATCAACTTCCGGATGAAGCTATTGCTCTAGCTGCCGCATCACACATTGAGAGGGAATTGCAGATAACCTCATGGAATCTTACAAGCAACTTTGTTGCATGCACAAATCAGGTTTGCCTTTCTTTAACGTGGATCCTTGATGTGAACATAAAATAAGATGACACATTTGCTCTACCACAAATAATTGGGAAATAGTTAATAATATTATTATTCTACTTCATATATAGATTACTGGGATTACTGAGGCAGATAGGTAATAGGTTTATCTCAGAATTTATTTCCTTCAAATATTTTAGATGACAAATGCGTAGTCTTGGTTGGAATAACCATAATCCTTTTTGTTTAGCTCTATATCACCAATATCATACTGTCTAGTCTCTTTTCGATTCCTTTCTAATTATGATACAGAAACTGTGCGACGACATTTAGCTTTTGTCTCTGTCCATATAAGCAAACTGGTAATGTCTGTTGGCATCCTGATGTGCAACTTTTTAAGTGAGTTTGATATCAATATACTGCAGTATGGTTTTTGTTGGCTTCTGATGCCAGCTATACTGACTATTTTTTTCACCAAGTAATGGACTAATCTATATCTTTTAAAACTTTGCTAAATGTAATGATTCTAGCTTAGTTATGATTTTTATACTGAAAGGCCTGCTTTGATTGGACTATTTGGGTGACTGATCACATTTTCTTAATTTTGTTGATTTCTTGTTAGGACCGAGAAAATATTGAGCGGTTGGAAATTACTGGTGTTGGGGATCCTTCTGGCCGGGGCCTTGGATTTAGCTATGTGCGTGTGACACCAAAGGCTCCTATTTCTTCTGCAATCTCTAAGAAAAAGGCTGCTGCTGCTCGAGGAAGCTCAACAGTGACCGGGACTGATGCTGATCTTCGTAGACTGAGCATGGATGCAGCGCGTGAGGTATCTTCCCCATATATCTGAATTCTGTAGCATTGTTTTTTCTTAGTAGTTTTGACTATGTGAGTCCTTGCACAACAGGATCTTTTGGCGGTGCAACTTCTGGTAGTTGTTGCACACTAAAGGCTTAACATGATTGTTAAAATGCAACTTTATTTTTTAATGAGAATATTGGTTGTTCTGTTCTTATTTATCATATTTAAAGAAATTTGCTGCTACTCAGTTATCTTCCATTTCATCTTATTGTTTTAGACTTCTTTCTAATTTTTTATATTCCATTTGTAGATCCTCTTAAAATTCAATGTTCCTGAGGAGCAAATTGATAAGCTAACTAGGTGGCATCGAATTGCTATGGTACGGAAGCTATCTAGTGAGCAAGCAGCTGCAGGAGTCAAAGTAGATGCTACAGCTCTGAATAAATTTGCTCGCGGGCAGAGAATGTCTTTTCTTCAGCTACAGCAGCAAACTAGAGAAAAATGTCAGGAAATTTGGGACCGACAAGTTCAAAGCCTATCTGCTGTTGATGGCGATGAAAATGACAGTGATTCTGAAGCAAATAGTGATCTAGATTCATTTGCTGGGGACCTTGAGAATTTGCTGGATGCTGAGGAATGTGAGGAAGAGGATGATGGTAATACCGACATGAGAGAAAAAGCAGATGGGGTTAAGGGTCTCAAAATGCGAAAGTGTCAACCTCAAAGCCAAACGGAAGAAGAAATTGAAGATGACAAAGCTGAAGCAGCTATGATACACAGACTGCTTGAAGGTAACAAGATGATTGGCTGGGAAGTAAAATGTTGCTCATAACAATGCCGACCACAGTCCTTGCATGACAGCTTTCTACTTTTTGTTCAGTCAATATAAGTTGACATATTGTTTATTTGTGCTAAACCTGGTTTATGACTGCCTTGTTTAACATGAAGATAGATAGTTCCTTTTAGGTAGGTTGAAATCTATGGAATGATCACTGAAGTGGAATGTACTCGTGATAATAATAGGATGTGATTCAAGGATTGGACATGTACTCAATGGTTGTGGCTATTTACTGCAAGATGCAATTGGGAGGAAGCTTGGGTCCATAGTGTTTAACGTTATTATTTGGCCATTCTTTGTTGGTACAGTAAGTGTCATCATGTTGGAACCACCAGAGGAGAAGGTTTTTTGTTGCTGTGTACTACATTGTGATGAATTAGTAGCTTAAGGTGGATCAATGTTGACCTTGGCAATCCCTTTTTGTAATGTACAATGTAGATTCTTTTCTCCTAGGAAGGTAAACTCCCAAACCACATATTAATCCTTAAGTGACCTTAGTAGATCATTGGAAGCTAAGGCGCTTAAGTCTTGCTGACCTTGTATTATCTTGGAGCAAAGCAAATCGAATCTATTCTTACCAGCAGAAGAACCCGTTCAATATACAGTCTACCAAGCTTTCTTCAGAACTGACAGGGCACTTCAACTTCTTCTTTAACCCTTTTTATAAAATCTTCCTCGGCGTCTTGATCACTATATTTTGATCACAATATTTCCTGGAGTTTCCCCTTTTGCAGAATGTCGCCTACATTTCAAAAATGAGTTGAAGTTCTATTTTGATCCATGTATGTGGGAGTTGCTTGAGATGATTACTGAGGAGGATAAAAGAAAATTGAGGAGAGGATAGGTATTATCTGTTGGAGGACTGTCGGTGGTAACTTGAACAGCATACACCAGTTTATAGAAGCCTGTAGATGCTGTCATTTACATTTATATTTTTAGTGGCAGCTAAAACGCATGTGTGGTTTAAACCAACAATTGAACATGCATCAAAGGTTTTTCCTACATTGTTATATTCCCATGATGATTATAGGCATTTGTGCTCTATATCTGACCAATTCTTACATTGAACTGCATATCTGATCTTTATTTTTTTGATTGATGGGAGCAAAGTACATTGAACTGCATATCTAATCTTTATGTTTTGATCGATGGGAACAAAATTCTCTCGGGCATTGATGACTAAAGCTAGATGCACAAGTGCAGGTGTTCTACTAATACCTGATGTAATTATGTCACTTATGTGCAGATGATGGAGATGAAATAAAAAGGAAAAAAAAGAAATCTATTGGAATAGATGGTGGTTCAGATTTAGTTCTGGAGCTTGCTGATTCCAAGAAAACAAGCACTGCTGTTGGACACACTCTCAACCGTAATGACAGCTTGTTTATTTCCAAAGACGCGTTAAAAGAATCTAAAGAGGTACTTACTGAATGACACAATCTCATTGCATACTTATTACCACATTGGACCGGACTACTATTCATGGGATACTGTGATTTAGTTCATGATGGCGTTCTGTGTAATTTTGACTTTATTACTAATCCACTGGGATATAAATTGGCATAATGCAGGTTGAGAAACTTCATAGTAAAAAAAAGATTTCTGCCAAGTCAAAACCCAAAAAGGGTAATGAGGTTAGCGAGGATGTATCAACTGGACTAGTAAAAAGAAAAGGCCCTGCCGCAAAAGATGGGATGAAGGTAGTAAGCGTTAACTTGGCATGCAGTATCTTTCTGGTCTATTGATTGTTTAAGTTCCATTTTTTAGCTTTGGTAATATCTTAACTTAGCATAAAAATCACATCTACTCGTTTCAAATTTTTTTGGTCATCATATCAAGCACTGTCATAAGCCATGTTATTTGATGCTTTCTTTTAATGGCAGAATAAGATCTATGTTGTCAGGGCCAAATAGTTGGGACTGATGGCTTCTCGCTGTCATTGTTAGATGATATTCCGTTGTATATTTTTAAGCTTGAGACCCAATATCTTTTGGGGGATCTTTTTTTTTAAAAAAAAATTGATTTCATTTTGTTAGAAATGAGAAGGAAAGGGTTTCTCATCAAAATAACCATTGAAATAAAATTGAGTTTTTAGAAACTCCTTTCAATTTCTCTAAGAACTACACATGACCTTTGGAAACTCCTTCCAATTCCGCTAAAAATTTCTCACTAACTTTTTAAGATTAAAATCTGCTTTTAAGAGCTAAAAAAGACAGTCTCGATAATGCAATTGGTTGCCTGTTGAAATTTTTGTTAATTCTTCCTTTCTTTCCTTATCCATTTTGTTAATTAATTTCCATCTGCGCTGTGTGAGCCAAAGCAACTTCTATTTGCAACCTTATTACATATCACATTCAAGGGTGTTTGGATTTAGATTTAATTTTATACTTTGCATACTGAAACAACATGCTGTCTTTGTTTACTACCAATATGATAAAGGAAGTATTCATGTCTATTAATATGAGAGTACACAAATGATGACTGCTGACAATTTTATACGGCATTAATAGTAACCTCAAGTAGTTGCTTAATGCACACTGATAATTGCATGTTGTGCTGCATAGAGGTAAATTTTATAGAGGTAACCATTTATTCCAATCCTTAATGATTTTATTAGGCAAAAGAAGATTTTCCATGTCTGCATGTTCATTCTTAACAAATCGCAGATCTATTCTTTAGCTTTGTGGAGTTTATCCATATATTTTCTTGACACTTGAACAAATTGCATCACAATGCTAAAAGTCAGTCGTTCTCATGCTACCCAAAGGGAGATGCTAGTTCCTAATAAAATCATGGATAATTATCCAAGGCAATAACAAGTCTTAGTTGCATATTGTGACTTGATTCAAACATCTTAACTGACATATTTCTTTCTATGCATTGCTGAATCAGGTTCTCAAGGAAAAGAAACCAACTGATAAACCAGTGAGAGAGAGTTTTGTTTGTGGTGCCTGTGGTCAGGTGTGTGCATGATTGATAATTGTGCTTTGTGTGATATTGCTATCATTTTAATCACTGATGATTCTGTGTAAGCAGCTTGGGCACATGCGTACCAACAAGAACTGCCCAAAATATGGAGAAGAACCAGAAACTTCAGAACTAGAAAGTATTTCTGCTAAACCTAGCCATTCAGACATTGCAACTCGATTTCAAGCAAAAACAGCAGGCAAAAAGATGACTTTCAAAGTCAGTGAGGGAGATGCACCAGAAACCGTGGAGAAACGGGGACTAAAGATGCAAGGAAAAGTTATTCCAGTAAAGTTCAAGTGTGGCCCTAGCGACAAGCCATCAGGGAAAAACTTACCCGAGCCTAATTTTTTAAAGAAACAAAGCACAGAAGTGCATGCAGATACTAAATCATCATTGAAGGTCAATAAGATAATAATATCTAATAAAGTAAAGGTTGAGGATGCTCATCAGGAAAAGTCAAGGCCTTCTGTAGTCATACGACCGCCTATTGACACAGAGAAAGATCCACCTCGAAAGAAAATAATTATTAAACAGCCAAAAGTCACAACTGCTATAGAGTCCTCCCGACATGAATTTGATACTGAAATGGATTACGACTATAGAAAGACAAAAAAAATTGCTGAATTAGCAAGTTTTGATAGACAGAGAAGGCCAGAGAATCAATGGTTTGCTGAAGAGACAAGTAAGAGATACCAAAGTTTCGGCAAGAGATCATTTGAGGAGGTAGATAAAAGGAGAAGTAAAGAGAGCATAGTAGAAGAGAAATCTAGGAGGCGAATAGAGGAGGAAATAGCACATGAAGAGCGCCAGCGACGGATGGAGTCTAGAAGGTATGAAGAGGAAATTAGAATGGAGGAATTAAGGAAGTCGAAGAAGAAGAAGAAGAAAAAGGCAAAACCAGATTTCAGAGATGAATATTTATTGGAGTCTCGACCATACAAAAATGATAGAAGGATGCCTGAAAGGGATCGAGCAGCAAAAAGGAGGGCTATTGTAGAATCAGGACAGTTGGAGTATGCACCACTAGCTAAACGCCGTAGAGGAGGAGAGGTAATCAAGCAATTAACTTGCATTAAGATCCATAGTCTCATCACCTGTATCCCTTTGACGATATGAAAATTTTCTCTTTGTTTGATTGTCAAGTTTTGAGAAAATACCATTCCTTGTTCGATTCATTTCTATCTACCTGGTAAAATGGTGTTGCCCAACCATATCAATAGTGTTTTTGCAGATATTATTCTTGCCTAAATCAATTTTTTTTATAACAACAATAAACGATTGGATGCAACTGTACTATTTGAATTATTATCCTTTATATGCACAAAAATTTAACTCCTCTTTTTCTTGCAGGTGGAACTTGCAAATATATTGGAGAGCATTGTTGAAAATCTGAAAGATAAGATTGAAGTATCGTACCTATTCCTCAAACCTGTGACAAAGAAAGAAGCTCCTGACTATCTGGACATCATTGATCATCCTATGGACCTATCCACAATAAGAGACAAGGTCAGAAACTTGGAGTACAAATCCAGGGAGGATTTCAGGCATGATGTGTGGCAAATAACTTTCAATGCACACCTTTACAACGAGGGACGGAACCCGACCATTCCTCCGCTGGCCGACGACCTTCTGGAGTTGTGCGATGACTTATTGCTTCAAAGGCACGAGGAATTAAGCGAGGCCGAAGAGGCACTGTAGATCAGGAATGCAGAAGAAGATTTGTTATGTAATTTCAGTAACCAAAAGTTTAGTCTAGTTTAGTCGCATGTAATTTAGCTAGTTCTTTAATTATAAGTTGCTCCCTAATCAGATGATAGGGGCATTGTTTTTGTTTATTTGGTGTACAAAGTCTTCCAAGTCACGATGTAACCCATGAAAATAGAGTATTTGTAACATTAAAAATGTTGAATGGATAAGGAAAAAATAACTTCTTTGAGATCCTATTTCTGGAAAAAAAAAAAACACAATGGATTGATCGCCAATAAAGTTGATGTAAGACATTAAGCCAAACTGTATCAATTTCATTGATAGACACTGGTGTAAATGGGCACAAGTGTTTTTGTTATTGGCTTCCAATTTTTTTCTTTTCTTTTCCCCCTGTTTTTGGGCTTTGTTTTTATGCATGGCAAACATACTTCAATTGCAAATAAGTGAAATTTTTTAATAAAATTGAAAAAAACAAAAAAAAACTTGAATTGTTAGATATTTTGATGAATAAATCCATCAAAAGCAAGAAAAATTCTCAACCAATGCCTGATCGAGTATCTTCAAGAAACACCAAAAAAATTTGTAGCATTTGATTGGTGAAAAATTTCCTAATTTTTTGTTTTCATTTTTTATTTTTATTTTCTGAGAAAATATGAAAAATGACGTTTGGCTTCGTTTTTTCAAAAAATAAAAAAGTATTTTCTGAAAAATTAAAAAACGAAAAAAAAATATTTTTTATTTTCTGAAAAAGAAAAAAATGCGCTCCAAACTTTCTCAAGTAATGCCGGATCAATCGAGGCAGAGAAATGGAAGATGCAAAAGATCTATTATGAAGCTTCATTGTTCATGAGATGGAAGATGCAAAGGATCTATTATGAAGTTTCATTGTTCATTTTTACAATCGACAATCATATTTCATTTTTTTTAAAAAAAATCTTTATTTTAAGAAGCCATGCTTGCATTTTCAGGATGAGCCTTTTTTTTTTCTCACCATTTTATCATTTGACTTGTGTTTTTCTTGTTCTTTTTTTTAAGGGATCAATAATGTCCCATTTTTTGATATAATATCTTAAATATACATTATATCTTCGTGTTTTAGTGCTTTATTCTGAATATTATCATCTTTAATTCTAATGCTATCGGCCGTAGTTGTTTTTAGTAGATCTTTTTGTTTTTTTTCCATCTTTAATGTGCGTTTTTACCTCCATTTTGGCCAATTTTCCTTTTCGTTTCAGTTTTTACTAGAATAGCAGAATTATTTCTTTTCATGAAATCTTTACTGCGAGGAAGTAAGAATAAGAAAGTAATTTGAATTAGAAGCAGCACGATTATTATTTACTCATCTTGTTCATGAATAATAACTTAAAACTAATAATATCGTTTGTTCAATTAGTCTTTATTGTACACTATTTTTTTCCTCTTCACATATGTTTGATTCAACTGGGGAAAAATAAAAATAAAACACTAATTGAAATTACTTTTTAAATATATTTTTTGGAGTTTATTGACGTTTTAGATTCTTAAAGCAACTCCATTTTTTTTAAATGTGCATTTTGTATAAATTTAAATCTGTTTTTTTTTATCCAAACGCATGTTTTTGAAATCACCGCCTCGCATGCAATGTTTTATAAACAGTGATTTATCCTGAAGTTTGAAATTGTCAAAAAAAAAAAAAAAAAAACATTCCATACTTTCATATTTATCAAATAACATACTTAATTTCCTTTTTACCCTTCAGAAATAACGCATTTAATTTTCAAACGTGGTATTGAAAATTCAAATCTCAAAGACCATTGCAGATCTGAGATTTGAATTCATAAGATCATTATGGTCTTTGGAATTTGAATTAACCACATGCAATGGTGCAATTCTAATCACCATTGTGATCAAATTTACAATCCCAAAGACCACGGCGTCGAAAATTAAGTACATTATTCTGAAAGATAAAAAAGAAATTAAGTACGCTATTTAATAAATATGAAAATATAAGACGCTTTTTAGACAATTCAAACTTCAGGAGCGCTGTTTGATAAACACATATATATTTTTTTTTATTGCATTCAATTAGGGTGGGGGCATTTTTCCAAATCCAAAATTTTTACAATGGTTTGTTTTAGATTTTATTTATTTTTATCTCAAATTTGTGTGTGTGATGGCATGCCCAAATCTCAAAAAGCTTGTTTACATTCCTCAAAAAGCTTGGACCACTCTTCAGGCTCAACATCCCCCAAAGATTGCAAGGTTTCAACAAAAAAGTTCTGAGAAAATGTAAAACTCATAGATGAACTAATTGACTATATCGCATCGATAAAACGATCGAATTCCGAATCGTCAACATGGAACAACCGTCAAGCAAAGTATTCAAACATCCGAATGGAAAACGAAGAGGACGACGCGGGCAACGCCGACATACTAAGTTTCCAGGTCTCGCAAGTACGAGGGGTCAGGCTTGTAAGGGTCGATTTCCATGTAGGCTTCCGGGCGATCGAATCCTGCTTCCTTCATGCGATTACTGAGCACATGCAATATCGGTTTCTTGAATCCATACTCATCTCTGTTAGCCTCAATGTAAGAGGTTGCCTCAGCCGCCACCTCGTTCACAAAATCGAACTTGTTCTCTTCTCTAAGCAAAAGCTTCTCGATGTCCATACATATTATCTTCCCATTTTCTCTGATCTTCCTCACTTGTTCTTCGAGGAAGGGGACACGATCCATCTGATAATGCAACTTGTCGTCGTTCTTCGTCTGAAAGAAAGTGTTTGGTGTCTTAGATTACCTGCAGATGGGGTTGTCTAAAAAATTTTGCAGTTGAAAGCATTTCAGCCTCTAGTGTAAGAGAATCAAACATCCTATGTCACGCGACGACTATGTCCTTACCGCACTCATCTGTCAAGCCGCTCAGTGGCAAAGCTCAACCAACAAGCGTGGTAGAGGGAAGTACTCACCATAGGCAGTGATTATCAAGCTTATCCAGCACTGCTTATTAGTATCGACACTATCGAGAGATACTCTAGCACCACTCATTGGTATCGACACGACTACAGCTATCGCCTATCTATCTCAAACTTATTTGCAGTTTTAAATTGTAACATTTATCTACAGAAACAGAACACTCCTTTTCTACCTCAAATTTACACTAAATTGCTTTGGAAATTCATAGTGAGTATGGTAATGTATTATAGTCTGAAAACCACCAACAAAACTGCAAAAGACATGTAAATTGATGAGAGGATTTTGGTTCCTCATCGACGAGAAGTGGAAGCTACAACCATAAAGGTAGCAAAGCAGACGACGGACTCACAACGCAAATGGTCTGAGACAATGTTCACAAAATACCGCATCGGAGGCAGTGTAGTTTGTAGGAACGACACAAATATTCACAAATTGGCATCGTAATGATACCATTTGGGGAACCAACATAGGGTTCACCTCCTCCTTGAGGGCTGATATAATGGTGAGACTTTAGTCTCACACAGGCAAGAAGCTAAGAACCTCAAAGGCTTGCCTGCAAGGATATATCAACTTAGCTTGATCAAATAGAAACAACCATGCCCATTCCTTTTTTTTTGTTTTCTTTTGTTAATACACCTGAATTTCGCCTAAAGAATCCAGGAGGTAGATGATCTTCCCCACTGATTCGCTCCGAAGCACAATTCATGCACACTCAAAAGCCAACTTCTAGGACATTTATCCCATTTGAGATTCGAACCTCAGTCCTAAACCATGCCCATTCTTGTCCTATGAGTTGAAGAACACACTTTTTTTTCCCTCTCTCTCTCTTTTATCTAACTGAGAAGTGTATTCAATATCATGTTGGATGTGAGACAATTTCTGTCCGAACAAGGTTAAATCATTGTACGAATTCGAATCCAGTAAAGTTCTATGAATCTAACTAGCTGCTTACCATCAGATCAGTTACAGAACGATATGGAAAAGAGAAAAAATTCTGCTTCTTAAACGGCGAGGGAAAACCAGAAAGAAAGTTGTACCAATCGCCGGCGCCGCCAAACCCGCTTTCGATTCCCACCTTCTCCAGAGTCCTGAAACAAGGACGAAATCAGGATCGCTCCGCATGCTCGAAAGGAGCGAAGCGAAAAATGGATATCAAACCTGAGATCTCGAGGCGACGCAGCGGATCGAGCAAACAAGAGGAGCCCGCTCCGTTCTCTGCGAGGGAAGTCAAGCGAGAGAGAGAAACTCAAGAGAGAGGCAAGTAAGAGGAACCGCAATCGGCGGTAAGGGGAGGGCCGGAAGGCGGCTAAAGCTTACGAGAAAGTTCGCCGGCGGCGTAGGGCATCGGATAAGGTGGCGTGCGGAGAGCTCCATGGCGACGCGCCGACCAAGTGTTCGACGGCAGGAACTCAAGCACAAGTCAATATCTATATAGACGCGTCAGGACCTGGTGGGCCTTTGGGCTTTTCTTACGTGGGCTGCTCAAATGCAAATCAATTCGAGGAAAATTTCATTTCCTCCCTCAAAGTTTGCCCTTTTTGCTCAACACACCTTAGAGTTTTAAAAATCATCAAAAACAATCTTTGCTACAGCAAATATTGCACTTGTATTTGACTCTTACAAGAATACATTGTTCATGGCTATCATTCTCTTGCAGTAATGTGAATGAAAAATACATCGAAGCTGAAATAGAATAACTGACCGGAGTCCGAATTCCGAATGCTTATTTGTATCGCAGTAAACTCGATTGTGTAGAACATGGCTCATAGTCTTGATGAACTTGAGAGTGGCTAGCTCCTGACCTCTCTTCATGTCTAGAACCCACAAAACTGATACTGAGTGGTTCATAGTTTTGACTAGTTTTATGTCGAAGAAGTACGAACAGCTCGAAAATTCACAAACACCCCAAGGATCCCTTAGACATGAATCAACAACAATGCCAAAACTGCCCAAAGAGGCGCAACCGGAACAGCTGAAGGGAATTTTGACCATGGGCTACTATTCGGTAGCCATGGATATGCATCCGGAAGAGGCATGACGCAGTTATCACCGTTGAAGTATACGCGCCTAGGAAAGGCCCATCCTTTCTCGAAAGTGAAGCTTGGTTCCTTTCGGAATAGAATCTCTGACTGTACATTTCCATAGGATCCAGCTTCCATAAGTAAGTCATTGTAGTATTTGATACCCCATAGCATAGCAGTGTCATCTGTGTCACAAAACCACAATTTAGGATTGGAAAGATGGCGAAAAGAAGAAACAATATCTCAGCAAAAATGGATTATCGAACATAAGTTTGATGCATTATGCATATTGGTGGCATACTACAGCAACATTACGCAGAATTCTTGTCGAAAGAGAATGCAAAGATGGCACTTTTGAAGGCATGAACATTACAGTCTGACAACATCAGGTTAGGGAAATGATACAAGAACAAGAAACAAAGAGTAGCTTACTTATGTCTCCATATGGTGCAATGGATTTGTAATTGAAACTGAAAAGTTGAGTAAGGTTGTCGAAGTTTGGATGCTGTATAACAAGGTTCCACTGTGTGTAGTTCATGCGGTAATTGAAATTTGTTATTGCGATCTTTACGCGCCAATATTCTTTGTAGTTAAGTTTCACGTGCCAATGCACTCTTATTGGGCACATATGTGATGTACACTGGATCAATGGTGCATAGCTACTTTTGCTAGGATCGTTCACTGCAGAAGCTAAAGAAGGTGAGTCCGGCCTGAGGCAACGAGCCAAAAGAATATCATTACACAACCGGCTAAAGTATAGTCACTGCAAGCACAAGAGAAACATTGTTAAACTCACTCAATGCAGCTACCAGGCTGAGTCAGGTTATTTTGGCAACCGCAGGAGCATGTCGGGCAGTTAACAATTGTATCATTATAAAAAGATGAAAGCGATACACAGCATGCGGGTGTCTTCTGAGCAAGAAACTGGGAGTATGTACAACTAATGTTCCAAGTATCTGCAATCAAACAATGAAACATATGTCAGTGTGTGAGTAAAATCAAAATTAGTCCAGGCAAATTCCAAAGATCCAAAGTCCTCATCTTGATCTAAAGATGACAAAAATGTCCAGTTAGTTCTCAAAAAGATTTAAAGATGCTTGATCTAAATGTGAATTCTATGGCCCATTTCTAACTGAGCAACACTAACATATGAGTATTTTTCAGGATCAGTAGGTTTAATTTGATCTAGAAGTAACTTAGCAAGACAAAACACAGACTAGGTATCATAGGACCCCATGCTTCGCACAGCAACAGATGATACATGTGAATCGAAGAAAAAAACATACAAAAAACAGATACTGAGAGAGAATAATAAGGATACTATTTTTGTTCAACTAAAATTTACTGAAAGATGAATCTAGTGCTAGCAAGAAAGTGGAAACAAATGCTACATAATATGGGGATGAAAGCCTGTCTGGGACAATAAGGATCAGAACTTGTTCGAATAGCTTGATCATCTTGAAAGATATGAGAGATAATGATCACAACTTACTGAGTGCATGTGTTTTCCTTCTTCCATCTGGAGTTAAAAATGTGCTCGAAGCCACTTTCTTTGCTGCTCCACATGTATATCCTGGGCCTGGAGCTCTCAGGGTGAAGTTTTTTGGCGTACGGATAGACTTTTTAGATGTGCCTGCTAGACCAGCACTGATCTGGAATGAACTCGCAGCGTTGGCTGGATCCTGAACCCATGAACTAATAACACCTCCCTTGCAGCAGTTAGCAATTTGCATGTTGTATGGAGTACCAGGAAGCAGATCGACAACTGTTGGAGTCTTCTTACAGCAATGTGGTATATTCCCTTTAAATTTAGAGCAATCACCCTGCTCAGTTGCTTGAGCTCCTACCATAGACCAAATTATCTCCTTTTTTTCCCATGTCCATCCAAGAATCCAGCCAGGTGCTTGGATGTGACGATATTGCTGATAATTGTACATTGTTACGACAGCCTGAAAAATGAACACCAAGATCAAAGTTCAAGCTCAAATCTTCTGTAGAAGTTACACACAATGTAGTGTTTAAAATTAATCTCGATGCATTAACAAAAGGGAATCATGGAAGTTGAATGAACAAAAGATGGAAGCCAATGTGTTAAAAATTCAGAGGCTAATGTAACAAGGTGACATTCTTAGACTTGTGACAAAGTTATTTGATATTTGTTCAGAAAGTACTTACAACATAGCCATCCGGTGTCCACTGCATGATATCCCATTTAATCGTTATATTCCCATTCGGGTCTAGGGGATCATAAGCTTCTGCAAACAAAACATCAAGTATGAATCTGATAATAGCATCATAAACAAGAAAAGAAAGGAAAAGACTATGTCTAACACATGGTAACTGAAGATGTTCAGTAAATTCATAATTCGAGATCAAGTTTTCGACAGTGCAAATGATGCACTCATTGGGATTGACATCATACTGTACATCTAAATTGGGTTCTTCAAATACAAGAAAAACAGTTCTATGAACCAAAAGATGCATGAATCTCTTTTTTCAGATTACTTAAGTACCAAAGTTCAACGCAATCTTTTTCCGAAAAAGTTTGGAAAATTTTAAAAATGTGATTTTTTCAGCATCACTGCTACTTCAATTACAGAAGCCAAGACGCTAGTGGAGTTTATAGTGAGTGGCACTACCATCTTTACACTTCTTGCCTATTTGATCTCTGAATGAAAGACCACAATATCCTCAGAACCTATAATCTAAAAGAGAAAGAAACGAAACTCCATGCAAGTGCTGAACCTCAGATGAAGAAATTGGCGCAGTCTGCAAAACCTGCAAGTTGTGACTCACTGTTCTGGAACCGAACATTTTGCGAGCAATAAATTGTCTCTATTTATTTGGAACTTCATCATCTTATCTACACTTCATAAACCACAAAAAAGGGAAACGAGAGAGTAACAAAAAAAAAAAAAAAAAAAAAAATCCCCCATTCCCAATTGTCAAACTTGGAAACACAGAGATGCACCAATCAGAAGCGAAATTTGGTGCTACAGAACTGAAAGCTGGAATTTTGAACCCGAGAAGAACTAAGTCTGTTAGAAATGGAAGCGACCCAACGAGGGCTCACCCGAGGTGGAAGCCAGAGAGGCGAAGACCAGAAAGGCGACCAGGGAAAAGGCCAAAGGCGACATCTTTGGCGGAAGAGGAAACGCCGGAAGTAAACTCGCCGGTTGCAGACAAGCTTCCCGAGCGCTGCAACTCAGCGCGGCAACAATGGCGAGCGAACGAGAGAGAGAGAGAGAGAGAGGAACCAAAGCCAAAGGTGGAAACTGAAGTTTTCTTTATAGCATGGAGGAAAGCTCACACGAACCGTCGTCCACGCACTATCTCCGTCTTCTATTTCTTTTCTGTTTTTTTTTTTTTGCCCTTTTTAATTTATCAAGGAAAAGAATGAAACAGACAGAGTGAGTCGCACCTGAGAGGTGTCATGGGTGACGTAGCAACTGACAGACCTAAGGAGTGGGCCAACCAAGACATTTTGCGGGGGTGACTCAGCAGCCCAAGGTTACTTAATACCAGTGACATGGCAAAGAAGGGCTTAGAAAACGAAATTCTTCTTCAATGTTATTTAGATAATAAAAAATTTAAATTGATATAATTTTTTTTTTCAAATGGAAATCAAGATGTTCAAGTATATTAAAACAGTCCTATTTACTCGATTTACCTTTTTTTTTTATAAAGAATCGTTCACGTGATGATTTTTTTTTTCTTCTTCAACGTTATTTTGCCTTCATTTGTGGCATTGCTTGTGACAGTATGCTTTCAGTTTTACAATAAATATATTAGAAAAAATTTACAATTTTTTTTTTTTTTGCCACAAATCAATTTTCAATTAATGCGCGATACAATATTCATGGAAAAATTTTGATTCACTTCTCGCATCCGTCGCTGATTGGGAAAAAAAATGACATGAATAAAAATTTAGATTAATGCGATTTAAGATAGTTAATGGATCAAAAGTTAAAAGGAAATGTGGATCTTAGACTACACTTTAATATTTTAAAAAAACAAACACTTCTTTTCAAAAATATCTTTTTTTTATTAAAAAAAAAAATCAATAACATAGTCATAGCCGAACCAAATCAACCACCAAACCGTATGACGACCTTGATCGAACAACTAAGTCCTATAGCCAATCCAACCAAGCTACTAAGATGGTCGTATGGTTGGGTCATTCGGCCAAGTCCATTGTCCGACCACGATCACCACACGATCAAATGAGGCGATCAGGATGCTTGGCTTGGCAACATGGCTGCCCCAACCGAGCGACCAAGACCACCACATAATCAAATCAGGTTACCCTACTAGAGACCTGACTATGCAATTGGACAAGGCAACCTAACCGCCTGGCCTAGTCAAGCAAGGCAACTTGGTCACATGACGAGCCGAACCACATGCCTCCGTAGCTATCCCAACCGAATAACCAAGACTACCATACGACTAAGCCAAAGGCCAAGTCGCCTCGTTAGAATGACAAGGCAAAAGAATTTTTATTTTTTTAATAAAAAAAATATTTTTTAAAAAATGAAATATGTATAGCACATCCCTTTGAAAGAATTCAAAGAGATCCCTAAATATCCATTAATCATTTATTAATTTTTAGCATATTCCTTGCTTCTAAAGCCTTCGAATAAATCTGATTTTTTTTTAATTGACACGGAATATTCATTTAAAAATGATCAATTCAATTTTATAAAAAAATTTCATCGACCATAAAAATAAATCAAAAAATACTTACAACAGACAATACAAGTGATTAAAATATGAACAAGAACCTATATTGCAAATAATATTCATATTATCTTCCCCTATTTTCTAAACCTAACTGATTACCAAAGACTTCCAAATATACGCATGATAATTAATACATAGGCCAGAAAGGAGGCAGGCATTCCACCTACTTGCATTAGTTCTGGTCAAAAGGAAAACAGAAAGCATGCCATTAATATCCTACGAGGAAGATTGGGATTTGCAAATAATGAAAAAAAAAAAACAAAGTCATCTATCTGCGTTGAATGGTAGATTAGCAAATGTAAATAAGCCATTTTTTAGAAAATCTAAAAGCTAAATGAAAATGCCCCTCGATTGTCACCATCCTGGTAGGGTTGTAAACAAGTCAAACCAAGTCAAATTTTATAGTGTTCAGACTTGTTTGATAAGATAATCAAGTCGAGCCGAGCCGAGCCAAACCTAAAATTAACCAAGCTACTAAAAAACCTGTTCAAGCTTGACTTGGTATTTTTTTTTTGAGCTTGAGCTTGACTTGAGCTTGAATTGAACTTGACTTGTTTAATGAGTATCAAGCTTCTAATCAAGCTTGATTCAAGCTTTTTTAAATTTGATTTATTTAAATATTATCAAGCTCTTAAGTCAAACTTGTTTGTTTATTTAAAATTTTATTAATTTAATCCTGATTTATAAATGAGTATAAATAAATTCAAAAATAATTTTTAAAAGAGTATAATCATAAATCGGCTTGTTAATGTTCATGAACATTGTTCATGAACAACATTCGTGAACAATGTTCGTGAACAGTGTTCACGAACAATATTCACAAACACCGTTCACGAACATTATTTACGAACATTGTTCACGAATATTGTTCACAAACGTTGTTCACGAACATTAACAAACCGAATACATACGTGTTCAAGCTTGTTTATTTAATTTATCAAGTTGTTTAAGCTTATTTATTAATTAACTTTGATGTATATTGAACGAACGTAAATAAGCTCTTACCGAGTCGAACACCAAACTCGTTCATGAACATTTGGTTCATTTACAGCCCTAATCCTGGGAAGGGTCGTCACCAGGAGAAGCCTAAGCCTTTACTCGAAGGGTTATCCTGCAGTGAGAGTGGGACTGCAAATGAAAATGAAGCTAGTATACAAGTTTGATACTTTACACCATAAAAGTTCATTTAAATATATAAAACAAATAAACATGAACAAATAGCCCAATTATATATATATATATATATATATAAAGAAGAAACCACAGTGAATATGCTAAAGAAGAATTAAGGATAATGAGTATAACTTGAACAAAAAGGTCGTCCAAGTTTTTAATTTCTTTTCTTTTATTAGAGTGAAAGAAAAGACAACCACCACCGCCACTACAAAACTATAACTTGATTTTTTGTTTGCCTCCAATTTTAATGAGAATTTCAAAATAAGAGGATTCCTTTTCTTAATAGGCATCAAAGTTTCTGAAAGTCGGAGAGTTCTTTACTTTCTTTGGCGATCTTGGACCAGCCTGCTAATAAAAGAAGATGAATTAGTAGAAGCATTAATTGTTCCAAAGAAACTCTAATGGAGGTGTTTTCAGAATGCAACACGAGAACATGAATCTGCAAATTTGAAAGATGATTTCAAATTGAAACGAGATTTATTGGAATATTTACCAGATGCATGAATGTTCCTAGAAATAAAGAAATGGCACGAAAAAACCTCAAGAATACTACAGATAAAGAGCCAGAAACACTTTGAGAATCTTATAAAAATCAATAATAAAATGATTAACAAAGTAACTTTTATGGGCCAAAATCATAAAGATGTGCCCTCTTCTTTTTTTAATCACCTTCCCCCTTCTTTAAAAATCAAGGGGGCCTCATTTGCTGTTAGCTGCGCTTTCTGCCCCCTATCAAACCAGTTTGGACTGATATCTGGTTCAAAAAAAACCCAAACTTTTCACTTGATCTCCTCTATTGGGCCGGGCTCCTCCGGTCATCACCTCCGTCGCCACCAATCTCCTCCTCCGGCCATCTCCTCAATTGCTGCTCCACAACCTTTCCTCGAGCACTTCCCGACTATAAATTCCCCATAAAGCCATATCAAACTCAAAGACCTCTCATCCTGACCCTCTAAAATGACCAAACCATAAAAAAAAACAAAAAAAAAAAACAATTTCATATGAAATTTGTTCATTTTTTCAAATTGAGGGTCAAAATTACTCATTCTTTAATCACAAATCATACAAATACAAAAGTATATATATAGAAAGAAAGAAATATTATCCTACACAACTTATCCGTAAATACCTCTATTATTCACGGTCCGATCAGATATACATTATCGCTCAATCTTTGAACTGTAGGGGGTCGAACGGTTGATAATGGATATTGTATATATATTAAGTTTTGATATCCTAGATGAACATCGTGCGCGCCTCATGTGTGATGCGTTGTGAGTTGTCCGATCTACAGAATTGCACAGTAATTAGAAATGCACAATGCTTCCTCCATGTACCGTTGAAGCGATGGCCACTATAGCTAGCCCCTAAACCCATTAAGATCGCTGTCGCCGCCATCCCTCTAGTTGAATCGCAATCGAATTACAATCGTGATTCGATCGGAATCAGAGTTCAACCGAATTACAGTCGAAATCCAGTCATTATCCACCCGTGATTCGGCAAAAATCCAACCGCTCGACGACAATACTGAGTGGTAGCTCAGGCGACAGGAACAATCGCAATGAGTTATTGTGCATTCCTTATTATTGTGCTTGCTTGGTCATTTGTGGACGCACAAATATCAATCGTCCATATATATATACGAACTTCTTCTCCTTGTTGTCTACCCATGCAGGTCGATGTGCGCGTGCGAGGGCAAATGCCCATGTGGCATGAATGGTCAACGCATTCCACGTGGGTGTCTGCACTCATGTCGATGCACATGAGTAGACGCCCAACAATTTCATTTTTTTTCTCTTGAGGATAGAAATCATTGATCCATCAATCACAAACAAACACTATTACAATAAATCTTTATTTAAAAAAATCTAGAAGTTATGTATTTGTCATCAAATAATGGACAACAATTTCACTTTCTCCTTTTGCGGTCAATGCTGCCCATCTCACATTACAAACAACTATTCTTTTATAAATAACATATTCAGAAGAAAATTCATCCTAAAACTTTCCGCTCATAGTGACAACCAAGGAAAAGTAAAGAGTTTCATCAAAATTGTTCATTATGGCAACAAATTCACATTGACAAACTCAAGGAGACTTCGAGATCGTGAACCTGAGGGAGGAAAGTCAAATTGCAAGGGAGATTGCCTTGAGAAGAAGGTTTCCTTTCATAAGGACACTAAGGAGGAGGTGAGGGTGCTAAAGAGTAGATAACTTCCAAATGGCAGTGATAGGGACAGTCGGGAGGAGAACCAACAACAAAAGAGAAGGATATGACATTTGAGGGGAGAATACGAAGATTTAATGGTGGTCTTTTACTTTGACCGTGTAGTCTAAACTAATTCAATAGGGGCATGTTTTATAGGTAGCAACAAGTGGGTTACCCCTTTTGATAATTCTTAAGAAAGGGGCACCCCTTTGATGATCATAAAAATTGGAGCAACTTTATGATTGTGTGCATCTTTTATTCTCCAGCCCTCTTGAAAAAAATATATAAAGGAAACAAAGTTGAAGAAGTAATCACTACTGACTTGGAGAAAGTACAGACCAAGACAGCTTATTGCGTAACCATAAAAAAAAGTGTCAATATCCAAAAAAAACCAATGTGGTAGTGGAAGGAAAACAATACAAAAAAAAAATGATAACGAAAAAGAAATGAAGGATCCTGTTAATGGTTGACAGGGTACTTTGTTTTGTACTGGGATCTAGTTGATGCTTTACATGGGAACTTAAGGAACAGATTACTAGTATAATTTATAGCAGAGGTATAATATTCAAAAAGGCATATGATTTTTTACTGAACAGCAAGAAAAGACATCAAGGCAGTTAATTTGGTTTAAACAAATTAATATAAAAATATAACATTAAGATATGCATGAGAAAAGAAAGGAGAAATCAGAAACCTTCTTGAAGGTTTATAAGTGAAATCTACTTCATCTCAGGAAGGGCATTTACCAAACAGTATGGAGATACATTGATAGGGAAGCGCACAAACAAGAATCAACCAAACTACTACTAGCATAATAAAATAGGGCATGAAGCCTTCCGGAATGAATGTGAACATTTTAGTTATGGGTGTTATGGCAATTGACATGTTTATGCTACGGTTTGTTGGTCCAATGGTGTCCAAGTGTCTATAAAAGTATCATAGGTTCTCATATGCCAAATACTTTGATGAATAAACATATTCAAAGAAGACTATGCCAACCAATATGGTTGTATATTCCTCATTAATTTGTTCTGATCTGCAAGTAACATTCTGATTCGAGTGAATATCTAAACCAATAAAGACAAGGAGTTCCTACTGAACAAATCCTTTGTCGATTAAAGATACAAAAGGACATGGACCTTCAATCAAGAGAAAAGTACAGGCAGGGACATCATGGAGACCCTTTATCTATTTTATTAGAGCTCGATATTCTCATGCTCAGTTAAATTGGAAATTCTCGTCTGCTGCATATTAATATGTGTTAAACTAAGCAACTTAGGAATTTATGACCAAGGGAAAATGAAACTTTGTACCACATATCCAATTAAATAGCCCTCCGATTTGATCTTGGCTTCCTCACAAAGCTTAATCTCAGCATCTTAAGGCGTCTCCTTTTCTTCACCATCTTCTCTGGTAATGTCAACCTCTTTTTCACCTTTTTCTCCTTCTTCACCTTCACATACCTCTTGTCAATCTTATATGCCTTTGGTGTGACAGGCACACGGCGAGCAACTGCTTCCTTGAACAGTGCATTTGCTCTCTCACCTTCGTTGTGTGTAGCTAACTTTTCGATCAACAAACTATAAGTCTTGACTCCAGGAGCATGCCCATACCCTTTCATCATCCGGAACACCTTCATTGCATGCTCCACCCTTTCAATTCCACACAAAATCTTAACAAAGCTATAGTAGGCCTTTCTATCGAGTTTATCTCGAAACCCAGCTGATCGCATCCACCCAACCATCTCATCCCCCTCAGATACTCGTGCAGCCTGATACAAGCTCCGGATTAAGGCAAGATACGTCTCGGCATCAGGCGAGCACCCCCATTCGCTCATTCTCCTAAATGTTTTCATGGCATCCTCAGTCATCCGGATCTTACATAGATTAGAGATGAGCACACGGAATGTCTCGGCATCACGAGGTATACCTGCAGATTCCATCTCAAAGAGGATCTTCTCAGCCTCATGCTGCAGACAAAGTGGATCCTTTTTCCGGCACAGCCGGCAAACACAATCCAAGATGGCATTATACGCAGGGGTTCCAAGATCAAATCCTCCCCGAATGATCTCACCCATCAGCCGACGGGCTTCCTCGAGCTTGCCAGCGTCGCACCAGCCTCGGACCAGAGCGTTACAAATCCCCTCATCAGGGAAGACTTCGGTCGCATACTGCTTCACGGCACCCTCAGCATGGCCAGGGAATCCGTGTTCAGCGAGGGAGGCGACCAGGGACGAGAGAGCTGCAGCGTCCCGGCGGATGCCAAGTTCAGTAGGAGCGGCATCAAAGAAGCGGAGGGCTTGGGTGGGACGGCCAGCGCGGGCGAGGCGTTCGAGGGCGGCGTTGAAGGCAAGAGGCCCGACGGTGCTGCGGAACTCGGCAAGCAGGCCGTCGATGGCCTTGAAGTCCTTGCGCCGGCCGAGGAAGTTGACGACTAAGGAGAGGGACGCATCGGATGGGGTGAAGGAGCGGTAGCCGACGATCCAGCGGTAGAGATCGACAGCGGATCGGCCAGCCGCATGGGAGAGATCGAGGATCTCGGCGAGCAACGAGGTGTCGAAGCGAACGTCTGAGAAATGGAGGGAGAAGTAGCCAGGGAGGTCGAGGGCAGGGGCGGAGGAAGAGGAATCGGAATCGGCGGACGATATCTTGACTAGCTCCGCAGAGATGGAGCAAGCAAGGTCGGAGGGGGAAGCGGAGGAAGATGAGAAGGGTCGGAAAGGAGACGAGGGGTAGATGGGAGGAAGGATCGGGCGGCGGAGAGGCGGCGGAGGAGGGGAGGAAGGGAAGTTGGAGGATTGACGGACGAGCCGGCGGAGCAAGTGGCGGAGGGGCGGTTGTCGCCACATTTCGGTAGGCGTCTGCGGTAACGGCGGACTGGACAGTGGACGGCGGCGAGGTAAGCGCAAGAGATTTTAGGGCGCGATCATTTGACGAAATAACAATTCCGCCCTTAACCATATAAAGAATTTCAACTAGACCCTCAGAAATCTAGTCTTCCACTAATATATTTATATATTTTAGGATACAACGTAATATTTTTTTTACTTTTATTGGGGATTTATCATCAATGGTTGTTGTTTCCTTTAACAAATTCTATTTTATTTTTATTTTTTATTACATAAAATATGGTGATAAAAGAGTTTTACTTTAATTATTTAATTTGTTTACGTGGAAGAAAATTGATATAATTATTCATATTTCTCTTATATAATTTATGCAATCTAAAAGGTCGATCTCCGCTCCGTAATACTCATTCCTAATAAAATTAGAATTCCAATCTTTTTAATGAAATTCATTTGGTTGAACGAAAGAATAAAAAAAAATTTCACAAACTGGTTCATGAAACATTTTTATACAACAATTTTTTTTCTCCTGTATATTTTTTATCCAATTATACTTTCCCTTGGATAAAAACTATAAAAAATGGTTTTAAAAAGACTTATAAAATTACACATAAAATTCTATAATTAATATCTAATTTTCATAATAAAAATCGTTTCGCACTCAATTCCATAAGATACACAAACCTTCAAAACTGATTATTTCGCCGCGCATATCGTTTTATTTGTCATCAATTGTGTTTTCCATTGTGTGATGTTTAGGCAGCGTTTGATTCGTGAAAGAATTTTTCATTTTTTTTTTTAGAAAATAAAAAATAATTTTTTAATATTTTTTAATTTTTTAGAAAATATTTTTTAATTTTTTAGAAAACGAAAATGATTTTTTGAAGTTTTTTAATTTTTTAAAAAATACTTTTTTATTTTCTAAAAAACGAAAATAGAAATCAACCAAATACATTTTCTCGTTTTCTCCGGAAAAAAAAAAATTCTCTATGCCAAATACCCCCTTAATTTTTTTTTTTCAAAATCCATAAGTCGAAGAAAAGGACCTGCTACGACCAGTCCTCACATCGCTTCTTTTTTTCACTATTTAGTAACTAAATTTAAGCTTACATGAAAAAAAGATAAAATCACCATCCGTCTCGTAGAAATAGAACATTTCCTTCCCACGGCCTTCCACGGTGACAGTCGCGGATCGAATCTTTCACGGTCTTACTAATTATATCAAAATTCAAAGAATCCCTATAATTTATCTATTTATCTCTCATAATGATTCTGAAATGGATTGATAAGAATATTTGCAACCTTTTAAGAAAATAGAACATTTCTCATTAGTCAAAGGGTAGAAAAAAGCAGTGACCGTTAAACTTCAACCGAAGCATTGTCGACATGAAACTATATAATAATACACGATCAAGTCTTTTACCAATGACGCAGAATGCAAGGAGAGCGATAAATTGCTTTTTCCACTTTTCCTCACTTGCTGCCGCCGCCATCGCCAAACAGGAAGCCCAGAGAAGAGCCTCCACCCGGAGCAGCTTGCACCTTCGTCGATGGGCGATCCTGGATGGTGAAGAATTCAGAATTAGCTCCAGAATGTCGATGGAAAGACATCCGCTGAGTATGAATATGTATTTCTAAATGGGTTATACCACATGCTCATTGCGTTACCACTACCAATATTAAGGCTTGACATTGTCTAAACTCTCGAGTTAGCAGAATCACAAAGGTTGTGTGTGTGTGTGTGTTTTTTCCTACTAAGCATAAACTGATTATAAAAAGAATTAACTACAATACAAAACCATGACTATTTAGATGATGAAATTACCCATTAAAAAGGTAAATTGAAGCTGCATCGCCAAGAAATTGCCAGTGTGGCTTCCGTCCCCAATTTAAAACCAAGGGATTACAAAGCATATGTAGGAAACATATGAAGAGCTATGGTAAATATATATGTAATGATCAATAAATGCAAACTATAATTTAAGTTTTTAGAGGCTATTTGAAACATGAATTTCTTCCCTTTTTCATTGGGTTGGTTCTACTTGTTTGAAACAAACTAACATAAACTGGAGGGGCTATGTTTTTTCTCATTCTATTTCTAAGTAAATAATATTACATTATCTGATAAAACATTCTTATTTCAGTAAGTAAATAGCAAACTAAAAACCATATGCAAGCCCACATATGTATTTGCAGCCAAGGCATCTGTCATACTCTGAAATGATATGCATATATCTACAGACACACGAAACCATTGTTTAAACAATGCATGAAACATAAGAGGTATCCCTGAAAATTAATCCTCAAGATTAGTGCTGTAGTGTAATATGCTACAATTTGCCCTGCTTAATCTGTAAACCTACGATCCTAGTTCATAGATTGGTTTGGACAAACTACAATCAAATAAAGTTTGGAGCTTTAGATTTTAACAAACATAATCTAAAGTTAAATTTGATATTCTGCATATGAACTCCTCGTTTTGCAACAATTGTGACCAGCGACTCTTGCACATTTCCTACCGGAGGGAAATTGAGGCAGGTGGAGGGCAGATTGGAAAGGGAAGGGGAGGTAAAGGGAAAAGTCAGGATTGTTTGCAAGAGGCTGAAAAGGATCTTGAGCTCTTGCAGGTGCGTAGCGACAAGCAATCTCAAAATTCTAAAGTCAAACTCATTTATTGGTATTTGGACTTCCATAGTGTGTTCATTTCAATGTATACAGTAGAAAGGGTCCTCTGTACCTTGGATTCCTTCCCACTCTCTGGTAACATCGTTATGTAGCTCCAAAAGCAACAATAGCCTAAGTTCATGAAGTCCATGCTTATTTTATTGTTGATTAATTAATATATACTTAAGTTCATCTCGCATTTGTACTATGTGCATCAACTAGCTAATTGATATGAACTGCAAAATTAACAACCTTCACCAAGTACCTTCTTGCATTGGCTAACCAGTAATCTTTAAAAATTCCTCCCTTGTTACCACTACCAATGCAAATTTCACAGTGACCTTGACTCCATATCATAGCATCTTCAACCTTATTAATCATTCCATCCCCATGGCCAACCTTATAGCAGTTACTCCATTTGCAAGGTTTTGAAAGATTTTTCCAAGTGGCAGCTAGGTGATCAACCCCACAATTTACTTACAAGTAATGTGCTCCTAAGTTAAAAATTTGGTTTAGTATTTCACAATAAAGAATTAGTCTTGTTTATTGGATAAAAAACAACTGAAAGGTCCACATCAAATAATGGATCATAAAAAAGTAAACCAACATTTTTTTTTCCTTTTTCACTGTATTCATGATAACCTAGTCTGCTTATGCACTTACCTAGCTGCCTATGCGCTTGAACTGCCATAAGGTACCTTACATCACATATGCAACGAGATCACTTGTCTAAAACACTTAAGCAGACACATCTGCATATGTGTATGTGATCTAAAAATAAAACACCCCATTAAAATGAAACTCGGCAAGTCAAATAGACCTAAACCCTCAGGTTAAACCCAATCTGTCCAAAAATAAACACAACCCACTATCAAAAGTAACATGAATTTTGTGTTATACAATAGAAATGAAGAGGCTGGAAAGAATGAAAGATGTGTACAATAAAAATATTTTAATGAAGGAATCTTTGGCATGTAATATTAAGCCGCCAATATATCACTGCATGAAAAGTCAAGGTGTGCTTGTAGTGAATAGATTATTTAGTCTAATCTCAAAAGAGAACAGAGTTTACTCAGATTGAATACACGTGTTCAGTTGTAGACAATCACAGAAGAACTTGTTTCAGATAACTCTATTTCCCGGTTTCATCAAATGAAACAGCATAAATCAAGAGTTAAAAAGTTTTACTATAAAAAAAATAGAAAAAGAAAAAACAAGTAACAACTAGAATAGGTTTTAGGAATACAGTAAAATCAATAAGGTAGATATATAAACGGAAAAATCTCATAGTTCACAAGATGAGAAAATCACATAGAGGTACCTGCGACCAGTTATACAATGATTCATCAATAAGAAATTCACTTTTTTAAGTTCTCCAAATTTATCTTCCATGCAAAAATGTAAGATTCTTTTGAAAACTACATGGTGCAAAGCCAAGGACAGCTTACCGTTATAAAGTTTCCACAGTTCTGCCCATCAGCTCGCTGGTAGTTGTTTGCTAGACTCCCTTGGATACCAGCAGGAATTTGGTCATTATCAACTTGTGTAGCAGGAACTGATTTCTCAACAGGTTCAGCAGGCTCCGTAGCAAATTTAGGAGCTGGTTTCTGAACAGATTCAGCAGGCTCTCCAGCAGATTTAGGAGCGTCACCACTACCAAATAGGTAACCCAGAGAACTTTGACCCCCTCCACAGCTAACACCACGACCCATTTTTACTTTTCGAACTGCAGATTAATATTTTTTGTGGTAAAAGCTGGATTCACTGATTTTAATATAACTCTCAGAAATGTCAATTCTACTGCAACTTCATGGAATCTACTTTATTTAAGAAAAAGATCAAAAAAACAAACATATATTAAGAACAAATTTTCTTTCTAAATGCCCAAAAACTACCGTCAAGGTCGATCTGGGAATTCAAACAAGGTGAACCAAAAAAAAACGAAAATGACAGAGAAAAATCAAATTGCATCGTCTCCGACGTAGTCGAAGAGAAATCAAAACCAAGATCCAACACAAAACTCAGCGAGGAGAGAGATCTGAACGGCGGGACGACAGATCTAGACTTAGGGTTCCACACCTCCATCTTGCCTGATCCGATAACCGATAATACGATAAAAATGATAATACAAAGAAAAGAAGGAATGCGACCACGAAAATGCAATTAGGGCTTGACACCTCTCCTCTTCTTCTCCGATCAGCGAGGCGCTTGGACCCCCGACGTACGCCGGTGGAAAGAGGAGGAGGATTCAAAATCAAAATGGAGAAAGGCTTTGGAGTCGCTTGCTTCTCCTCATATAGGAAAGCAATTTATGTCGCTCCTAATGGGATTCCTACAAACCCCCGCAAGAACCGCTGCCGCTCCGCTGGGGTCCATCGATGCCTTGCTATATCCGACGCAGCACAACTGTCAACTGGTACGAAAATGTTCGGGTAGGAAAAAAAAAATAGAGTTGGAAACGACAGCCTTTCGATTTTACGGATCGGCCATCGGACGGTGCCTTTTTGTTACGGATTATATATATATATATATATATATATATATATAGATATATATATATATATATATATATATATATATACACACATGTTCGATCACCTACGCGCCCGAACCATCCGCGATCGTCCGCTCCTCGCCGACCCACCGCCGCTGTCGTCGTCGTCGCCGTCGCCCCGGCCTCGCCGTACCGACGCGATCGACAGCGTCACTCGCCGTGGCCCGTGAGGAGTTTCGGTCGGTTAGCGGAATCCGTATCGGCCGAAAATCACCAAAGATCATGGTCGTGCGCGGCGCGCCACGCATCGCCGGACGCGATCGGCCTGAATTCGATCGAATCGCCGGAAGCCGACGGCCGGACCGGCATAATCGGTAGTGAATCGCGCATCAATCGGTAGAATCGTCAATCGGCCGAATCACGTCGGCCCGAATCGATCGCCGGCCGGTAATTGTGGCCGAAATCACGGTCGCGATCGACAATCGCCGCCAAGATCGCCGACCGTCGGATCACGGCCGAGGTGCGTATCGATCCCGCCAGGTCCGGCGACCGGAGGTGGCCGGATGGTGCAGCGACGACGGCGACAATGGCGGTGGTCGCGCGCGTCGCGGACGGTTCGGGTGCGCAGGAGATCACTTCTCTCTCTCTCTCTCTCTCTCTCTCTCTCTCTCTCTCTCTCTCTCTCTCTCTATATATATATAGATATATATATATATATATATATATATATATATATATATATATATATATATATATATACACACGTCCATGACCGACCGATCGACCCACCTTCATCGCCCGCCATCGCGCGCCGTCGCCACCTCGGTCGTCGGACTGACGCAACGATGCCCAGTCGTCGGGCGTGTCCGGCGGACTCGGCAGACGGAATCCGACGATTTTCGCGGCCATTTGGCGCCCGCTCGCTCGATCGGGCGGATTCCGGCCGAATCGGCGAATCCAGAGCCCTCGGATCGATGACACAGGCGTCGATGAGTCCGTGGCCGGAGGCGGACGCGCGGCGACGATGGCGAAGTGAAGGTGGTTTGCGTCGCGTTCGATCAGCGATAGCCGTGTGTGTATATATATATATATATATATATATACACACACGAAAATCTTCTACTGCATGATGAAAATTTCCTTGCCGTCACTTCGTGTCCACTCCACGCCGTCCGCCGTCGGTCCGACCGTGGCCGCCGACCGCACGATCGACGGCGTCGACTTCGGCGGATCGACGCGACTCGGATTAAGCCGATTAAGCGCTGGAATCCGATGAAACCTACAAAATCGAAATCTGGCGTGAAAAGAGAGATTTAGTCATTCTATAAATGTCTCTTTCCCTTTTTTATATTTAATTTTCGATATAATTGTTCAAAAGTTTCAGTCTTAGCTTTATTCACTGTTTTCTTAACTTTTTTCTTGACTATTATATATTTTTTAAAATTTTCCTCATTTTTACAAATATATAATTCTTTATATATTTCTAATTTTTTTCTCACTTTCTCTTATACTTTTTCATTCCACCATCAAGATTCCTTATTTGGGGTGCATGCTCCTTTGACTCACCGAGTACACTTTTGACTACAATCTTCAACTTTGATATCATCTTATCTCATGTCGTATTAGAGTCACCGTATATTTCATCTAATACTTGTATTCCTATCTTTTCTTTAAATATGTTTTGTTTCTGATCTTTTAACTTTCACCACTTAATTTTAAGAGTCATATATATTTTCCTTCTATTAATACTATATTTGAGACGTATATCCAATATTACTAACCTATGTTGGAAAGTTAAGCTTTCTCCCGAGATAATTCTATAATCTTTATAAATTTTTCTATCTCTCTTCCTAACTATCAGAAAGTAAATTTGTGATTTATTATTTCCACTTTTGAACGTGACCAATGTTTTTCTATTTTCTTAAAAAATATATTAGCTAATATAAGATCATATGCTATCGCAAAATCCAATATAATTTTATCTTTTTCATTTCTTGTTCCAAACTCATAACTCTAATGCACCCTCTCATATTCCTCATTTTTCACTCCGACATGTCCATTTAAATCGTCTCCTATTAAAATTATTTCGTTTGATGAAATATTTTGTAATACTTAATCTAGATTATCCCAAAATCTTAATTTGATATTTTCATCTAACCCTATTTTAGATGCATTTATTTTTTATTTTTTATTTTTTATTTTTTTTTTTGATTTACAAGTGGTATCCAAGCTTCGCCCGACTAGTCCACTTGGAACCTTACCCTCACTGACCTCAAGAGTCTCCTCCACAAGGGTAATCATCGAAGACGCCACCAAGTCGTCGTGAGGGTTTAACGCCAATCGTGGTCCGCACCACACCAACCCATTGGTAAAGGGAACCCGCCTCCATGACATGGCGAGTGGAAAGCAGCGGAATTCCTCATGGCAAGCGGGGATCGAACCATGGCTTGCTCCAGGGACCCCCCAAGCTCTTACCGACGCGTCATTGCCCTGGGGGCTATTTTAGATGCATTTATACTAATTATGTTCATAGTTTTTTCTTCACTACTATTTTGAGAGTTATAATTCTATCTCCCTTTCTAATTACTTTTACAACTTTATCTTTTAACAAAATATTTACAATAATATCAACTTCATTTCTTGTTTTACTCTTTCCTATATACCATAAGAAACCCGAATTCTCTATCATTTTTACCTCCTCGCCTACCCATTTTGTCTCTTGTACACACAATATTAATTATTCTCCTAAATATCGTATCTATTACCTCAATTGCTTTACCAGTAAAAATTCCTATGTTTCATGTATCAAATCTTTAACTATTAATTTTTCTATAATATTTATTCTTATCTAACCTATGATGTGAAAACTCTTATTTAACATTACATTCAAATTCTCATGGAATATAACGATCCTTGCTGATACGTTACAATCAAACCTTGTAACGCGAACCCTTACATACTTATCACTACACCTACATTTTAGAGATATAACAATCATTACTGAGACGTTACAGTCGGATCCTATAATGCGTTCTTTTCGGAAAACAACTAGCATTAGTACAATAATCGGATTGATTCATTCATTAAATATTTATCTTAGTTTAACGTTAATCAAATGTAATCCTCTTATTTTATTCGGACTCAAGATCGATCACAATAAGAATAACTCATGCGGAGTAAACAAAAACAAAAAAAAAAAAGGTCCTGATCAATGTCTTCGGAATTTCCATATGCAGTTTCAAATTCATTGAGGGTAGCAAAAGCACGTTGCAGCTGCCCCAACGATGCATGTGCATATATCTTTGCAATGTATGCCTCAGGATTTGGGGCACTCTTTTGACGCAATGAACGTCGCAGAATTGACCAGGCAGCCTCCAAAAGTGTAGAGTTGAATGTTCTTCCCCAGTGGTAAATGCTGTGATGGCTAAACCTTCCCCAGCAGAAAGAACTGGTGCTCTAGCATTCTCACCACGAGCAATCCATCGAGCCAGAAACTCCAAGGAGAAATATACCAATTTGCTATGATCTGCTCGCAAAGCTACATCTGCAATATAGTTACACGAGTACCAGCTTGGGCATAAGGCTTTGTTTTGGTCTGTTGTCTGGAAGAACACCAATCAGAAAAACCAAATCAAAACAAACATAAAACTAAAGATTAAAAGATGACAAAGTTTATATACCAAGGATCTCCAAATTGCAATAAAACAGAAATCCATTGCAGGCAACACATATGCACGAACTATTACATATTAGAAATATGAGATATTCACTGAGCAATGATGGATGCGAGGGTGTCCAACTTCCCAGCTTTAACACAACTCCGAACACAATCCATAAAGACACTTGATGATATCATGTAACCAGACTTTAAATTGAAATCCATATACTTAAAGGCAGAATCTATCTGATTCGTCAAAAATCAAAAGGTCAATGACCAAATTGTATGATTCACCATCTGGTATAAAGCGGCATCTTCCTGAAGTCAATCAATAAACAAATCATATTAAAAGGTACGATCGTGTCAAACAAATAGCAAAAATAAATTAATTTACTAGAACCTAGCATCCATGTCTCCTAAATTGCAAAGAAAACTTTATAAAGAAGCTTGTAGACGTATAATTATTTGCCGGACTGAAAAAAATAAACATTCTGTACAACCGAATTGGCCACGCCACCACTGAATTTAAACATCCAGCTTGAAATTCACATCATGCTTAGCAGCTTGTCAATGTAAACTTCAATTGTTAACTATAATTTTAAGCGTGTATGCTATAAAGACATATGAGCATGTGACCCAAGATATGAAATGTCGTAAAATATACAAGTGTGTATGCTTGTGTTCATGCCAACCAGATATAATAATGTCATGATATAGAAATAGGAAATAGAACTAATAGAACAGAAGAGCAGGACTTCAGAACTGACCCCAAAGGATGAACAGTTAAATGAACAAAAGAAAATGGAACCAAAGAGCATTCTTATTATAATTGCATCTATCTAGTTTTTCGACCAGTTCATTCATATAGGCTGTTGGGTTTTTCCGAGCCGCAAAAACCGCTTTTTGCGTTGCGGAAACCTCGGAAGCCCCGGCCACGGATCCGTGCGAAGTATAAAAAATATAAAAACATGTATGTGCTTACAAAAACCCTAGATCTACCTTAGATCTAAGAGGTTAGAACATTACCCTCGTAGCGATGCCCTTCGTTTATCCCGCTCGTCCAAAAGTTCGCCGGAACTCGAGAGTGTCAAGTGCACACTCCTCTATGGTATCCACACAAGCAATAGGTGGAGAAAGAGACAAACTTGAGTGTGCTAGCACTCCTAGAAGATCTCGGCAAGATGAGGTTGGGAGAGGTAGAGAGCTTGAGAGAAAAATTCCAAGGAAGAAGATGAAGTTGGAATGAGTAACTCACAAAATGAATTCCCACTTTGAAACCCCTAAAGTGGCCGGCCACTTCAAGGGGTTACATGCATGCATGTAACTCCCATGACCTTGGTCTCCCTCATGATGTGGCACCAATTGACAAAGTCAATGATGATGTGGAGCATCATCATTGGCGACCATGCCAAGTCATCATCATGACATGACATTTGGTCAAGTCAAACTTGACCTTTCATCTTCCCTCTCAAGTCAAGTCAAACTTGACCTCTAATCTCCCATGGTTGATCAAATCTAACCACTTGACTCAAGTCAATTTAATTTAATGAATCTCTATTCATTTAATTTAAATTGATTTGATGAATCAAATCTAAATTAGACTCATTCAACACTTGAATCAGCTTGAGTCTAACTCAATTAGTCTAATTTGGATTACTCTTAATCCAATTTGGTTCATCCCATGAACCTAATCCTCATGGTTCATCATATGAACCTAATCTCCATCTAATTGCTCTTATGTGTGTGACCCTATAGGTTCTTGTAGCGTTGGCAATGTCCTAAACCGATTTAGGAACATAAGCGATGGCGGTATCTAGCAACACATCATTGCTACCCAAGTTACAAGAATGTTGAGCTCCAACATCACCTTTGTGACTACTAATTGTGACTCTCACAATATGTGACAATGTCCCTCTATCCTTGACATCTAGATTGACCAATCGAGGCATAGGCCGTGTCATCCTCAGTGCAATCTAAATCTTGAACTCAGTAGACTCACTCTAATCAAATGAGCTCAATATCTCATATTGACTCATTTGGGCATGTCATGCGCCGTGGTCTCACTCTATCAAGAATATCGATGTCACCCCCGTCATATAGGAGGGATAGATCCCATCTACATCACTCACATCCCTCCGCATAATTCGTTACATACCCGATGTCGCCTTTATAGTCCACCCATTTACGGGTGACGTTTGTGAACCAAAGTATACAACTCATATGTAAGGAACACTTCGGTCTGGACTAATAGTCATGTTAATAGCCACACGAAAGTATATGACACTCATATAACGATCCATGATACTTTCTCATGGCGTCATTCGAAGATACATTCTCCAATGCATACCCATGTGTAAACTTGATATCTCATATCCATGACTTGTGAGATCAAGTCATCTTGTTGACCTACATGCTAGTCTCTACGCATTAACATTGTCCCTGAATGTTAATACTCGACTAGGAATGATTAAGAGTAGTGTTCTCTATATCATCTCATTATCGATTCAACCAATCGATTGATATAGATAAGAACCTACTACTCAAGGACATTATTATATTTAGTTATTTGGCACCAATACAAGTAAATATAATAACCATGCCTTTATAAATAGGAATATGATACAATAAAGTCCATACAACAATCATCACATGGTGATTGGGCACTAACAATCTCCCACCTAAAGACTAAGTGTGAATCAGTCATCTGTATCTAATACCCGATGACTGTGTGACCATCATGCTTTCGTGCGAAAGCCTCGTCAAGGATCTGCGATGTTAGCCTCGTGGGTACTCTGCGAATATTCACATCTCCTCATCGATAATCTCTCGAATGAGATGGAAGCACCGATATATTCGGCCTCTGTTGTAAAATCAAGAATCGTGTCAACTATTCTATTCCACGCCACTATTAAAGCAAAACACGAACCACGATTGCGATCTATAATCATCCTGGTTTGAGTCATCATTGTAACCTCTAGCTCTCTCATCGCCTCGAATATCAAGAAATATTCTTTAGTCCTTCTCAAGTACTTAAGAATATTCTCGACTACTATCGATGACGCCACGGATCTGACTAGTATCTACGTCGTATGCTCAATCTGAGACATCAGAGTACATGCACGGCGTGCATGATAGATCCTATAGCGGAAGTGGGATCTTATCCACGGTCTCTCCTCTCTAGAAGAGGACTTTGAGTCTTCGAAGACTCACACCATGTCCAAGTCCTTTCTTGGTCTGCAAAACCAAGTAATATCTGGTCAATGTATGTACTCGACTTAAAGGCAGCAATCTCTTAGATCTATCTCTATAGATCTTGATGCCTAGAATCTCGCTTCACTAAGTCTTTCATCGAGAAGCCGTCGAGCCAAGTCTTCACAGATCGTAGCGAAGGGATGTCATTCTAATGAAGCGTATGTCATCCACATACAATACAAGGAAGACAACTGTGTTCCCATCAACCTCTTGTAGACACGGGGTTCATCTTCATTCTTGATGAAACCAAACTGTTTGATCGCATCATCGAATCGAAGATTCCAGCCCGAAGCTTGCTGCCCGTAAATGGATCGGCTTGCATACCTTCCCAAGATGTGGATCTACAAAACCCTCGTGTAGTGTACACATCCTCGAGCAAGTTTCCATTCGAAACGCGGTTTTGACATCCATCCATCATCTCATGTTGGTATCTTTGCGCAAGAGCAAGATCCGAATGGACTTAAACATCGCCATCTTGGAGAAAAGGTTTCATCATACCAATACTACTCGACCTTTTTAGCCACCAATCGCTTATGCGCTCGTAAGTCCATCCATGTCAGTCCTCCTCCTAAAGACCCACTTACACCCAATGGGTTTGACCCCTTCAGGTAGATCAACCAAAGTCCATACTTGGTTGGTGTACATGGATTCCATCTCTGATCTCATGGCCTCTGGCTCTAGCCATTTCGAATCGCTCACTCGATAGAGGTAGGCTCATTCTCAATGAGGCATTCGTCATCGTGGTGAGACAAGAGAAATGAATATCTCAGTGACGACCCTATCGATCTGCGAAAGAGGTAGTCTACGTGAACAGTGGTTGTTCCACAACTCTTTCTGATAACCTCATCACCCACAACACTTTGTGGTTCTCAACCTCCATCAAGGCCTCTTATGGTCCTTATCTTGAATTTCTTCAAGATCGAAGGTACTCACTAGTTTTTCTAAAACAAAATCCCTTTCTAGAAAAACTCCAGTCTTACACAAACACTTTGGCTGGAATGTAAATAATATCCCTTCAGATCCTCGGATATCCAACACAAATAGCACCTATCGGATTTGGGTCCCGGTTTATGCGAGACTGGCGTCGAGCGTAAGCACAACCCCAAATCCTCATAAAAGACATCATGGGATTTCTCCATCCATATCAGATATGGTGTCTTTATCAGATCTTGGATAGTACATGCTTAAGGGTAAAGGTCTGCTGTTCAGAGCATATCCCCAAAAGGATATAAGAAGATCTGTGACTCATCATGATCGTATTATATCTAATAGGGTATGATTCCTCCTTTCGGATACACCATTCCACTGTGGTGTTCCAGGAGGAGTAAGTTGGGATAGAATCCCACACTCAGCTAGATAGTCACGAAACTCATGGTTAAGGTATTCTTCACCTCGATCTGATCGAAGTATCTTAATACTCTTGCCAAGCTGGTTTTGTACTTCATTCTTGAATTCTTTGAACTTTTCAAAGGATTACGATTTCAGGTCATAAGATACACATAACCATATCTCAAGTCATCAAGATGTAATGTAATCAGAATCACCACCTCTAGCAAAGAATTGGAAAGGACCACATACATCACTATATATAAGTCCTAACAAATATGTTGCTCTTTCGTCATCCACTAAACAAGCGGTCTTCATCTTAAAAGGCAAGATTCGCATGTCTCATATGATTCAAAATCAATGAGTCTAGCGGCCCATCCTTATGGAGCCGAGATAAGCGACTCTCATTTATGACTGTGACGATGCAGAGAGATAGGTTTGGTTCAACTCGTTTTGACTTGAACCTCTTGTACTTATGTTATAGATGGGCTCTCTAAGTCTAGAAAGTAGAGTCCGTTCATTAGAGGTGCACTACAATAGAACATATCATTTAAATAAACTGAACAACATTTGTTCTTTTATTATAAAAAACCTTTCTTAAACAAGAAATCAAATGATGTTCTTAGTTAAAGGCAACACATAACAAACATTCATCTAATTCTAGTCTGACCTAGAGGCGAGATAGATCATAAGTTCTACAAGTGAACCCACCCTTGCCATACTGCACCGTAGGTCCACCTCGCCTTCACAATGCCTGCGCTATTTCTCGCACATCGGGTACAAAATGTGAGATACATCCGTATCTAATACCCATGATGAAGAAATAGATAGATTGACTTCATAACATTTATACGCAAGTAGAAGTCTCTTCTCTTCTTAAGATCTTCAGATATGCCTTGTAGTTACGCTTCCGCGGTGTCCCGCCCTTCGCAGCGAAGCAAGCCCCTTCCTCGCTACCTCCTCCTTTGGGTTTAAGTTCTTCGCTCGCTTGGCGAGACTTTCCCTTACCTTTAGGCTCGCTTGCCTTTCTTCTTCTCGCACCATCAAATGGTGTCATGATTCTTCTTAAGGTTAAGAAGCTATTCTCGAGCATCTTTCAGTAACGGCTTATCAATTTCATTAGTTATAATTCACATAAATTGATTGAAGGCTTGCGGTGCAAGATCGGTCGATGGCCACTCTTGGCCAAGTGGGAATCCACCTTTGAGGTTTTCACGCATAATCATCATCTTGAGTGCGTACATGTACTCTCACGAGTCCCTTCGGATCTTGGACCCAAATAATGCCTTAGACTTCATATCTCTACGCTTTTGTCCTTGATAGATAAGACGAAGATGTCCAACCATATCATAGCATTCATGAACTCGTGTTGCTTAAAGCTCGAGTTCATGGTCATGAGCATAAGACATGGCACATCTAACGATCATTGATGCTTCTTGTAAGCATCTTTTCGGCTAGCGGCGATGGCGAGAGGTGCCTCCGAATACGCTCAGACGTCTGACTTCCTTTCTTGGGTGAGAACAATTCTCAAGTTCTGTATCACCAGGAAATTTGCTCCATTGAGCTTGTCCTTCTCAAGGACAGATCGCAGAGAGAGAGTGTTCGTATTTATCGACATAGTTATCTACAACATACAATGCAGAGAATTAATATCATATTCCTTTTATCATTTAATTAGGTCTTTAATCAAATGATGCTCCCACTGAATTATAGGAATTTTTTTTTTGTAGAATCGAGTTATGGATGTGGTCAAACCACATTACTAGATTCATACAAACTAGCTATAATTCTTGTGGGATAAGATCCACATCATACTAAGCCTTGAGTTAGCTTTGGCTAAATCGCCCAAGACTTAGTATGATCGGTGGGTAACACATTACCGATTACATCTCTATGCAACTCTTGTTTATAGGATCAAGACCCACATTTACAAAAGACCTTGAGTTAACTTTGGCTAAATCGCCCAAGATTTAGTGTAAATGCGATCTAGACCTATCGTTCCAACGATTGGAATATGCCTATAGTTCTACTCGATCCAATTGAGTTTAACTAGTTTTGCTCAATCTAATTGAGCTTACTCTAACCCCAAGAATGATAGGCGGGACCAAGATTATCCCTCCGCACCCTACCAAGATAATATGCGTTGCTCTGCTTTGGCAGATTCAACAACAACAAATGATCGAGGTAGTGATGGGTATCAAGGCTCAGTAGGCATTTTCGAGTTAATTCGATTATGATCTAATCTAATCGTAATGTGTATCTTATACGCATTTAGGCCTTTATTATCCTATATTAGCATGCATCATATACATACATTCATTATTCTAGCATGCATCTGAAAGGTTTTTTCCGGAAGCTCTGATACCAATTGAAGGGATTTCCCTTGTCGAGTCCGTGAGGAGAAACTTCGCTTCCCGCCGCCTCGGTTGTGACACGGTGATCCCCTGTCGATTAAAAATTTAATCCTAGACAAAAGGGATTCCCAAAGCAACCAAGTCATCGTCGTGCTATTCGTTTAGAGAGGTCACTTGAACAAACTAGTTGTTCAAGCGACCATTCTCTATTCTACGAGTAGCTGCGGAATCGACGATGTCCGGATCGCCAGTTTTTGTGTTTATACTCGGGATCTCAGTATTATTTAGCCTATTTACAGAAATATAACATGCTTATATTTGTAAAACAAAAACAAGCAATGAATAAAAGAGAAAGAAGAATAGGTATACCTCTTGCTTTAATGTATGACCTTCCTCCTTTTGACGTCGTGTGACGACAATCCACCAAAAGTCGAAGCTCCTAGATCGAAAAACTTCCTTCCTTGCTTTTCCCAAGCAAGAGGAAGAAGAGAAACAATGTTTTTCTCCTTCCAAACTCAACCAACAAGGAGCTATGAAAGTCCTGTCACGGCCAACTAGAAGGAGAAGGAGATGGTGGAAAACTACCAAGACACCAAGGGAAACCCTATATCTTGTTTCCACCACCTAAGGAGAAGAAGAAGGGGACTTTGGGTGCCGGCTAAGGTTGGAAAAGAGATGGAAAAGGCTGCTGGATGTTGGCCCAAAGAGGAAGAAGAAGAGAGAAAGAACCTTCCTTATTTGGTGCCACCCTAGCCTCAAAACCCTAATCCCAATCCTATCTCAAATAGGATTGCTCCTTGCCACCCAAACCCTAGCTCTCCTCCTATTCATCATGTCATCCACGACCACTCCCCATGCCCTCCTTTTATAGAGTTAGGGATAAGTCATGAATTAATCTCCTCCATTGGTTCTAGGGATTTAATCTCAACCGTCGGATCTAGAGATTTAATCTCAACCGTCGGATCTTAGAGATTTAATCTCTACCAATGGATCTTAGTGTTTTGTTTCTATCCATAGGATCTAAGCATCTTGAGGTGTTAATGGGCTACATTAGGGACCATGAGGAGGAGTTGGGTCTTGGCCACCCATGGATCAAGCCCACATAAAGTCCGATCCACTAATGATGGTCCAATCCACTAAAGGTCCATCATTGATCTACCTCACCAACCCCCATATGATAATATGGGCTCCATATATTATTTGTACATTTTCTCCCCGTGTTTAAGATCTCGAATGTCCGTTGAATAATTAATTTACTGACCATTAATTAATCAACATCTAACTCCTTGAGTAGTACCACTCAACCTTTTCATCATGCCGGACCTAGTCCATCTGCAGGGTTTACATGATGAACCTTATGAGCTCCTCAAGGGGACATCATCATCCTAATATATAGACACGCTTCTCCTATATAATTAACGACACCATATAAATAATATCATCTCCAACTTAAAGTCTATCGATTTAATCTATAAATCTCGTTGGTAAATCAAAGAGATGAGTACGTAATATATGTGCGTTATTATATGGGATTAAGAGCGTATTAAATAATATCCGAGGTCGGTCGATTATGTAGTCGTGAATAAATCGAATCACCTCGTGTTTGGCCCCGCCAATACACACAAAGTGCACTAGTGTGATTCTATGGTCAAGACAAACCAATACCAAATCACACTACAACCATTCCGATGGTTTGCCCAAAGTCATCTCGGTTGTGAGCCTTTACTTATACTTTACAAGGAGCCGATAACATGATCTCCCGTGTGACACCACACACCATGTTATCTACAATGTAACGTATAGACAATATGCATAAATATAGGCAAACAATGATCATGTGATTCTTATTTCAAAATAAAGATGCTCATACAAAAGAGCTAGGCTTTCAGTATACATCCCAACAGCATCATATACATATAAGAAAATTATCCTAGCATGCATCATATACATACAAGAAAATTATCCTAGTATGCATCATATACATACAAGCATTATTCTACTAGCATGCATCACATACATACAAGCAAAAATCAATTAAATATATATATATATATATCAACATATATATATATATATAATTAAATGTGATATAGTCATGGCCCTACTACGATCTTCTCAAGCCAATGAGAAGATCGGACGGTCAATCTAAGGCTAGCGGCTTCTCCAAGCGCTTCCTTTGACCGTCATGTGTCGTCGTCACCCTTCTCGTAATCTCGTCTTCGAGTGGACTTTCCACCGCTCCATTTTGTACATTACAAATATGAAACTCGAGTTACATTCGAGTCTAAAAACTAATTACAACTAGAATATCAAAAGAAGAGGTACGACGCGCAGGTCGCATACACTATACAATACGCACAACCACAAAACGGCACGCAGGCCGTATTATAAATTACAACACACATAATCCAATCAAATTGGGATCATTGGGCCATGACAATCACAGAATTATACATAATTCTAAATTATGTATTTTTACAGAAATTTCTATAATTTTTCCTAATTTTTTTTTTCAAATTAATGAGTCACCTCTCAGAATCTGGTCCCCGCTGCGGTTTTTCGGCGCGATCGCGGACAAAGCCCTTTCGAGGATAGGGTATACTCATACCGCAAAATTAACTCATGAGTGTCCCTACTACGATTCTACAGCGACTTAAGTCGCTGTCCCAAAAACCTAAAGCGAGAACTCGCCGTTTCGTAGAGTTTTTCTCGACGGTTGAAGCCTACAAGTGTCCCAACACTTGTTGCTTCGACTCTTTAGGAAAAATACCCAAAAATTCTA
This sequence comes from Wurfbainia villosa, assembly GCA_025175895.1. NCBI lineage: Eukaryota > Viridiplantae > Streptophyta > Magnoliopsida > Zingiberales > Zingiberaceae > Wurfbainia > Wurfbainia villosa. The sequence goes on along the minus strand of JAKLTH010000267.1, from coordinate 1,012,838 downwards.
TAAAATTAGGAAATTTACAGAAATATATAAATCTGTAATTTTTATATCTAATACAAAAATTACAAAGACGAAACACATACATGCTTCGCACGTGGCTCTGATACCACTGTTGGGTTTTTCCGAGCCGCAAAAACCGCTTTTTGCGTTGCGGAAACCTCGGAAGCCCCGACCACGGATCCGTGCGAAGTATAAAAAATATAAAAACATGTATGTGCTTACAAAAACCCTAGATTTACCTTAGATCTAAGAGGTTAGAACATTACCCTCGTAGCGATGCCCTTCGCTTATCCCGCTCGTCCAAAAGTTCACCGGAACTCGAGAGTGTCAAGTGCACACTCCTCTATGGTATCCACACAAGCAATAGGTGGAGAAAGAGACAAACTTGAGTGTGCTAGCACTCCTAGAAGATCTCGGCAAGATGAGGTTGGGAGAGGTAGAGAGCTTGAGAGAAAAATTCCAAGGAAGAAGATGAAGTTGGAATGAGTAACTCACAAAATGAATTCCCACTTTGAAAACCCTAAAGTGGCCGGCCACTTCAAGGAAGGGGGTTACATGCATGCATGTAACTCCCATGACCCTTGGTCTCCCTCATGATGTGGCACCAATTGACAAAGTCAATGATGATGTGGAGCATCATCATTGGTCGGCCATGCCAAGTCATCATCATGACATGGTATTTGGTCAAGTCAAACTTGACCTTTCATCTTCCCTCTCAAGTCAAGTCAAACTTGACCTCTAATCTCCCATGGTTGATCAAATCTAACCACTTGACTCAAGTCAATTTAATTTAATGAATCTCTATTCATTTAATTTAAATTGATTTGATGAATCAAATCTAAATTAGACTCATTCAACACTTGAATCAACTTGAGTCTAACTCAATTAGTCTAATTTGGATTACTCTTAATCCAATTTGGTTCTTCCCATGAACCTAATCCTCATGATTCATTATATGAACCTAATCTCCATCTAATTGCTCTTATGTGTGTGACCCTATAGGTTCTTGTAACATTGGCAATGTCCCTAAACCGATTTAGGAACATAAGCAATGAGCGGTATCTAGCAACACATCATTGCTACCCAAGTTACAAGAATGTTGAGCTCCAACATCACCTTTGTGACTACTAATCTTGTGACTCTCACATATGTGACAATGTCCCTCTATCGACATCTAGATTGACCAATCGAGGCATAGGCAGTGTCATCCCTCTGCAATCTAAATCTTGAACTCCAAGTAGACTCACTCTAATCAAATGAGCTCAATATCTCATATTGACTCATTTGGGCATGGCCATGCACTTCGTGGTCTCACTCTATCAAGAATATCGATGTCACCCCCGTCATATAGGAGGGATAGATCTCATCTATATCACTCACATCCCTCCGCATAATTTGTTACATACTCAGTAATCGCCTTTATAGTCCACCCATTTACGGGTGACGTTTGACGAAGCCAAAGTATGCAACTCCTTATGTAGGGAACCATGGTGACTTCAGGTCTAAGGACTAATAGTCATACTAATAGCCACATGAGAAAGTATATGACACTCATATAACGATCCATGATACTTTCTCATGGCGGGTCATTCAGTATACATTCTCCAATGCATATCCATGTGTCAACTTGATATCTCATATCCATGACTTGTGAGATCAAGTCATTTTGTTGACCTACATGCTAGTCTATACGCATTAACATTGTCCCTGAATGTTAATACTCGACTAGGAATGATTAAGAATAGTGTTCTCTATATCATCTCATTATCGATTCAACCAATCGATTGATATAGATAAGAACCTATTACTCAAGGACATTATTATATTTAGTTATTTGGCACCAATACAAGTAAATATAATAATCATGCCTTTATAAATAGAAATATGATACAATAAAGTTCATACAACAATCATCACATGATTGACTCTAGGGCTTTCACTAACATAGGCAGCATAAGAACTGTGCTTCCATAACACCAAAAACGCAACTGGAAGGTCTTTCACTGCCCAACATAATCTGACACTGCAAAGTGTACAATCAATCAAAGAATAACAATGCTAGCCACTGACTTGTGTGTGGTTCAAGTTTCTCCTATAACTCCACAAGTTAATATCAGTATACATGATATACGCATGCAGCCATTTTCATTGAGGGAATCAACTCCAATATCCCCAGATAGAGAAACTAGTTCTTTTTAAAATGCACAAACAGTTCTTTCCATCTAGGGAAAGTAGTTATTCACATTAAACAAGTAGTAACTCAGCTTGAATTCCATTTCATCAGACACTAGTTGGTTTATCTAGAGCAAAAAATGCTTGATGTACCTAGACATCCGATTTGTCCAAACTAGCATTGTTGCAAAAAGAGTGGTACATACAAAGAAATGGTAAATAGCTCTTATACTATACCCAGCATAATCACAACATGTCAAGATATACAATAAATCAGGAAAACAGCAATCATATTCATTGAAATGGTAGCAAAACGAAGAAGCTAGGAACCTACACCTAAACTTGACAGAACCCATCATGTTCTAAACCTTTTTTCACCAGAGACTGCTGCAGATCAACATTGGTTCTATGAATCTTCTTAACTATACACAAGACAAAAGAGTGATACATGCAAAGAACTGGTATGATGAAAGAAGTGTTTGCTTTAGGGCATGAACGATCCACTCGACCCATTATGTGACATTGAGAATCAAAGAGTTTGATATAGTCTTCAGGAAGGAAGATTAGAAAGGAGATAATGCAATTTGTAGGCTATACAGATCTAGGAATTAGACCAGGATTATAGGCTATACTTATGTAATATTTACATCAATAATTGAACACAGAAGTCAATCCTCACTGCTCTTGATCCTATATGAAGATATTGATTCTCTTCTCTTACACAATGCAAAGTGACTTGGTTTCCTCTCCTCGATCTCAATGCCCATTGCTTACTGTTGCCCATAGTACTAGTTCATGGTGTTCATAACATGGCAATAGGGCCAACCATGGGCTAAACCTTGCTCTGGATATTTGCTGCCTTCGTGAGAAAATACGAGGAATGTGGAAAGAGAAAGATTACTCGTCAAATTCATCTACACCTAGAAATGGGGACTCATTGATTGGAGATGTCTTGAATCTCAATCAAGTGATCGAAACAAGGCAAACACACCCATGGAGTTTCCCCTTGTTATGGGTGTTCTATATGTACATGATTAAGTAAAACTAGTCTTGTTTCCTTCATCATCTACGAAGATATTGATTCTCTTCTATAACAAATCCAAGGAGAATTACCCTTTTCTCCTCGATCCCAATGAGACTGGTAGCATAGCCCGGGGTACTCAAACCCTAGGTGTTCATAACAACGTGCCTATTCAATGGAGTCAGTGACGATGTCAAAGTGTCTTTAATTACAAATTTACATTAATTGCTGCGAATAACAAAGTATTCAACTGCAAAAAGTGAGCTTCTAAAAAAAATGGAAACCCCACTGCAATTTGTTTCGAACAGAGAAAAAAAACGATTACCATCCCCTGTCGATCAACTTCTCTGAGGCCTCTTTCTCCTGCGCTCGAAACATAGCACAGTTGACCAACTTATACGTTTCGCTGTTCGGTGCAATCTGGTAATCCTGCATTTGGGCGAACAAATCCAACATCTCACCTGCTGACGCTTCCATCATCAGATTAGCGCTGAGATAGCGATTGAAAAGATAGACGTCGGGCTTATTGGGCTTCCCACTGGCATCCAACGAACGGATCCAGCACTCGAACAGCTGCTTGGCAACGGACCAGTTCTCCCAACTCGTCCAGTCGTCCATCTGATCCTTCAGACGGGAGAGATCGGCAGTCTGGCAGAAAGCCATCATCCGGGCGAAGGCGTCGGACCCCACTGGGAAAGCCTCATCATCATCGAGGTGGCCGACTCCGGCGCTGATGTTTTGGCCGCGCCAGTTCTCCTGGTAGAGGGGGCTCCCTGTGGAAGGGTTGGGGGGCAGGGGTGCGGCGGCGGGGGGTCCCGGCGCCTCCTGCAGCTCGGGCACCTGGAAGATGTAGGGGAAGGTGGAGCTGGTTCGCCGGACGGTGGCGGTGGGCTGCGGTAGCAACTTGGGGAGTAGGCTGCGGGAGTGGCGGAGGACGGTGGCCGTCATAGGGCAGTGAGGCAAAGAGCTCGGTGAAGGTTAGGGTTTCTTTCTGCGGAACCGCGCTGTCTAATTTGTGCATTTTCGGGTTTGACTGACGGCGGGGGCAACCTAGTAATTTCATGCGCGATTTACAATAAACATACTATGCACATCTCAATTTTTATAAAAACTCTAAAAAAAAATCTCTTCTCCCTTTCACTTTCCTCTTTCTCCGTCATGTCGAAGCACCGCGATCTCAAATACTCATGCTCGAGCATCCGCACTTGTGCATGCTCAAACACCCGTTGTGGCTCAGCATCATCATCGAACGGTCGGATTTCAATCGCAGTCCGATTTCAATCGAAATTCGACTGTGGTCCGATCGACGTCGAAATATGACCGAACTACTGTCAAATTACGATCAAAATACACCACTATTATGGCTACCAACGCTGTGCCTATCGGCGACTGCAATCACAATCAATTCTGGCCGCAACCCGATTGTGGTTTGATCGGCGTCGAAGTCCAACTAAATTGCGACCGCAATCGTAATAGATTCTGATCGAAATCCGATTGCAGTCCAATTAACATATGAGTTCAATCGAATTCGATCGAAATCCACTAGGATTGTAACCGCCAACGGATACAACATTGGCGATTGCAATGACGGTGGATGTCGATCGAAATTCGATCGTAGTCCGGTTGGACTTTGACAATATGACTCACAATTTGATTCTAGATGAAATCGACTATGAATGCGGTTGCAGTGTTGACGCCTGCAATGGAGGCAGATTCCGATCGCAATTCGATCGGAATCCGACTGCATTTAGATCGGACTGTAATCAGATTCCGATCTAATCGCGATCGAAATCCGATCGCTCGACGACGATGTCGAATGGCAGCGGGTAGCGAAATTGAGAAATAACATTTTAGGATTTTTATAAAAAATACGGTGTGTATAGTATTTGATAAAGTGTGAATAGTCGCTCCCTAGCTATAATGACATTCATGACAAATATTTTGCGTGACTAACTTTTTGATGCAATGAATAGTGATAAATTACAAATACTTTTTTTTTTTACATACAGAGTCAGTCCTAGGGAGGACTGATGGAGCCCTCATCTATAGCTAAAAAAAAAAATTCTATAAAGAGGACTCAATTTTTAAATTTTTTAATAAAGAATGAGGTTAAATTTTTAAATTTCGCTAAGGATCCTAAGTGTAAATTTTTAAAACAGGCCCGGCTGTGTATGTTCCTTTTGCAGGAAAAATTCATTGAAATATTTCGTATTCATTAAAAAATAATTTTAATATTTCATATCATAAATAGCTATGATTAATTTAAATACATAAATTAGTTGCTAAATAATTTTTTATAGTTATTGTTCATAATAATTAATAAGTTTGAATTTAAATAAAAAAAATCAGTTGATCTAAGAGCCTCCACAATTGTGGAAATTACATAAGGATATATCTCTCATATGTGAAAGATATTTCATCGGTGATTAGAAATCACATGATTTCTAATCAAATAATAATATAAAAAAAAATCTGTACAGTTTAATTATTTTGCAGATTAAAACATAGTGGACGCTGCAACAGAACGGCACCCACCAACGGTAAATTTTTTATTTTTTATTTTTGTTTTTTAATTAAAAAATAAAATATTTTTTTAATAATATAAAAGTTGACAATAGATGAAAAACTTTAATCAAATGTTGCCAACTTTTAATGTTTGAAACGTTGGACAATTTTAGTTTTTTTCTATATATATATCATTTTTTATTCATCTTTTACGCAAAAAAAAATTATCATATACCAACATGCTGAGAGAGATGGATAAAAATTCGAATGATTATTTTATAGATTTGTTTAACTTTCCGCGTATCGACGAAGATTCAAGTGAAGAAAATTCTCAAATTTATCATAATCCCTCTAATTCCTAAGTTCCTTTTCACATATAACATCCATATAATTTTCAACCTTTTTCCATACCTATCACTATTTTATCATAATTTTCAAAGTTATCCAAAATTTTTGAATGGTGATCCTCGAGCTCCATTTCATACATGTCCTCCAAAAATATTGGCAGAGTGGCTAATATTATATGCAAGCTCTATCTCATGGAACTCATCTGTTTCAATCATCCAGAATTCAATCAAATAAATCGAAAAGGGCTAGTATTGATGCAAGTGACAACGATAAGTAGAGTCAGTTCTCGATATTTTAGAGCTTTGGGCGAAATAATAAAAAATGAATCATTTTATAGATAAAAAATATTTTTCAATAAAAATTGGCTCCTCTCTTTGTAAATTAAAAAAAAAATCTTTAGCCCTTGACCGGGGGCCCCAACTGCGCCTGCCCAGGGTCAGCTTTGCGATCAAGATATAGAAACACCTCATGCAGTTCCTGATTTACAAATTCTTTCTTTCTCATAAGAAATAGGACTTCACAATATTTTTTTTTATCAACAAAATGAGATGGGCAACGAATCGAATGAAGATTTTCACAAGCGAACAATATAGATAGTAACAGATGATATGCTCCTTGCAACAACCTACACTATCATAAACAAAGATTTAGAAGTTGACAATACCCAAAAGAGTGAGTCTTTTTGGAAACAAATGATGGTATACTATAATACTAATCGATATAAGGGAGCTAAAAAGAGAACTGCAAAGTAAAATCACATTACCTTGCAGTGAAAAAGATTTTAATAGGTATAATGAATTTTATAATAAATGGTACAACGATCAACCAAGCAAATAGTATCTTTAAGTTTACATTCTAATATGAACATGTATGAAACATTATGAAAGATAGTCCGATGTATGCTCCTTAATCCTTAGGGGCGACGAGTTACAAAGAAATCAAAGATATCAGAATCATCAGGTGCATATACTGACTCTTTTAATTTTAACACAATTGTTGATGTGGAGGATTGGAAAGTCTGATCTCGTTCGATAGGACAAAAGACAACAAAGAGGAAAGACAAATAAAGAGTAGGCATAATTGATGAATTGAGTCAAGTTGTGTAACAATCAATAGCATATTTAGAGGAGTATAATAACAATAAAAAAATGGATCAACTTATCCATGTACATCAATTCATTGTAAGGGACCCACGAGGTACGACAGATGAACAACTTCAAAACTATCTAACAATATGTGAACAGCTGAAGAAAAGATTGAATATGTAGTAGATTTATTTATTTTTTTTAACATTTGGTATTTTATTAATTTGGATTTGTAATTTATATTTTCATGTCATATGTTATAGTATCCATGTAATCCACTTTTCAATTATTAATATTATTTTTAAATTTCTACCTACATGTTTCCAATATAATTTCTTTTTTAAAATTAGATGTTCTATATTGTATTATTTTGATATAGATAAAATATTAATATTTAATTAATAGTCTTTTTATAATGATCAAAAATATATAAATTATTATTAAGTACAAATTATTTAGGGTTGTATTATAAATGAAATATATTAAATTGAAGAATTAAAAAATAAAATAAAATTTTGATGTAAATTAATAAAATGATAATGGGACTATAAATATTTGATTGGTAAAATATTTGATGGTAGATTTTTGAGATATTTGATAAGTGGAATCTATAAATATTTGATTTGTGAGATATTTGATTATAAACGTTAGGATATTTAAAAAGTGGAATATTTAAATAATTATGTGAGTGACATTGTGGATGCTCAGGGGATTACCTAAACTATGTTTAAACTTATTTATTAAAAGTCTAATGGAGTTTGAGTGGAACTAAAAACTTATTTATGAATGTTGTTATAGTTTTTAATGAAGCTCAATTATCAATATTGTTATTTTTATAATTGTCATTAAATTTGTATCTATTAGTGAAATTTATACTATTTTATTTTATTTTATTTTTAATATATTATAAATACTAAATTACAAAAAAATGTTTTAAAAAATTACAAGATTATGCACGAATATTTATGTCATTTTCACAATTAAAATTTATATAAATTAATAAATAAATTTATAAAAACTCACTAGATTCATTTGAAATAAATACTTAGAGTCGAATGTATCCAAAAAAAATTATAATGATTTTGCAATGTGAAATTAGTGTTTTTATTAAAAAAAAGAGCAATTCAATATACGGAATTTTCATCATATAAAATTCTAGAAAAATTTTATTATACACAGTCTTACTCTAAATTATAAAATAATAATTTTACTATTACATCAAAATTGTCTTTTGTTTTTACTTAAAAATATTAAAAAAAAAAACAGCTCGATCCGTTTCCATCCAAGAGATTATTTGTATGATTATATTCAAAATTTATTTTGATTAAAAATTTATAATATTAGTCAATTTTGCTTTAACGTTAATGAAAAAATATTTTAATATTAGTAAAAAATGATGAAATAATTTTCAACAACATTAAAAATACTTTTAATTAATACTAAAGTAATTTGAATAAATTTTAAGATAGTCTTAGTTATCTTAAAGCAATTTTGACGAAATCATTGATGGTAATAATGATTTGAGAGCGCCATATAATAATAATAATAATCCTCCGATTTAATTATAGTATGAGTTTAATTTGATCATTTGTATGCTTTTTATTCATCAACTCCTACTCCAACAGGCCAACTTGTATTTAAAAAAAGTTATATATTCGCACAACTTGAACGGAAATAAAATGTATTTTTCTCCTCATAAATCTAAATTATTTTTTTCTTTTTCTTTTTTATTAATTTTCTCCATTTATTTTTATATCGGAGAATAATTCCGATCAAGATCGTATTCGATGTAAGGCGAAAGAGACGCCTCGGTTTAATTTTAAAATGATCAAAATCATTTTTCAAAAGAACTTAAAAATTAATATAAAAAAATTAAAAAAATTAATTTATTATTATTATTTTAAATTCGGACCATCAAAAAAAATAAAATACCGAGCATGCCGTTCACGTGGCGACATCTCCATCCCGGCGAAGCTTTATCCACGTAGACGTCGCGCGTCATTTTCCGGTTGTTCGGCAAGGAAAATGACGCCTTTTTGTCGTCTACCCCTCGACCACCGCATCGCCGACGGCCTCGGCCCCCTATTGCCTCCTTCTAGTCACAAATCAGGTAGCGTCCTGGGTACCGTAATCTGCGAGTATTAAAATTAAATAACTGAAGATAATTTGCCGCCCGTACTTTTTAAATGTACTCCACTTCGTTGCCTGTGAGGCAAAGCGTCGGTCCGCACGGCCATTGGCTTACGGACGAGCGGGTAAAAACGCAGCGAAAAACCGAAGTAGGCAAATGGGGCGCGGGTATGAAAGCTTATCTCGACGTACGCATACGTGGCAATAAGATAAGGACCCGCAGCATTTACCAATAGAGAAGATCCACGTAGCTTAGTCGCCCGGTATTAGAAATCGTGGAGGTGACACGAGGAGACGGTCGCTTCGGTCATAGACGCCCCACTCAGCGGCAGACTCAGCAAAAGGGAAGCAACTGGAGATCGAGGCAGAGCGAGAGAGAGAGAGAGAGAGAGAGAGAGGGGAGAGTGAGAATGGGCGGCAGCGAGGAGGCGACGACGCGAAGGGACCGATGGGGGTACCCAGTGAGGACGGCTTCCGACGCTTGCATCGACGCCATCGACGCCTACTACGAGCAGGTCCTCGCCTACGGCCGCGACCGGGCTGTCATCCTCCGCGCGGCTACCCACGATCGCTCGTGCACCCTAGCTAACGCCCTCGCAGCGCACTTCGTCGCGACCAAGAAGCCCCAGGAGGCCTCCCGTCTACTGAATGCTGCCAACGCTTCTTTGGTTCGACCGAATTATTGGTCTTTTCTTACTGGATTTATTCGCCTGCTTTTGTCAAAACAGAAATGTTCGGTTTTAGGGCAACGCTACGCCGTACGAGAGAGCAGTGGTCGCAGCGGTATCTTGTTTGGTGGGCGATAAAAAGGACGAGAACTTGGCGCTCAATCGGCACATCGAGGTTCGTGGTATATAGTAGTTTTGTCAGTGTCGATTTCTCACTGTTGTGTTGCTTCATTGTTTTTTATTGTGGGGAATTTTCTTGCTTTTCGACGACGGCGGAAAAATGGTGTTTTGTTTTTCTGACACTTCCTCATTTTTTGTCTGGTGGCAATGGTTTTATATCTTGGAGATGGTAACCTGTAGAGTTTTTGAGACTTTGGATTTGTGGGATAAAACAATGATCTCCATTGTCAAAAAAAGTTCTTCGTAGTAACTACATAAAATTATTTTCTATTTGCAATTTATCTGGACAGTTTAATAAAGGTTTGGTCTGATGAAATAGGACCCGAAGCGGAAATTTGACTACCATGATCATGACTTCTCTAATCAAATTTTATCTACCTGATACTTTGACTAGTCTATTCGCATGCGGAATCAATTTGCAAAATTAACTGGGAGTACTTCTATCTAAAGAATGTACAAATAAATTTCAATGGTTACCACTTAGAGGCTGCCATAGAATCTCTGCTTTTTCCCCTATGGTTTCTTATGATTTTCGTGTTTGGTCTTCCTTTCATTTTCTTGTGATGTTTTTCTTATTATCAAGGAATGAAATGAGGGTATAGCAAACTTTGTCTGAATCACTAGATTATTTGATTTGTTATACTGGCTTCTTGCTTTAGCTCACCTTATGGGTGGCATTTATCTATTAATGGATATGTTATGGACAAAAATTTAAATCCACTTATTAATTTTTTTGTTGTGATTTTATTTTTTAGCTATTGAAGGAGTTTCCTAAGGATCTTTTATCACTCAAGAGAGCACAGATCTTATGTTTCTACTTGGGTCAGCCTGGAGTGTCTCTTAACATAGTTCAACAGGTTATTTTCTTGTATGATGAATCTAGAATTTGTATTATTAGTTGGCAATTTTGTTTGTCAACCAGTGCTTGCCTTTTGATATGCTTTGGCTTAATGCGGTGGAAGTTCTGCTTCTTTAGTAATGAACAGATAGTTATATTTAGCAGGTGCTAGCACACAACGAAGGCCATAGCTATATCTATGGTATGCTTTCTTTTCCATTGTTGGAGCTTGAGAGAATGACTGAAGCTGAGGAAGCTGCAAGAAAAGGATTGAGTATCAACAGTAGCGATTTCTGGTCACAGCATAATGTAAGATAATGCCATTTGTCAATCAGCCATTTTATTTCTTTGGCTTCCTGAATAAATAGTTTCATTTTTAGTGGTTTGGTTCTCACATGAACTGGAGTCCAAAATGTTTGCAGTTGTATGAAGCTAAAGAATAAAACGTACAAATCTGTATTTCCCACTAAGCATCACCATTAAAACAACTAATTCTAGAGAGAATATATATTGTGTGACTGCTAAAAAATTGCGACTTCTATGTTAGTGGAACTCAAATGAAGTAATAACTTGGAATACTGAATTTTTCTCTCTCTCTCTTTTACTTTTCTTTGTTTTTTCCCTAACGGTTGTGAGGATGATTCCATTGAGTATAATACCTAAATAATTTGTAGGCAAACCTTCCAGTCTCAATATCTTTTTCTTAATTTGTTTTGCATAATGTTTTCATTTTAACCTTTATTGTTTTCATCAAAGTGTTGGAGATGAAAAATTTGCATTTTATATTAAGCCTTCTTGATGCAACTCTTCATCTAAATGTGTTATTTTTTACACCTTCAAAGCTGTGCCATGTTCTTCAAAATGAGTGCCGTTTTAGAGAAGCCACAAGTTTCATGGAAGCTTGTTCTTCCTCATGGGATTCCTGTTCGTCCTTCATGTATGTAATTCTTGATTTTAGTTCTATAGATGTACAAGCCTTTCTAGTATTGCTTGTGATTTTGTTGATTAAAATATTCCTTAGGTATACACACAACTGGTGGCATGTTGCTGTCTGTTATTTGGAAGGTGATTCTTCTTTAAATAGGGTTCTTGAAGTTTATGATGAAAATATTTGGAAGGCATTGCTGAGAATTGATGCTGAGCCAGTAGAAGTATGCCCAATTGCGAATTGATATATTTCAGTCTTGCATTCCAGCTTACAATACTGAATATTCTCATATGCATTCAGGTGTATATCAATGCTCTAGGGTTGCTGCTTAGAATCTACCTGCGTGGACATACCCATGATATTGCTGATCGGCTGAAATTGCTAACAACTGCTTTAAAGGATAAGGTCTGCCTTTTGTTCAAGAATATTAAACTTTGAAGGGAAAAGAGTATGCTTTAATTTTTTGTCCCAAAGATGACTTGACCAGAGTGCATTTAATTTAGTTGATGACAGAGTATATGATGTTGCACTGGGAACAATCTCATAAAGAGATGCAAAATTTTACTAATGGACAGATAAGAAATGTGAATATTAGAGAGAGTAAGGTTGCACCTATTGAGAGGAAACTCTAAGAGGTGCATTTAAAATGATATAGAGATGTACTTATGCGACCAATAAATGTCCTAGTTAAGCAAAATGGAATCATGACAAAAAAATGCACATTAATCGAGGAAGAACATCACCAAAGAAGACTTGATTAACAACGATACAACAAAATAAAGTTTATATATATATATATATATATATATATAGTAGGGGATCGAGTTCAATGACTCAAGATGATCCATATAGCTGACCTTACTTAGTAGAATAAATGTTTGACAGTTATTGTTGTTGTATGCTTCATCCACTAGATCGACCTTTTTGAAACATTCAATTCCCATTCTAGTAAATTCTCTCTAGTTTGTTTTTTATTTCACTACTCATCCAAATAGTGTTTTCAATTGCGATATCACTTGGATAATCAGCATGTTTTTCATGCGTCTTATTTCTTGCAGTCCATATGGCATGTTGAATGGTTGCTAGATATACTGGCATTGTGGGCATTGGCTTGCACAAATGAGACAAATAGAGCAGAGGATTTACTTCACTCAATTAAATCAAGGTCTGAACTAGCCATTTTATATCATAGAGGAAGAAATAAAAATATTCGTTGTTACTTTGACAATGGCCTACTTGCTTTAGATTTTCTAAATTGAGCAGCCAGAAGCAAAAGTCAATGCAAGCTGCAGTACAGGTTTGCAATGTTTATTTGATTTCCTCATGTTGGTATCTATTTGTCAAATCTCTAGGCATTTCCAAGATGCTAGAGGAAAAATATGGCCGCTACTTGAGAGATTATATTTAAGCAAAATTCTCAAATCATGCATTAGGTGCATCTAGTTTTGTAAACACCCAACGAGTTTTGTAAACACCCAACGAGTGCGCCTCCCAAAAGTAAACAACCTAAAGTAATCTCTCTCATTTCATTAGTTATCTCAACAAATGTTAAGGAAAGTCTAATCAATTAATGAATTATCCAGTCGACCGGACAAGATTGACACTAATTTTTATAAGCTAAAGTAATGAATGGACCTACACGTGTTCTCATTCAAAAATGGTGACATGAATGTCTCTGTGGGAGTCCTAGAAGTACAATGGGGCCTTAGATTTACATTTCTACGTGTGGAGATTTATTAAGGTGAAATTACAATTTCATCTCAATGGATCTACTTGCTCAAAATGAAAGTTTGAGTGCATGTATGTTTTCTTGGGACGTTAAAGAGCACCTGATTTCACATTTGCATTTTGACACCTGAATATCTAATTAGGTGAAACGGTCATTTTACTTTGGATCTTCACTGCTCAAAATGCAAATATGAAAGTCTGACCGATTTCCTGGGACCTTCGGAAGCACATTGACATGTAGATGCTTGCACTTTCATTTGAATATGATCATCTAACTGCAAGGTTGATTCAGCTTGCAGAAGCTATTTATGAATATGGAAGGAGTAACTTCTTTAAAGTCTTTGATTTGCTTGGTCCAAATTTTGATGCCATTAACTTCAAAGTAAGAAGCTCTCGACGACATAGATTCTTTTGTCATCTTCTTTTGTGATTGTTGAAACAATTTTTTTATTTAAATTATTCATAGATGATCGGAGCATCTGACGAACAGCTTGATGTCTTCAATGAAGTTTGGTACATAGTCTTGCTGAATAGCAGACAAATTCCCAAAGGTACCAAGTCAAGTTATTTTTATATTGTCTATAGGTTCTAAAGCTTGCACTGTTCACAGCTATCGAAGCCCTGAAAAAGCAAGTTAGCAAAAGGCCAGGAGTACCTTTTTTGTGGCGGTTGCTGGTATGTTATATCAATCAATTCAGAATATGCAATCTTCAATCATATAACTATTGAAAATTTTGGTTGCCGGTGGATCAGAATTATGGTTTATTGACTCCTAGCAATTAATGATAACGAAACTTGCACTAAGTTACCTTAGGCATAGTTCACCTCCACTAAATCTGTGCAAGGAGGCCCCATGAATTTTCCCCAGGATAATATGAGATTATTTATTTCTTTTACTAATAGTTAAATGGATTTATTCATTGAATATTTATCTTAGTTTAACGTTGGCTGACAATCTAATGCAATCCCCTTCCTTTATTTAGAACTGAAAGTTTTAAATATTTAGGATCATTTCTGCAAGATGATGGAGGGATTGAGAGAGATGTCTTACATAAAATACAAATATAATGGTTGAAATAGAGGAGAATGTCGGATGTTTTATGTAATTGTAAAGTACCTATAAAACTTAAAGAGAACTTTTACAAAACGACAGTTAGACCTGCTATGTTATACGACGTTGAATGTTAGACTATGACTCGAACACTTGAGCAGAAGATAAAAGTTGTAGAGATGAAGATGTTAAGGTGGATGTGTGAACATATGAGGATGGATAGAATAAGAAATGAGAGCATTAGAGAAAAAGTCAAAGTCATATCTATTTGAGAAAAAATTCCAAGAGACGTTTAAAATGATACAAATATATATTTAGACGACTAATAAATATTCCAGTTAGCCATGTGAAACTATGACAAATACGCACATTAAATGAGAAAGAGGAAAGCCGAAAAAGACTTAGTTAATAACAATAAAACAAGATAAAATTTATTTAAGTATAAATGATGATATAGTAGGAGAAAGAATTAAGACTTCTTTTACCACTTTGCATTGCTGAGGAAGATATCCCAGTCCACCTGACTTGGAAAGAAGATTGTTGCAATCTGTAATTGAATGCACAATTCCCCTCGTCGAACTTTCATGTGCAAGAAGAGGAAGGGAGGTTGTTATTGGAGGGAGAGGAGAGGTCATTCATTTGATGTGAGTTCTTTTGAGTTTGAAGTGCGTTCATCCAATCCATTCTAGTCCTTGTACATGCTAAGTTCGTACCCCTTTGGCCGTCTCTTGTGCTGTACTTGACCAGACTTGATGCTACCGATGTTGCACTAGTTTGAGAGATTGGTTCACCCTTAGCGATTGGTTCATAGGTCGTGCTAAAATCAGGCATGTGCACACACATACGTTTCGATTACTTGTGCAATTGCACTGCCTCATGTTCCTTGCACGCAATATTGATTCCTCATCCTCTTTGCACATGACTAGAGCATGCTTTGCATATTTGATGTATCTCCTAACTTCACATTTTCCACAGATACACTTTTATATATGAACTTCTAAATGTCGTATTTCTCTTCGAATTTGGAGGCCTCCATGCTATTCTGGAGCTCTCTCTCGTTCTCCCTTTTCCATATTTTGAAAACCCCCTTAAAAAATTCTGTTTATTGTTGAAAAATTCCAACCAACTTGCTCAAAATGTATCCGATGGCGACTCAGTTCTTGTGTTTTCCTTTCTCCTGCCTTGTGCCCGTGAAAAACCAACACTGATTTCTACTATTGCTACTTATTATATGAAATGCAAATAGAGCATCAGAGCCTATATTATCTTTCGGATGAATGAATGCTACATGATCCGAAGCCTCATATATCACCTTAAGACAGTTGTTCTTAAGCTTGAGCAAAAATAATATGCATTTCATGTGTGTTTTATCCAGGAAAAGGCATATTCTATCGAAGGAATGGCCGATGAATTTTCCGCGGCCGAAAAGGCCAAGGCTTTGGAAGCTACCTATTTCAGGCAAGTCGAGAACTGTTAGATTACGACATAAATGATGCCCAACAAAGTATGTTGTAAAATCTAAGGGCTAAATGTAACTGAAATTCCTTCACACAAATAAAAAGACTTTGTAGTACGTTGTTCTTGCTAAAAGATGTCGAATGAGAAGATTGGCGATGTTCATTTGAGGACAGCCAGTTTCCTGTGATAATATCAAGAAGGAAGCCCAAGCCCCTCCGGCGATGGCTCGATGATAAGCATAAGGTGACATTTGTGAGGAAGTTCGGATTCTAAATCAGACGAAGGGTCTAAATCTCTCGGGATAAAATATTCTTCCTTATGTTTACCACCGAGTCAAGAGTTAAAGATCCATCCGCGATTTACCTTTTTTATAATGACCGAGGGGTCGAACGGTGGGGGTTGTTAGTTTGGCGATCTTAAATTTTCCTAAAAAAGGAAGCCTAAGAAAAATTTCCAGGAAAAATGAAAAAAAAAAAAAGAAGTATATATCAAAATCTTCTTGTCAGAAAGCTCACGTGAATATTCAAATCTTCATATGCGTTGCTCCAGCTTCAAAATCATGTTGTTATTATCTATTTTAGTGATTTAAAAGATGGGAGATGTATTGCACTTTATTTTTTTTAAATTGATATTAGATATTTAGATTTTCAATTCGATTATTTCTGAGATGAGAGTGATCAATTTAATCATACAGTTTCTTATAGTAGTTGAAGTGCTTGCAGTAAAATTTATTATTTCATTTACAGAAATTTTTATAATATTTAATAAATTATATGGGCGTTGCTATGATATTAATTTATACATGTAAGAGATTTTTAAAAATGTTAAACGATGAAAAAAATAATATTTTTTGTAACTAACGAGGGAATTTAAGAAAAGTAATCATTAGGAAGATAAAATTTAAGAAAGCAATATTAGATGGAAAAAAAGTTGGATGTTAATTAATAAAATATTAAATAGAAACATATTAAATGACGGGGTTTATCTTATTCCTTCCTTTTATATATAATTATATATCGGATTGGACGGAGTAATTAATTGTCGTTTCGCTTTCTTTTATTTTTTTAAAATTACAAAAAAAAAAAAAACTGCTGCGAGGTTGCCTTTAACTATTATAAAAATATATAAAATTATCATATTAATGACTCCATTATAAAAAATATATAAAATTATCATATTAATGGCTCTGTTATAAAAAAAAATATAAGATTGCTTCTAATTAAAAAGAGAAATAAATCAAATCGATGTAAACTAAAAAGAGAAATAAATAAAATCGATGTAAAACATTCCAAAAGATTGATTTTTATTTAGAAAAAGATTTATAAATACATCAAAGATAGTACTTTTCAACGTAATCATTTGAATAAAAATTAAATGAAATTAGTATGTATAAATCGATTTTTTATAAAAATAACTTTTTATCAAACACTTATTTAGCAACTTTTTAACAATTGAAATTTATAAAAGATCGAACTTAGCTGAGTTACTTTTTCGAAAAGTTAAAAAAAATATAAAATTATTTTAATCTTACTTTACTCGTCTATAACCCAATTAAAATATAGTTTATAGGCCATTGAGATAATATTGATTTGGGATTAACTAGGAGGAGAAATGGAGATAATA
This sequence comes from Wurfbainia villosa, assembly GCA_025175895.1. Classification (NCBI taxonomy): domain Eukaryota; kingdom Viridiplantae; phylum Streptophyta; class Magnoliopsida; order Zingiberales; family Zingiberaceae; genus Wurfbainia; species Wurfbainia villosa. The sequence goes on along the minus strand of JAKLTH010000267.1, from coordinate 995,106 downwards.
ATAATATTACTTAATAAATTAATATTAGTAATTAACATTTTTATTAGTTAATTATTAATTTAATAAGTACTTTTTATTCATATTTATTTAATTTTTAACTTTTATATTTATAAATTATTTAATTCATTTGCAATTAATATATTTGAATAAGCAAGAAAAACAAATTAAAACTTTACCTTCAACAAATCTGAGATAATCTTGCCTATGAATTTATCTGTTAGTATTTAATAAAGAATTATAGATTACATTTCATTTTTTAAAATTATATTTTGATAAAAATTTTAAAAAAACTTTTAGATAAAGTAAAATAACTTAAAATTATATCATTTCAACTTAACTCTCTTTCCTAACTGGGGTCATTAAAGAGGACAATTTTATTTAATTTCATATGTATATGGTTTAGAAAAAGAAAAAAAAATAATTATTCAAATGTAATTTAATCAAATTCGTAAGTTTCGAATATAATATTGTTTTTTTCAATGAAATAAAAGTTTATTTCCATTAAAATATAGTGTTTATGGTTTAACTTTGATTTAATCGAATTGATTATTTGTATTTTATAAAGGGCTAGTAATTCCTTGCTGCTGCCGCACGCCCGCTGCCTTGTCGCCGACGATTGCGCTGCCCTTATCGCCGCCGATTGCCAGCGTCCTCCCGCCGCCCGCGTCCCATCTCCGGTACTGCTCCTCCCTTCTCTCTCGATTTTTCTTTTCTTCTTCTCTCTTGAATGCCGCGGCTGCCGCATCCCTCTTCTCCTTTCTCTCCTTCGGGCTCTTCCCTCTTGTGTTTTCGTTATTCAGTCATGTCGCCGCACCGCAGTGCCTCCGTGTATCGCGTACCGGTCGGCGGGTAGGCACGGATCGGCACTAGAAACTTCGCCTTTTAAATTTTTTTGTCTTTGCTTAGTTATTGTTACATATGATTTACTATGCTTTTTGCTTCCTTAGGGTTCTTGGACGGACCATTTGGATCACACTGGTTCAGTGGTGGATTTGATTCTGTGTCCTTTGCTGCATTATGATTCTTCATCTTGTGCCTACAGTCGCCCGTCCATTCTGCAACACATACCCCTTTCCTTCCAGTGCTGGGAGGAAAACAACCATACAGTTCTCTTTTCAATCCGGATTGAAGGAATCTTCTTCACTGTATCAATCAATTCGATCGATGCGTGTTAGCATGTCTAGCCCTGATCACATATGTGAATCTTCTTTGGATAAGTAAGTACAAAGTTTGTATTCTTTAGTTTATTTCAATTAATCGGTAAATGTAGATAAATTATCTTGCTTGCTAATGTTATCCCTCTTTCATTGATTCTGATTTAGTGTTTGACAAAGCTTTGCTCTTTTTCGATTTTGCAGGGACCACGAGATAACTGTCCATGGGGTATCAGATACAGTTGTTGGAGTATTGGGTGGTGGCCAACTAGGTCGAATGCTATGCCAAGCAGCAAGCCAAATGGCAATTAAAGTGGTGACTTTGGATCCCCTTGCATCCTGTCCTGCGAGTAGCATAGCTTATGAACATGTAGTGGGGAAGTTTGATGATGGTGAGACTGTTTGTGAATTTGCAAAAAGGTTAGTTGCAATTATTTTTCCTATTTGAGGCTTTGTGTATAATACAACATTTCTTTCTTAATTGAGCAATAAATATTTTAAAATTCTTTTTGGTTGGAAATTAGGTGTGCAGTGTTGACGGTTGAGATCGAACATGTTGATGCCGTTACACTTGAGAAACTTGAATCGCAAGGAATAGACTGCCAACCTAAAGCCTCTACGATCAGGATTATACAAGTACGTCCTAAAAAATTCTTCATTGCCATATTTCCAAATGTCTTAAAAGTTTCATAAAATGAAAGAAATGAGGTTCAGGTAAATGATTTTCTGGATGCTGTTCTTCTTTCATGAAAGTACTTTAAGCATATGTTGGAACCAATGCTTCCTACTTTTCAAACATCCTACCCATCTAATGACATCTGGTGTTTACGAAAAAATTAGAGTAGTTTTTATTGGGTCAACCTTCATATATATTGTCCTAATAAGAGGGACAGAGAAATACTATGTCTGAACAACACATAGATCATGTTTTATTATGGTCTCTTATTTGAATGATTCTTTTGCCTCAAGAAGTATTAAAAACTCAAGTTAGTATAAGTCTTGTTTAAATCATATTTAAGATATGATATTTTCATTTACCACTAGGTTAAAAGGAGTAAATTTTTGAAAGTTTTTAATTGCTGAACTTTTCATAGTATTGATCTTAATTAACTTGTATAATATTCCTAAAGTGGGTTTTGAGATTTTCATATACTAAACCCAAGTATTATGGCTTTATGTAGTTTAGCAGTTTGTGATTCAGCTATAGAGTACATTTTTCTAGTAGGTGAAATTATATAATCAAAGTGCTGAGCCTGTTAAGATGTGCTTTTTTTTTTTAATTTCGGGTGACAAGCACTATTTTCAAGTTCTTCTATTGCTGTTTAATTTGATATTTTGGTTTATTTTATCTTGTTAGTTTTCATATCATCACAATTATTTTGGTCAATCTTCCATGCATTTTACTTTCAATCTCTTAAAAATCTACTCTTCTGAGTCTAAGTCATTGCTAGAATCTTAATGTAGATGTAGGAAATTTTGCCGCTTTCTGGTCGTTCAGAATTCTCAACAACATTGATTTTCTATCAAGATATTTGATTTATTAACTTCTTTATTACATTATCTCAGGACAAATATCTTCAAAAGGTTCATTTTTCTCAGTATGGTATCCCACTTCCTGACTTTTTGGAGGTTGACTTACTCTTCTGTTGTTTTCCGAATAAGTTTGAAGTTGTATTTTTTTAATCAATAAAATTATTCTACACAGATCTATAACCTTGCTGATGTCGAGAAAGCTGGAGAGTTATTTGGTTATCCTTTAATGATCAAGAGCAAGAGGTTGGCCTATGATGGGCGTGGAAATGCTGTTGCTTGCGGCAAAGAGGAAGTTCCTTCCCTTGTGACCGGCAAGAAGGATTTCTGAATTAAATGCAGCTATTTGATGGATTGAATTCTTCTTAAATCTTGATGCCTAATAATTAATTCATGCTTTCTGACAGCATTGGGAGGATTTGAGCATGGCTTATATGTTGAAAGATGGACCCCATTTGTGAAGGTTAAACTTTACCACTTTGTAGTTATTTATTATTATTTAATTTAATATATCTTTTGAATTTATATTGAAAATATTTTTACTTATATTTTGTATGTTTTTAATTCTCTTCATTTGTTAAAGATTTATGAGGAAACTACGGACTGCTTCTGCATAATCTTAAGCTGGTAGGAAAGAATATTTTCTATACTTATTTCTTGGCTAAGAGATTTAATTGAGTAACTACCGACCACTTCTCCAAAATCTTTAGCTGCTAGGAAAGAACCCCTTCAACACTCTTTGTTTGGTTGAAGATTTGATTGAATAACTAGGAGCCACTTAACCATAAGCTTAGGTTGTTAAGAAAGACTGAACTTGTGGATTTAGATCTAATATTCCATCTTAATTAAGTTGGACCAATGGGACACATATTAGTTTGTACAAATTGATGCAAGATGAATGTTGAGAAAACATAATAAAGAAAAATGATAGTAGGGTTAGCTATAATTTGGACTTATGACTATGCCTTGATTACATGTTACAATTTGATTGCAACTACTTATCCTAAATTCTTAAGAGAGTAGGGGCATAGGGGCTACCTTTTTGACTTATATTTAGCAGTTTTGGAATTGCTTCTAATATCATTTGTTTTTAGAGAAAATCAACATATTTTGATGTCTCTTGTGGTTGTTCATGCCTTTGTAAATGCTTGTCTGACATCTGTGAACTTATCTTATATTGTAATCTATTTTCCTTCAAAATTTTTGCCAGGATTTCTTTATTCAGGAGTTGTGAGTATTTAGATTTCCGTTAGGTTAAAAATAGTTGTTGTTTTAGCTTGACTTGTAACTAATCTGAATACGTTATTTGATCCAGGAACTTTCTGTCATTGTAGCCAGGGCTAGAGACCACTCAATTCGATGCTATCCTGTGGTCGAGACTATTCACAGGTAAGAATAAGGAATTACAGTTATTATTTACTTTAGCTGCATGGAGGATCTTAGTCTTTAAGGCTTGAACATTCTTCTGCTCTGATCTACTCTGTCTTTACTCTTTGAAGGGACAACATCTGTCACATTGTTGAAGCTCCTGCTGATGTGCCTGAGAAGATAAAGAAACTTGCAGTTGAAATTGCTCAAAAAGCTATTGGATCACTGGAAGGGGCAGGTGTATTTGCGGTGGAACTATTTTTAACAAAAGACAAACAGGTTAACTTTTGCCAGTAGCTTGTTTGCTTAGATAACAGTTTGGATGCTTTTACATTTTGATCTAGTGTTAAATAAAACTTGTCCATCTGAATATTAAATTATAGTTCTAGTTAACCAGGCTATATTCATCATTTGGTTGATTTCTGGTCGTGGTATTCAGGCCTTTTCTTTTTTAGGTTTTACTGAATGAAGTAGCTCCTAGACCGCATAATAGTGGGCATCACACAATTGAGTCATGCTATACGTCACAATATGAACAACATCTGCGGGCTATTCTTGGTCTTCCTCTTGGTGATCCATCGATGAAAACCCCAGCTGCAATCATGTACAACATCCTAGGTGAAGATGAGGTAATTATCTTGGAGAAATGTTTGTTTGTGATAGTATTACTCTTTCTGACCAATTTATGATTTGCATGAATTAATTCCTTCATAGCACTTGTTTCACTTCCTTTTAGCTAGTTATAAAATTGCTGGAAACTATATATTGCTAGGGAAATTCAGGGTTTTACTTAGCTCACCAGCTGATTGCAAAGGCACTAAACTTACCTGGTGTTAGTGTCCACTGGTACGACAAGCCAGGTATAAATTCTTGTGTTGAGCACAATCTTCTATTTCTAGTCACAGTTTCATATTTAAATTGTATAAATTCTACTGTCAGAAATCCGAAAGCAACGAAAGATGGGTCATATCACAATCGTGGGCAATTCCAAGAGCAGTGTCAAAGCACGACTTGATTCCCTTCTCGAAAGAGAAACACCAGGAAGTCATGATTTTGGTCAGTAGGTTTCTTTACTTTAATTTGACGACAAGTTCCTTCTCTTGATGTGTTTTTAGTTTCTTTGTATTTTTTATTCTAAATTTTTAAATGTTTGATGGTTAACTACCAAAACATACATAAGTTTTCACATCTTCTCTTCCAACTAAAGAAATTGTAATTTTGCTCTGGTTTTGATCATTTACACGTGCTATTTTCATTCTTTTTAATCTGATTTTTTTGTTCTTTTTTGCTTATTAAAACCTTGGGTAGCATCCATATATGATAAGCTCGTTCTATATCCATCTTCAAGTTTTCAAATCTCGATACAACATTATATTTTTATAAAATTAGATCATTTTGCAGTAATTGTATCTAATTTTATTCTGTGCTGATGAACTACTTATCACAAGCACTATTCTGTTGTTGGCCCAAGATTTGCTCAATTATTAGAATAAGAACTGTATTTGTATATGCCAAGTAGTGCTTGTTGATGGAGATAAGAAATAAAACACCATACATATTCACATATATATATTTTGTTTTAACATGTTTATTCATCAAATTTGTCAACAACTTCTGATATTAGATATGTTTGTTGGGTATAGTTACTCCACTTGTTGGGATAATCATGGGTTCTGATTCTGATCTTCCTACAATGAAGGATGCTGCTATGGTCTTGAAAAGTTTTGAAGTGCCATACGAGGTAAGTTTTAATGCCATTATCGACATAGTTTTCATGGAAAGATTGCATGTCAAATGATTTTCAATATAACAATTTTACTCCAGGTAACAATTGTTTCCGCTCATCGCACACCTGATAGGATGTTTACTTATGCATCATCTGCAAAAGAAAGAGGGATCCAGATCATAATTGCTGGCGCTGGTGGTGCAGCTCATCTTCCAGGTTGGCTGTGAATTTATTAGAAATTGGATAACTCTGTTCTATTTACTTTGAGACGATAGCGACATTAATTCAGACATCAAATGTGTGGTGTAGGGATGGTTGCTTCACTGACCTCATTACCTGTCATTGGAGTCCCAATAAAAACATCATCACTGGATGGAATTGATTCCTTGTTATCCATTGTCCAGGTTTATTCCTTGGATTTTGAAATTTTCTATCTTGGAATTTCTCACCTGTTTTAATAAATGATGCATTTTGGTATTTTAGTAGGGTGTCTATTTAACTATCCTATACTTAAAATTAAACTACTGATTTCATTTTTACAATTGCTGCGAAGATGCCAAAAGGAATTCCCGTTGCAACTGTTGCTATTGGAAATGCAACAAATGCAGCATTGCTAGCCGTCAGGATTCTCGCCGTCAGTGATTCTGATTTGTCAAATAGGTTTGCTATTTTGATTTCGATAGGATTTGTACATTTATGATTTTTTTTTTTTTTTCCATTCTCTCATTCCATGAATTTCATGAGTTGTCCAGGGTCATCAACTATCAAAATGAATTGGGAGACACTGTTTTAGCAAAAGCAACAAAACTCGAAGCAGAAGGTTGGGAGAGATACCTAAACGAATGATCCTTGTCCTCTTTCGAAAGGTTAGTTTGGCTAATCATTTATTTCCTATGTAATATTATGAGCTTCTTTGTGAATGGGTTCGGATCTAGAGAATTTAAAATGACTTGATCCCATATCAAAAGAAAGACAAACACACACAACACACAACAAAAGAGGAATCGACAATATCCATGATACATCTCTTGGAAACCAGTATAAAAGAAACACCACAAATTCACCCTCTCTATAAATAAACTGTCATCCACAGGTCCACTCAGACTTTTAGCATTCAAAACGTTAATAAAAAATTAAAGAAAAAAATTAGATGATGTTTTATCTCCCATCTCATGCATTCTCTCAAACTCTTTTACTCATTGCAGCTATCAGCGCTTCCTTGCCAAAAGATTCAGCACTGTTCCGGCGATGTGCCATGAAGACAGCCCCGCCGCCTCGCCTCTGCCTAGGATGTCGAATTCATTCAAAAAGTCTCCAATTTTGCCCATCATTATCTCCATTTAAGCACCTCATTAGTTTCCAGTTACATGTTTGATCTTCCTCAATTTCTAACTCGCATAAAAAATGAAGTTTAATCTTGTGTCTTTAACAAGGACCGTCTTGTATCTGATACATGGGATGAAAGATGTGTTTTCATCAAAGGCTAGACAAAGAATCTATTGTTTGGGATGGCGAAAAATTGTTACTAATTGTTAACTGTGTCGAAAGGAGGGAGAAGATTTGCCAATTCTGCTTTGTTTGCAAGGAGAAGATGGACGAGAGAGATGAAGTGGTGGTTGTGGTGAGGAAACCTTTGTTGGTCATCTTGCATTGGATCTACATTTAGCATTTTGAATTTGAAGAAAGAAAAACAAATCAATTATATGCAAAATGCAGGAAGACTTTGCATCGGCATGAGTTGAGTCGTTAAACGACCCTCTTGTTTAGGCTCACCTCTAGAGCTAGAGAAAGTGTCACGTTCTGAGAGTATATTTGTCCGTCAATCAAATGATATTTTTTGTGACAATATAAAATATAATATTGATATAAGACCTAAATAGCTGCTTCAAATGAGATGCTCTCATTGTATCAATCCCTAAACTGTTTGGAATTCCAACATTCACAAATATTTAACTAAATGTTTGCCAAAGGGTGTAATCGAGAATCCATGTTGTTATAGAATTTGCAATTAGAATTAATCATCCATGACAATGAGCAAATAATGAATATAGACACTTTACTATTTTTTTTTTATCTAATGGAAGATCAAATAATCCAACTATTAAAGTGGTGAATGGAGTGGGCTTTTCCACGCGCAATGAAGAACATATTTAAGCTTTTTCACTTGAATTTTTGCAAAATAATAGTTTTATTAACAATACGTTGACTTAATCTAATCTCTCGGTTTATTACAAATCCAAGCATCCATTCCATTTCCATCCTCTCCTATATACACCTCTTTCTTTCTTCTTCCTCAGCTTTGATAACTAGATCTCACTGACCTTGTCTTCGCCCTCTCGTTCGCTTCCATCGCAATCTCTCATCGATATGGAGGCCGGTGCGAGCTCTACTATCCTACCGGCCTCGCCGATCTCTGTTATGAAAATTGGAATTTGAAAGCAACTCTAGCTAGATATCTTGCAAAAGAGTTGATGCATTTAGCTTCATTGTTCAATTTAGTTTCCAATCAGAACTAGCACGACAGACTGCTCTGGCACTCCACTGTCGTGCTACCAGAGCGGTGCTGATCTTTCAAGGAGCAAGGAATCATTAAACATTCTGGCGAAGAATGACGGATCGATTCGCCAAATACAAGGATATCGTCCCTCCATGTGCTAGTTATTAATTTCAATAGTCAAAGATCTATCGTAATTTATCTCTCTTACGATGGTCTAAAAGCAAATTGATAGGAGCTACTAGATTAACAGATTCCAATCTTTTACAAAAATCATTAAGCATGTATTGAAAAGAAATATTCATAGCCAATTTATTTATTTTATTGAGCATGTATTGAAAAAAAGAAATATTCATAGCTAATTTATTTATTTTATTGTTTTAATAAAAAAAATTAAAGCTTGATTAAACGACTCAACTAATCTTCTTACAAACTTATACTAAAAAAAACTTACACCCAAACTAAGTTACCATGCAACGGTAAAATGCTCGTATAGTCTAATTCCATTATCGACAGTTTTCATGAAAAGATTGCATTTCAAATGATTTTTAATATGACAATTTTACTTCAGATAATAATTATTTCCGTTCATTACACGCCTAATAGGATATTTATATATGTATGCAAAAGAAAGAGAAATCCAAATCATAACAGTTGATAGTGGTGACACAATTCATCTTCTAGATTATTTGTGAATTTATTAAAAATTAGATAACTTTGTTCTAATTAATTTGAGACGATAGTGACATCAATTCAGATATTAAATATATGTTATAGGGATGATTGCTTCACTTATCGATCATTAGTTTCTTAATAACATCACTCACTAAATAAAATTGATTCCTTATTATCCATTTGTCCAAGTATATTCCTTGGACGTTGAACTTTTTATCTTGGAATTTCTCTTCTGTTTTAATAAATGATGTATTTTGTTATTTTAGTAGGGTGACTATCGTATGCTTAAAATTAAACTACTGATTTCATTTTTACAATTGTTGCAAAGATGCCAAAAGAAATTCTAATTGAAATTGTTGCTATTGGAAATACAGCATCGCTAGCAGTCAAGATTCTTGCTGTCAATGATTCTGATTTGTCAAACATGATTGCTATTTTGATTTCGATAGGATTCGTACATTTGTGATTTTTATTCCTTGTTCTCTCATTCCATAAATTTCACGAGTATCAAATATCAAAATGAATTGAAGGACACTGTTTTAGCAAAAACAACAAGGTGAGTTTGTATTTTTGCTAAGACAAAGCCCTCAATTCATTTTGATATTTGATGACCCTAGATAACTCATGAAATAGAGAATGGAAAAGAATCATAAATGTATAAATCCTAACGAAATCAAAATAGCAAACTTGTTCTGATAAATCAAAATCACTTACAGCAAGAATCCTAACTACTAGTAATGCTGCATTTGTTGCATTTCCAATAGCAATAGTTGCGACGGGAATTCCTTTTGGCATCTTCGCAACAATTGTAAAAATAAAATCAGTAATTTTATTTTAAGTATAGGATAGTTAAATAGACACTACTAAAATATCAAAATGCATTATTTATTACACCAGAAGAGAAATTTCAAGATGAAAAGTTCAAAATCTGTGGAATAAACCTTGACAATGGATAACAAGGAATCAATTCCATCCAATGATAATGTTTTTATTGGGACTCTAATGACCGATAATATGGACAGTGAAGCAATCATCCATACAACACACATTTAATATTTGATTTAATGTCACTGTCATTTCAAAGTAAATAGAACAAAATTATCTAATTTATAATAAATTCACAACCAACCTGGAAGATGAGTTGCACCACCAACGCTAACTATTATGATAAGGATTCCTCCTCTTTTGCAGATGATGCATAAGTAAACATCCTATCAGGCGTGCGATGAGCAGAAACAATTGTTAGCTCAAATCCTCCCAATGCTGTCAGAAAGTATGAATTGATTATTCAATCCATCAAATAGTTGCATTGAATTCAGAAATCCTTCTTGCCGGTCACAAGGGAAGGAACTTCCTCTTTCCTCTTTGCTGTAAGCAACAGCATTTCCACGCCCATCATAGGCCAACTACTTGCTCTTGATCATTAAAGGATAACCAAATAACTCTCCAGCCTTCTTGCTCGACATCAGCGAAGCTATGTATCTGCATAGAATAATTTTACTGAATAAAAAATTTAGCTTCAAATTTATCCAGTAAACAACAAAAGAGCAACTCAACCTCCAAAATACTGAGAAAAATGAACCTTTTGAAGATATTTATCCTGAAATAATGTAAAGAAGTTAACAAATGAAATATCTTGATAGAAAATCAATGTTGTTGAGAATTCTAAACGACAAGAAAGTAACAAAATTCCCAACAGTTGCATTAAGATTCTGGCAATGACTTAGACTAAGAAAACTAGATTTTCAAGAGATTGGAAATTTAGCACATGGAAGATTGACCGATATAATTGGAATGAGAGGAGAAACTAACCAGATAAATTAAACCAAAATGTCAAATTAAACAGCAACAGAAAAAAATAGTGTCTGTCTTGTGGCACGATGTCTCCTAAAGAGCACAATATCCCCAAAATCAGTATTACTTCCAGATCTTAACTAGCTCAGCACTTTGATTATATAATTTTACCTACTAGAAAAATGTACTCTGCAACTGAATCACAAACTGCTAAAGTACATTAAAACATAAAACTTTGTTTTAGTACATACAAAATTCAAAATCCACTTTCAGAAAATTATACGAGTCAATTAAGATAAATACTATGCAAAGTTCAGTAATTATACGAGTCAATTATAAGGGAAGGGCACAGTTTAAATGAACAGTGTTTGAGCAACAATAACAATGTTTATAGTATCAAATCCACCACTCAATCAATGGTTCAAATGGTTATGACAGTCCAGCTAAGCCACAACAAAAAAAATGTAGTGAATGTCACACTCATAATCATATATAACAATATCTAAGCGAAGACATAAATTTTAAAAGGAGGAGAAAAAGGTGTCTTATCACAAATGCTTCAACTATGGTCATACAAGATATTTCCTCTTAGTCACATCCTGGCACTCTGCTAACTCAATCTCTATGCAACCAAGTTGTACTACTATCCGTTCAAAACTAATTAAACTAGGTATCTTCATCCATTCTCCTAAACAATATTGTTCTCTCCTCGTCATTAGCCCCAAACTGCCATTATCTCAGTGATCCATATACCATATTCTAAGCGCACTCCATCCACACATTTTGCTTACACCCCACAAGCGCGGAGGCACCACCCCACCTCGATGGCTGGGGCATCGATCGCGCAAGCACACTCAGTGGCATCTCGCATCGAGTGAGTGCTGTCGGGGCAGCCAACAAGAGAAAAATACCTGGCGAGTAGATGCCTGGATGAGCTTGTCACCGGATCCACGAAGTGCGGAGAGGAACCAGATAAGGCGAGCGGCTGGGTGAGGCAAAAGCAGACGAGTGCCGGCGCAAGGATAGCTCCGGTGAGTTTTAGGGCGGGAGGAGGTGAGGAAAGTGAAGTAATGGAAGGGTAAGGGTAAATAAGGAAGAAAAAAAAATATTTTTGATTGGGAAGAAGTGAGGAAAGGGGAAAGGGAAGAGAAATGAGGGGAATAAGGATGAATTTATACTCCTCCTCCTTATAAAAATTGGATATTTCTTACCCTTAAATTTGAGATGTAAATCTCCTTTATCCTCCTCTTCATTTCTCTTCTATTACTTATATTTTCCTCTCCTCCTCCCAAATAAATCTTTAGGGCTTGGGAGGAATTGAGGGAGGTTTAAGTAACGGAACGGTAAGGATAAATAAGAGAGAAAAAAATTAATGTTGATTTAGAAAGAAGTAAGAGAAGAAGAAAGGGAGGAGAATGAGAGAAATTTTATATTCCTTCTCTTTCTAAAAATTTAAATTTTTTTACGTGTTCCAATTTGAAGTGCAAGGTTTTCTTTCCGTCCTCTCTTTCTTTTTCGTTACTTATCTTTTCTTCTAAGGTTTTGTTTGGCAGGAGAACAGGAAAGTGTAAATGATAGAAAGGGGAAATAAAGAAGAGGGGAAAGATGATTTATACTTCAAATTGGAATTGGAATTGGAATTGGAACTGGAACGTAAGAAAAATTAAGATAACATTTGATTGATAGAAATTTATTTTTATTTTTTTTTTGAGAAAATGAGAAAACATATTTGATTGACGTTTTCTATCTTCGTTTTTTCTCTGAGAGAGAATTTTTTGAAAAATTAAAAAATTGTTTTTCGTTTTCTGTAAAATGGAAAAGGGAAGGCTTACCGAATGCTCCTTTGGCTACGTTTGATACGAGATAATGTAATCAACCTTTTAATATAATCAAGTTTGTAATGTAATGTATATTACATTACTTTGTTTGGTTAGCGATTGATGTGTAATATTTGATTACAAAAGTAATTACATTCGTTTGTTTGGTGTCCATATTTATTACAAGGAATGTAATTCGTATTATTATAAAATGATAAAAATACTTTTATAATTTCTTCTTAAGGTAATATAATTCTTAGTCGCCGATCGCCGATCGCAGACCATCGGTTGGTTGTCAGTCGTCGGTCGCCGTCATTCGTTGGCCGCCGCTGATCGTCGGTCGATCGATCGTCGATCCTCGATCGACGGCCGTCGCCCATCGATCGGTCGCCGGTCGCCGATGTGCACCGATCAATCGCTGGTCGTCGTGCAGATATCGTCGGCCGGTCGTCGATTGCCGATGCGTCGAGCGATCGTCGGGCGCGATCGATCGTAGGCGATCGTCCGATCGCAGTGATCGTCGACTATCGGGCGGTCGCTGATGGTCGCTAGTGGTCGTCGTCGACGAGCGTCGAGAAACAATGAGAAAAATAATAGAATGATATATTTATCATGATAAATATTGAATCCGTAATGTAATCGGATTACATAGCTTTTCTTTCGTAATCGAGATTACGGATCTTGACTCTTATTTTGTAATGCAATTACATTATATTATATCTTTGAAATGTTACCAAATAAAGTAAATCATCTTGTAATGTAATTTTAATTATATTACAAGCCTGATTATTCCGTATCAAACGTAACCTTTAAATTTTTATAAGAAAGAGGAGTATAAATTCACTTTCATTCTCTTCTCTTTCAGCCTTTCTCCTTCCCTCACTGATAATCTTTTTTTTCTCTTATTTATTTTTACCTTTTTATTATTTACATCTCTCATCTCCTTCCCATTAAATCCTTATAGAAGAAGAGAGAGCAGGGAGAGTTTCAGAGAATGGAAATGAGGATTTATATTTTAAAGCACGCCTTTTTAAAATCTCATTAAATTTTATTTTATAATTATTTTTTATAATTCAAATATCAAAATATTTCATCCAATTGAATTTTAAATCAAACAGTTTTTTATTATTAAAGTAAATTCGAAAAGTAAATATAAATTTAATACCATTAATAATTTAAATACTATATGTCTTTAATTTGCATTGCTTGAGAAATCATTCTATCTCTTATAAAAAAGTTTCTTGCATCATAAAATTAAATTAATGTCTATATAAAATATTTCGTGACGAGTACTCAATGTCAATTTTAATTACAAATTTTTTATTTTAAACGTGTAAAAAAATAAAATATTTGAAAATTTCTGCTCTTTGAAAATCTATAAATAAATTAGAAAAAAAAAAACATGCGGACTAACTTGTGACTCTAACTTTAATTTTAAGTGTCCCATTTGAAAATTTATTTTGTACTTGTAGAAAACTTTTTCTTCCCTTTTTATGCAAAAGATAATATAATTCATCCTAAATGCCTCTAAAATCGACCTCCCTCTGAAATTAACTAACTCATGTCTATATAAAGAAAGATAAATTACGATCGATTTATGATCGTATCGATATCTGACTCGATGGATGGTAGACATTTTGTCTTTGACAGGATTGACCACCCTTCATTTTTATGCAACCCTGTATTTGTGTTAGGTATTTGATTTTGCTCGTGGAAACAAGAAGAAATTGACAAAGATTTTCTCTTCGAATTCAAATTGTTAAATAAGGATCCTATGGTAGTTGACCAACTAAGAGTTCCTCGTGATAAATATATTTTTTTTTACTAACACCTATCTAAATCATCGACTTGATTATTTCTGGAGATGATCGATTCTATCATACGAATTTTTAATGGAACATTAAGTAATTTTTAGGCGAGATATACTTCATCGACCATCAGAATAAATCATAAATCAAAAAGTACTTATACGATAACCTCAACAATTGCAATGCCCTTAATTTGTCATTCTATTTAAAAAATTTTTTATAAATACGTCATGATTGAAGATCGAACTGTAAATATATGAAACTCAAACGGAATGCTTTACCATTGCACCCCTCAAGGGCAACCAATTCTTCCTTTATTTTTTAGGAGACATGGTCGAACTCGATAGATAACGTCACGAACCTTAAATCATGAAATATATGCATGGACAGCTTCAACAGTTATTTCATCCTTAATATGTCATTCAATTTGAGGAAAAATTTTATAAATACTTCATGATTAAGGATCAAACTATGAATATTTGAAAACAAACTGAATATTCTACCGCTGCACCGTAGCCACAAGGGCAACCAATTCTTCCTTTATTATTATTTTTTTATTGACACCATAGTATCCAAACCTTCGGTTTGACTAATCCTTTATAGTGATCAGTCCTGCCCCACAGATCTTTAGGATGCTTCGTCAATAGCTGAGTCCAATAAGATCGGAACTCAAGTGACCTCCACCGACCACCAAGAGTAAATCAAGGAAGCACTCGTAGCTTTTTCACAGTTCGGCCCGAACTCTGCGGTCGCTAAATGACAGTCCAACGCTGAAGTCGTACTTTATCCACCGAACAAACTCCTGGGTTCTGAACCGTCCGAATGAATTTTTCCTAAATTCACTGTCAAATGATGTTGCAGTAGAAGATCGAATTGCATTCTCCTATAGGATGTCTCTCCGCTTTTGCCTACATAAGGTTGTAATCCGCCAACTTAACGACCTCCACTAGTCTGTCCCACGACTATTGTGAGGAAGATAAATCACGTTGGGCTCTATGGGCTTTGACATGGTGGCCAAAATACGTGGAATCATCTGAATCTAGGAAAGAGTTTTAGAGCTCTTCTGGAATCGACTCTTGTCTTATCCGCAAACTCCGTCATGCCTTAGCCACCATGCCATCCCTGTGGAGACCTCCTCTCCACTTTTGCCATTGCACCGTGACGTGGTCGAACTCGATTAATAATGTCACGATCATTCAATCCATGTTTGGGGGGTTTCATGCTTTGATAGTTAACTCGATTGATTCATCTTACTTTGAATGATAGAGCCAACCATCCTAAATTTGATTTTGAACGAAAGGCAACAATGCCAAGCGCGACAAAGCCAACCATAAGAGATCGAAAGGCAACAACACCGACCTTTAAGTTAGTTAGATAGTCGCCCGATATCACATAATCAATGATTTGGAAAAGATCAAACAAAGGAACATCAGAGAGGCACAATGCCGGTCCATTCAAGCTGCTCCAACGAGAAGCAACTAGGAAGCCATGTCGAGTTCAAACAGAGGGATAGGGATACTACCACGGTATTTGACTAGTAGCTTTTAACTAATGCGCCATGATTGACTTTTCTCCTTCTCTTCCAAGCAGAAGTGGCACGGTCAACTCGAGCACGAAGCCTTCCAGAAAGGCGTGCTGACTCTGACTTTGACAACTCGAGCTTTTGCCCGTTTGGTCCAAATTTAACACATGAATCCAAGGTTTCCAGTCAACAGCAGCAGATGACCGCAGCTGCCTTCGCATCTCTTTCAGATTCATTGCGACGGGAGAGAATAAAGATTCGTATCTGAAGAATTTTCAGATTCCAACTTTGAACTGTTTTATATACAAGAATCATATTTTACAGCATTGGGAGATCGAATGAACTGCCCGTGAAGAAAAATCAAAGTTTGCACCTTTCAGTGAGCAACGAGATTTGAACAAAAAATGGTTTCTGATTAGGAAATGGGAAAAAAATCATCCCTTTTCTCCTAGCCCGGCACGGATAAGCTGAGGAGGGGCATTTGAAATGGTTGGCTAATCAGCAAGTGCATCTTAACAGAGGTCAGTGTAGTCGAAGTGCTTCCTTAGGCCTGCCCAGAAGATTGAGCACAGTCCCTGCAATGTGCTTGGAAGTAAGCCCGGCCGACTCAAATTGGTCTTGAGGCGATCCATGGTCGATGTAGCGATCCGGCAGAACCATCGACCTCAGCTGCATACAGCACGACTATAAATGAGATCGACTGTCGAATGGTGTTCAGTGTTAGTGTCGAATTTGTCGAAAGGAATGTACCTTGATACGCCCATCCAGGAAGCCCTTCAGGCTCAAGAATTGCATGACGTGTGATCCGAAACCTCCGATGGAGCCCTCCTCGACTGTGATCAGGATCTCATGCTCATTTGCTAGCCTTCTTACAAGATCTACGTCCAGAGGTTTACAGAACCGGGCATCGGCTACTGTGGCAAAGATTCCGTGTGCTTGGAGTGAGTCTGCAGCCTTCAAGCATGTCTGTACTATGGAACCATATCCAAGGATGGCAACTCCATTTCCCTCCATCAGAATCCTACCCTTTCCGATCTGTCGAAACGAGCCAAAATGGTTTAGCTTTCCTCATGAACATCGTAACACATTTGTAAGACATGAAAAAGAATAGAGAAGGAAAGCACACCTCAAGAGGGGTTCCTTTGTAGCCTGGTGGCAGGGGCACACCAATTCCAGTGCCCCTAGGGAACCTGAAACAGCTAGGTCGATCGTCGATTGCCACCGCTGTGGCTACCATATGCATTAGCTCAGCTTCATCGGAAGGGGCCATCACGACCATGTTGGGTAAGCATGCCATGTATGTAATGTCAAAAGCTCCACAATGTGTAGGTCCGTCGCCTCCGACTAGGCCAGCCCGATCCAGCGCAAACCGGACAGGAAGCTTCTGCAAGTCCACATCATGAACCACCTGAACAGATCACAGTTAACAATCCTTCAGAATTTGACAGTGATTTTTCTTGTTATGAACTGAAAAGCACTTCTTTTTCACTGTGCCATTACCTGATCATATCCCCGTTGTAGAAACGACGAATATATGGCACAGAAAGGCTTCAGTCCCTCGGCGGCCATACCAGCTGCAAAGGTGACCGCATGCTGCTCGGCAATTCCCACATCAAAGCATTTTTCGGGGAACTTCTCTTGGAAATAATTAAGCCCAGTACCACTTCCCATGGCTGCATGAACAGCCACAATCTTGTCATCAGCCTCAGCCTCTTTGATGAGCGACTGTGCAAAGCATTGTGTGTATGAAAGGGTGGGGGACTTCGTCTCGAATTGCTTCCCAGTTTTTGGGTCCGATTTCACGACGCCTACAGCATGGAATACATATATCAGACCACCACATACAAGGATCGGCGAAGATCAGGACAATGAGAAATCAGTGAATAATGCTCACCATGGTTCTTATCAGCAACAGCCTCAGCAAGGGGATACCCCTTTCCTTTCTCTGTCACAATATGAATAAGAACAGGACCAGGAGCTGGCACGGACTTCACCTTCTCAAAGATGGCGACCAAATCTTCGACATTGTGACCATCGACTGGTCCTATATAATACAGACCAAGCTCCTCAAATAACGTAGAGCCAGAGACACTCATCATTCCCCGAGCATATTCATCCACCTTCGAAGCAATCTCATGTGTTTGCCCACCAATTTGCTTTGTGAGACACTAAACAAACAAGTCAATTTTATTAGAAACAGTCTATACGTGTTACAATTATGGCCAAAATAGATAAGATCAATTTATATATGGAGATGACATAAACGTTTGAGAAAATCTTATATAAACATCTTTGATAAAACATACGGCCATAATATGAATTCAGAAATTGAAAAATACAAGAAGATACCGAGGCT
Organism: Wurfbainia villosa; assembly: GCA_025175895.1. Taxonomy (NCBI): domain Eukaryota; kingdom Viridiplantae; phylum Streptophyta; class Magnoliopsida; order Zingiberales; family Zingiberaceae; genus Wurfbainia; species Wurfbainia villosa. Next base: position 976,862 of record JAKLTH010000267.1, on the reverse strand, counting down.
TGTTTTCTTACATTGAATAGTTGCAAAAGAAGAGTAATCTGTCCAATAAAAGTTGGTTGTTTGCAGATGAGCTTAAACCATTTTGGCACAATAAAACACTTCTAAATATTTGTATTTCAATTTTCAACAAACAATTGCATGTTTAAGAAGTACTGCAATGGCTTTTACAGTTCATCTAGATCAATTTAACTACAGATGTTACCAGAAATATCAACAATAGGATGTATTTGCCAAGGATAGACACACTACCTTAGCAGCTTCGCGGAGCATTCGCAACTTTGGGCTGGATTGAAGTGTGGTAAGGGCTTTACTGAGTGTTCCAACAGGAGCTTCAGGAGCATCAAGGGTTGCATTTGGAAGTGAAACTTGCCTATTATCATTCAACACAACAATAAGGTTGGAATCCAAGTAACCAGCATTATTCATGGCCTCGAAGGCCTGGCCAGCAGTCACAACCCCATCCCCAATTACCGAAATAACATGATTCTTCTTCCCTAGCAAATCTCTTGCAACAGCCATTCCTGGAATTGAACAAAAAAGAAAAAAAAGGTTCAGAAACAAAGAGCGGTTCCAATTTGAAAATCAGATGAGTAAGCTAGCTAGGTTTACCAAGTCCTGCTGAGATGCTTGTGGAGCAGTGACCAACACCAAAGGCGTCGTAAACGCTCTCATCCCTCTTTGGGAATCCAGCAAGCCCTGAGGTCTGTCTGACGGTATGCATCCTTGACCTTCTCCCGGTCAATATCTTGTGAGGGTAGGCCTGCAATTGTTCAATTTCGTTTCAGTGTCCAACTTCACGATCTTGAAACAATTTCTATCGCCTGTGATCATACCAAAACTGAAACTAAGAATTCACTGACCTGATGGCCGACATCCCAAATGATCTTGTCTTCGGGGGCATCGAACACATGATGAAGAGCCACAGCAAGCTCAACCGCCCCCAAGCTGCCGCTCAAGTGCCCTCCAGTTTTCGACATAGAATACACAATTTCTGCTCTGAGCTCAGCAGACAACTGCTCCAAATCCTACAGTGAATACAAAAAAACACCACATCAGTCCCAAACCGCAGTTTCCTCGGACCTATTTCAACGATGAGCAGCAATTTTTTTTTTTTAAAAAAAAAATCACCTTTGGGGAGAGGTTCTTCATGTGAATAGGAAAGTTGATGGTATCGAGAATAGGGGTCGCCGGCTTCTCCCCCGAGTGATTAATCCTCCGCCCACCCATTTCCTTATTGATGACCGTCTTCCCGTCACCGCTCGCTCTCACAGAAAACTAAAAAGGGAGGGAAATAAGACAACACATCGATCGGAATCCCTAGAAACAACGCCAAAACTCGAACTTCCGCGAGCCGTACCTGTCTCTTCCCGCACTGGTTCGCCGCTGAGCTCCAAGACTTGAAGAACGGAACTCGCCAGGCCGCCATGAGAGAGCCGGAAGCCTCCATCGAGAGAGAGAGAGAAAGAGAGAGACAGATAAGGAGAGAGGAGAGGGAGAGGAAGGTCCGGTCTTGGAGCGAGCAACGCAACGCGGGGCTTAAATAGACGTCGACGACGAAGAAATTGTTGACCTCGCTTCGCCATGGCAAATTCCACGTCTCCTCCATTTTTTTTTATTTTTATTCAAATACAAATAGTCAAATAATTCCATTTATATTATTATTATTATTATTATAATTATTATTATTCAAATGCGGGAAGAAATGCTGATGAGATTGACAATTACGCCGGTCCATTTCATCTACTCGGTCGATATAATTATTAATTATTATTATTTATCTGCATTTGTATTATTAATGGTGCATCCAGATTAATTATAATTAATGTGCCCTCCGAGTGAATTATTTTAATTCGCTTAATCACGATATTTTTTTTCTTTTTCTTTTTCTTTTTTTGCATCTAAAAACACTCTTATTTTTAAGTAACTTTAATCGATATTGTTTTAAGCATAACAAATATAATGACACCTTTCTAAATATTGGCATATTCTCCATGAATTATTAGAGGTGCTAGATATTATTTATATAAAATAATGAAATGTATACCTGAAACTAACTAGTTGTCCAATTATCTAACGCCTTGTTTAGTAGGCCATCTGGTCAGAACAGTTTGTGAAAGGGCAGCTCGCTTAAATTTAATTAATGGTGATTAAATAAAAAATATATATTAGGATAACTTCGACTGTTTTAAGTTTGCATTATTACAACGTCTAGATGGACCTTAACTCTAAGCAATAACTAAAATAAAATATCAATAATAATAATAAAAGAGAAGACACGTGTGATATGACTATGAATTTTGAAAAAATTCACATGAATAATTCTTTGTGTAAGAATTTATCCGAGTAAAATTTCGATATTAGACAGTCTTTTAAGGATGATGCAGTTATAGAGTTCGAGTTGAACTGTCAAATTGTAAATGCTTCCCTTATTAAATTTCGATCTTTTTCGATTCAATTGTTGAAGAGACATATTAATCGGATTGAAAGTTCAGCCCTGCTGATGCTATTAAAAAAATAAATAAGTTGAACAAATTTAATCATAAACATGCACAATTCTATTATTATATGAAATATATCTGACATTGATTCGTGGAATATAAGTTGTGAAAACACGTGGTGATTTCACAAATGCACGTGTTTTTTAAGGGGTCTTGAGTGACTAATTCTTGTACAGTTGTACTCGATCGTCATAGTTAATTGATGATTAATAGAAAAATAAATCTTTATACAATTATTTATCGTCATCCAATGTTTAATACGGAGGTAGTCTAACACAAATTGGCATGTCAATGTTATTGAACCATTTTCCTCTTATAAGTAAAATAGTATTGAGATTTAAAAAATATAAACAAAAATTATGTATAAATTATTTTATTCAACGATCATGCATCTAGTATTTTTTAAATTGTTTGTGTCAATAACAATCATAATCCATCTTATTATATTCATATTATATATTTTAGTCTTTCATGTTCATTGGAATAAAGAGAGAAGTTTTGATGGATCCAAAACTTTGCATAAAATTAAGAGAGGTTTATCTTTATTAGTTTTTAATTACTTTTAACGCGTGAAAACCTCATTGTCAAGGTAAAAAAAATATTCAAATTTATTTATATTTTCCCACGAAATGCACCACCATTTATAATCCGCTCGTTTAGTCAATTATTTTGAAAAAAATGTATTGAATATTATCGCATCAAATAATAAGTGTGGACTTTAGGCACATATACCATTATGGTCTATGCTTTGGGCATAAAATAAAAATTAGATTTATTAGTTTTAATAAAATTGGAGCTCAATGTTAAATATCTAAAATAAAGTTTTAGTTTTTATTTATTTTTGACCTGGAATACTTGATAATATCTAATAAATTCAGATACATCATTTTATTTTATTTTATTTTTATATAACACATCAGACTTTTAATTATGGAGGTCGATTTGAAAATCTTCATGTTTATAATTAAAGTTCATGCTAAATATATTAAAAACATAAATCTTCTATCTCGAGAAGAACATAACTATTCCACAAGTGTGGGGTAAAGATAGTTCTCCTTTATTGGTCATCGATCATTAGTCTCTCTGTTAGTCGTCGTCAAATTTTATTAAATATCTATTTAAATTCCAATTTAGATTTGTCACTGCACAAGTGCAATGGATAAGTTTCCTTAGGTTTGCCTCAGAGATTAAGCACGGTCCCTACGCTGTGCTCGGGAAGACAACAGTCCAGCAAAAAGATTGATCGATCTCAGCTGCAGGAAAAAATGCAAATGAGATTGATAGCTTGCACACCATTTACAGACACTGTTGAAGAGAAATCTACCTCGAGGTTTCCATCCAGAAGGCAACTCGAGCTCAAGAATTGAGCTACATGCGATCGAAAACCTCCAAATGGAACCCTCCTCCTCCATCGTTATCAGTATCTCATGCTCATTTATCAGTGATGTGGTGAAAATATCCTTCGCAATATGATAATTAGATTGACAATCAAGTTTAGATGGAAATTTGATCAAAGCGAACATAAATTGACTCATTCAATTCAGCCACCTTGGCTATAGCTCGGCTTCGACCATCTCGATCATAACTCGGCCTCGACCATTGTGATGTCTCAGTCTGATGTCACAGTCATAGCCTACCTCGGTTATAGCTCGACTTCGGCCATCTCGACTATAGCTCAGTCTCAATCTGATATTTTAGCTCTGTTTATCATCAGCTTAGTTAGATGTTTGTATCTCGGTTCGGAAAACGTCTTTCCATGATTTCTACTATTAAATCACATCTCCATCATAATGATGGTCATACCTTTTAAGATCCTCTCCGAACAGTCACGTCTCTATTATAATGAAGTTATGTCTTATAAGATCCTCTTTATACTGTTACATCTCCATTATAATTAGATCATACCTTTCAAAATCTCTTCGGTAAAATCACGTTTCCATCAGGAATCAGGAGTCACGTCACCCGACTTCTTTTATTTCATCGTCTGTCTAAAGATAACAATGAGGAGGAATAGAAGAGCATAATCTCTGATCTTCAACCTCATCTCTTTGGGCGCTAATATCTGCAGCTTCCACGACGACGACGATTTGAATCTAAATCTACTCCGACAATTGATCCAGATGAAAAGAAGTCATCTCGACCTGTGCTCAACCGACCACGAGAATGGCCGAATCAATCACCTGCTCGGAGAGATTCTCCGGCCATCAGAATAGGGTAGTCGATGGAATCCAAAATAGGGTTTGTCGGCTTCTCCTCCGAGTAATCGATCTTCCACCCACTCGTCTCGAGAAACCACAATCTTCCCATCGCCGCTCTCCGCGCTCACTCCAGAAGACTGGTCCAAACCTATCTTCTTCCGCAAGCAGCTTTCGCACTCGAGCTCCCACCTCTTAGCAAAGGCGCCGGGGAGGCGGCCATGAGAGCGCCTGCTGCCTCCATGTCGCCGGAAGGGCAGAAGTAGATGGAGCGCAAAAACAACAGATCGATCCGCACAGAACGCGCTCGGTTGGAGACTCGAAGCGAGAAGCGGAAAGCCGCCGCGACCTTCATGGAAAAGGCGAGGAGCGAGGAGGAGGGCGACCGCCCCATTTCGATTTTGGTTATAAAACGTAGCGCTTGTTTATACCGGTTCGTCCAGCTGGCGTTTATATTTAAGCGTATTCCCCAGGTAAATTACTTAATTAAGCCTTAATTAAGGGGTGGTAAAAATTCAAAGCACCGGCCGATGCCGGTCCATCTCAGCCACTGTCGAACCGGTTCAACACGTCAGAATTAGTTGACCTATGTAGTCAAAGTCTATCTTTACAAAGTCAAACCCAATATTTTTTTTTTGTTAATTATATTAATTTAGCTGTATTGTAGTTTGAGATTTATTATGGTTATTGGAAGGTAAATTGAGCTTGTTAGAGTTGAGTTTTTATTATACTCAATGTATTTGTCCCTTTAAAAAAATTATACCAATATTCCAAACAAATTTTGACGACGTTATGCGAAAAAATAATAATGATAAAGAAGAAAATATTGGGAGTAAAATGTCCAATAAAAACTAATTTAATGTGATCGAGATAGGAGGTAGCTACTCGATAATTCATTTTCACATGAGAAAATACGAAATGTATAAATGATTCATTTTTTATACGATAAAGTCATTTGCAATACTCTATTTTATAAAAGGTAGGTAATTTTTTTTTTAGATTAATAAATAATTATAAAATAATTTTAAATACAAAATAATTGCTAAATTCTATTTTAATTAGTTTTGAGTCTTTAAATAAAAAGCACCAACCATCTTCACTAACTTTAAAATTAAAAAACAATTAGCGATTGTTGTAAGTGAATTTCTGAATGTTTTTTTTATGATAATTAAAATAAGAGGTGTTTTTTTTTAATTCTTATCCGAAGGAATTTTTAATAATAAAATTAGTATCGTATGATTCGAAAGTCACGTATTTGAATTATGAAAAATATTTTTCTGTAAAACTGTCTTATACAATAGATTTTTCAGCGAGACTCTGTATCTTTTATTCAAATAAAAATTAAGGTATTTTACTATTGAAAATTACATGAATACTTGTTTTATTGAAATAGACATATTTTTTTAATTTTCTAAACAACACTCTTTGTGCTTTTATATATATATATATATATATATAATATGACCTTCTCTCCTAATTCATAACTAAGAAAATTCGATGTTAATTATACTTGAATACATGCCATATATAATAATTAGACAATAAATTATAAATTCGCATTTGTCGCTCTACGTTTCAAATTTAGAATTCAATACCTTGTCATCGGGGAGTTGATGTCAAGGAACACTTGATTGCGTGATGATAAAAACAGAGTAATACTTGCAGAATGAACTGAATTCGATGTCAAATGAGGAATCTAAAATCTCTTGGTTCCAGATGAACTCTTTCTTGCCTTTGTCATCGTGTCGAGGGACTGTGTCCCATCCTGATTATCTCCTTTAAGTCGGTGTTAGGGCGGATGTGGAGATACTAGTTGAGATTACCGATTTTACAGGAATAATAGGTGTGGGCGCAGCGGGCACTGTATTGTCCTCGTCGATAGGAGGAGGGCGAGAAGGAGTTGGTGTTAAGAAACACTTGGATGCAGAGGAGAAATAATAGGTGTGGGACAACCACCATTGTGTTGCCCTCGTCGGTAGGAGGAGGTCGAGGCCTCGAGGGAGGCGGTGAAGGAGATGTATGGACTAAGTAGGTAGTTATGGAGGTCGAACACTCGATTGCTGTCGACGGAAAAGAGTGGAAAGGTGAAGCCATAGAGGAAGTAGATGTAGGTGAGGAAAAGGGAGCGAATACGAGATCCTTATAAGGGGTCGTGTCTAGAGGCGGATTTATGTGAGGACTGGAGGGGGCCACGACCCCCCCCCAATCCACGTGAATATTTTCTTTGATTTTATTTATTTATCCTTCTATTTTATTTACTTAAAATAAGCAATAATTACTTTAAAAGTTACGGTCTTAATTATTTATTTTCTTATTTTATTTACTTAAAATCAATGATGCTTTAAAGGCAGAGGTGGATTTACGTGAGGAATATTTCTACGATTTTAATTATTTATTCTTCTATTTTATTTACTTAAAATCAACCATAATTGCTTTAAAAGACATAACCTTAATTATTTATTTCCTTATTTTATTTTCTTAAAATCAATGATGGCTTTAAAGGTTCGATGTCCTCAATAGTTAGCTATTTTATTTGCTTAAAAATTCACACCTCGTTGACCTAAATTTTCTTCTTTTTTTTCATATTTTTTTCATTGTTGCAGACTTTTAATTTTTTTTCGTCTACTGCTCACGTGCCATGAACCCAATCATTCCATCGACCACCACTACATATCTACTGTGTCGTTGACGTTGCCAGTCGCATCGTCGGCCACCACCAATCTTCGCTTCATGAGCACAGTCCTATCGTGATCGCCGAAGTAATTATTTTTCTGCGTACGCGCTTCATGATCTCAGAACATCTCGGACGCATCGCTAGTGAACATCACTCGCGTTCGCCGGCCGCCTTGCTCGAGTCTGATTAATTAAGATTTCTAATTTCCTATTTATTCAATTTTAAATTTTGATTAATTAATTTGAGTTGAATTTAATTAATTAATTAAATTTAGATTAATTAACGTTGAGGTTTAATTAATACGTTTAGATTAATTAATCCATTTTAATTGATTAATTAGCTTTATATTTTTTAATCTGTTTTAATGTATTAATTAGCTTTAAGTTAATTAATTAAATTTTGAGTTAATTAATTAATTGGGTTAGATTAATTAATCTGTTTAATTAATTAACTATCATTAGATTAATTAAATCTTAAGTTAATTAATTTAGAATAATTAATATATTTGTGCTAGATTAATTAAATTTGAGTTTAATTGATTAATTAGTTTTGATTAATTAATCTGTTTAATTAATTAATTAGTGTGTTAGATTAATTAAATTTGAGTTTAATTGATTAATTGATATTAAATTAATTAACTTATTAATTGACTAATATGATTTTATCCCATTAGTATAATTAAAGCTCATTTAGGTTGAAAATTATCAATTAATTATTTGATTAGTTTGATATAAGTGTGATTAAGTTGTGATTAATTTGTTAATGGGATTAATTGATTTAAATAAATATAATTAAGTTAATAGGATCGGATTCAATTAAATGACTAATTTAATTAATTGGGTTAACAATTTAATATAATTAATATAATTATTTGAGTGTATCAAGGGTTTAACAAAATAATTAATCTGACTTAATTGTTTGGTTATTTAATGTTGTTGTTATTATTCATTTATTTGAATTAATTTGAGTTTTTTTTTATTATCACAGACTTCATATATTTCAAATGGAAAAATATATTACGATTGATAAATTTTTTCAGAGAGCAAATGAACTAGATCTAGCTACTCCTGTAACCCCATCAACAAGATCAAATAACAATGATCTTCCATATGAAATTTCTCCTAAAAGATTCAAAAATATAGAAACTGAAGAGGTTGATCTCAATTCTTTAGAGCGTGATCCAGGATTGCGTCGACAGATTTGGGAATATCATCCTAACCAACAAGAGGAGATTTGTCAAGCTTATTTGAATCTGAAGGCATATCAACATATTCTTCGAGAATACCCATTAAATAAAAATGTTAAGCACCCTCGAAGATTTCAATCTGCTTAGTATGCATAATTTCGTTGGTTGGAGTATTCACCAGCTAAAGATAAAGTATATTTCTTTTCATGTTTTATCTTTAATAAGCCATCAGGATGCTCAAATCACACTGCATTTACTATTTATGGATTTGATAATTGGAAGAAAGTTCGAAATGGAAAAGCTTGTGCTTTCCTAGGCCATATAGGGAAAGATAATGTATCTTCACTCCATCGTAACGCTGAAAAGGCATGTGAGGATTTGATGAACCAACCACAACATATATCAAGGAGATTCGACAATTTTAATGCTGAACAAGTCGCAACTAATCGTCTTCGATTAAAGGCTCACATACATGTGGTGTTGTTGCTTGCACTTCAAGGAATTCCCTTTAGAGGTCATGATGAGAAATCTAGTTCATCTAATCGTGGTAATTTTCTTGAATTTTTAGATGTATTAACCAAGTACAATGATGAACTTTCAAAGGCAATTGCTAAAGCTCCAAAAAATGCCAAGTATACAAGTCACGATATTCAGAAACAAATACTTCATGTGCTTTCAGTGAGAGTAAAAAATACAATTCGTGAAGAAATTGGAGTTGTCAAGTATTGCATAATTGTTGATGAAGCTCGAGATGAATCAAAAAGAGAGCAAATGTCTATAGTACTGAGGTTCATGGATACTAATGGATTCATTCAAGAACGTTTTTTTGGTCTTGTTCATGTATCTGATACCGCAGCTTTGACTTTAAAGGATGCTATATATTCTGCTTTGGGTCACTACAATTTGGATGTTCAAAATATTAGAGGTCAAGGATACGATGGTGCTAGTAATATGAGGGGCGAGTTTAATGGATTGCAAGCTTTGATTATAAAAGATTGTAGAAGTGTTTATTTTGTTCATTGCTTTGCTCATCGATTACAATTGGTTTTAGTTGCAGCATTAAAACATGTGACACATATTCATCAATTTTTTGACAAATTAACTTTTATAGTTAATATTATTGGTTCTTCATGCAAGCGTAATGATGAATTGAAGAATGCTCATGCGGATGACATTGCACATTTGATTGCTATTAATGAACTCGAGATAGGGCGTGGACTTAATCAGATGGGTATTTTACAGCGAGCTGCTGATACATGCTGGAGTTCTCATTTGAGATCCTTATCAAGCCTAATTAAGATGTTTAGTGCATCATGTACAGTATTGCTCAAGGTTATGAAGGATGAGCTTCCTTCTCAATGAGCAGATGCAACATCTATTTATGATGAAATGACTTCTTTTGAGTTTGTATTCATCTTGCATCTTATGAAAGAGATTATGGGGATCACGGATATTCTTTGTCAGGCTTTACAAAGTAAGTCTCAAGATATTATAAATGCAATGGAGCTTGTATTTTCTATCAAGAATTTACTTCAACAAATGAGGGATAACAACTGGGATGATTTGATTATAAAAGTGAAGGCTTTTTGTGAACTTCGAAATATTGATATTCTTGATTTCAATGCTCCATATATTGATAGACGAGGTCGAGCCTATCATTATCAAGACAATTTCACCATTAAGCATCATTATTAGGTTACCTCTTTTTTATGCTTCAGATTTAATGCAAGTTAATTAATATTGACATTTCTGATTTCTTGACATTCTTGATTTCAGGTAGATCTTTTTTATGCTTCGATAGATTCACAGTTGCAAGAAATTAATAGGCGCTTTAGTGATGATGCTATGAAATTGCTCATTCTTAATAATGTTTTAAATCCTCAAAATGCGACGGAGTCTTTCAGAATTATGGATGTATGCAAATTAGTTGAAAAGTTTTATGCCCAAGATTTTACAAAAGCTGAAAAAGAGCAATTGGAGATGCAATTGAAGCATTACGAATATAATGTAGTTAAAGGGTCTGACTATAAAAACCTTTCAACCATTTCAGAGTTATGTCAATGGTTGGTAAAGACTAACAAGTCTATTATGTACAATAATAATTATTTTTATCATTTAATATGCGGCCCCTCCAAAATTAAAATTCTGGATCCGCCCCTGGTCGTGTCACAAGTGACAAGGACAAAGGAGACGACAATGTATATCAGGTGGTAGACAAACCTAAGGATAGATCCATCCGAGCTATAATAATAATATTTTATAGCTATTATAATAAATTATTGATAATATTGTAATTATTATATATCATAATAGCTCTAATTCATAATTATTATAAAATAATATTGACTTAATTATATATTGTTAGTTATAGCCCTAGAACCAATCATGTGATGGTTGAATAGGGAACATTTTGTATCATATTCTATAAAGGCAAAGGATTGGTTATTATATATTTACGTCTTGCTTGTGCCAGCTAAATTAAATATATAATAATGTCCTAGAAAAGTAGGTTCTTATCTACAGCACATCAATTGGCAGAATTGATTATGAGAGGCTGTAGAGAACACTTTCCTAAATGTTCCTAGTCAAATATTAATATGCAAGGGCAATATTAATACATAAAGACTAGCATGTAGGTCAATTGATGACTTGATCTCACAAGTCATGGATATATGATATCAAATTGACACATGGGTATATATTAGAGAATATATACTGAACTGACCCGCCATGAGAAAGTTTCATGGATCGTCATATGAGTGTCATAAACTTTCTCATGTGACTATTGGTATGAATAGTCCTCAAACCTGAAGTTACTACGGTTCCCTACATAAGGAGTTATGTACTTTGGTATCGTCAAACGTCACCCGTAACAGGGTGGACCATAAAGGCGATTACTGGGTATATAACAAATTATGTGGAGGGATGTGAGTGATGTAGATGTAATCTATCCCTCCCATATGATGGGAGTGATATCTGTGGGCCCCTTGATTGAGTAGAACTACTAAAACGCATGACCATGCTCGAATGAGTCAATATGAGATATTGAGCTCATTTGTTTGAGTTAGTTTACTCAGGGATCAAGAAACACATAGATTGATCGAGGATGACCACGATTACATGCCTCATTGGTCAATCTGATATCAAGGATAGAAGGACACGGTCATACATTATAGTAGTCATGGAAAGGTTAGTCGGATCTTGACTTATTTCGTAACTTGGGTAGCAATGATGTATTGCTAGATGCCACTCATTGCTTGTGTATCTAAAAGAGTTTAGATCCACTGCCAACGTTATGAGAGCCTATAGGGTCACACACAAAGAGCATGATGATTAGAAGAATTAGTGCATTCTAGTTTGACTAGAATAATTTGGGAATAAGCTTAAGTACAAAATGATTTTTGGACTTTAAGCTTAATGAGAATTTTAGTTTATTGATTTAATGAGATTAATTCAATATGCTAAGCTTAATTGATTTAATAAGATTAACTCAATATGTTACCTTATTGATTTAATGTGATTAATTCAATATGATAACATAAGCTTATTGAATTAATAAGATTAATTCAACATCCATGAATGTCACATAAGCATGTCACCTAAGCATGCCACATAAGCATGCCACCTAAGCTTGATGAGGTGGAAGGAGACAAAGGGTTTTGACCTTTGGATTTCCCCCACATGTGGCCGGCCAAACAAGGAGTGTAGATTATATTTCAATGCAATTGATTGCATTAAATGTGATAGGAGGTGAAAGGTTTTTCAATCCTATAAAACACCCCATCGGTGGCCGGCCAAGCTTGGTGGATTGGTTGAAGCTTGAGGCTTGGAGAGAGCTTGATGGTGAGAGCATTTGGTTGTGTGGTTTTTGTGAGTGTAGCAAGAAAAGTAGTCTTCTTCTTCCTTTCTCTTTTTCCCTACTTTCCTCTCCTTTAGGGACTTCTCTAGCAAGAAGTAAAGGAGAGCTCTTCTAGTTTCTTTTGTGAGACAAGAGCTTGCTCGTGTGGATACATATATAGGCACGAACATTTGAACGTGCTAAAAGATCCAACAAACCCAAAGAGAAGCGAGATTACAAAGGGCACGCAACAAAGGTAATATTCTCCTATAAGATAGGTTTTGAGAAATTTATTTTTGTACGAGGTTTTCTTTCGCAAGGATCACTTGGAAGGGATCCTAATTTTTTTCGTTGCATATGCTATTTTGCATAATACGAGATCCCTACAGTGGTATCAGAGCCACTTGCGAAAGATCGTATAAAAATAGGTTTTCTCTATTTTATATATGATATAGAAGTAGGATAAATTTTATTATGAGTTGATAATTGCATTAACAATTTTTCAAACATAATAAAATATCCGATGTCTTTTAAAAGTTAAAATTGACATGGTGCATGGTTATGGCCTAGTCCCAAAAAGTTTGTGAATGTGTGTGTTGTAATTCTTAATACGGCCTGCGTGTCGTGCCTTTCTCCTAAAATTCTTGTTGTAAAATTAGTTTTAGACTTGAATGTAAATCTAGTATTTCTCCTTTTGTAATATACAACAAAGATGGAGGGTCCATTGGAAGATGATGTTACAAGGAGGAAGTCAACAACACAAGACAACCAAAAGGAAGCACTTGGGAGAAGATGCTATCCCTAGGTTGACCAATCAATCTTTTCATTGGCTTGAGAAGATTGTAGAATAAGGGTCATAACCATGACACGCTTAGTTTAATTTGTATGTGATGCATGTTAATTTAGCTTATATGTGATGTATGCTAATATGTATGTGATGCATGTTTAAGTTTATATCTTAATAAGTCAAAAACGATATGCCTACCAAAGTTTGGTACTCACTACTTCCTCGATCATTTGTTGTTGGGTTTGCCAAAGCAAAGCAATGCATTTTATCTTGGAAGAGTGCGAATGGACAATCGTGATGTCCCGCTATCAAACTTGGTTAAGACTTAATTAAGAAAGTAGAGGCATATATTAGCTTTGAACATAAGTTTTAAAAATTAGTTTTGTGTGATTTAGAACATCGGCTTTGTCTTAGAAGTGGTCGTTGCTCGATATCAAAGAAGGTCTCGTGCCTCGCCACCGAAAGGTGGTTTAGGAATAAACACTAAACTAATCTAAACTTAACCAAAGCTATTAAAGAGTTACATCAGATGTAATTGGCAAAAGATTGCCTACCTAATCATACTACGTCTTGGGCGATTAGCCAAAGCTAACTCAAGGCAGTATGATGTGGATCTTTATCCCATATAAATTTATAGCTAAATAGAAGCTAATGATGTAAGCAAAATGTGTTTGCCTACATCAATAATTAGCTCATATCAAAGCTATGAGAATTTAGTGGGAGCCTCATTTAATTAAAGGCCTAATTAAATGACTTAGATATGATACTTAATTTTGCATATTAATGTTGTAGATCACCATGTCATCTAACACGACACACCCCCTCAACTTGCGATCTGTCCTTGAGAAAGACAAGCTCAATGGAGCTAACTTTCTAGACTGGTATAGGAACTTGAGGATTATCCTCAAGCAAGAACGTAAAGTGTATGTCCTAGAAGCGATCTATCCACAAAACACGCCCCCGACCACTCGTCTTTGAAAAGGATGCTTATAAGAAGCATCAAGATGCGCGATTAGATGTGTCATGTCTTATGCTTGCCACCATGAACTCTGAGCTTCAGAAGCAACATGAGAACATGGATGCCTATGATATGGTTGAGCATTTGAAACAACTATATCAAGGACAAGCTAGGCACGAGCGTTTTGAAGTGTCTAAGGCTCTTTTTGCATGCAAGATGCAAGAAGGAACACCTGTAGGAACTCACGTACTTAAAATGATTGGGTACGTTGAGAACCTTGAAAGACTAGGTTTTCCATTGAGCCAAGAATTGACAACCGATGTTATCCTGCAATCGTTGCCGGAAGCATATAATCAATTCGTCATGAATTATAACATGAATGAAATTGATAAACCTTTGCCTGAGATTCTCAGCATGTTAAGAACTGCTGAACCGAATCTCAAAAAGAAAGTTAGTAATGTACTAATGGTCAAGAAGGGCAAAGGTAAGCGCAAAGGCAAGGGTAAGACCCAAGCCAAAGGCAAGGCCAATTCATCCACTTCAAAGGGTAAAGGTAAAGTACCTAAGGAAGGGGATTGTTTCCATTGCGGTGAGACTGGACACTGGAAGTGGAACTGCAAAGTCTACCTTGAGGAAGTAAAGAATAAAAGAAGTGGGACTTCTGCCTCAGGTATACACGTTATAGAAGTTAATCTATCTATTTCTTCTACATGGGTATTAGATACCGGATGTGCATCTCACATTTGTACTAATGTGCAGGGATTGAGAAATAGTAGACTAATGGCAAAGGGCGAAGTGGACCTACGAGTAGGCAATGGCGCAAAAGTTGCTGCTGAAGTTGTAGGAACATATTCTTTGTCTTTGCCCACTGGGCTTATCTTAGAACTAGAGGAGTGCTTTTATGTACCTGCATTAACGAAGAACATAATTTCTGTATCTTGTTTAGACAAGAAAAACTTTTCTTTTATAATAAAGGACAAATGTTGTTCCATTTATTTAAATGAAATGTTCTATTGTAATGCACCACTTATGAATGGTCTCTATGTTCTAGATTTAGAAAACTCAATTTATAACGTAAATACCAAATGGTTCAAATCGAATGATTTGAACCAAACATATCTCTGGCACTGTCGCCTAGGTCACATAAATGAAAAACGCATATCCCAACTCCATAAAGATGGATTATTGGACTCATTTGATTTTGAATCATATGAGGTATGTGAATCTTGTCTTTTAGGAAAGATGACTAAAACTCCATTTAATGGACATGGCGAGAGAGCGACGGACTTGTTAGGATTCATACATACTGATGTATGTGGCCCTTTCAATGTCTAAGCCAGAGGAGGCTATAAGTACTTTATTACTTTCATTGATGATATGAGTAGATTTGACTACTTATATTTGATGAGACATAAGTCAGAATCCTTTGAAAAGTTCAAAGAATTCAAGAATGAAGTACAAAACCAACTTGGTAAGCGTATTAAGCTACTTCGATCAGATCGAGGTGGTGAATACCTTAGTCAAGAGTTTCGTGATCACCTGGCTGAGTGTGGGATAATATCCCAACTCACTCCACCTGGAACACCATAATGGAATGGTATATCTGAGAGAAGAAATCATACTCTATTAGATATGGTACGATCAATGACGAGCCAGACTGATCTACCTACTTCCTTTTGGGGTTTAGCTCTAGAGACAGCCGCTTTCGCACTTAATCACGTCCCATCAAAAGCCATAGAAAAGACACCATATACGTTATGGACTGGGAAGAGTCCCAAAATGTCTTTTATAAAGATTTGGGGTTGTGAAGCTTATGTGAGACGTCAAGTCTCAGATAAACTAGGACCCAAATCAGATAAGTGTTATTTTGTAGGATATCCCAAGGAAACTAAGGGATATTACTTTTACAATCTCACACTTGGCAAGGTGTTTGTTGCCAGAAATGCTGTCTTTCTAGAAAGAGAATTTATTTCTAGACAAACTAGTGGGAGTAAAATTCATCTTGAAGAAATTCAAGATGAAGATAACACTAAGGCTTCGATGGAAAATGAACAGGCACCACAAAGTGTTGTGGATGAGAAAATTGTTGCCCAAAGAGTTGTGGAGCAAACACCTGTTCAAGTAGACCAACCTCTTCGTAGATCTGATAGGATCCGTCGTCAACCCGAGAGATATTCTTTTCTCTTGACTGACAACGGTGAAGTATTGCTTGTCGATCTTGACGAGCCTACATCATATCAAGAAGCTATGATGAGCCCAGATTCCGAGAAATGGCTAGAGGCCATGAGATCCGAAATGGAATCCATGTACACTAACCAAGTATGGACTTTGGTTAATCCACCTGAAGGGGTAAAACCCATTGGATGTAAGTGGGTCTTTAAAGTAAAGACTGACATGGATGGTAATAAGCATACTTATAAAGGTAGATTGGTGGTTAAAGGATTCAAACAAATTCATGGTATTGACTATGATGAAATCTTTTCACCAGTTGCGATGCTTAAATCCATTCGGATCATACTTGCTATTGCAGCCTACCACGATTATGAGATCTGGCAGATGGATGTCAAAACCGCTTTTTTGAATGGAAAGCTACTCGAGGATGTGTACATGCACACGGCTGAGGGTTTTGAAGATCCAGAGCATCCCTGGAAAGGTATGCAACCGCAAAGGTCCATTTATGGACTAAAGCAAGCCTCTCGGCGGAATCTTCGATTCGATGATGCAATCAAGGAGTTTGGTTTCATCAAGAATGAAGATGAACCTTGTGTCTACAAGAGAAATAGTGGGAGCACAGTTGTATTTCTTGTCTTGTATGTAGATGACATACTTCTCATCGGAAATGATATTCTCTCACTCCAGTCTGTGAAGATGTGGTTAGGGAATTGTTTCTCGATGAAAGACTTAGGTAAAGCTGCCTAAATTTTAGGCATCAAGATCTATAGAGATAGATCTAAAAGATTACTTGGCCTAAGTCAGAGTACATACATTGATAAAGTGTTAGATCGTTTTGCTATGCAAAATTCCAAGAAAGGATTTCTGCCTTTATCACATGGTGTGAGTCTTTCGAAGACTCAATGTCCCTCTTTTAAGGAGAAGAGAGATCGCATGGATAAGATCCCTTATGCATCTGCTATAGAGTCTATCATGTACGTCATGCTTTGTACTCGTCCTGACGTCTCGTATGCTTTGAGCATGACGAGTAGATACCAGTCGGATCCAGGTGAAAGTCACTGGATAGCAGTCAAAAATATTCTTAAATACTTACGAAGAACGAAAGAATATTTCCTGATATTTGGAGGCAATGAGGAGCTAACTGTAAAGGGTTACAGTGATGTAAGCTTCCAAACAGACAAGGATGACTATAGATCGCAATCGGGGTACGTGTTTTGCCTGAATGGTGGTGTAAACTAGAAGAGTTCGCGCATGACCACGATTCTTGATTCTACAATAGCCGAGCATATTTGCTGCGTCGATGCAGTGAAAGGAGGTTGTTTGGCTCCGCAAGTTCATCAGTGAACTTGGGGTAGTTCCTAGCATTGAAAATCCAATAGACCTCTATTGTGACAACAATGGGGCTATTGCACAGGCTAAGGAACCTCGATCACATCAGCGGACCAAACACATACTGCGGCGCTTCCATCTCATTCGAGAGATCATCGATAGAGGAGATGTGAGGATATGCAGAGTATCTGAAGCGAAGCTAACATCGATCCATTGACGACTTTGTACGGAGGAAGCATGATGATGGTCACACTAGGTCACTAGGTATTAGATATCGTGATTGGTACTAGTGCTAGTGGGAGATTGTTAGTTATATCCCTAGAACCAATCATGTGATGGTTGAATAGGGAACATTTTGTATCATATTCTATAAAGGCAAAGGATTGGTTATTATATATTTATGTCTTGCTTGTGCCAGCTAAATTAAATATATAATAATGCCTTAGAAAAGTAGGTTCTTATCTACAGCACATCAATTGGCAGAATTGATTATGAGAGGCTGTAGAGAACACTTTCCTAAATGTTCCTAGTCAAGTATTAATATGCAAGGGCAATATTAATACATAAAGACTAGCATGTAGGTCAATTAATGACTTGATCTCACAAGTCATGGATATATAATATCAAGTTGACACATGGGTATATATTAGAGAATATATACTGAACTGACCCGCCATGAGAAAGTTTCATGGATCGTCATATGAGTGTCATAAACTTTCTCATGTGACTATTGGTATGAATAGTCCTCAAACCTGAAGTCACTACGGTTCCCTACTTAAGGAGTTATGTACTTTGGTATCGTCAAACGTCACCCGTAACAGGGTGGACCATAAAGGCGATTACTGGGTATATAACAAATTATGCGGAGGGATGTGAGTGATGTAGATGGGATCTATCCCTCTCATATACGAGGAGTGATATCATAGGCCCTTGATTGAGTAGAACTACTAAAACGCATGACCATGCTCGAATGAGTCAATATGAGATATTGAGCTCATTTGTTTGAGTTAGTTTACTCAGGGATCAAGAAACACATAGATTGATCGAGGATGACACGGTCTATGCCTCATTGGTCAATCTGATATCAAGGATAGAAGGACACGGTCATACATTATAGTAGTCACGGAAAGATTAGTCGGATCTTGACTTATTTCGTAACTTGGGTAGCAATGATGTATTGCTAGATGCCGCTCATTGCTTGTGTATCTAAAAGAGTTTAGATCTACTGTCAACGTTATGAGAGCCTATGTTAGAAGAATTAGTGCATTCTAGTTTGACTAGAATAATTTGGGAATAAACTTAAGTATAAAATGGTTTTTGGACTTTAAGCTTAATGAGAATTTTAGCTTATTGATTTAATGAGATTAATTCAATATGCTAAGCTTAATTGATTTAATAAGATTAACTCAATATGTTACCTTATTGATTTAATGAGATTAATTCAATATGATAACATAAGCTTATTGAATTAATAAGATTAATTCAACATCCATGAATGCTATATAGCATGCCACCTAAGCTCATGAGGTGGAAGGAGACAAAGGGTTTGACCTTTGGATTTCCCCACATGTGGCCAAACAAGGAGTGTATTATATTTCAATGCAATTGATTGCATTAAATGTGATAGGAGGTGAAAGGTTTTTCAATCCTATAAAACACCCCATGGGGTGGCCGGCCAAGCTTGGTGGATTGGTTGAAGCTTGAGGCTTGGAGAGAGCTTGGTGGTGAGAGCATTTGGTTGTGTGATTTTTGTGAGTGTAGCAAGAAGAGTAGTCTTCTTCTTCCTTTCTCTTTTTCCCTACTTTCCTCTCCTTTAGGGACTTCTCTAACAAGAAGTAAAGGAGAGCTCTTCTAGTTTCTTTTGTGAGACAAGAGCTTGCTCGTGTGGATACATATAGAGGCACGGACATTTGAACGTGCTAAAAGATCCAACAAACCTAAGGAGAAGCGGGATTACAAAGGGCACGCAACAAAGGTAATATTCTCCTATAAGATAGGTTTTGAGAAATTTATTTTTGTACGAGGTTTTCTTTCGCAAGGATCACTTGGAAGGGATCCTAATTTTCCGTTGCGCATATGCTATTTTGCATACGAGATCCCTACATATATTATTTCGCTGGTGTATGTATTATAATAACTTTGAATCATAATTACTAGGGTGCATTTTATTCAAAAATAATTGTTAATAATCTGTTAAGTTATATGATTTAATCTCATATGGTTCTGATATTAAATGATTTCTAAATAATATAGTATGTCTATCCAATAAATTAGATATATAATTGATATGGAATCACATTATTTTGGAAGAGTATTTTTTTTTTATTTCATAATTATGTATGATAACCTATCACGTAACCAAGATTATATATAAAGTTTTGAACCGGATGCATTCTTAGGGTGAATTTGATTCAAGTTATAATGCATAATCTTTGTTATATGGTTATCCGATAATCATATAACCAATGTTACGAGAAAAAAATATAATCTTATTTGTTAGATAACTTCGGAAATCAAGTAAAATCTTTCTCTTTTAAGAAAATATGATTCTAGATTATATGTCTTCATTTATTGATATCGCAAATATACTAGCTCCATTATATGAGAATCACTCATTACTCGAATCAAATATAATTAAATAATGTAATTAAGATTATCAATAATTATCTTGAACCAAATAGCTCTTAAAAAATGAACTTTGATTATATGATTTAATTTTATTTAATTCAAGTATTGAATGATTCTCTTATAACAGAGCATATCCATCATGTCAACAAATAGAGTACATATAATCCATAATCACATTAGAAAGCATGAGAATCAAGTATTATGCATAATAATCAGATAATCACATAATTATAAGTATGAGAAATAAAATATAATCTCATTTGTTAGATAACTACGGAATCAAGACAATTTTTATTGTTCCGAGATAATGTCATTCTCGATTATTGCTCTCATTTGTTGATACGACAGACATACGTACATACACCATTACTCAGGAATTATTCATTATTTGAATTTAACATGATTAAACAATGTAAGATTAGACAGATAATCAACATTATTAATAATTATCTTGAATTAAAGGCACCCTTAGTATTTGGATTATTGAAAAAAAATCGGATAATAACAATTAGAACTATGTGATATTCAGATGATTAATGAAAAAAAAAGTATCATTTTAAAAATTTCAATAAAAGGGTGTTATTATATTTTTACCTAATTTATAATTAATTTTATACTTAAAAATGCAAGGGAAGGGCTTGATGGTAAATCCATTAATAGACCATCTTAATTTTCGACGTGGACCGCGAGGCATCCTACCGCAATCTCCTCTATATGCCCTTTAAAAAGTAAGCCGTCCGATTCCTCTTGATTCGTCTAGGGTTTGCATTTTCGTCGATCCGGTTCCTGGTAGGGTTGCGGCTCTTTGCGCTCGCTTCTTGCATTTCTGACCGAGAGGGGGCATCCGGCGGAGGATTACTACCGCTCATCATCTGAGATTTGCTGTTTCTTCGTAGATTCTTTGGAAGCGGGATCTGCAGCGGCGATGTCAGTGAAGGAAGATAACCGGATCTTTGTGGGGGGCTTGTCGAGGGATACCACGGAGCGGCGGCTGGAGGCGGAGTTCAGCCGGTTCGGGAAGGTCATCGAGGCCCAAGTATGAATTCGTCTCCTCGTATTTTTTTGTTTCGTTTTCGACAGTTAAAGCATTAGGTTTTACTCTCGTTTCGCGTCGAAAAGACATAAAGGATTATGCATCTATGGAATCTTTTTACCCTTTCTTTGGGATCATGTTCTGGCAAGTTTTATATTCATATTAGAAATTTCAAATTGCATTTTACCAGTAAAATCAGTAAGAGCAATTAACAAATGAAATGGAAGGAAGATTGTATTCATTCAACTGTATCTGCAAGTTTAGAAAAACAACATTCATCGTCTTTGGTTGCAATCAGTTGCACACAAGTAACATATTGCTTATCTTGTACTTTGTCAGCAACTATTTTAGTGACCCACTGATGCTCTACATTTAGTTTAGTTATTTTTTTAGCTGTGCATTGACTCTTACATTTTCTATGTGTCTTTCATTATAATCCATCCGAAATGATGAGATGACTTGGCTGCTGAGCTTGACATGAATTCAGTTCTGCCTTGATCTTCTTAGGTGCATGTGCAAGACAGCTAATCATCTTAGTTTCTTGCGCTTGCTGGCATGAGGATAAGTTTGTTTGTTTTTGTCTGGGTAAATGGTTTGACTATATGGAGATGGCCTCCTGGTGTAAATCTCTGTGGGAGTCTGCTTTTGTTATTTTTCTGGCTGATGTGGTGCTCTCACAGTTGGCCTATGAAAACCTAACTGGCTCATCCAACTCTTCAGTCACCTCAAGGATACATCTTGGGCTCTGTTGTTTTTTGACTACCATTTATGGGCCTCAAAGTTATGAACCAGTTTTCAGGGACGAATCAAGTTTGAAATGCATGAATAATATTCAGTATGCCGTTGCACATCATAGCACTTTTAAATTTCTATCCAGTTGATTGCTTCTGTCAATAAAAGGATTCCAAAGGCTTGATTTTTATTTTCATGTTCACCTAAGCAAACACTTTGAGATTAAAAGAGAAGAATATCATATTAATCATTGAGTTATTATTCTCTGATGGCATGCACCATAAGGGAATGTTGACTTGACCCAAGTGTTTATTCCTTGATTTGATTTGTCACCTTGTTAGTTTAGGGTAAAGTTCATTTTTCTGCTCTTCATTCTTTCTGCCGAGGAATCCACTGAAGTGTGCTTATTGTTGATTTTGCAATGTCTGAATTGGATGATTGATTTGGCTTCTCTAAGGGATGCTCTAAAGGTTTTGACTGAACCATTAATCTAATTCACAATGAACTTCTCAGGGCTTCTGGTTCATTGAGCTCTGTGTTTAGTCAGGTTTTGTATATTTGTGACCCTTCAGCTAGCAGGAGCTTCTCACACCACTTATCTACTGATGTTAATGTCTCTCCTCCGCTTAAATCTCCGTTTAAGATGTTTCATTCCAATATTTGAGGTTTCGAAGTGTTGCTCTAAATGAAGATGGTTCTCCTAAAGGCTTTTCTCTAGCTGTGCCTTAACTTGATCCTCTATCTAGCGCAAGTTTGAAGTTCTCATCTAAGATTAAATATAGGCAAGTGAGAATGGAAACTAAAAGTGAGCGGAATTTGCAAGTGAAATTCTACTTGGTGACATTCAAACCATTCGGCAGAAAAATAATGGAAATGCCATTGAAGTTGGATAAAAGTAGGAATGGGAAATGCCTTTTGATATTGGTTGATTTCTTTCTTAATGAATTGGATCATTGTCAGTAATTTGACTTAAAAAGGAACAAAGTGACCAAAAGCAACAACAAAATCAGTGGAAGGTTGCTAATTGACAGTTGCTGAATGTAAAATTTACCAGAAAAAGAAACTGTTATCATTTTTGTTGTAGATTTTTTGCTTTATGAATCTCGGGACTATTATATCATTATTACCAAAGCAGGAAGTATTATCGCTCAGTGCTATCCTTATCTCGATTCTAATTTATTTTTTGGATCAAATGCACTTAGAAAAGTTCTCTGTACCTTAATCCGTTGGCCTTGTAGCTGCTGTTAATGTCTTTTGAAGTGCAATATGTGGTTAATTTAGTTCAGGTTTTTCACCAGATACATATAGTTAGATGCTCATTTTGGATTTCTCTGAAGTTTTTCTTCAAAGGACCAGTCACGATTGATACAGAATGTCAGAGTGATTAGTGCTAGCATAGTATTACCTTGTAGCTTGTTGTTTCCTTGATTATCATGGTGTCTTAGTGATCCTTGGATGCAGAAGTTACTTTTTGGACTCATTGTTACTTGAGTAACCCAATTCAAGGTTCTTCCTAGTCTTTGCTGAGGTCTACATGTGGTTTCAGGACTGCTCAACTTTTCATGCACTAGCTAGATTGATTCTTGCCAACTGCGTCCACTCTGCTATTCTTAAGACTTCAACTGTTATGTGATCTGTAAATGCCAATTTTATTTTGGTACCTGTCCCAGTGTTTTGTTTATTTGATCCTGTAGGAAGATCTGACTGATGTGATGGTGTTCAAAGAGTTGCATATTTTGTTGTTAGGAAATGCCTACTTAAGATTGAAGCAGCCTAAGAATGAAAGAATAAACTCAATGTTTACACATCAGATTCACCAAAGTAATCTAAGAGTTCTTTTTGATATGTGTTGTTGAACATCCTTTCTTTGGGTTGCACTGTCCCGAAAATGCAAATTTTCACTGGTTTTGAGATAAAGATCCAGCAAATAGAAGGCTGTATAACCAGATGTGTACATTTGGATGGTAAAAACTACTCGCATGGCAATAGTCTGCAGGTTCTTTTCACACACACACACACACATGCCAAGGATTTTTTTTTTTTAAAAAACAGTGAAATGCCAGAATGTCACATATTGTGTTCTTTACAGATGTGGCGGTTGATCTTCATTAGTATCTCATCATTATCAGGTAAGTTATGTTTCTAAATACATCAAATTTAAACAAGGATAATCTCTGTTTCGATCAAATTTTTTTCTGTCATGCGAACCATTTCTGCAATTGGTATAAGCTTCATTGTCATTAGATTGTAATACAAGATTATATATTTGTGTGTATTTTTTTCGTGCATGATATATTTTTAGGAGAAAGATGGAAATGTTTCTTTGTAAATTTAGTTGCATTTTTCCTTTACGATTCTACCCGCAATCAGCATGTAACCTACAATATCATTACCTGCACCATCATTGGTAAACATATCAATACTCTATCCATACCAGGGGTTTGATATTAATACAGTTATTATCACTAATACACATTAAAGTTATGGAACTACCATTTCAGGCAACATTAGCTATAGTCCAATGAAAACTCCTTGACGGTTCCATTACCATTATCAACTTCATTGCTCTTGCCTGTTATATTTTTCTAATCAGTGGATTGATTCCCTCGTTCTTCTCACCCTTCAGCTTTTGTTATTTCTGTTACAAAAGTTGCAGTTTCTATTTTCCTCTAGTTATATTTATAGTCTCATTACATCTTAACAGTAATTTCATTTTTTAATAGTACGGAGGTTGGTTCATTAGATGTATTGGATGCACGGAGCATTACTCAACTAAACTTGAAAATATTAATATTTTCATAATTAATAACTAAGCTGATTTTGCTACATTAAGATTTTGAAAATTGTTTATATTCTGAGTGGGTGAACTCATACTGTCATTGAGGATGGTGTGTTTTCCTTTGAGTAGGGCAGTGCATTCACCTAAATTTACAATAAATTACTGTCAATGATTTTAAATGTTTGTTCACTCTGAATGTTGGTGGTGTGTGCCCTGCTCGCATGGTTCTTTTAGTGGCTCTGCAATTGTATTATTGTTTTTTGCATTAATATTAGATATAAGCAATTTTTTAGCTATAGGACAATTTGTTATGTTCATTTAAGCATTATGTCTCTGTGAATTGTTAGTTTATGCAATCATTTGCAATTTTTTAGCGATAGGATTAAACTTGTCTATGCATTACTTCTTGTTTGTAGATCATGTTGGAGAGAGATACTGGCCGCTCTCGTGGCTTTGGATTTGTGACATTTTCTGATGCACGTGCAACAGAGATTGCTATTAGCCAGATGCATGAGCGTGAGCTGGATGGACGAGTCATTTCAGTGAACAAGGCAGAGCCTAAGATGAGTACAGATAACACTCGCTATGATGGAGGTGGATTCAAGTCCAGCGCTAGAGGAGGCTATCATGGTGTCGATGGGCCACCACTTGCAGGGCGCTCAGATGAATGCTTCAAGTGTGGTCGTCTTGGACACTGGGCGCGTGAGTGCCCTTCTGCTGGAGGAGGCAGTGATGGGCGCTTTTCCTCTCGCTCCAAATTTGGAGGAGGTGGTGGACGAGGGGGACAAGATCGCTACAATGATCGTTACATTGAGGATCGCTATGATGGAGGCCAGTATGGTGACCGAGACCGCATAGACAGCAGGGACAGCCGTTATGGTGGTGGTCGTGATCGATATGGCAATGAACGATATGGACCTCCTGGGGATAATTTTTCAAGCGATAGATATAGAGGGGGACCGGACAATTACCTGCACAATGGATACAGCAGGGAGAGAAGCTATGAGAGAGATGGTCCTCGTGTTGGTAGTTATGATAGAGATGCGGGGCCAAGAAGTGGCAGTGGCTACGATAGGGATGGACCACGCGGTGGTGGAAGTGACAAATATGGAACCGGTGGGCCGGCTCGTTACAATATCAGTGGAAGTTTCAGGGAAAGGTCTGGGCCTTATGATCGCCCTGGTAGGGGTGGACGCCCATCATCATACGATGTTCGCTATTAATGCTCCTGGCGGTTTACTAGTTAAATCTCTGATCCTCTTCCCAAGCTGTGCTTCGGCAAAACCAGGGAGGCATGTGAAACAATGCAGTTGTCTTGTTCAAGACTGAGACTTGTTAACTCTCTTTAGAAGCCTTGGAATCTTTCTTTGGAAACTGTTGTTTATGGATGATTGTGCTTCATCTGCACTAGTTGTAGCCAGCAGTTGCTTTTAATATGATTTCTATCTGGATCCTACTAGTTCAAGTGCAGGCTGCTTCAGAAAATTCTTATGTTTCAGCCTCATCTGTGTCAGAATGTTTGTTAATCTCGATCAAGGCTGAGTTAACATCAGTGATGCCTATTATCATCATCCTTCTGGAATGCCGTTGCAACTTGATTCAGCGTTGGAAATAATTCCTTTGAATTTTTTGTTGCTCCTCCGTTTTGGTCAAGCCCGTGTGCTTTTTGGAGCCATGTACAGGCAAATAAGGTGCTAGTTAACAGGCCATCAGTCAAAACACTAATTTCCCTGGAGTTTAATGGTTAGAACTTTGTAGATAGCGATTCTGGTTTTTTGACACAGTTGATACCTGACGCCAATGGTGCTTCTGATACATCTGGTCGTTATTAACAATGATTTCGAGCCAAAGAAGTTTGAATTGCAAATTGCGATCCTTGGTAGCTCGATTATTATGCCACCTTGAATTCTAGTGCTCATAGGAGGAAATGCTTAGAAGAGCTTTGGCATAGTTCCAATCGTCAGTTGTTTGTTCAGCTAGTTCGACAGCCTGTTTAGTAATTGATATAGAGGGATAAAATTAACACTATTGATTTCACTATTATTCGTTTCTTTTCTTTTCGAGCAACTCTTCATCAGCATGTCAGAGTTTATATGATTGTGTTTACTTGCGAACTAAGGCATAATAGGCCACATTCCCTCGAGGGGCGGCGGCACAACGAGCATGGTTATTCTTAAGATGATTATCTAAAGTTAAGGTAATATGTGGTTTTACTTATGTTAGACTCGTTATTTATGTTTTACGTTTGTCGATCTTTCTCCACCGCTTCATCATTACCTCCTTCACTTTCTTTACTGTTAGCTCCTCAAAGTTTGAAAATTATTCTTCAATTGATGATGGCTTCCATACACAATCCTTTCACGAGTGACTTCCTTTCGTGCACGATCCTTTCGCAACCCTCTGTACATATGCCGGCTCGGGCTATATTCAATCAAAGTGACTCGGGAGAGTGGAAAATTGTGCTAGCTACACTTAATTTGTTAGTACAAATTTATGAGTTATATGTTTAGGCATGCTTATCGTTCCGGTGTTGGTTCGATTTTAATTGATTTTGGATTCACCGACGTTGGAATCGGTTTCAAATTGATTTTGAATCCGTTCTGATTTTAAAGTTTTAACTTTGAAACAATTCATTTCTGACCGATTCTGAATCGGTTTTGAAATAGTTTTGGATCGATTTCGAAATGATTTCGAACCATCTTCTTTGAACTTAAGCTTTCAAATTCATTTATTGTATTGGTGATTTTTTTTTTTCAATCACAAATAATTTTGTAGATATATTAACATGCTAAAAGTTTTCGTTTTTAAATTAACAATCAGAATCATATTCAAATCGAAATGAGAATCGATTCCGAAATGATTCTAAATTGATTTCGAAATCAATTGGAATTGAATGGGAGTTTTTTTGGTTCCAATTCTGTTCCTGAATCGATTCATCTGAATCGAATTTAACAAATTTGTTCTGACTCAGTTTCAGATCGAATCGATCAGATAAGCATGTCTAGTTATGTTAATGCAACAACTACGACCTTTGTGGCCTATCAAAACAAGATGATGGTTGGTACCCCTAGCAAATGAGGTTGGTTGAAGTTGGCAAGGATCGATTGCCTACTTCTATCCAGAGGTTCTCTCTTTGGTCCTCTAAACATAAATTAGAAAAACAAAATAAAATAAAATAAATGAACGGTTATAATCCTATGAAAATAAAACAAAGTAAATGGTACGTGCAATTTAAAAAAAAAATCCTTAAGCACTTCAAATTCTAATACCTTTTTTTTTTTTGTTGTTAATTTGTGTGTTTAAACAAACTTTATAAAATGAATTTAAAAATAGGCGTTCAACTAAAAATACCCTCTCGGCGCACGTTATCCTTTACCGATCCGAACAAAAGAAGAGGGCAATCTTCCAAACCACGTTCTTTTCGCAATAAATCCATACCAGACGATCTCGTCGGCTACTTGGCTCTTTTACCCACCGTTTTATAAGGAGAACGTCCCGGGTCCCACTATCTGTGTCTCAGTGTGCGATTGCGGGTATAGAGGATACAACGGTCCATCCCAGGAGGTCTCCTCTTACATACGACCTTTTTATATGCGCACTGTCTCGTTCTCCCCCTTCCTTCTCTTCGCGTTCTCTTCCTCTTCGCTCGATCTCTCTCCGCCCCGCGGCCGCTGCCTCGCTACTTCGTGTCCTTGTTCCTTAGCAAGATCCGATCTCGTTCGTATTTTCTCGTCGGATTCCGCCTCGTCCGCGCGTGATTGATCCATCAATGCTATTTCTTGAGCTGTAGAAGCGGTCCTTGACGCTGCGCCCCGGAGAGGAGAGCTAGCATGCAATTTAGGAGCGCGTCGGAGTGACGAAGCCCCCCCTGGCTGGCGACGGACGCGGAGATGGAGACCTCGGGGATGGAGGAGGAGGAGGAGGAGGCGGTGGGACCTGCGCAGGTGGTGAAGGTGAAGCGGAAGCTTGTGGCCTCCTGTTTGACGTGCCCCATCTGCAATAAGCTCCTTTGGAATGCCACAACCATCTCCGAGTGCCTTCATACGTGTGAGCACACCCACCGCCCCCTCTCCATTCCGCTCCTTTCTCCTATTTGGTTCTCGTATTTCAGGAGTTTCTTGGTCGTGATCTATGGCTTTTTTCTTTTTACCGTGTTTACGAGGATTCGTCGCGGTGTCTGGTTACTCCGGTCTTCGTTCTATGTAATATCTAGGCGTCGTCACGATCCTCTTTGCGGTAACAAATTACATGCTAGTTAGTTTCTGACATTAGAAACCGATGGACGTCCTCAAAGGTTGGATTTTTGGTATGACTTTAGATTTCGAATTCCTTCCCCTACGCCATGATGCTTCATGGTCGCATGCATTGGTTTTCAATATTCCCGCGTTTATGTTGGCTCGGTATCATCTCTGCTTCGATTCCTTATTATCCAGATCTGTATCTTTATCAGATCGATCTGGCACTTTATGAACCAAGGAAGGACATTAATGCATGCAGGGAAATGATAGAGTTCATCTTCGCCTTTATGTAGCTGCATATATGTTTCATTAATATCTCCGAAATTTTATCTAGAGAAGTACATGTTGAATGTTGATATATCCTCACGAGTCGTTTGTATATGTACTTATTTGATTTAATTACATTAGTTTTCTCATGATCACGATCATAGATGTCATTGACCTCTCTTACATATATGTTGCACTCTCTTATATGTTTATTATTCAACTTCGAAAAGCTACTACAGTGTTCTGATGTTTTGGTCGAATATCATTAGTTTATATAAAAAAATGGTTGCATTTCCTCCGGAAAGATTATGATTTTGAGTTTTGCAACTAACTGAAAAATATATTTATTGACGGATCACTTCTTCATATTTCAGTTACATAGGTTTATGCATTTATCTCCTAAATCTTACTAGCTTGTACCATGGGTCGATCTATTACCACCTCGTCCAGTTTGCAGGAAGTGCATATATGAGAAGCTTGAGGAAGAAGAGTTGGATTGCTGTCCTGTGTGCAATATTCATCTAGGTTGCCTTCCCGTAGAAAAGCTCAGGTAATTTTGTTTTCCTTATAGATTACATACTGTATCTTGTATGAATTTCTCATGCATCATCGATCTCTATTGTATTTGCTCTATTTAATACAATTGTTTGAGCCAAAAATCCCTATAACTTACTATTTAAGCTTTGAAACATGGTGGATGTTCTTGTAGTTTAAGCTGTAATTTGGATTGATCGAACTTATTAGTTAATATTCATCAACAATATCATGGATTCATGTTTTGTTGCATAGCTGGTTTCCTAATTGTCTCAGCAGTAGGAATGTTAATCAACATGTAGTTTGAATATCTGGCCTAAATAAAAGAAGTTTAGCATGAGACATTGTTATGCTTCCTTAGTGATGAGGTCCGATCTAAGAGATAATGAGACAGCGAGTGCTTTTTAGATGTTACATCGAATGCATATGGGAGCTGAGTGGGGGTTTGAACATCAATATGAAGAAAGATTGAGTTCAATGAACTTTTAGTGTAGATTGCAAAAAATCTTAAGGTTTCTTTTTTTTCTCCTTTTCCCTCTCTTGTCCGGTTTCAATTCCTGCAGTAACCTAATGAAACTTTAGTTCGATTATTTTTAGGATTTTTTTCACGAGCAAAGGAAACAAATGCATAAAATTTTATCTTGCAAGACAGAGAAAGTGAAGATGAGGGATTTTGAAGTTATGCTCGAGTAAGTCATGCAAACCCTGCAAGTTTGGAGCCTTTGAACTATGGAGACTTGGAAGAAAGCTAACACAATGCTGTAGAGTGCTGCTTATCATAGGATGTTCACTGTGTGGAGTTGTAAATTCTTGTGACCTTGCAGTAAATGCCACATCAGATGCCAAGGCATATCTTTCTAAGGAAAAGCTACGCTGATAATTGTCAGTTTCCAAAGAAAATTTATGTAGATAATTATAAGTTCATGATATGCAAAACAAGGCAACTAATGAGTTAGATGGTTTATTTCATCTAAGACTCCTGGATTTGTGAAAGTAAAGTGAACATTATCAAGTGTGAATGCTATAGCTGCATATTAACTATTGAAAGTTGGATCTTTTTTTTCATCGACAGCGCAATAGAACTTACAAGATATCTATTCTCTTGATACTCAACAATAGGTGTTCAGTTTTGTTTTGAAGAATTAAGAAAGAGCCAGACTTCACACTTGCCATTGTTTGTCTTTGGTTCTAGTGTGGCAAGATGAGTCATTGAGAACCTGTTAAATGAAGCTAGGTAAGCTGCACAATCAGTTATTAATCATGGCTCAGTTAAGAAATGTGAATTTGGATTCAAAGTGTAGGTGTCGATCAATCATAGGAGCAAACATAGTGGTGCATGCCAAATGAATGCGTGCAAGCACCAGTATCTACATGGAGCAACACCTTTGTATGGAGTCAATTCTGAGTATAATTTATCCAAACAACTCAGTTTTAATACAGAATAGCTAGTCTCAGTTCCCTCTTCAATGCAGACTGGAAGTATAATACCGTACCTTTTTTGATATTGGTGTTGTTTGCTCGTATATTACATTTGAATCCTGCCTATGGGATATCCAGAAATTCCTACCTTAATCAGGCATTATTTACTCTCAGAAACTGCAAAGATTTGAGGGCAAAGATACTAACGTTGGATTGATTGATGTGTTTATCTGGTACTAATGTAGAAAAATAAAAGTTTACTCACCTTTGATTCACACGGATACTACGTCCAGACATATTGAGCAAGAGGAATGTTTGATTCCTTTTCATTTATAATACATGGACAATATGCTAAAGTTAATTGCTCAAACTCAAAATTACACGTGTATACGTGGATTAATTCCTTTTCATTTATAATACATGGACAATATGCTAAAGTTAATTGCTCAAATTCAAAATTGCACGTGTATATGTGGATTAATGTGTGTCTGAATACAGTACTATTCTTCGCAGAGCTGATCATCATCTGCAAGATTTGAGAGCAAAGATATTTCCTCTAAAGAAACCGAAAAATGGAGAATGTTATAGTGTCCCTTCCATTACATTGCCTGTTAGAAGAAAAGAAATCTCTCTTTCTGCATTGGTGGTGAACACTCCAAGAGTAACTGCACAGACAGGTCCGACAGGAAGGCGAAAAAAGGCAGTTGGCAACAAGTCTGCTACATGTCATGGTAGTGAATCAGCAGCCTGTAAAAATGAGGACGATATTACCAATAAGTTTGTGAAAAAATCTAGCTCTAATGGGAACTCAATCAAGCAGTCTCTAACCAGCAGACAGGTGAACTCTGGTCTGTTGTGGCAGAAGTTTGCTACTCTAGTTACATGTAATTTTTGTTGAATTCTGAAATTCATGAAAGTTAACATATGTTAATTTAATTAATAAAACAATTTCAGGCTGGTTCAAATTCCAACTGTTCCTACAGTAATGCTAATAAAAATACAGAGAATGGTGAAAAGACTATCGAGGATAGGGGAGAGCTCTGGAAACCTTTGAATTGCTTAGTTGAAGCTGCAAATAGAACCAAATCTTCTAGGTCAAGTTCACAGAATTCTTTCATTAAGGCTGAGAAAAAAAAGCTTCCTGATGGCGATATAAATAGTAATAGAACTATAATTCAGCATCTTCATGAGTCTAAAGCTCAGGATGAGAAAAACGACAATTTTCAAACAGCTCGTATGAAAGTTAAAGCCAGAAGCTTGAAGGCAGTGAATGAGAAAAAGGGTAATCTTGTCAACTCAACCCAAACATTACCTGATGTTTCTAATGTTCGAAGTGATAAGAAGATAGCTCCACTGTGGTTTTCCATGGTTGCCTCTTTTGACCAGTTAAGGAGTTTGGGGATTGGATGATTTTTGTTTCAGTATCATTTTGTTTTCTGTTGTCCTTTAATTTACTTATCTCATGTGCAATGGTTTCAGGACCAGGGATTTCTCATTGCCCCAAATATCAACTAGTTATTTGAGGATAAAGTGAGTTGAATTTTCTTATCATGCTCAAGCGACTTTGTAAAATTGAAAATATGTTACTATTTCTGTTTCTTTTCTTTCCAGTTTCCTAAATTATGCAGTGTGGTTTAGCTGTATTGCTAATTAATGTAAAATCCATAACAAGGTTTGCTGTGAATGTTACTTGCAAAAAGGTTTGAAGTACAAACATTGTGGTTAAGTAATAATTTGATCGATAGTGGGAAAACAAAATGATGTTTTGTTTGTTACATGTATGAATTCATGCTATATTTGCACAACAACTCAACTCCATTTGCTATTATAACTCCATATGCTAACAGGAATGGTAATTATTGATTAATTATACATTGTTGTTTGACTTGTTTCCTTTGAGTAAGAAATAAATCTACAAGAATCAATTTGAAGACTGAGGAAGTATCTTACAGTGCCCAACTAGCTTGTTTGTTACTAGGCTGAAGTCAACACCAACATGTTATTTCTGCATTATTGTATTTGTTTTCTTTTCTCAATAGACATAGAGTCCAATTTAAATTAAAATACTCTTCTTTTTTTTTACTCCACCATCTAGTATCAAACATTTGATCGTTTTTTTTATTCTTGATCGTAGAGATGGTAATATACCCGTTTCTTATATTCAAAAGTACCTTGTCAAGAAGCTCAATCTTTTCAGCGAAGAGGAGGTGAGTCTTCGCTCTGCAATGTATAGATATTGCTTTCTACATTCCAAGTTTATATATTCATGATTTAATGATGTGTTAATCAAAAAACTTATTTATGTAGCATCACAAACAAATTTAGTAGCCTAAGATGCAAAGGATAGATAGTCTTTAAACTTATGTAGCATCACCAACAGATTACGTATCGAATGACCTAGAATCTGCAGCTTCCATGTGTTTTGCAGTCTTTAAACTTGCCTTTTCAGATTGTCTTGTTACTCATGTTTGTTCTGTCACTGGTTATAGCTTAAACTGCTCCATGAGGATTGGATTGTCTTGAGAATTTCCAATCGAACTACCTCATTCTTGCACACTATTCCCGAGTTAATTCCAACTCTCGATACACAATGCTAAGAAGTTTTGTGAAATTATTAGTTGGGTATCTAAATGTTTGTTTCTAGTTTTGTATATTTGGTTCCATGAACATGATCTTTGGACAATGCTTTCAAGATTTCGTTGGAAACTTT
Source organism: Wurfbainia villosa (assembly GCA_025175895.1). Lineage (NCBI taxonomy): Eukaryota > Viridiplantae > Streptophyta > Magnoliopsida > Zingiberales > Zingiberaceae > Wurfbainia > Wurfbainia villosa. The sequence goes on along the minus strand of JAKLTH010000267.1, from coordinate 942,885 downwards.
GTTGCCACATAAAAATATTTACTAGCAACTGCATAAAACCATCAGTTACTCCTACTTTGTGATTAATTTCTGTCTCCAGGTTGAAATAACTTGTCACGATGAATTAGTGATGCCCACAATGTCCCTGCGCGACGTGGTCGAACTGTGGCTGCGAGGGACACCGCCGCCGTCGCAGAGGCTACCGGCAGTTATCGGTGCCTCAGCCAAAGAGTTTGTGGTGATGCTAGGCTACAGACGGCGCCGAGTTGCAGCCTGATAAATATAAGACCGATCGAGGTCTAGCCATGGACACCGAGATGAACCTTGCAATTCAGATCCTTTAGCATTAAGAGAAAGTAAAAGTTGAGTTTCATCCTCTTCACAGTTCATAGTTTGTGTTACTTCTCAAGGCATTCTTATTCATAACGTAGTATAAAAGTGGTGCTGTGTTTCTAAGTATAGTAGACAAATGATGAATTCATAGTTTCACTTGGTTTATTAATCATTTTTTTAGGTTTAATTCTGATAAAATATCTTGTGATTTATGAGAAAATATTGTTCTTTTTCCATCTGTGTATCCAGTATAGAAAATTCCTTATTTTCCATTTCTTCTTCATTATTATTATTTTCTCTTTCAACTCTACTTATAACTAATACTTTCAGTAAATAAAATTAAAATAATTTATTTTAATTTTGAGTGCAATAGAATTTTAAATCTAAAATTTAAAAATATTTAGTATTCATAACTGATATTAATATATATTAGCTGAAGGCTTATTAAGTCCATAATATTAAGAGAAATTTAACTCCTGGAAAAAAAAAAGAATAATAATCTTGTGATCGAGACAAACGTTGACTTGGAGTCAACGTACATATAGAATAAAGATTTTGACTTCGAGTCCACTAGTTTCTGTCGAGGTCCGCAGGGATTAAATTTCACGCTGACTTGGAAGTCAACCACAGGTCAACAGATTTTATATTCCTTCCGTAATCCCAGGGCCAAGGCGTGCAGTCCAGCCTCGGCGGCCACTATATCATCCTCCTCCTCCTCCTCCTCGATTGGTAACTCAGATCACAACTTCCATGGCGAGAATGAGATCACGTACGCTACTGCGCCGTTGTAATTCCACCTTTTCAGATGACCTCCTTTCTGTTTTGCTTGCTGCTCTTGTTCTTCCGGCCAGTTGAGTCGCAAGCGGCGGCGCCACCGCCGCCAGACGACCAGCCGACGGGGGCTCCTTCAGGCTGCACCAAGTCACATCCTCCTAATTGCACTCCGCAGTCTCCAGTGATTTCTCCAAAAGCACCATCCGCAGTGACATATAAGAGGCCCTCTCGCAATTATCCCGATCGAGCCAGCAATCATCGTAGTTGTGCCAATTATTATAAACGTTATTGTTAGAATTTTCTACGATTAATGTATTCTACGTAGTTAGAAAAATGTTGTGCCAATTTATTCTACGATTAATTTATTTTTTCTACGATTAAAATGTGATAAATTTGAATCAAACGGACTCTCAGAGTTTATTTGGGAGGAGATAAAGAAAAAAAATAAAATAAGGAGAGAATACATTTTAAATTTTATTTGCAAAAGAACGAGGAAAGGAACTTGTATTTTTCCTAACTCGTGAAATATATATATTCCAATTTGAAATGTAAATTTCTTCCCCTCTCTTTTTTTTTTTTTTTTTTTTTTTTTTTTTCTTTTTATTAGTAAACCTCTCTCATCTCATCCAAACTATCTCATCCAAACTGACCGATAAAATCAACTACTAAAAGTAGATCTTTTTTTCGTTGATACTGAAATATTCGAACTTTCAATCTAATTAATTTTTAAAAGCAATTAATTTTATTCAGAATGTTTCATCAATAATTAAACTGGATAAGATCGGAGTTCAAGTGATCTCCATCGATCACGAAGGATGAATCAAAAAAGTATTCATAATTTTTTCACATTTCAATTAGGACTTCGCAGTCACATCATTCTTGAACGACAGTCTAATGTCAAAATCATATTCTGTCCATCAGACAAACTTCTGGATCGAATAAATTTTTCTTAAATTCGTCGTCGAATAATATCACAGTAAAAAATTAAATTATATTTTTATATAAATATCTCTATATTTTTATTGTTGTATTATACTCAGAAACAATGGAGATGGAGAGAAGCACGCGGAGATAATTACGTTGAGAAAAATATGAATAAAACAAAAACATTAAAAAAAAATAAAGTTAGATGAACCATACCTTCACATCCGAAGAGAGGGGAAAATAAAAAATAAAAAAGGCAAAATAATGTAGCCCCGGCCCATGGTTCTCAATGGCATATTTGAATAATTAAATATTTAATGTCAATAAAAATAAATAAATAAATAAATATGACATCTAGTAATGTTAGAACTTGTAAGGGCAGAGCAAACGGTGTTATTAAACAACGAAACATACATGAATGTGTTAAACAACTCAAAAGTTGACGGTCGATAATTATAAGATAAATTTTGATTCGATTTATTTCGATCGAGGAGACAGTTTAATAAAAAATTTCTATGATATTCAAATTTATTCCATGGCCGTGGAAAAATTTGCATGCATGGGCCAAACCGCCCATCTCTTTTTATCAATTTTTATTTTTATTTTTTTTATTTTGGTTAAATAACACGACGCGAATAGCACGAAGTCAACTATTTTCAACTGAGAAGTCCAAGTCAACAGGCACGACATTTTTCCTTGCCTTCCGTAGTCGACGGGACACGGCGTGTAATCGAGCAATTATTATAACATTGACTTTGAGTTAACGTATATATATAAAATAACAACCAAGAAATTATATTCAATACAATTTTATTATATTTTTCCAAAGTTTAAAATTATATTTTTGAAATAATTATATTAATTTGTTCTTTAGATAAATCTGATTATTTTTATTTAAAAAAAAATATTAGGAAGAATAAATTTGGTCCAATATTAATTGGAGATTTAATTATGAGAAAATATATATTAATTGGTCATTAATGTGGTACTATATATATATATATATATATATATATATATATATATATATATATATATATATATATATATTTATTTATTTATTTATTGGTGTAGAGATGTTAGATAATAAAATCTGAATTTTGATAATGATAAATATTTAAAATTAAATCATAATATTATACGTTAAAAGTCCAGAACTCGAATGACCTTGGTACGACCAAAAATACTAGGGGAGTTTGGACATCGAAAAGAGCTTAGGTGATGAAAGAATCAGATGTTAAACGATAGATCAGATGACCAAGATAAACAGATAGAAATCTTGTGTGGAGTATTGGTAAGTTTTCAGTACCATATACAATATCAACTAATAGAAAAAAAGGTGGTACTGAAAATTATATTCCCAGAAACACAGTGGATCTAAGATTTAAATTTTCAGCATCATCTTTTTTTCGACCGACTTGATATCCACGTTTGGCGGAAGGGGTAAAAAAAAAATGAGGTGCACTCTTTGATAAATATGAAACTATGAGACTGTATTTGGACAATTCCAAACTTGAAGGGCGCCCTTTAATAAATTTCCAAACCCAATTGATTGGACATGGTCTAATTGACTGGACCAAGATAAAACTAATCTGTCAAAATTGATCAAAAGTCGACTACCACGTTAGCAAGTCCAATCGATTGGACCATGTCCAGTCGAATGGAATAGGATAAATCACAACTGCATCGGATCTAGATATGAACAAAGTCAGGCGCCTGGAGGTCTAGTCGACTGGAAATCTTTACAAAAATAACTTTAACAAAAAACTCTAATTCATCTTCTTCCAAATGCTCCTCTCTCAACCTTTGAGATCGATGATCATTCTTCGTGTTATAGCACTGTAACTTCGACTGTGTACTCTTTTTCATTACTTTTGTCGGTATATTTATATTGTACTTTATTTCTAAAAGAAATAATAAAATTATTATCATCTCATTAACATTTGTAAATACACATCTCTTACTTCTAACGAGAAAGATAATTCTAAAGAATTATTGATCGATAGAGATCAAAGTTCATATATCTTAGATTAGTAATCGTTTGACTACGAATTAAGTAACAAAATATTATATTTGTGTTTTCGGCTGCAATTTACATTGATAATTATGTGAGTTTTAATGAATGAACGAAAAAAAAAAATAATTTACGTTATTCATCTCCCTCCGACGTATTTCCAATCAACTCTGTATAAAATAGAAAATTCTTTATTTTTCCTTTTTGTTATAATAACAATATTATTATTATTATTTAAATAATTACGTAGTATGCTTTTCCTCTCAGCTCTAATTGGAACTAATACTTTTGGTAAATACAACTAAAAGTAACAATTTTTTAGCGCAATAGAATTTGAAATCTGATTTTTAAAAAAAAATAGTATCCATAATTAATATTAATATATATTAAAATGAAATGATAAGGATATATTTAGATGGGATGAGATCACGAGAAGAAGTTTATTGTCCTCTCTTAGGCACAGTGCAGTGCAGTGGTAAAAATAGAGAGATATTTTATATAAGAGAATATATATTCGATCTTCTACTGTGATATCGTTCGATGATAATTTTTGAAAAAATTTATTCATGCGACCCTGAAGCTCAAAAATGTATTCGGTAGACATAGTACGATTTCGACATTGGACCGTCGTTTAAGGATGATGCGATTGTGGAATCTGGATTGAACCGTGAAAAAATTACAAGGGTTTTCTTGATTTATCCTTAGTATATAGTCGATGAAGGTCATCTGAATTCCAACTTTATCCGATTCAATGGTTAGTGAGATATCCTGAAAGTCTATGAGATAGAGTCGGTCACTTTCAAAGATTAATCGGACTGAAGGTTCGGATATTCTGATGGCAATAAAAATAAGAGGATTCATAAACTTTAGTACTTAGCCTGGAGGTCTAGAGTTCGAATCCTGGGGAAGGCAAAAACCCACTTCCAGGGGTGGGAAGTCCAGAGTAACGGCATCAGGCGATGCGTCGACGATAAATTCCGCGATAGGCGATAAGTAATAGGGCCGAATTGCCAATAGGGTCGGTCGTTACAATAAAAAGGCGCCTTTTATTGTAGCGAGCCCCCTGGCGGAATTCGGCGACCTTATCGTCGACGATCCTCCTGGATCCGTCGACTTATGGTCGACGACTGGCCCCTATTGCCCGTCGCTACTCACATGGACTTCCCACCGAAGTGGGTTTTTGCCTTCCCAGATTCAACTCTAGACCTCCGCTAAGATACTAAAGTTTACGAATCTGAACTAAGCCCCGAGAGCATGCCGATGAAAATCAAACGACTGGCACCTCAGACGTGGCAACATTTCGGGTTAATACAAGGCGTAGGCCCACAACAACAACAATATATATATAACAAATAATAGCAAATAAATAAAGTGCGCATACCCACCACATACATAACAAAAATAGACAGGGGTACACCACCTGACAAGTCCACAGTCAAAACCGTAAATAAAACGACTACCCAAATAGAGTCCACGACATGGGACAAAATCCAAAACACAATAACAAGTCCATACAAATCAAAGACCAAGACATAACTAAAAATGAACTCCTCGAGACTCGAAAAACAGAGATGGGATGGATCTCCTGCGACTCAAGTCATCACGGTCGTTTCACCACATTACAGGCGTGCGAAAAACCGTATTCGAGGTGGTGAGTAAAACTCGTAATCGTGAGAAAATATGTAAATATACGTATCAATATTACATGTCATTCAACGATTTAATCTACTCGTAATAATATATACCAAAGATAACTATAGATATGCATGATACTAAATAAATCAACATCAACGACATACACCGATCACCTACTCTATCTGATCCAATCGCATATAATCACATCATAGGGTATAAATAGATAAGATTAACACAATATCCTAACCAGTCAAGGGTATCACTGTGAATATCCGATAGGTATACAAATATCAACCTACTACCATACAGAAATGCAAGATTATCATGTAATAATAAACAAATTAACAATAAGCATACATACAAATGCATCATCAAAGTGAGTACATATAGATCAGATTCGTATGTATACTAATCATCATCATCCGTATATATATATATACAAGCGGTATGTATATATATAATCATATGCAAAACACCAGATGATGAATGCAATACGCATGGTCATATCGCACCCTACTCGCTACCACGACCCGTGGCCTAGGTGGCGACGATGACAACTATCCCGACTCGCCACCACTCGGTGAGTGACCGATTGGGTAGTATGATCCAGCATATGAGCGTAGTAGCTCGCTACGAACGGGAGTCCTCCGGCCACTCCGACCGACACACCGCGATGGCGAGTGCCACACCCGTGACAATCGCACGCATCTCCAACAACCATCGTCAATAATGGTAGAGTGCGCGACAATGCTATGCCCTCACACGATTCTCCTCGGAAATAACTCGGAGGCGGGATGAGCGACTCTCTCAACCCCAAGGGAGGCGATCGTCGAGATACATGCAATGACATGAGTGCCTCTCACATCTGAACATCTACCCTATACTCTCTGCAACAAAAGAGTCACACCCAATCGATCAAGACACTCTATCTGAGAGTCACTCATCTAATCAGGACAAGCTAGGACCATCGGTCCAGCGACCTATCCCACGACTCACTGACCATTTACACAACCCGGGGTTGGTAAATAAAGGTGCAACATAGTATGGAATGAGTCCTACATTTAGGGTCATACTTATCTCTGAGGACCTTTTACCAAATTTGTAATTTTTAGGTCATCCTCTGATCAACATCTACACCCTACTAAACAGTTAGACCTACTTACATCTGTAACTTCTAGATCATGCTAGGGAACATGTGTTATCAATAATCGAGCACACATATATATATCAAAGGTAAGTTCAAGCAAACGATAAACAGAGCATGATCAAGGTAATATGAACACCTAACATGTTCATATCTATATCTAAATCTGGAAATTATTACATCTACCCGACCGGTAGAAAATTACCTACCTGATAAGAAGCTCGTGACAATAAGAATCCTCACGGCCGCGGTCCTGTCTCGTATCCACGTCCTGCAAATAGCATCGTTTCCAATTAACCACTACACCAGTAGATACATTCAATTTTATACTTAACATCTACAATTCCTGGTTAACAAGTAGGCTAACCTATAATCATTTACAGCCATTTTAACCAACCCATACCCATCCAATTTCATAGCCAACACTTACAATTCTAATTCAAGGATATTAACAGATGAAGGTGATAGCATAATTCAACTTACCAACCCTAGAATTGTCACCGATGGAAATCCTTTCCACTCTCTATACCGTTCGAGACCCCTGCCGAACAAATCAACAACCTCATAAGCATTCATCTCCGTCCATCAATGAATTGAACGGATTTACAACACAAAAATGGAAATCGCTTTCGCTACCACTATTGAAACCTCACGACAGAAGAAGATCCCCACGACGGCAGAACCCACGTAAACGTCGCTTCCTAATTTTCTGCTCGTGAACTCGCGCAACTCCCAACTAGAACAGCACTAGCTCTGGTGGTGATCGACCAAAACAGCCCAAACACCAAACCGGCAGCAATTCTCGGAACTCCGACAGCCCTGTTCACCCGCACCACCGATGCTCCTGGTTTCCCGATTCCGACAATGATCTCCCTGTTCACCGGCGAACTCAGCACTGACAACACTAACACCGGCGATGATTGGCAGAAAACCCCCCCCCCAAATCGGCTGCTCACCGTCGACCCAAGTCCTCCAAATCGCGAACCTCCTTCGCTGCTCTGGTCTGTCCGCCGTCCGCACGCGTAGAGAAGTCGACGATCTCCGGCCGGCAAGGGTTGCAGAGGTCACGCGAAGGAGCAGAGAAACGGGATCGGAAGCGATGAAGCCGAGAGATTGCGCGGAGAGAAGTTGATCGGGAGATTGTCGCGGCGGATGAAGGGAACGCTAGCGCAGAAAAAGTGATGACGGCGGAGTCGGAGCGGAAGGGAAAAATAAACGGCTTCGCGTTGCGACTTGGAACGGGTTAGGTTTTAAGAGGAGTAAACGGATCATCATAGGTGTGGGTTTAAAACCCTATTAGTCAAAAACCTAGATCCATTTAAATTAACCCCATATCCTTAGAGCTAGGTTAGATTTAATTAAAAATCCCTAACCATGCTTTATATATATATATATATATATATATATATATATATATATATTTTCCGGTATTTTACAATATATGTATTTTATGATTTTGTAGAATATATATATATATATATATACACGATTTATCAAACAACGCACGTGAAGTGTAGAATTGTTCAAACAATATACTGCTTTATTTATCAAATATCGTATAATTAATTCCCTTTATCTCTCCACAAAACGACATTACAATTTAGTGCTAAATTTACACTGCGTGTGGTGTTGGGATTATAACACCACTGTGATGCTAGAATTTGAATTTTCAGCACCATGTTTAGATGATTTGAGATTTCCACTGTGATGTATGTCTATTTGGTGGGAGGGGTAAAAAGGAGATTAAATGTTTTATTTAGTAAATATGAAAGTATAAGACGTTATTTGAACAATTCTAAACTTCACGTGTGTTGTTTGATAAATTACCGTATATATATGTTCTATGATGTGTGTATTCGTCATTAATTGCGCGATTAGTAAATTTAGTCCGATATAGAAAATACATTGTGTACATAATAGAAAATTCTTTATTTTCCATTTCTTGGATATTATTTTATTTAAAAAGATGGTGTACAATTGAATTCAATTTTTTTTTTCTTTTGACTCTATTTTTAACTGATACTTTCAGTGAATAAAATTAAAAGAGTTTATTTTTTAGTGCGACAGAATTTTAAATCTAAAATTTAAAAAATATTTAGTATTCGCGATAAATATTAATATATTTTAAAAGGAAATGACAAGTTTTGGCATGTTCCACATAGGGTTTTGAGCTTGCCGAACACAATCTAATTTATGCTAGTCAACTCGAGTCTAAACCAACTTAGTTCCGAAAACATTTTGGACATTCAAATATATAGAGATGCAGCGTCTTTCCCTTCTCAAATTGTGCACGTTCGATCGACACGCGACTCGTTGACGGTCGACAAGGCTCGGATTTCGATCGATTAGTGTTCGGAATCTGGTGTAAATCGGTCGGAAACGACCAAATTGCGCGGTCGACAGTGGCGCAACCACTGTCGGTCGGAATCCGACGTCGGACGGACCGACAGTCGACGCTGATCCATCCGGTATATTCGCTCGGTCGGGATTCGACCATCGGCCGACCAAATCGAGGCCGAAATCAACCGCCAGAATCGGGCGGCCGATTCCGGCCGCAATTCGGTCGCCCAATTCTAGCCGGTCGACGGTCGAAATCGATATCGGTCGGAATCCGACGTCGACTATCGATCCGTTCGGTATACTCGGTCGGTCGGGATTCGACCGTCAGTCGGTCGAATCGAGTAAAATCGGGCCGCCGATCGGCCGATTTCGTCCTCATCGGCAAGATTCGACCGAATTGCGGTGAATGGCCGGACGGACCGACGCCACCGTCGTATCGTCCTTCGTCAGCGATGTAGCCACGCGCGACGCGTCGATCGATCGACCAATTTTGCGTCGGATTCCGAGCGCTAACCAACCGGAATCCGAGTCCCGTCGGACTGTCGACGAGTCGCACGTCGATCATGCACCGGTCTGACGGTCGACAATGACCGGACGGCGCGGTATATATATATAGAGTAACGAAGAATATGCAATATTTCATTATCGAAGTTCTTTGCAAATTAGCATCGCCGCCAAACAATCAGATTTCAGTCGTAATTCGATCGTAGTCTAATCAGCACCAGAGTCTGATCGGATCACAATCGAATTACGATCGAAATTGACCACAATTTGATTGATCGAATTTCGATCAAAATCTAATTGTTATTTGGTTGGCCAGACTGATGTGACGATAATTTTGACGGATTCAGTGATTGGACTATAATGTCGATCAACTCCGATGATGATGCCCAACAATGATGAGATCGTACGAAGAAAAAATATTGTACAATTTTTATTATTGTTTAATATTATATAATCAAATAGTTAAAATTTAATTGCGCACTGATGTGTCACGTATGGTATCATTTCTCTTTAAATATATATATCATCCAAGATTAGGGCATCTTTTATTTTGAAATTAGATTCAGAAGAGTTTCAACTGAAAGATAAAGGCTTTTTAAGTCCATAATATTAAGAGAAATTTAACTCCTGAAAAAATAATATTAATCCTATGAGTGATTCAAGCATTGACTTCAAGTCAACGTAAACATAGGATAACGACACTAGGCGCTGAATTCAAGTCCACCAGTTTCCACCTAGCAGTCAAACTTATACGATTACCACATTACACGTTAGCTTGCAAGTCAAGTTCCAAAGCTCTCAGTGTAAATTCAGATGACTAACATAGTTATATTAAAGTTTAAAAGAGCAAGAGATCGATTTTTGGAGATGACGATCAGGTTATTGATGACTCCATATTTCTGTGCTAGTCATCTGAGATTTGATTTACTCCCCTCTACACATAGGGACAATTATAAGGGACCATAAATGTGACGGTTCTATATTTTTGCAAGCCAAGTTCCAACCACAGGTCAAACAGGTTTCAGCGTGCAGTCCAGCCTCCGCGGCCCCTATATATATACATATAGACGTCTTCATCCTTCTCCATTGGTAACTCAGATCACAACTTCCACGGTGAGAATGAGATTACGCTATTGCCGACGTTATTGCAATTCCCGCTTTGATCAGTTTCAGATCGCTTCCTTTCTGTTTTGCTTGCTGCTCTTGTTCTTCCGGCCATTTGAGTCGCAAGCAGCGCCGCCTCCGCCGCCAAAAGACCAGCCGACGGGGACTCCTTCAGGCTGCAGCAAACCACATGCTCATTGCAATCCCACGACTCCAGTGTCTTCTCCAAAACCACCATCCGCGGTGACATATAGGAGCATCCATCATTCTGATCGACCCACTTGCAGTAGTGCTAACGGAAGACCATATTCATGCGGAGCGTTTTCGAATATCAGGACAGGTGGGAGGAGTTAGATATGGAATATTAGCAGGCAGGTGCTGAAGCTAAATGGTTTCTGTTCCAGTTTCTGCTTTAATCGCTTTAATTTTCTATCTTATAGTAGACTTTTCAGCTACGTGCATGCGTGGAGCCAATTATATTTGGTTGCTATCGATCGATCAGCTGAAGCCTTTACCTTATAATTATAATGCACTACTGTCGATTCAAATAATTCACTGAAGATCGATCTCTAGATTTTACAAGTCGATTCGATGGAATAAATGAATTCTTTCTTAATTTCTTTTTGCAATTAAATGGACATGCTAATTAACGTGACGATTGAATCATATCGCTGATCAGAAACTTCGACTGTTAACATTTAAATAAGAGATACATTAATTGGCAGGCATGCATCTTCTTTATACGTATATATACAGCTCTGGAGAATAGTAATCGATCAGTAACTGATAGCTAGATTTCAACGAACTGAAAAGTGGAATCTTGTCTCCGAGGGATCGACTTAAACCATGCATGCATGCATTTGTTTTGCTCGGTCATCCGTTAATTGAAATCCACCTTTTATTTTGATGATCCATATAAAAAATTTCTATGGATAAAAGGTTGAAGGAGCTGATTATCAGTAGAAAAATGATTTAGCCTATTATAAACTATTTTACTGCTTTTTTGATTTCCTTAGTGATCGACGACAGACCAACGGCAGAGCCGTATCTAAAATTTAAAAGCTCGAATCAAATTTTTAAAAAATATATTGATGAATTATATTAATTTTTGAGCTCTTCGTATTGTTTTTTTAGGCTCTTTTTGAGAGTAATTTAAATTATTTTAAAAATAGAACTGAAACGATCATCTCTTTTGACCTTGCATCACCGCGTGTTGATTAGAACATGACTTCAAGTCAACTTATGTAAAATAACAGCGTTAATTAGGCTCTTAGAATATTAAATAATTTTTTTATTATAGTTTTCAAAAGTTTAAAAAATATATCTTTGAAAGAATTAATTCGTTCTTTAGATAAATCTGATTATTTTTCTTTAAAATTTTTATTAATTAAGAAGAATAAATTGAGCGATCGATATCTAGAACTAGAATCAAGAAATAAAACACACACACAGACCAAAAATAAAACATTAGGAGTCCCCCGGGGATGGCGTAAGCACAAAGTGACGTTTGTGAGAAAGTCCGGATTCAAAATCAGATGAGGGGTCTAAAATTCCTTGAGATGAAATACCCTTTCTTGTGCTTACCACCGAGTCAAGGGTCAAAAGCCCATTCGCGATTTACTTCTCTCACAATGATCGAGGATCCGATCGGTAGAGGCCACTAGTTTGACGATTCCAAACTTTTGTGAAAAATAAAACATCAGGAACGAAAACTTGGAACCCAAAAAATTAAAAAATCATAATAATAAAATTTAAAAAAAAAATCAAAACTAGAAAAACTAAATTTGACAAACAAACGATCAATCATACCAAAGAAATAAATCAGATATATAGGCCTAATATTTTTTTTTTGATTAAGGGTAAATCGGAAGGCAGCGCCACCAAGTCGCGTGAGGGGTTCTTGTCAGTCACTTACCAACCCACCGTAGCAGGAACCCGCCTCAACCCGCATGGCAGTGGAAGCAGTGAATTCCCTCCATAGTGCTGTGAGGATCGAACCATGGCTTGCTCCAGGGACCCCCCAAACTCTTACCGACGCGCCATTGCCCTGGGGGCAGATATATAGGCCTAATAAAGGACTATCTAAGTGGTCTTAAAAAATTGTATCTAAATTCAGAATAGAAGATTTCTTATATATATATTAATTATCTCTTTAGAAAGAGTAGAAGAAAAAAAAAATCTAATAGCTTATATTTTTTTATTAATTTTTAAAAAGGTTAGTTTAGATTTTTGATAAATTTATTTAATTTTGTTAGAAAAATTTAAATCTCTCAATCCTTAAAATATAGGTCCTAGACCCAAAAAAAAAATCTCGAACCTTAAATAGACCCCAGGCCAAAAAAGAAAACACACTTTAATTTTAGACCTTTAACCTTACATCTCAATTTTATTAAAATTAAAATGCTTAATTATATTGTTATTGAGCCTTAGACATAATTAAGCCTTAATTAACAATCTATGCCTAAAACCGGCACTAATTAACATGGATCCATAAGTCTTGGAGCTAGCGAGCTATAGCTTGTCGAAGCCTTCACCTTATGCGATGTTAAAATTGCTGGAGAAAAATAATTTATAAAAATTATCTAAATTTTACTTAATTATAAGTTCTTCCTGATTCTTCGAACATGCTAACGTAACAATTTACATCACTTAAAATTAAAACTCCCACCGTACGTCGATGATATATAAGAGAAAATTCATCGACTACTGTTCGTCCAAGAGTAATTGATTTTAATGAATTTCATCAAAGGTAAAATAGAGGATAACTGAATGAACTGATCGATTTGGTATAAATTAATTAATGTAGTTTATATAGATCATATATATGAAAATTTGTTCCTACAAGGATGACGTGGTGATTAAAATACGATGAAGTTTGTAGAAGTAGCATGAATCGATTTTGAAGGAAGTCTAAAATTTTTTTTTTAATTCAGATGACTTTCATGTATTTTAACTATCACATCAAAATTCATAGGACTTTCCATGATTTATCTCTCTCATAATGACCGTAGAATAGACCCGTAAGAACTGTTAAATTAACGAATTTCAATCTTTTATGAATATATATGAAAATCAAAAGAAATGAATACAATTAAAATGAGAGAAATTAAAAAATTAATTATGAATGAGATAGACCAGGCGAAGCAATTAGCCTAAATCCAAGCTGCCGGGTCAACCGGGCATTTCGTTTTTTCCTTGTCATTGTTGGAATTAATGTACTTATAAAAATTATAGATTTGATAATTTTCAAAGAGATTGGACATGACATGCATCTCAGAATATGACTATTTATGAGTCTTTGAAAATCGATTACATTTAAGATTTAATTAATGGAATGAAATCACGAGAGTGTATATATAACTCTTTGATATTTAAAAAAGATCGTCGAGTTCTGCTGTAGCAACTTATAGTTTAAGTCTTCGTCTCTACGAGAGGGTTTCGTAATTAGTACAGTAACAATTGTATGTATGAGTAAGAATTAATTTTTAAGGATTGTAAATTTTTTGGGGTATTTGTCCTTCTACTGTGTTAGCTTTGGATTGGACAAAATATTCTCCGTGATTTATTTCATTCATGTTAGCTATGAGATCGACTGACAAAGGCGCTGAGAGCGAACGAATCGTCTTTTGTATCCATTTAATTTAAGTCTTCCATTTTTTTCTTATCATTTTTTTTTTATTTGCATCCGAATTTATGAACATTCCATCCGATTAATCTCTAAAAATGAGTGACTATTCTCCATAAATCTTCGAGGTATCTCGCCAACAACTAAGTCGGATAAGATCGAAGCACAAGTCGCCTCCATTGATCATCAAGAATAAATCAGAAAAGCTGTAATTTTTTTCACAGCTCAATTTGACTTACAATGATTATCCTCGAACGACGATTCAACGCCAACTGTGATTTCATCCATCTGATAAACTCAGAGACCCTATGTCAGAAATCATATAATGTCGAGCTTTTGCTTGTATCGGAGGAAAAATCACCGTTGGAAATTACCTCGCGCTTCACCAACCAAATCAAGAACCGGATGCTTCTACGCCTCTCTGCAGCCGAACCTCTCGCAGCCATCAACTCGCGGCCGATCAACTTTCGCAGTTTCCTCCTGATTTACACTCCTTCCCTTTAAGGAAGGAGACGCGACGCACGACGGCCAAGTCGCACGCCAAGGCGTTCCACGAATCGCTCGGGCAGCTCGTGGAACTGCCACGAACTCCATCATCTCCCACTCGTCCAAGGTATGTCACATAGACAAAATAATCACATGCACTATTTTAGAAGAGGCGCTTAGTCACATGACTAAATGATCACATGCACTCATTTTAGAAGAGGCGCCTAGTCACATGTACTAAATGAAAACATCAAATTAGAAATGGTTCGGCAACAAAGAAGCACATCGAGCTGCTCAATTGCTAAGAAAGTTGTTACACTTACATACCGCTTCATAGAGTGATGCATGCTAAGAGAAGTTGTTACGCTAACTTAGCCACTCTACATACGATACATAATCATTCTCGATGACACAGAGTCATCTCAGTGGTACAAAAATCATTTATCTTATGACACATGACCATTTCAGTGACATGATACCATTTTCGGATGATACAAAATCATATTTCTGGTGGTACATAATCTTTTACCTGAAACATTTATGTCTTACTTTTTACCCAGATTAAATAATCTCATTTACATCAATATGAACATCTCTAATCCCTTAGATTGACTATCATGTCAAGAGCATGTCTCATATTCAAAATATTCACAATCATTTCAATACACAATGTAAATGGGTCACTTGAATAATTCTATTAGATGTAAATCTATTTAATCTTTCTTTTAGTGTGAATCTATTCATTTTAATCAATCGCTTTAGTCATGTTCCATGTAAGAATCATACATAGTCATAGGTAGACATGCTAAAGTAGCAAATCCTGATCAAAACTTCAAGTAGACACCTAAATAGTCACAAAGGGCAAATATTGAGATCAACATATAATCTCAAAGGGCTCACATAATAGAGAAGCAGGGATCCATTCTCCTACTACCCTTAGTGTCGTCTTAGCACATGCGGTATAATTCACATGCTACGATGTCGTCCTCTTTACCAATAAAGAGTGCATGTTTCCCTCAAATTAACATCGTACAGATTTCGATCTAGACATTCCCAATGTCTAATCCAGAATTCAACACATGAATCCAGAACTCAACATATGAATTCTAATCTGGCTCAAAAACAGGCACAGTAA
This sequence comes from Wurfbainia villosa, assembly GCA_025175895.1. Lineage (NCBI taxonomy): Eukaryota > Viridiplantae > Streptophyta > Magnoliopsida > Zingiberales > Zingiberaceae > Wurfbainia > Wurfbainia villosa. The sequence goes on along the minus strand of JAKLTH010000267.1, from coordinate 926,888 downwards.
ATGGTGGGTTCATTTACTTCGATCATTTACCATAAAATGATCTTATCTTAATACAAATATCAAGACGACCCTAACTTATAGGAATGTAACAAATTTTACAGCTTCCAAAGCTAACAACCACATAGGTTGACCTATAAGCATCGGTCTTACCTCTATTCATACACAACAAATAGAGATGATTGTCCATGTGAGAGGACCAATCACTACCTGCCAACATGCTTATCGAGATCTTATCACTAGAATGTAACATAACATACACTGAATTGATCATGGCTGGCATTTCAAACAATCAAATCATAATATTTAATTGTCATTACAAAACTGTTACATTCTACGAAGTCTCATGGACTTTACATGCTCATTAAATGACTCTCTAGTCATTGTCTTAGTAAAAGGATCTGCAAGCATAGCTCGAGTAGGGATATACTCAAGAATAACCTTCTTCTTAGCAACAATATCCCTGATAAAGTTGTATTTTATAGAAATATGCTTGCCCTTGCTGTGATATTTGGGATCCTTGGAAAAAGCTATCGCAAATTGATCACAAAGAGATACCATCGGACTCGCCTTCTTCAAGAATCTTCGATGCTTTAGGAACCTTCTAACTGCATCCGCTTCGCGATACAACCAACATGCCATATTTAGCTTCCATGGTTGATAAGGTCACACAGACTGCTTTCTTGTCGCAAGAGACGATGGCGCCACCATTCAACAAGAACGCATAGCTCGATGTAGATTTTCTATCATCCAGTCCCCACTAACTCAGATCCAATATCCCTTCAGGCTCATATCTGATCCTTGATAACAGAGACTATAATCTGTCGTCGCTTTCAGATATCTGAATATCCTTTTTACTGCCTTCCAGTGTCTCGGTCCTGGTTTGACCGAACGATCGACTAAGCCAACATCATGAGATCGGACGAGTACACAACATAGTGTACATTAAACAAAGACTCGCATATGATTTTTTATTCATCTCGGCTATTTCATTTGGAGTTTTGGGACTCATTTTCTCGTAATTCTTTCACAATAGGTGTCTGTTTCATCTGCTGTAATGATATGTCAAATGTCAGTAATATCTTATTTATATAAGACTCTTGAGACAAACCCAAAAGTCTCTTAGATCTATCCCTGATAATCTTTACTCCTAAGATGTATTCAGCTTCTCCCATATCTATTGTGTCAAACTGTGATGAAAACCACTTTTTGACTTCTATCACAAAACCTATGTCATTTCCTGCTATCAGCATATCATCAACATATAATGATAAAATGATATACTTTCCTTTTTCCTTCTTTAGGAAAACGCAATGATCTTCATTAATCATTTCAAAACCATAAGATAAAACCACTTCGTTAAATCTTATGTTCCATTGTCTTGATGCTTGTTTTAGCCCATATATAGATTTCTTCAATCTACATACTTTATTTTCTTGGCCTTCAACAACGAAACCTTCTGGTTGAACCATATAGATTTCTTCATCAAGCTCACCGTTAAGGAAAGCGGTTTTTACATCCATTTGATGTAACTCCAAGTCATAGTGAGCCACTAAAGCCAAAATGACTCGGATTGACACAAACTTTACTACGGGAGAAAATGTCTCCTCAAAGTCAATACCCTCTAATTGGGTAAATCCTTTTGCAACTAGACGAGCTTTGTATCGGTTAATCGATCCATCAGCTTTCCTCTTTATTTTGAGAATCCATTTATTCCCAATAGCCCTTCGGCCAGGAGGAAGATCGACTAACTCCCAAACATGATTCTTAATCATTGACTCCATTTCTTCAACTATTGTAACTTTCCACCTTTCTCCAGCTCTAGAGCCCAGAGCTTCCTTTACTGACTGAGGTTCCTCATCGTCAACAGGGAGTGTTATCATTGCCTCATTCTCAATATCAAACTTCTTCTTAGGTTTGATCTTACGAACACTTTTCCGTAAGTTGGGATGTTGAGAAGTCACCCCGTGACTAGGCAAAGTACTCCCACTGGGTTGACTAGCTCCAGGTATCCCACTTGACACATGTCCAGTTGATAACGACTCTTCTTCCTCAAATAAAGGAACTGTCTTATCAACTTCACCTCTTGTTAGGAACTCAGTTTCGAGAAAAGTGGCATCTCTTGACTCAATCTCAGAGATTGTCCCATCTTGTTGCTCACCTATAAAAACATAACCTTTTGAGGTATCAGAATATCTTATAAAGATACACTTCTTACCTCTAGGTCCTAGTTTTCCATATTTGTGAGAACTATTATGAACGTAGGCAGCTGACCCCCAGGGTCTCAGATTGCTCAAATCTGGTTTTCTGCCCGTCCAACGTTCATATGGGGTTGATGGAACTGACTTTGAAGGCACTTTGTTAAGTATATAGGTCGCAGCTAGTAATGCATCTCCCCAATAGGAGACTTGCAAATTAGTCTACGCCATCATAGACCTAACCATTTCAAGAAGAGTCCTATTTCTTCTTTCAGCAACCTCATTTTGCTGTGGAGTTTCTGGGATCGTTAGCTGTCTAATAATCCCCTTATCATTACATATCGTCTTGAACAAATCAGACAGATATTCACCCCCACGATCAGTGCGTAAGGCCTTAACCTTACGTTCCGTTTGATTCTCAACTTCGTTCAAATAACGAATGAAATAATCCAACGCTTCAGATTTTTGAGAAATCAAATACACATGACCATATCTAGTGAAATCATCAATAAATGTAATGAAGTAGGAAGCTCCATGCCTAGCCTTCACACTCATCGGACCACAAATATCCGAATGAATCAATTGCAATGGCAAGTCTGCTCTAATAGCCTTTCCAAATGGTTTCCTAGTTGCTTTTCCAGCAAGACAATGCTCACATATAGACAAGCTAATCTTAGCACGAGAGTCCAATAAACCCTCTCTAGCTAATCGATTCATGCGATCTTGTCCTATATGTCCCAATTTAGCATGTCAAACCTCATCAGATATATCCGCATTACTAGTAAGAGCAATGTTTGAAAAACAACTATGAATCGCACAATTCACATCAGGCACCACATCTAGTATCATAAAACCATTAGATAAATAACCATATCCGATTGACACAGAGTCAATCTTAAGTTCTACACAGCGACTAAAAAAATTTACAGAGTACCCCAAATCTAGAAGACAAGTAACAGATACAAGATTCCTTCGAATCTCTGGAGCATACAAGACATCATGCAGAAACAAAGTACTTCCACCACGAAGGTTAAGTTTACAAGTGTCGACTCCCTTGACTTCGACTCTTGCATTGTTTCCTACATATATCCATTTGTTGCCGCAGGTCTACGGTACTCACATATGTAACGCGCCTCGAGCTATGGTGGGTGCTCCAATCTATAATCCACAAAGGATAAGAATCACCATCAACACAAGATTAGCAACAAAATGCTCAAGACAGACTAGAAGTTACCTTCTTTGGCTCAAGACACTCGAGCAAAGTGGCCCTTCTTCACAAATTAAAGCAAGATAACTTGCTTTTAGGCTTCTTCCCCGCCTTCTTCTTCTTGATTTGATCCTTCCCAAAGCAGAAGAGCAACGCTTTTATTCTTTCCCTTTCCTTCTTGTACCATTTCTTCTTGGATCCAGGATGATCCAGAGAGCTTCATGACAAATAGGTTTGGCCGTAAATCCTCGCGATTCTACTCTCTCACCTCCACCAACATGCGTGAGACATCGAAAGTCTTAATACTCTCACCGTGAGTTAAAGTCCGCTTCATGGTCTCCCAAGAATCGGAAGAGAACGAATAACCGCTGAACTCGTTGTTCATCCAGACTCATGGCAGCTCACTCGAATCATATTAGACATCTCCGAGATGTTGAACCATCGTTGCATTCGGGCGCTTCTTGTAGTTGTCGAACTCGATCGCCACCGACGCTTACCGAGACTTATTCCATCGTGATCTCTCTCTAAGGGCTACCTGCATCGCATGAGTCAAGGATACGACTCATACTCTAACACTAGGTCATCCACCATCAACTTATCAATACGCCTTAGCGGTGAATCCTTCCTTTCCATACCTTATAGGTATCAAGGTCACGTCTCAGATCAGGTCAGTATTACTCTCAACAGTTCCATCACAACTCGACAATACTCTAGGACTTCTGCTCTCAAGAACATACTAAATCTTGAGGTGCCATATTTTATAGTTATCCCCATTCAGTTTTTCACCTTTGTTCAATTCAGCTATGCTATTTTTAGTCGCCATAATCTAACATAAATAAACACATTATTTAGTTACTCAGTGTATGCTTTTATGTATGTAATCTCAAAAATAAACTCAAGATAAATCTGATCTGGTTTACAAAATCAAGTGACAACTGCGTTATCACTCATTATTTGTATGTGCCAATCAGACTTAGATTGATATATTTTATTACATACATCCCACCTAATGATATTAATCATTATTACAACATGATATTACACATGAACATATCATTATATACACATTTGAACTAATCAAGGGCATATTCATTAATCATGCATCTTTTAGAGTCAACAGCATCAAATGAACTAATCATTAAATGAACACATCATTTAAATAAACATGTTGTACAATGTTAACAAATAACAAAGTCTACTAAGAATGTAACAGATTACATTCTTCCTACTCATAAACTAAAACAACTCCTAATAGACTAGATAAGCGATTACTGCTCCCACTAGGACAAGCCCTAGAAGAAGAATCATGACGTGTCCACTCCTGGACTCAACCACGATCTCTCTGGGACACTCACAGCAACACATGTCGCTCGATCTGAGTCCTTTAAAGACCTCACAAATCGAGAACCAAAATCCTTCACTGGTCTTTTCAGTGATCCTCTTCACAACAAGATAGTTAATCACTCTGTACAATGGGTATATGAAACACGTCTTTCATGTAACCCCAAAATTGTCGTCTGCGTCAAGATTTTCGCAATAAGCGAATCAACGCCCAAATCCTGTAGTTGTCTAATACTGGAAACTCCTGCATCTCGAGCTTCCAGAACAGTCTGTCCAGCTTCCCAATGTGTCCAACGACTCCATGGTAAGGGTCATAGTCCAAATCTTCGATAGCCTCCCTATACCGATTGCGCAACACATCGCACCGGGTCATAGTGGTATACATTCGCACCATCTGTAAAATTGAAATAAATTATGTCAGTATATAACCGACAAAACCAGTACAAATACTGGTATATTCCAATTTAATCATGGTACAGAACAAATACTCATATATCAAGAAGAACTAAACTCCTTAAATTTTAGGCTATAATTAATTGACCCATTGATCAATCAATTTTATGCAGTACATATAACTAGTTCTATCCTTAAGTTATCCATGCCGATTCTAATTGTTCCAAAACTATCCATCTAACTTTGATTCGAGTTTAGTCAACCAAAGTCAACTTTACATAATTCATGTAAATTTAATTTGACACTGTTTTTTTGTTGGAATCAAATTAATTGAACCCATGTCCAATTAAAATTTGATTCAAAGCCCATTTAATTCGGCCCAATTAAACCAAACTAAATTCAATTTAATTCGGCCCAATTGAAGCCCAACTAATCTCTCATTGATTCAAAGCCCAATTCAGCCCAATTAAGTATTTAAAACTAATATGTACAAAACAGATTATGCCCTTTTTTTTTTATTAAATATCAAGATTTTCCGGATCATGGCGCCTAATTGCGTCGCGCTGCCGGCGACAATAGCGCCTCGCGTCGGCCTGCCGCGCGCCTGACGCCGGTGGTCGCGCGCCTCGAGCCATCGCCTCACGGCGGCCGCGGCTGCCTCGACGGCGGCAACGATCGCATCGCCGAAGCCTCCATCGCGCGCCTACGGCAACGCTCGCCTGCGTTTCGCCGACAGCCCCATCGCCGTCACCTCCATCGCCACGCCGGCCGCCTCCTTCGCCGACGCCTCGCGCTGGGCCGATCGCCGTCTCGACGGCCAACGCGCAGAGATCCTTGCGTCGCCGAGGCGTCAGCGGCCACGCCGCTTCCGAGGCCGTCGGATGGGCGTCGGCTCCGCGTCGCTTCCGAGCGACCGGATGCCGGCGACCGCGCCACGCCTGTTAGTCCAGAACAGAGGTTCTGTTCTCGGTTGTGCGCTCCGGCGAGGAAATCAAATAGGGATTTTTCTCCGGCGACGAAGAAATCAAATAGGTATGAAGTAAATACAGAATAAACTGGCTCTGATACCATTGCTATAAATCATATACCTGTTCGGAGCTTTTGCTTGTGTCGGAGGAAAAATCACCGTTGGAAATTACCTCGCGCTTCACCAACCAAATCAAGAACCGGATGCTTCTACGCCTCTCTGCAGCCGAACCTCTCGCAGCCAATCAACTCGCGGCCGATCAACTTTCGCAGCAGTCTCCTTGGACGCACACTCCTTCCCTTTTAAGGGAAGGAGACGCACGCACCGGCCTTGGCGCGCCGAGGCGGCGATTCCACGAGCGCCTGCATGCGGTCGGAACGCCACGAACTCCATCACCCTAAAACTATTCGAATATTTTTTTTTTAAATTTATCATCAAACAATATCACATTCGGAGAAATTTAACTCAAAAATAATAATCTTGGGATGGACCGAGATAAACATTGACTTCAATTCCACTGGCATTGACTTCATGCTAAGTTCGACCACATGTTTTATATTCCCGTCTGTGGTCGTCGGGCGCTATATATGTCTGCATCCTCCTCCTCCTCAACTGGCACCTCAGATCACAATTATCCAAGCAAACTCTCATGCCCACGTTACACTACTGCCGTTGCATTTCCTCCTTTCTCTTACGCTTGCTGCTCTTATCCTTCCTCCTTCTATTGGGATACAATCGATTGAATAAAGATAGGACAATCGAAGTCTGTCATTACTAATATTGTTATATATATTATGTTAATCTTGTAATACAGATGACTGAATAAAAATTCATATTCCAATCGACTGAAATATAATCCAATTGATTGGACATAGTCTAGAGATAAAATTAATCAGTCAAAATGGATCAAAAGTCGACTGTCACGTTAGCAAGTCCAATCGACTGAATCACATCTAGCCGATTGGAATAGGATAAATCATGACTACATCGAATTCAGATCTGGACGAAGTTAGGCGCCTGTAGATCTAGTCGATTGAAGAAACTTTATAAAAATAACTTTGACTAGAAACTTTAATTCATCTTCTTTCCAAGTGCTTTGCTCTCAACCTCTACAATAGATGATCATTCTTCATGTTACAGCGCTGCAATTCAGACCACTCTTTTTCATCTACTTTTGTCGGTATATTTATATTGTTGCACTCTGCAATTCATTCTTGCACTCTGTTTTTAAAAGGAACAGTAAAATTATTACTATCTCCTTAATATTTGTAAATATACATCTCTCATCTCCAATGAAAAAGAGAATTAATTCTAACGAATTATCTATCGATAGAAATCAAGGATCATAGACTTTGAACTAGCAATCATTTGATTATGAACTAAATAAAAAATATTGTATTTGTGTTTTGTTTTTAATTGTGTTTTTCCGTTGCAATTTACATTGATAATTATGTGGGTTTTAATGAAGAACGAAAAGAAAATTTAATTCATGGCATCTTTCCGATCCGATTCTGGATAGTATATATAATAGAAAATTCTTTATTTCTCTATTTTTTATATAATAATAATAATTTTGTACTATGCTTTTCCTCTCCGTTCTAATTGGAACTAATTTTTTTTTTTTTTTTTGTCCCCCGGATGATACAATGATAAAACAGGAATTGTTTATAGAATGGATAGGAATCGATTCCGGATGAGCGATCTAAAATCCCCCTGACTTCAAATGACCTCTCTTTATTTTGTCATCGTGTCAAGAAACTTTATCCCTCCGCGATTTACCTTTCTTTCATCGTAGCTTTAGAACGAATGATAAAGAACTATTAATTGAATAAATTCCCAATTTTACAGAATTGCAGAACTAATACTTTTGGTAAATTAAATACAACTAAACGTAACTATTTTTGAGCGCCATAGAATTTGAAATCTCATTAAAAAAATGGTATCCACAATTAATATTAATATATATTAAAATGAAATGATAAGTATATGTTTGGATGGGATGCGAAGTTCATTAATAGAAAAGCAAAAGGAAAGAGAAGGGAAAAAAAGGAAAAAAAAATATGCATGGATAAGAAAGAATATTTCTCGTTCTTTTTTAAATAAAATTTAAAATTTAAATATTAATATATTTTAAAAGGAAATGACAAGGTTTGGCATGTTCCACATAGGATTTTGAGCTTGCCGAACACAGTCTAATTTATGCTAGTCAACTCGAATCTAAACCAACTTAGTTCCGAAGACATTTTGGACATTCAAATATACAGAGATGTTATCTTGAGCGTCTTTCCCTCCTCAACTTGTGCACGCTCGAGTATATATAATAATAATGAAGAATGTATAATATTTCACCATCGAAATTATCGTTAAAGTTACACTACAAGAAAAATCTAATTTAGAGACTGAAAATCGATAACTAAAAGGTATTAGAAACTGATTTAGTAACCGAATTTTTCGATCTTTAAAATTATGGTCTCTAATTTAGAGACCAATTTTTCGATCGGTCTCTAAGTTAGAGACTGAATTGTCAGTCGGTCTCTAAATATAGAGACCAATTTTGAGACCAAATTTAAAATCGGTCTCTATATTCAGAGACCGATTTCCCGATCGGTCTTTAATTTAGAGACTGAATTTGTGATCGGTCTCTAATTTTAGACACCGATTTTTCGATCGGTCTCTAATTTTAGAGACCGAATTTGTGATCGGTCTCTAATTTTAGAGACCGATTTTTCGATTGGTCTCTAATTTAGAAACCGATTTCCTTGGTCGGTCTTTAAAATTAGAGACCGATTCTCCGGTTAGTCTCTAATTTAGAGACCGATTTTAGAAATCGGTCTCTGATTTAGAGACCGATCGGTCTCAAAAGTTTGAGACCGATTTTCATATCGGTCTCAAACTTAGAGATCGATTTCCAAAATCGGTATCTAAATTAGAGACCTATACAATAAAATTTTGTTCAAAATATTTCCATATGTAATGAATCTATTTTTTACAATGATTCAAATAAAAAAAATAATTTACTCAACAAATATATAACCAAATTCAATAATTATCAGGTTTCATATTAAAAGGAGTGATTGAACAATATTTTTTTACATAAAAATGAAAAAAAGGACAAAATAAGCTAAGTCGTAATTTCACTTTGCGCTTTCACGATGGCCACAGATAAAACAATCTTGTGTATCTTTCCGTTTGGTCTACACATAATATCTTTTTTTTCCACCTGCATATGTCAATCCAAAAATCAATAAAGTAAATAAAATATAAGTTTTAGAAGTTAACCAATAGAGCACAAAATTTATAGAAGCATGGACAAATATATGAATGAATAAATAACGAACATGACCATGGTCCGGATCCGGTCCGGGTCGGAGTCCGGGTCGGAAGCGTCGGATCCGAGTTGGTAAAATACCGACCCTGAATCGGCCCCCTCGTGGCCGGTAAAGGTTCGATATGCGAAACCACTGGTTCCGATCCGGGTCCGAGTTCGATCGGGGATTAGACCCGAACTCGGACCCGGACCGAAACGAAATCGTGGTCGTTTGATGGGTGTAATTCATATTGCAATTTGGGTATTCAATGTGCACATATTTCATCCTATTTTGGGTATTCAATGTGCACATATTAAGTTTTAGTCAAGTTTAATATATTTTGAAGAATTATCGAGCGTATCAAAACAACACAGGCGTGCCACAGAGGACACGTCCGTGTCAGAGCTTCCAGGACTCAACACACCCGGGGTGTGTTAGCTGACACGCCCACTTCGCTCACCTCTAATGGGCGACACACCCATGTTCCTTGACACACCCGGGGTGTGTTAGCTGTTGGATCGAAAGTGTCGCTAGAGGGGGGGGGTGAATAGCGATACGATGTCGTTAAAAAACTTTTGCAATAAGTAAAAAGCAAGTAGAGAGTGCACAGCGGAAATATAAAGTAGACAAGATATTTTTACGTGGTTCACAATCTTTCGATTGCTAATCCACGGCCCTAGTGATCCTTGATCACGTACGGAGGGCAATTCACTAAAACCACTCCTCCTCGTTGGAGGTAGGAGCAACGATTACAAAAAGAAATCAAGGCAAAGGGACACTCCCCCTTTCCTTGTTACGATTAAAGCACAAAGACAATTTAAAGAAGTAGAACTTAAATAAATATACCGACAACTCTTATAAGTAGAAGATGTAGCTTTCGTTGTCGGCGGCACTTCGTCGTAGCAAATGTGAGTAGTAGTAGCGGCGTTACGACGGCGTGTTGAGAGCTCTTGATGTCTTGTAATTTGCTTGGCTTGAACATGTCTATTTATGGATATTGATCTATGAATTTAGACATAGGTAGTGTCCAAGGTGAGGTTCTTATCCCAACTCAAGGATGAGGTGTTTCATCCAACCACCTTGTGCCACCTCCAACCTTCGGCGCCAACTCAAGGACGAGGTGTTTCATCCAACCACCTTGTGCCACCTCCAACCTCCTTGGGCGCTAACTTGAGGATGAGGTGTTTCATCCAACCACCTTGTGCCACCTCCAACCTCCTTGGGCGCCTAACTTGAGGATGAGGTGTTTCATCCAACCACCTTGTGCCACCTCCAACCTCCTTGGGCGCCAAACTTGTTGAGCCATTCAACTTGTGCCACATCATGGGAGCCAACCATCTTGTGCCAACTCACCTTATTTTGGGCGCCCACCACAAGGAAGCTTGGTGATGGTTTGATGTCCACCTTGATGCCACATCACCCTTTGTCAAAACACGAGTCAAGTCCAAATTCACCCCTTGAAATTCGAGCCTTCTCGAGGTCGAACTTGACTAGCAGCTTGACTGTAGTCAAAGGGTTTTGGACCGCAAAGATAAGTTAGCTTAAAATATAAAGTACGATGGTTCTAACCATCCGATCTCGACCTAGACCTTCCATTGGAGGTATTGGGCCTGATCTACGCTTAACGACCTTGCTTCGCTTTCACACGAGCTACCTTGTAGCCTCGCTTCGGCCTTCACCCGAGTACCCTGGCTTCTCCAAGTCCTCTCAAGGTTCGACCACCCTCTGCCCCACCGGTGTCGCAGACTTCCGCTCAACTTTAGCATTTCTGCACACTTAATTGAGCTCGTAAGATAACAAATATACCCTTAACTATTGAGCCTTTTGCCATAATCAAAATACCGGTTCGACTTTGGTGCCCACTGCACCAACAATCTCCCCCTTTTTGATTCATGGCAAACCGACACAAAAGTTAAGGAAAAATTAAGCATAACAGTAAGCTAGCATAATGATTAAGCATGAATGAGCTAGCATAAAGATTAAGTATGAATGAGCTAGCATAAAGATTAAGCATGAGTGAGCTAGCATAAAGCATGAGTGAGAAATATTATTGTTTCAAGTTCTCCCCTTTGAGGTAACCTCCCCCTTGACCGAAGGTGAGTTCTTGAAAAATAATTTTTACTCCCCCTTAATAGTTGCTTAAGTAAACGGAATTACTTAATATAAAAGGTAATAATTTTGTTTACTTTCTTCCTTACTTTTGTGACTTTCTCCCCCTTTTGCCTTAACTCAAAAAGTTTGTAAATATATTTTAAGGTTTGTAAGTCCAAGCAAGTTCCCAATATAAATATATATATATATATTTTTTTTAAAATAATAATAAGCTTGAAAATATGTTCATCTAAAATGTACAACTCCGGTTGGACTTGATTGATATAGAATGATCAATAAGTCTTGAAGGAGTTGATTAATTTTAAATAATTATACTCCATGGTTCATGTCGATGCAATCTACGTCTCGAACTGTGGAGTAAGGTCCTAACATCTCACGCCTCTCATTGGCTAAGTACACAAACACATTAGTCCTATGTGTTGTGAGATGTGTTGGCTCCTTAAATCTATAGGTATATGATTTCTAAGGTAAGACTTAGGCTAATTTCATAAAAAGAAGCAAAAATAGAGTACATATATAGAAAAATTTAAATCCTACTCTATTACGCACATACCTAACTTTCGTCTTAATAAACTAAATTCGGCTTCGGGTAGTGGTTTGGTGAAGATGTCCGCTAGGTTTGATTTGGACTCAACATACTCTAGTTGTATAGTTCCATTAGTTACATGTTCCCTAATGAAGTGGTGTTTAACTTCTATATGTTTTGTCCTAGATTGAACTGATGTTAGTTAATTGAACTGATGTTATCTATGTAGGTTTTAATGTTGTTAAAGATTAAGCTAAAGTCTTGGAGAGTGTGCTTCATCCACAGGAGCTGAGAGACACACTCACCCATCGCAACGTATTCGGCTTCGGTGGTAGATAAGGCAACGCAATGCTGCTTCCTACTGCACCAACTTACTAGACTCGAGCCGAGGATTTGACAACAACCACTCGTGCTCTTTCTATCGAGTTTACTACCGGCATAGTCGGAGTCGGAGTAGCCGATTAGATTAAACTCGGTAGATCTAGGGTACCAAATACCTACGTTTAGCGTGCCCTTTAGATATCTAAGGATACGCTTGACTAGGGTTAGGTGAGACTCCTTGGCACAGGTTTGTAACCTTGCGCACATACTTACCGCGAATATAATGTCGGGTCGGCTCGCGGTTAAGTATAGGAGACTTCCTATTGCGCTCCTATAGTATTTTAGGTCAACGGGTTTTCCTTCTACATCTTCATTTATATTAACATTAGTTGCCATAGGTGTATTGATTATTTTAGCATCTTGCATTCCAAATCGATTTATTAAGTCCTTAGTATATTTTTGTTGATGTAAATATATTCCATCTTTAGTTTGTTTAATTTGTAAACCTAAGAAGAAACTTAACTCTCCCACTAAATTCATTTCAAATTCACTTTCCATAAGTGAGATGAATTCGCGAGGATCGAGTTGGTAGTTCCAAAAATTATATCATCTACATAGATTTGGGCTATAAAGATTTCTTTTCCTACGGTTTTAACGAATAAGGTTGGGTCGACTAAACCTTGGTTGAATCCTTTGGACTTAAGATAGATCGAAGCCTTCGCATCAAGCTCTTGGGGCTTGTTTGAGTCCATATAGGGCTTTCTTAAGTCTAAGGACATGGTCGTTTATCTAGATTTTCAATCCGGAGGTTGATCGACGTAAACTTCTTCCTTAATGTATCCATTCAAAAATGCTGACTTGACATCCATTTGAAACAATTTAAAACCTCGATGCAGCATATGCTAACAACATTCGGATGGACTCTAGTCGCTACGGGCGAGGTCTCATCGTAATCTAAACCTTCGACTTGACTAAACCCTTTGCGACTAACCTAGCTTTATTTCTAACTACTTCACCTTTATCATCAAGTTTATTTCAAATACCCACCTTGTTCCAATAATTGATTTTTCTTTAGGTGGTGGTACTAATTCCTGCTTCATTTCTAGTGAATTGAGCTAGCTCTTCTTGCATAGCAATAATCCAGTCGGGATCAAGAAGTGCTTGTTCAATAGTTTTGGGTTCGATTTTGGAAATTAACGAGATTTGACTAAGGTTTCGATATGAAGCTCTAGTTCGAACCCTAAATTTGGATCACCTATAACTTGATTGATAGGATGATTTGTTTGAGTCTTAGTGTGACTCGGGTTAGGGTCATCTATCACTTGGTCGATAGGATGACTTGGGTGAGTTCTAGTTTGACTTGGGTTAGAGTCATCTATCACTTGGTCGATAGGATGACTTGGGTGAGTTCTAGTTTGACTTGGGTTAGAGTCATCTATCACTTGGTCGATAGGATGACTTGGGTTAGGACGAGATTCAAGTTCAAGATCAGAGTCGGGTTCGCTATAAGTTGATTTGCTAGTTGGTTTTGTTAAGGATTGAACGGGTTCGTGTCCTTCGTCGAAAACTATATTAATGGTTTCTTCGACTCTAAGAGTGTCGTGATTGTATACCCTATAAGCTCTACTGGTGGTTGAGTATCCTAGAAAGGTTCCATTATAGGTTTTCGATTTGAATTTCCCTAGGTAATCCTTAGTGTTTAAGATATGTACCTTGCATCCAAATACCCTAAAGTACTTGATGTTCGGTATTTTATCGTGATAAATCTCGTACGAGGTCTTTTGGTGCCTCTTTACCATAAGGATCCTATTTTGGACATAGCAAGCCGTACTAACGGCCTCTGCCCAAAATCTATCGGGTAGGTTATACTCGTTTAACATTGTCCTAGCGGCTTCTTGTAGGGTTCTATTTTTCCGTTCGACTAACCCATTTTGTTGTGGGGTTCTAGGACATGAAAACTCATGGTGGTATCCGTTTAGGTTACGTAAATCTGTAAACCTGTGGTTTTCGAATTCACCACCATGATCGCTTCTAAGTCTTTTAATCTTAAGGTTCTTTTGATTTTCGATTAACCTACAAAGATTGATTAGTTGGTCTAGGGTATCATTTTTATGTTTGATAAACCTAACCCAAGTAAATCTAGAATAGTCGCCAAATTATGACTAAGCAAAATTGACTACCATTGAGTGACTTAGCTCCATGTGAATCAAATAGATCCATGTGTAGGAGCTCAAGAACACTTTTGGTTCGTTCTTGATTAGTTAATTGATGTTGTGTCCTAGATTGTTTACCTTGTTGACAAGCATTACATATTTTATTATCCAAGTTGTTTAGTTTAGGCAAACCTATAACCAAGCCACTGACTCATCTTGTGGACGAGTCTTAAAAGCAGTGTCCGAGTCTTGTGCCATAACCAAGATTCCTCTTTGTGTCATAAGACACTTGGTTGAGGAGTTGGTAAATTTATTGTGTAGATGTTGCTACTCCTAGTTTCTTTAAGTATTATTTTAGATGTTGCATTTATTTTGATTACGCATTCATTTTCTAGAAATATGACCTTATAATTGTTATCACACAATTGGCTTACACTAAGTAAATTATATTGAAAGTTTTCTACTAATAAGACATTTTGAATTGTAAAGTTAGAGTTGAGCTCAATATCACCCGATCCGATGATTTTGAGCTTGCTGCTATTTCAAGGCTACCGATCCTTGTCGTTTGAATCGTAACTCGAAAATTTGAGTTGATCCCGGCCATGTGTCGGGAGCAACCACTGTCCAACATCCATTGATCCTACACATAAGGTAGTTGGATTGGATATTGGAATTACTAAAGGGTTGTTTGTAAGTTTTTAAACCTAAATCATCTCACCAATATCTACATGATCAAAACATGTTATTCCTATGTGTTATTGTGAGATGACTTTCAATTTTACTTGATTAATTTTAATGAATTTAAATTAACCAACATTAGGTTAGATTCGATTTAGTCTAAGCTCATCAAGTAATCTTTTCAAGAGATTAGCTTCGTGTCGTGGCGAGGCACATGCAGGCCTTCTTTGATCGGAACAACGACCACTTCCTTAGACAAAGCTAATTTCAAGAAATTGATAACTCGACTTACTTGAGACTACGCCTTGGTCTAACTAGTTATTTTTGAAAAAGAGGCTCCCGAGGCTCAATCTTTCGTAGGATTTTAGTTGGTTTATTTTTGAAAAGAGGCTCCCAGGCTCAATCTTTTCGCAGGATTTTAGTTGGTTATGAGTCCTATCTAACCATTCTAAAAATAAAGTAAAAACTAAGCAAGCAAAAACTAATACTTAACAAAATACATTTTGTATTGGCTCCCCTGGACCATTGAATCGAGTGGGTCTATTCACATAGTGAATTTGGTCCTGGGAACCCAATACATGTTAGATCCTAAAGTTGAAATCAAAGTGGTCTTAGGGACCCATGCTTGGACATTTTTCTTATGTTGGTTTACTATAGACATATATGACTTATTGGTTGTATTTGAGTTAAACCCGAGTCCGGCCTTGTTGTACACGGCCCTTTGTGATCCAAGTAAGAGGTCAAGTCCCTTGGATCCCAAAGTGAACCTTTCCAACGTGTTCCTAAGGTCTTCGACTTGTGTTTTCAAAAGCGAGTTCTCAACTTCAAGCTTTTCAACTTGAGTTGAGTCCTCCTCTTGAATACGAGTAGTCGAAGAGGTTAGGGAGACCTCATGTTTGAGAAGGTTAACCTCCTCAATTAGGGTCTCGACCTTGGACTCGGACTTAGCTAGTTTCTTATTTAAAAATTTAATTGCACCATACAAAGTATTAAGTAACGACCGACTTACCCTTAATGATTCTTTTGAACCGGATACGGATCCGTGGCTTGTCTTGAATGGAAGCTCATCATTGGATTCGGACTCGGACTCTTCTTGCTTTCGAGTCGCGCTCGGTCGGCTTGGCCATTAGAGCTTGGATATCGCCTTCTTCCTCCGACAACTCCTCCCAAGTAGCGTTTAGCGCTTTCTTGGTCTTTGATGCGTTATTCTTTAGCTTTGGGCACTCGGACTTGATGTGACCGAACCTGTTGCACTCATAGCATCTAAAATTAGAAGTATTTGAATTAGGTTTAGGCTTACCTTGAGTTGTTGGTCGTTTCGCCTCTTGATCATCTTCCGAACTAGATTGACTAGTTCGGATTCTATTCGAGTCTACTTCCGATTCGGACTCGCCTTCTTCCTTCTGGGGTGGCTTGCTTATGCGGGCTTCTTCTTCTTGGAACCTGCAACTAACGCAATACTCTTCTACCGACCACGTTAGTTTGCTCATGTAATTCAAGATCAGAAAACAATTCGTCTAACCTAATTTTAGAAAGGTCCTTGGAGACCTTGTAGGCATCGACCATGGATGCCCACAAGGTGGTCCTAGGAAACGAGTTAAGAGAATACCTAATAAGGTCGCGATTCTCGACCTTTTGTCCGATGGCATGGAGTTGGTTGACGATGTCTTGGATACGAGCATGTAGTTGAGTTGCGGTCTCGTTTTCCTGCATTTTCAAGTTATACAATTTATTTAAAAGTAAATCTCTTTTACATACCTTGGTGTCGTCGGTGCCTTCGTGTAGTTCCACTAGCTTGGTCCATAAGTCCTTTGCACTAATGAAGGGGCCGACGCGGTTGAGCTCTTCCTTGGACAACCCACATTGCAAGATTTGAGTTGCCTTGGCATCGGCTTCTACTTGTTTTTTCATGGAATTTGACCATTGATCGTAACCCAAAGATTCACCATCTTCATTAATAGGAAGTGTGAAACCGGTTTGGATTACGATCCACATCTCGATTTGGGTTTTAAGAAAGCATTCCATCCGACCCTTCCAATAACGAAAGTCATTACCGTTGTAAAACGGGAGTCGGGCGGTGCTAAACCCTTCGAGATGGGCCATTTAAAAACAAGAAGAAGAACGACGAAAAGAATCTTGCAAAACACACACGGAAAGAATATTCCAAGACTTTCGTCTTGGATTAGTAGTGCGGGAAGTAAAAAAAGATATATAAAATGTAACTTGTAAAAAGAAATAAACAATCAAATGCGAATGTCGTTGAAGTTCCGGAGGACAACCTTACTCGGGATCTAACCCGAAGGACAACCTTATCCGGATCCTAAAGCCTCTAATGCAATTCTATATGTAGGAGAAGATAAGCAAGTGAAATAATTATACGAAAACAGAAATAAATAAATAAAAAATCTGTATAAAAGAAAACAAAGCTAGATTGGTGGTTTCACCAAATCTTAGCGCCCGGCCTGATACCAATTGTTGGATCGAAAGTGTCGCTAGAGGGGGTGAATAGCGATACGATGTCGTTAAAAACTTTTGCAATAAGTAAAAAGCAAGTAGAGAGTGCACAGGAAATATAAAGTAGACAAGATATTTTTACGTGGTTCACAATCTTCGATTGCTAATCCACGGCCCTAGTGATCCTTGATCACGCACGGAGGGCAATTCACTAAAACCACCTCCTCGTTGGAGGTAGGAGCAACGATTACAAAAAGAAATCAAGGCAAAGGACACTCCCCTTTCCTTGTTACGATTAAAGCACAAAGACAATTTAAAGAAGTAGAACTTAAATAAATATACCGACAACTCTTATAAGTAGAAGATGTAGCTTTCGTTGTCGTGACTTCGTCGTAGCAAATGTGAGTAGTAGTAGCGCGTACGACGGCGTGTTGAGAGCTCTTGATGTCTTGTAATTTGCTTGGCTTGAACATGTCTATTTATGGATATTGATCTATGAATTTAGACATAGGTAGTGTCCAAGGTGAGGTTCTTATCCCAACTCAAGGATGAGGTGTTTCATCCAACCACCTTGTGCCACCTCCAACCTTCTTGTGCGCCAACTCAAGGATGAGGTGTTTCATCCAACCACCTTGTGCCACCTCCAACCTCCTTGGGCGCCAACTTGAGGATGAGGTGTTTCATCCAACCACCTTGTGCCACCTCCAACCTCCTTGGGCGCCAACTTGAGGATGAGGTGTTTCATCCAACCACCTTGTGCCACCTCCAACCTCCTTGGGCGCCAACTTGTTGGAGCCATTCAACTTGTGCCACATCATGGGAGCCAACCATCTTGTGCCAACTCACCTTATTTTGGGCGTCCACCACAAGGAAGCTTGGTGATGGTTTGGATGTCCACCTTGATGCCACATCACCCTTTGTACCAAAACACGAGTCAAGTCCAAATTCACCCCCTTGAAATTGAGCTCTTCTCGAGGTTTGGAACTTGACTAGCGATTGTGTAGTCAAAGGGTTTTGGACTGCAGTACAAGTTAGCTTAAAATATAAAGTACGATGGTTCTAACCATCTGATCTCGACCTAGACCTTCCATTGGAGGTATTGGGTCGGATCTACGCTTAACGACCTTGCTTCGCTTTCACACGAGCTTACCTTGTAGCCTCGCTTCAGGTCTTCACCCGAGTACCTCGGCTTCCTCCGAAGTCCCTCTGGCGTTGCCCGACCACCTCGGTTCCCACCGGGTGTCGCAGACCTTCCGCTCAACTTTAGCATTTCTGCACACTTAATTGAGCTCGTAAGATAACAAATATACCCTTAACTATTGAGCCTTTTGCCATAATCAAAATACCGGTTCGACTTTGGTGCCCACTGCACCAACAATAGCCAACACACCCGAGGTGTGTTAGGCGACATACCCGACACGCCCACGCTAAATTGGCGACACGCCCATGCTCTCCATTGGCATGGGCGTGTCGGCCTATTTCCATTGGCATGGGGCGGGTAAAATTGTAAGTGATCATACCAAAAAAAAAAAATGCCTTCTCCTTCAATAGGCAATATAAAAAATGTCAAGGAACTTTAAAATAAATGATAACCTTCTCCTTCAATAACTTGTCATATGAAATTGATACTTCACCGTAGCTCTAAGCTGACCCGATGAAATGTGTCAATTCTGTTTCAAAAGATATGCAATGAAATATAGAAATTTAAAACAAAATCTAACAAAGCAGGTGGGAACAATATAAAAAAAATACCTTTCATTCAATAATATCCAGAACGTCTTCAAACTTCATTATTAACTTCCTTTGATCAATATAGCAAATTAACAATCATTGATATTATTTTCATTTATCACAAAATTGACCCAATACCAGAGAAAGTGACATCTTCAACTGTACATACTACAATAATATGATATTGTTTGTAATTACAAAATATTACACATTGCAAAAATATTCTACATACAATATAGTATAGCATATCAAAAAATAGGAATGATTAATACAATATTGTTGAGCATATAAAAAAGAAACAACTACGAATGTATCATTACAATCTCCTTGAAACACCTTAAATATCTTTACTTGGTAAGCTGCAAATATTGACAAAGAATATATGTTTACATTTGAATACAAATTGCATAGAGAGTAGTATTAATTCAACCGATGAATAAGAGTATGAGAAGATTAAGAAAGGAAAAGTAATAATGTATTACCTCAACCATTGCAAATTCGGTGATAAACTAATCCTAAGAAGAGTTGCCTCCATCATTACTGTTTGGATCTTGAGTTTCTTGTGATGCAATACTGTGAGAGGTTGGGAAAAAGAAAGGGCTCGTTAATGGTTGTGAAGGCATAAAACGAGCTATGAAAGCTTGCATTGATTGTTCGACTGCTTGGTTGACCCGATCTTCAATAGTTTCCTCTAATGCCGTGAATTTTTGTTTCAAGTATTCATTCTCCTTTCGTAATTCCTCCATTTGGTGAGCTGTAGAACTCAATGCACCCTTGAGTCTAGGAGTAGACATATCAAATACAACTTTTGCATGGGAGCCTAGGCCATAGATGGAGTTTTTTTTACTTCCACCTACAACCTCATAGTGTATGACATTTATATCTTTGTGCGATGGAGTCTGTAAATCACCTCCCTCTATACAATGTGCAGCCTGTGAAACTTTTTCAGCTATTTGGTCCTACATAAAAGTATATATGAATAGTATAGTATAGTAAAATAACAACGGAAAATCTTACATCTATGACCTATGATTTTTCATCTACAAAAGTCCCATCTTTTCGCTGGTGGGTACTACGAAAAAGCTCCCAACAATTAGTTGGTCGTTGTAGTGTGTCTTCCTGCATAACAAAAAAATATTAAGTTTAAAAAATAACTCTTGTTATTTATATTTCGGTAAATAAATATTCAAGAAAATACAACCATCATTAGAGCATGCCTAAATGATTGCTTCCGGTATGCTAATCCGAATCAAATTTCTATTATTTTATGCAACCGTTGAATTTTTTTTCCATTTTGGTCGGTCCCAAATTTTTTTCCATTCATCCCACCATTCATCTAGTATATGGGATGGTTTTGTCTTTACTTTTCTCCATTTATATAGCAATGACTTGTATCGTTTGCGACAATATAGATTTCATATGTCTTTAAATTTTGTTTCTTGACCTGGCTCCCATGTATATCTTTTCTGAAATTTTTTTTTGGAAATTAGCATAAAGGGATATTGTACAATTACAATAATAATCAAATACTCACCATAAATTCTTTAAAATAGAAATCCTTCGTGTGTGGGTCTACATTCTTCCATGAGTAGCCTATAGTGGATTGACGTTCTTTGAATGTTTTAGTTATATACGATGAAATACCATGACCATTGGGAGTAAAGCTGCAATGATAAAATTTGAGATATTATGACACACTTAATACTTTTATAACTATAAATTACGATAAAATCTTACCTATCGCCTATAATTTTCAGCGTGACATGATCTTTTTGTATTTGATCTGCCATTAATATATGTCTGTAGAAAATGTAGCGCTATAGACAATTCGAAATAATAATATATTTCATACTCATGTTTTCAAACCAACAAGTTAAAAAACATTGTATCCAACATTTTTCAAATAATTTAACAATAATACATAAATAAATTGCTGGATATTTAACTAATTAGTCGAATCATATAAACATTCCAAGTTTGATCATTAGAGAAAATGCCATTAGCATAGTTTGCAAGAATAATTTATGATTCCCATTACAATCAGCAGATATCATCGCTAGATGCTATTGAAATAATATCTAATTCATCACTACTAGACATCTCTTCGTCATCTAATTCCTCATAGCTAGCATTTATATCTACAAGTTGTTGGGTTATGGAATGATATGGTGAAACAACTGAATGTCTCTCCACTTCTTCATTTTGAAATGGATCATGGTTTTCGACGGTGAGGACATTCGGCATTTCTATTGTAGAGCACGGTTTCATTTGACAAACTGCTAACCATTCACTATATTTGCTTCTCTTCATTGGATATGTAAGATAAATAACTTGTCCTGCTTGTACCGCAAAAATGAAAGGCTCAAATTTATTGAACCGTCTATTTCCATTCACTTCAACTAGATTGTAGTTTGGATGTGTTCTTGTACTTGTTCTTGGATTAGGATCATACCATGAACATTTGAATAATACACATCTTTTTATAGGCAACGCGGGATATTCAACTTCGATGATTTCTTCAAGTATACCATAATAATCAATATGACTATTAGAGTTGTTGCAACAACCTTTTACGCAAACACATGAATTATTAGTGACTATCTCTAAATTGCGTTGTGCAACGTGAAATTTGTAGCCATTAACATAATATCCAGAGTATATTTTTATATTACGAAGAGGTCCTGCTGCAAGATCCTTGATCCTTTGATTATATCCATTTATTGATCTTGGGTCGTTCACCTACATTTTTAGGTATAGGTATGAAAATTTTATTCTAATTTAAAAAAAAAAACCAATATGAAAAACTTATAACTAAAACTTACTAGGTTTTCAAACCATTTTGCAAATTCCATCTCTATCTTTTTATCAACTTCACTTTCTTCAATTGATGGATTTTGTAGGTGCAGGTGTTGCTCGTACAAGCTATCATGGAAGGATTAAAATAATATAGAATGTCACAACAGACCCACACATTAAGGGATTACAAGTTTTAATATAAAAGTAACTTACTTGATGTATGGTTTGACCCCATCACAATTAAGGAGTATATAGTTTCGAGTAGCACAATATTCTTGGTGATTTAACCATCTGCGCACAAAGTAACATATCTTGTCACCGTACATACAACTTGGATGACTCTTAGCAAAGTTAACAAATGCCTCAACGCCATCAAAATATTCGTCAGCTATAAATCCATTAACTAGCCTATTGTACATCCAAGTTTTGTTAATACTCATTGTAACCTACAAGATATTACAATAATAATATTGGTAATTATATTATATGGTAAGAAAATGTTTATCGATTAACAAATATATATCATCTGTAAATAAATATGCAATAGTTTAAGATTATTCATTATATCCTATACGACACAATTGTAAGCTACTAAATGAGATAAAGAACAAAATATCTCACATTGATATGTAGTACCATACACTAAAATTTAAGCTATTAACATCAACCTGGTGGAAACGATCGTTGAAGAAAGTCTCGAGCTCCTGCCAGCACTAAGACCTCGCATAATCAGCCAGCAGATAGGACCTTCATCAGGAAAAAAAAATTAGAAAGGCAATTTTAATTATAAAATCTCATTTGTATAGCAGTAAACCATCTACCCTGCTGACCTAGGTCAATAGCAAGACATTGCACAATCACAACATCACAACGATGTTGCAGTCGTGTCAATCGTGCTACCTAGCAAGCTACCATGATAGGGGAGAGGAGATAGGCCGGACCAGGTCAGGATTCTTGCCCACCCTTTCCCTAACTCGACAGCTAAAGTCGGTTGTTACCACTGCACGCGCGACCTACATTGGATGGGGGAGAGGCCATATAAAAGATAGGGCAGAAGGCGGAGAAGAGCTTACCGTGACGGAGAAATCGAAAGTTGCCACCCGAAGTATCCGACACTATGGAAGTTTAGGGAAGTTAATTTTATCGGGCCAAACGTATGTGTGTCTAAGTTATTAGACTGGTTATTTCTGTTAAGTCAAGCTATTTTAAATATTTAAATTTTTACTTCTTTTTTATTTTAAGTTTATCGGATAAGGCCGTGCCAGATTGACACGTCATACTTATGGTTAGCGACGCGGGCATGTCGGCCATACCCGAATTCAACACGTGCTGTTTGGCACGTCCGTGGCGATAAATAGAATGCGCCTGCGACACGGGCATGTCGACCATTTCCCGAATGCAACACGGGTCGGGTGTGCTGTTTGGCACGCTCGTTTCGCTAAAAAAAAAGCCTAACACGCCTGGGTCGCGCTAACACGCCTGGAATTTTTAAGGGCACGCCTGTGTCGGCGCTTGCCCTTAATATCCCACCGAATCCCACCGAATCCCACCGAACACACCCTAACACCCTTACTTTCCACAACCTTGAGCATCCGCCGTCTCTCTCTCTCAACCAACAGACGACTTTCTCCCTCCCAACGCCATGAGTAAGCGAGTGAAGACTAAGGGAGAAGTTTCTTCTCGACCGATGGCTCGTGACAAGGGAAAGAGGAAAGCTCAAGACGTGGATAACGATCCTATGCCTTCGTAGACCAAGGTTTCACAATGCTACTGTAGACCAAGGTTTTAAATCACTGTTTTAGTCTTGATGTTATTAACTTTTATCTGCACAGTAAATTTTCTCTATCTTTTTGTTGACTTTGAGATAATCTGGTTTGAATGCTACTTTATAGATCAGTTTCTATTTAGAGGTTTTTTTTTTTGTAGTGAATCAAAGATCAAAGGCCCCGACCGTGATCTAGGTTGCAACTGCGGGCTCAACCTTGCGTGACTTAGGTCGTGGTTGAGGATTTGACCTAAACTTGGCGCGACCTAAGTCGCGGCCGTAAGCACAAGAGCGGCCTCCTACAACCCAGGTAACAGCTACGACTACAAGCAACATTGATCGTCGACGCGGTTGTGGTTACACGGCTCGGTTGCGAAAAAAAGAAGATGAATTTGATCTCTAATTTAGAGACCGATTTTCAAATCGGTCTCTAATTTAGAGACCGAATATAAGTCGGTCTCTAATTAGAGACCGAACAAAAATCGATCTCTAATTAGAGACCGATTTTGAGAATCGGTCTCTAATTAGAGACCGATTTTGAGAATCGGTCTCTAAATTAGAGACCAAATTGAAAATCGGTTTCTAAATTAGAGACCGACTTTGAAAAAAATCGGTCTCTAATTAGAGACCGAATTTTGTTCGGTCTCAAATATAAGATTTTCTTGTAGTGTTATTTACTGTTCGATGGCAATCCGATCAAAATCTAATCAATACTAGAGTCTGATCGGATCGCAGTTAAATTTCCATTGAATTACGATCGAAATTGATCAAAGCACTAATGGTCGCAATTCAATCAAATTTCGATCAAAATATATATGGCTGTGATTTGATTGGCCAAAAGGAGACAACGATCCCGACGGATCCAATGATTGGACTATAATGCCAATCAACTCCAATGACACTCGACAACAATGATGAGATCACGCAAGGAAAAAATACTATATATTTTTTATTATTATGTAAACTCGTATAATCAATCAAATAATTAAGATTTAATTGCGCACGAACGTACTCATGTGTCACGCACGAAATCATTCCTCTTTAAATATATATGCCATCCAAGATTAGGGGCATCTTTTATTTTGAAATTAGATTCAGAAGAGTTCCACCTGAAAGATAAAGGCTTTTTAAGTCCATAATATTAAGAGAAATTTAACTCCTGGAAAAAAAAATAATCTTGTGACTGAGTCAAGCATTGACTTCAAGTCAACGCAAACATAGAATAACAACATTAGGCGCTGAATTCAAGTCCACCAGTTTCTACCCAGCAGTCAAACATATACGATTACCACATTACACGTTAGCTTGCAAGTCAAGTTCCAAAACTCTCGTGGTAAATTCAGATCGCTAACATAGTCATATTAAAATTTAAAAAGGCAAGAGATCGATTTCTGGAGATAATGATCAAGTTATCGATGACTCTGTATTTCTGTGCTAGCCATCTGAGATCTGATTTACTCTCCTCTACATATAGGGACAACTGTGAGGGACCATAAATGTGACGATTCTACATTTTTGCAAGCCAAGTTCCAACCACAGATCAACGGGTTTCAGCGTGCAGTCCAGCCTCTGCGGCCCCTATATATATACATATAGACGTCTTCATCCTCCTCCATTGGTAACTCAGATCACAACTTCCATGGTGAGAATGAGATTCCGCTATTGCCGACGTTATTGCAATTCCCGCTTTGATCAGTTTCAGATCGCTTCCTTTCTGTTTTGCTTGCTGCTCTTGTTCTTCCGGCCATTTGAGTCGCAAGCAGCGCCGCCTCCGCCGCCAAAAGACCAGCCGACGGGGGCTCCTTCAGGCTGCAACAAACCACATCCTTGTAATCCCACGACTTCAGTGTCTTCTCCAAAACCACCATCCGCGGTGACATATAGGAGCCTCACTGCTGCTCGACCCCCCTGCAAAGCTAACGGAAAACCATATCGATGCTAGGGCATGCAGGTGGGAGGAGTTAGATATGGAATATTGGCAGGCAGGTGCTGAAGCTAAATGATTTCTGTACCAGTTTCTGCTTTAATTTAATAATCGCTTTAATTTGCTATCTTATAGTAGACTTTTCAGCTACGTACGTGGAGCCAATTTGGTTGCTATCGATTAGCTGAAGCCTTTACCTTATAATGATAATGCAGTACTGTTGATTAATTCAAATAATTTATTGAAGATCTCTAAATTTTACAAGTCGATTCGACGGAATAAATGAATTCTTTAATTCTTTCTTTCTTTTGCAATTAAATGGACATGCTGACGTACGTGACGATTGAATCATATCGCTGATCAGAAACTTCCACTGTTAACTTTTAAATAAGAGATACATTAATTGGCAGGCATGCATCTTCTTAATTTATACGTATATATACAGCTCTGGAGAATAGTAATCAGTAACTGATAGCTAGATTTCAACGAACTGAAAAGTGGAATCTTGTTTCCGAGGGATCGACTACTTAAACCGTGCATTTAATTTGTTTTGCTCGGTCATCTGGTAATTAAAATCCACTGTTTCTCTAATTTATATCGATAAAAAAATAAATTAAAAGGTTGAAGGAGCTGATTATCAGTAAAAAAATGATTTAAAAATTAGATCATATCGAATCTATTATAAACTATTTTATCCTCTATTATAACAGAAGACAATTTTCACGAGGGACCGTTTTTTTTTTTCATTTTCTTAGTGATCGATAGGCCCACCGTCAAAGTTAAATTTTAAAAAAATATATTGATGAATTAATTTTTATACTAGAAATTTAAATTATTTTAAAAATAAATCTGAGATGATTATTTCTTTAGCCTTACATCGCCGAGTGTTAATTAGAACATGACTTCGAGTCAACTTATATAAAATAACAGCGTTAATTAAGCTCTTAAAATATTGAATAATTTTTTTTATCATAGTTTTCAAAAATTTTAAAAATATATCTTTGAAAGAATTAATTCGTTCTTTAGATAAATCTGATTATTTTTCTTTAAAAAATTTATTAATTAAGAAGAATAAATTGAGCGATCGATATCTAGAACTAGAATCGAGAAATAAAAAAAACACACACACACAGACCAAAAACAAAACATCAGCAAACGAGAACTTGAAACAAAAAAAAAAAGAGTCAAAAATTAAAATCCAAAAAAAAAACAAAAATTCATAATAAGAAAATAAAACAAATCAAAACTAGAAAAACTAAACTTGACAAACAATTCGATCAATCATACCGGCGAAATAAATCAAATATATAGGCCTAATAAAGGACTATCTGATCAAGTGGTCTTAAAATATTGTATCTAAATTCAGAATAGAAGATTTCCTATATATATATATATATATATATATATATATATATTATCTCTTTAGAAAGATATTTCTTATATATATATTATCTCTTTAGAAAGAGTAGAAGGAAAAAAAAAATCTAATAGCTTATATTTTTTTATTAATTTTTAAAAAGGGTAGTTTAGATTTTTGATAAATTTATTTAATTTTGTTAGAAAAATTTATTGAAAAAAAAAACGTAAATCTCTCAATCCTTAAAATATAGGTCCTAGACCCAAAAAAAAAAAAAGAAAAAAAAAGAAATCTCAATCCTTAAATAGACCCCAGGCCAAACAAAAAAAACACACTTTAATTTTAGACCTTTAGCCTTCCTTAGATCTCAATTTTATTAAAATTAGAATGCTTAATTATATTGTTATTGAGCCTTAGACATAATTAAGCCTTAATTAACAACCTATGCCTAAAACCGGCACTAAGTAACATGGATCCATAAGTCTAGGAGCTAGTGCGATGTTTAAATTGCTGGAGACAAATAATTTATAAAAAAATATCTAAATTTTACTTAATTATATATAAGTTCTTCCTAATTCTTCGAACATGCTAACGTAACAATTTACATCGCTTAAAATTAAAATACCCACCATACGTCAATGATATATAAGAGAAAAATCATCGACTACTGTTCGTCCAAGAGTAATTGATTTTAATGAATTTCATCAAAGGTAAAATAGAGGATAATTGAATGAACTGATCTATTTGGTATAAATTAATTATTTATGTAGTTTATATAGATCATATATACGAAAATTTATTTCTACGGATATGATGTGGTGATCAAGATACGACGGAATTTGTAGAAATGACATATATCGATTTTGAATGAGATATAAAATTCTTTTTTGAATTCAGATGACCTCCACGTATTTTGATCACCACATCAAGACTCATAGGGTTCTCCGTGAATCCACGATTTATTTCTTTTATAATGATCGTGGTGAAAACTGCTAGGTTAATGAATTTCAATCTTTTGAATATATATATATATATATATATATATATATGAAAATTTAATTAAAAGAATTAATGCTCAAAAGAAATGAACACAATTGAGATGATTGAGAGAAATTAAGGAATTAATTGCGGATTACTGGACCAGACTAAGCAATAATCCAAGCTGCCGGGTCAACCGGGCATTTCGTTTTTTCCTTGTCATTGTTGGAATTAATGTACTTATAAAAATTATAATTCTCATGAACAAAAATGTGATAAGTTTCAAAGAGATTGGACATGACATGCATCTTAGAATATGACTATTTATGAGTCTTTGAAAATCAATTACATTTAAGATTTAATTAATGTAATGAAGTCACGAAAGTGTATATATAACTCTTTGATATTTAAAAAAGATCCTCAAGTTCTACTGTAGCAACTTAGTTTAAGTCTTTGTCTCCACGGAAGGACTTCGTAGCTAGCATATAAGTAGAATTGTATCAATAAGCAAGGATCACTTTTTAGAGGTTACAAGTCCTTGGGGTGTCTACCCTCCTGCTGTGCTAATTCTGTATTGAGCAAAATACTCTTCATGATTTATCTCATTCGTATTAGCTATGAGACCGACTGACGGGGATACTGAAGACGAATAAATCACCTTTTGCACCAACTTAATTTAAGTCTTTCATTTTTTTTCTTTTCTTGTCATTATTTTTTTTATTTGCATCCGAATTTTCGAACATTCGATCCGATTAATCCTTGAGAATGGTCAGTTCTTCTCCGTGAATCTTCGAAACATCTCGCCAACAATTAAGCCAGATAAGATCGAAGCACAAGTCATCTCCATTGGCCATCAAAAGTAAATCAGAAAAGCGCTCGTAACTTTTTCACAGTTCAATCTGAACTCTACAGTCACGTCATTCCGGAACGACGGTTCAACGTCGAATCCGTATTTCATCCGTCGGACAAACTCTTAAATCCTAAGACTATCCGAATAAATTTTTTCTAAATTCACTATCTAAAGTTATCACATGTTCGGAGAATTTTAACTCAAAAATAATAATCTTGGGATGGAGATAAACATTGACTTCCACCGGCATTGACTTCAAGTCCGACCACATGTTTTATATTCCCGTCTGTGGTCGTCTCGCTATATATGTCTGCATCATCATCCTCCTCCTCCTCCTCCTCCTCCTCAACTGGCAACTCAGATCACAATTATCCAAGCAAACTCTCATGCCCACATTATACTACTGCCGTTGCATTTCCTCCTCTCTCTTTCGCTTGCTCCTCTTATCCTTCCTCCTTCTATTCAAGGCTTGTTCCTGCATCTGTCCTAAAGGGTACGTAATTGCATCTCCAATGCCTGATCCAAAATAAAAACCTGGAATAAGTGTAATTGCTATCCCAATATAATCCTAATTTTATATATATATATATATATATATATATATATATATATATTTCTGTTTCAGCTGTCTAAATATTTGCATCTCTTTGTCCTTAATTTCAATTTCCCAGGTGTATTTTTTTTGGATGCTGGAAAGAGAAGATCAGGAGATCAGCAAGTCCTTGTAGATGGTGATGAGATGGAGGAAGAACTTGAAGATTTGGAATATGATCATGAGCCGGAGGAAGAACTTGGAGATTTGGAATATAGTGATGAGCTGAAGGGAGAAGAACTCGAAGAAACACATGATGAAACATAATGACTCTAATATCAATATAATGCTAGTGAAATGAAAAGTTATAATTGATTATATTTGCTGTATGATTAGTAATTTTTGTAATTTAAAGAAATAATTTTTTATATCTAAAGTCTCGTTTTGGTAAGGGGTATTGTAATAAGCTCGTAATGTAAAAAAAAATTAGAATGTAATGTAATATAAGTAATCTTTGATTATAAGACTGATTACTTTTTTTTTGTTTGGTATTTGTTATTTTTTATAAGGAATGTAATTATTATTATAAAATAATAAAAATATCCATATAATTAAATTTAAATATTTATATAACATCTCAATTTCGTTTGAATATAATCAAAACTCTAATCAATCGCCATATATTGTCATTGCTGACTGTCGACCGCTGATCATCGATCACTGGCTGTGAGTCGTTGGTCGTCGGTCGTCAACCATCGGTCGTCGGTTGTCGACCGTCAACTGTCAATCGTTGATTTGATCAATAAAACGAGAGCTAAAATTAGGGGCCGGATAGATTTAACATTTAAAATGTTGAACTTAATTAGAATGTAATTGGATTACATGCTTTTGGTCTTGTAATTTCGATTACAAAATTTTATCATCTTTTATAATTTAAATTATATTACATTACAATTTTAAAATTATACCAAACAAAATAATTCACCTTTGTAAGACTAATTACCCCTCACTCAACATACCCAAAGTGTTTGCAATTTACTATCCTGCTCTTGTGTCGATCATCCATTATGCAAAAGGTTGGAATCGCCAATCTAGTGACTCTCTCGACCCGACACCTCAAGATTCGAGAGGGAATAGATCACAGGAGGGTTATGTCGTCTATGGATACAATTGGTAAGATAATGGATGATCTTCTGAATCCGGAGCACTAGGGTTTTAATTAGACTGTCTTCGAAATCGATCTTTATTTATTGTATAAATTTATCCATTGATTTATCAATGCGTCGCACCCGTGGAACTTTCTATTGATCATCCATTGATTTAGCTCTTGTAGATTGTTGGAGGTAGATAATATTGCTGGCAGCTCTTCGAAGGAGCACCTATGTTGATATTGTGAAGGAACTTATCCTTTTTGTTTTCAATTTTTCATATACACTGCCAGAATGTTTAACTGACAACATATGTTGACAATTATATTTGACGAAACTACCTCGTTTAATTTCTTGAATTTTGTTTATTAAGGTGAAGAGATCGAGTGCATATATATATATATATATATATATATATATATATATATATATAACTTGCTTGAGTTTAGGAATAATGCAATCTACTGGATCAATTTTTGCTTTTTTTTTTAGTTTCTAGTACGATGTTAATTAAATATTTGAATATTCCCTGACTTTGGGAACATCATGTTTGTTAAAATGGCTCTGGGGGTTGGAAAATGTAACATATTCAGCAGAGGCCATTAGAAATTAATTGGTTAATCATGCATATATAAGAAAAAAAAAGTAATTAAATTGGTGAAGTAGAAATTAACATATTCCACGAAAAATGTACTTGTTTGTGCTCGAAGGATTGATATGTTGTGGTTTTCTACAACTCTGTTCTTTTGATTTCAACTTGAGAGTTTCTTCTAAACAAAATCAGCCATGGGATGACACGTCGGTCGCGACAGTTTGATAATTATAAAATGAATGCACATCGAATTTAGAGGAAGATCTAAAATTTTTGATTCAGATTCTTCTTCTTTATCTTTGGCTAATACAGCAAGGTCTAAAGACCTCTTGTGATTTATTTTTCATAATGATCTTAAAATAGACTGATAGAGATCACTGGTTCCGGACCGATTCCGAAATGGTTCCGGATCTCGAATTTAAACTTCCAAATTCATCTAACGTGTTGGTGATCATATTCTTTTTTCTATCATAAAATAATCTTATAGAGATGTTAGTATGCTAAGAATTTTCACATTTAAATTAGCAATCGAAACTAGATCCAAATCGAAATCAGAATCGATTGGAACCAAATCGAAGTGGAATCGAAACGGTTCTGTTTCGATTCCGAAACCGTTTCATCCGAATCAATTCCGATTCCGAATTTAACGGATTGATTCCGACTCGATTTCGAATTGAACATGTAGTTCCTAAGAAATATATATGTTAAAATTATCATTGTCTATATATATATATATTATTTATTAATTTCATCTTTTAATTAGATCGATGACATTTAATTATAGTCGAATTTTGACGTGGTTGGTATCGATGGGATGGCGATGAAGTTTTGAATTCGATGATCAATGATTCAGAGATCGAGGAGGTCGATCGGCAAGATGTGTCTAAATTTCTGAAAATTTAAATGTTTTTATTTTTGGGGATTTTTGAGATATATATATATACATGGCCTAAGTTTCATTTTTGAAGATTAATATTTTTTTTTTCTAAAGTTTTTTGGAAGAAAAAATATGATTTATAAATCATCTTCGAGTGAGCTTTGAAACTATATATGTATTTTACGATTTTGCAGGATATATATATCTTCGACAAAATCTTAATTATGTTGAATTTTAAATATTTATTTTTGAGGATGAATTCAATCGACTTCGCGTAACTGACTCGAATTCTTATGCGATGACGAAATTGCTGGAGAAAGATAATTTATTTATAGAAAATATATAAATTTTATGAGTTCTTCCTTCTTCGAACGTGCTAATATATATCATCCATCAGTAATTTTATTATTCATCGTTCAATAAATGAACATTATATATAATTCAATTCTTGAATCGTAGAGATTGGACGATGGATAATGAAAATGTTCATAGATATTCACGGATGAATTATGTGGCATAACATTCTTTATATATATATATATATATATATATATATATATATATATTTTTGTGCTCTATGTGCGACGAAGGAAAATGCACAATAACCACATTTGATGTGCCGCTCGAACTCTTCGGATTCTAGCCGAATCGCGACCGTTTCTAGCTGTGATCCGGCCAAACTCCGGTGTCGGTCGGATCGCGATCGGATTTCGACCCTCGATGAATCGCGCGGCCACAATGGGTGAAATCGTGCATGGAGAAAATACTGTACATTTTTCATTACTGTGCAATCGCGATTGATCGGAAAGTGGAGAAATCATCGTGCACGAGTCGCACAGGCGAAGATGCTCAGAATATCAAACTTGTATACATATATAGAGAGTTTTGATATCTTGAGTGCCCGTTTCTACATGCCTCGTGTGTGACGAAGAGATACACAATAATTGTGCGCCCGAAGTCGCTTGAACTCGTCGGTGGGAGTCCAAATTCCAACCACGATCCATCCAGAATCCAGCGTCGATCCGGTCGCGATTCGATCGACACTGAAGTCCAGCCAAATTACAACCAAATTGCAGCCGCTAGTGGTTGCAATGCTGGCGGCCGTAATCATGGTCGTTTTCGGCCGCGATCCGACCGGATTCCGATGCCAGTGAATCAGAGCTGTGCACGGGTGAAATTGCGGCGAAGGAAACATTGTACATTTCTCAATCGCAATTAAATCGGATGGTGGAAAAACTGTCACACACGCATCGCATAGGAAACGATGCAGAGGCTACCGCGTCGACAATTATCGACGTCTCAGATAAAGAGTTTGTGGTGATGTATGCTAAGCTAGAGCCATGAACACTGAGGTGAAGCTTGCAATTCGGATCCTTTGGCATTCAGAGAAGGTAAAAGATGAGTTTCATCTTCTTCGTAGTTCATAGTTTGTGTTACTTCTCAAGGCATTCTTATTCATAACGTAGTATAAATGTGGTGCTGTGTTTCAGAGTCACTTGGTTTATTAATCATTTTTCGGTTAAATTATGAAGAAATATCTTGTGTTTTATAAGAAATATTATTCCTTTTCCATCTGTATGTATTGGTCATTAATTACCTGATTAGTTAGCTTGGTCCAATATAGAAGAAAATACATTGCATACATAATAGAAAATTATTTATTTTCCATTTCTTGGATATTGTTTTTTTTTAAAAAAAATGGTGTAATTGAATTCAAAATTTATTTTTTCTTTTGACTCCAATTTTAACTAATACTTTCAGTGAAAAAATTAAAGTTATTTATTTTTGAGTGCGATAGAATTTTAAATCTAAAATTTAAAAATATTCAATATTCACAACAAATATTAATATTAATATGTTTTAAAAGAAAATAACAATGCTTGGTATGTTCCACATAAGGTTTTGAGCTTGCCAATCACAATCCAATTGGATCACACACGAGCACTAGTCAACTCAAGTCTAAACCAAGTCTCGAAAATATTAATTTTGGATGGCTAAGGTACGACGAAGCTTATAGATAAGACAACTATCGATTCCGGAGGAGGTCTAAAGCTCTTTCTTCGATTCAGATGGTGACCTCCACGTATCTTAACCAATACGTCAAGATTCTTCATGATTTACTTCTCTCACAATGATCATAACATGAGACAGATCGATGGAAGCCACTAAATTGACAGATTCCAAACTTTTGCAAAGATATCCACCTCTTCCAAGATTAGGGCATCTTAATTAAGAGTTTCAATTGAAAGCTACAGACTTATTAAGTCCATAAAATTAAGAGAAATCTAACTCCAGAAAGAAAATAATAATATTTTTGTGACTGAGACAAACATTGACTCCGAGTCAACGTAAACATAGAATAACAACATTAGACGCTGACTTAAAGTCCACTGTATATTTACTACCAATCAGTCAACATATATATCCAATAACCACATGACACGCTACCAATTGGAAGCCAACCACAGGTCAACGGGGTTTTGTATTCCTTCGGAGTCCACGGGCCACGGCGTGGTGCAATCAAACCTCGGCGGCCAGCCGCCAGCCACTGTATATAAACGTCTTCATCCTCCTCCTCGATTGGTGATTCAGATCACAACTAAGCATATAATTAACTTCCACATACGGTGAGAGAATGAGATTACAGTACTGCTGCATGCCGTTGTAATTCCCGCTTTCAGATCGCCTCGCGTCCTTTCTGTTTTGCTTGCTGCTCTTGTTCTTCCGGCCAGCTGATCAGTCGCAACCGCCGCCGCCGCCGCCGCCAGGCGAGCAACGGACGGGGAACCCTGCACGCTGCTCCATGCCACCTTCTAGCTAGTTGCACTCCGCAGCCTCGAGTGACTTCTCCAAAAGCACCATCCGCATCATCGTATCGTAGGTGCAGTTTAATCTATAATAAACAATGTCGTTAGAATTTTCTAACGGACTATTTCTATAATAAATTAATCGTAAAATTCTATTTGATAAAAAATATTGTTATCGACATGCTTATTAGTATTATTGTTTTGGCAAATTAGGTTAAGTATTGAAATTATCTTTTTAAAATTTTCCTTTTTTTTTTCTGTGTTTTTAATGTCTCTTAATTCCTTTTTAATTAAAGGGTCGTAATTATTGAAGAAGATTTTGTCTTTGAATATCTATAGAGATATTAGTAAATCGACGAGGACGATGATATATATGGTACAAAAAGAGGTTCATCATATCGTATCTATCTCTCGAAGAGATGTCTTGATAATGGGGAGCATCGAAAATCTTAAAGGACATGATCCATGATGTGTCGTCGATCGAAGAAAAAAAAACAAAAAGAAAAACATAATTTTTCTTCTCGTCCAACTAAGAATGTATAGCACCCATGCAAGGCTCTTGATGGGAAGAAGAAGAAGAAATTAGCACGAGTCGAGAGAGAACATCCATGAGAATAAATCGATCGCATGCAACTCCATCTTGGAATTCATGAAGGGCCAACAAATTGCTCCCTTTGGCATCCATGCTCTCCTCAGATTAAGAATAAACTATCAGGACTAATTTAGTTAGTAAATATAAAAATATAATTTTTAAGTGGATAGAGATCAATTTATAAGAATAATATGATTATGAGCTATCGATCGATCTCCTTCTTTTTATTTGTCATCTAGATTCCTGATTTATCTCCTCCATCAATAGAGACAATTGAAGGATTACTAATATGACGGTTCTATTTTTTTTCTCAAATAAAAAATTAGGCTATTGTAATGTATTAAGGCTACGTTTGGAATGTCGTAATCCACTTTGTAATGTAATCTAGATTATATTACAAGATTGATTACTTTGTTTGTTATAATTTTAAAATTGTAATGTAATGTAATCTGGATTATAAAAGTCATTAAAATTTTGTAATATGAATCAAATGACAAAACCCATGTAATCCGATTATATTACAAACCGTAATCTGAAAAGTCGTTGTCCACCGTCGCCCGTAGTCGTCATCGTCCGGTGCCACAACTCTTCACCGTCTCCCGTAGTCACCATCGTCAGGTGCCATAGCTCGTCGCCGTTGCCGACCGATCGCCGCCGTCGCCCAGCAGTCGATCGATCCTCCATTGTTGTTTGTCGCTGTCGACGATCGATCATTGTCGTCCTTATAATGAACACAAGACAAAAGAATATAATATCTCTTATAATTCAAAATTACATATAATTTTATGATCAAATATAGAATGGAAAAATTAGAAATAATAGGAGAAAATCCAACCAAATACTGAAACATAGATGAGACATATTGTAAATTAGACATTATAAATCCAAACATTACGATAAAAGCACAAAATTTTAAATATATTAATTGAGAATCGGAAAAAATGTAAAGCACATATTAAACAATTATTGGACTTGAAACTTATATAGAGACCTACCTCTAGATATAGAAACCTTGCTTTTATAGTCAACAAGGAATCCGAACAAAAGAGAGGACTGTCTGGATCTACCACTTTGATTATATTAATCGAACGTAGCCTAAATGAAATAAAGTATTTAGCAATGTGTAAAAATTAAATGAATGCTGTTAAATGACACAGAAATCATGAAGCTTTGCAGAATGAACAATTGAACACCAACAAGCAAACGTGACGATCCAAAAAAGAAAACGATCGTATACGTATAGCATGATCCAGACAGAGTCAACTTGCCGCCACTGAACAGTCCAGGTCAACAGGCACTACGCGCGTCTTTCCTTGCCTTCCGTAGTCGACGGGACACGGCGTGTATAATCGACCAATTATTATAACATTGACTTCGAGTCAACGTATGTAAAATAACAGCAAAGAAATCTATTCGATAAAATTTTGTTAGATTTTTCAAAAGTTTAAAAATATATTTTTGAAATAATTAATTTGTTCTTTAGATAAATCAGATTACTTTTATTTTAAAAAACTTATTAGGAAGAATAAATTGAATCGTTAATATAAATTTAAGAGCAAATTGAAACCACAAACCAAGAATAAAACATCAGATCCATGAAACGGGAACTTGGAACCCAAGGAAAAAACAAAAGTAAAAAAATCTAATTAAGAAAACACACACGTACGAGAATGACATGCTGTCCAATGGATAGTGAGTGTTCGCGAGCATGTACAATAATGAATAATGTATATATTAATGTTTGACATTGTCGACTATCGAAAGCTATTGTCGTTCGGTATCGTCGTCGAACAGTCGAATTTCAATCGCGATCTGATCTGAATTTAATCACAGTCTGATCGATATTGAAGTCCAATTGAATTGCAGTCGAATTGTACCCAAAATTGACTGTGATTGTTGTCACTAGCGATCGCGGTGTTGGCGGTCACAATCGGACTAATTTCTACCGTACTCCGATCGAAACCCAACCACGATTTAGACGAACTTTAACTCCGATCGGATTCTAGCTAGATTGGTGTTGGAATTGATCGCGATTGTGGTCTAAATCTGTCGCGATTGTGGCCACCAACGAGTGCGGCATTGCAGTTCTAATTCGACTAGATTTTGATCACAATTCGGTCAAAATTCGATGACAATTCGATTGATCGGACGATGATGACGATCCCGACAAGTTCAGGGGTTGACTATAGTGATTACTGGAGCAACAACATACGAGGAGAAAGGACTACATTTTTCATTATTGTACAATCTCGTAAGATCGAATTATTCACAGTGTATCATCATAGGGTGCGGCCGCAGCATAACAAATTGGATATTTTGATAAGTCTTTATTCTTTCTTCATTGAGGGATCTCAAATTCTTAACAAATAATTATGTACTATAAAACTTGATAATATTAGATTTTATATATGAATTTTATTGTTCACATGGTGAAGTTTACGGATAAGATAAGAATCGATTCTGGAAGAGATCTAAATTTTTTTTTGGATTCAGATAACCCTCACACATCTTGACCATCACGTCAAAGCCCATAAAATCATTCGTGATTTATCTCCCTCACAATGACTGTGGACCAGATCAGTAGGACACTACAAGAATATCATAGATCAGCGATCGAATATTCGATTGCTAATTGGTCGTTAAACAATTAATATTTAACGACCTATTAGCGATCGAATTTAGTGGTCGGTAAAAACTCGATCGCTAGGTTTTAGCGACAGAATATTAATTCGGTCGCTACGTTTAGCGACCGAATTAATTTTCGATCGCTAGATTCTTATTTTTTTTAATTATTAAAAATGAATAATTTAACAACTGAATTAATGCTTTGGTCGCTAAACTTAGCGACCGAATTAATATTCGATCGCTAGATTATTTTCTTAATTATTAAAAATGAATAATTTAACAGCCAAATTAATGCTTCCGTCGCTAGATTCTTTTTCTTAATTATTAAAACAAATAATTTAGCGATCGAATCATTAATTTGGTCGCTAAGTTTAGCGACCGATTTAATATTCGATCGCTATAATCTTTTTTTTTAATTATTAAAAATGAATAATTTAGTGTCTGAATCATTAATTTGATCGCTAAATATTATTATTTTTCAATATAATTATAATTAAATTTTTAATGAAATAAATCTGTGAACAATTAATAACATATTATAATAATATATATTAACATCAATTAATTTAATATATTATTAAAATATAAATCAAAATTTAAATTTCACAATACAAAATAAAAATAAAATACAATGCAAAGTATAAAAAAAATACAATCATGTTTCTAGAGTTTCCTATTGAAAATTTGCTTATTCAAACAGTTTAATCCGTCGACTATGAAAAAGAGATTTTTTATTGGACATTGAATGCTTTTCTAATTTCTATAATTTTTTAGAAAAATAATAGCTATATTCTGCAAATACAAATTTAATATATATAAAATAAAAATATATAATTATGAATCAATGGCAAAATCAGAAAACCTAAAAAATTAGAAACAATAGATCTTGAATATGTATTATAGTAATTAAAAAAAAATTATAGATAGATAATACCTCTAATATGTGATAAACTAATGATACAACCTCATAGAGAAAAGTTGAAGCTGAAACTTACCACTTCTACATAACAAATTTTTTTTTTTTAGTGTATAGATAAAAAAAAATAGCAGAATTATTAGGTGTTCTGTCCCGAGATGAAAAAATGAAAAAATTGAAAAAAAGGAAAATAAGAACAGGGCATACTAAACAAAATAAGATTGAACATCAATAATTCACAAAGATAATATAGCTGGAATTTAATATAAATACTTACTTATCACCAATACATTTGAGCATACTCTAGTCATCCTGTATCGTCGTTTGATCTATCATAAAAATATCTATAAAATATTATACAGGGTTCAAATATTATCAATAATTGACTACGATAATTCTTTATATTTAATAACAAATAGCCTTACTAAAGATTTAAATCTTACAATTTAATCATCATTATTATCATCTGAGTGAATAATATTAATAATATCCCAGCCAAAATCACTAAACTTAAACTCCTCGTTGTTGGAGATATATGCATCGTCTAATTCCTCATAAGTAAGATTTATATCTACAAGTAACTAAGATATCAATTGAATTTGTGAATTAACTGAATATCTTTCCACCTCTTTATTTTGAAATGCTTCCTGATTTTGACTTTTCATAGTGTTAGGCATTTCTATAGCAGATCAAGACTTTATTAGACAAACTGTTAGCCATTCATTAGATTTTCTTTTAGTCGGGTATGCAATATAAAAAACATGACTTGCTTATACCGTAAAAATAAAAGATTCAAACTTCTTGAATTTTTTGGTTGCATTCACTACAACTAATTTGTCGAGAACATGGAACAAAGTCAATTATAATAATTTGAAATAAAATCATATTTACTCAAATGTAATTTCATAGTTATCTCATCACGAAAAATTATATTTCTATATTTGCGTCGAGAACATAGACAACATAGTTTGTTACCGTCCAAAGAAAGCTATGAGGTTCATCGTTTTTCAAGCATTGAATAACCGTTTAAGAAAATCGAGCACAACTAAAAAATAGATATACATTTTAAGAAACTACGACATAAGCAAAGGGAAACAAGAAAGTAGACCCCATTCAAGAAACAACTAAATCTAAAATATTGAGTTATACACCATGGTACTAAGAAAAATTAATCTATGACTAGGCAAGCAGTTGGCTACACTACGTCATCTATTACGCCATACGCTCTG
Organism: Wurfbainia villosa; assembly: GCA_025175895.1. Taxonomy (NCBI): domain Eukaryota; kingdom Viridiplantae; phylum Streptophyta; class Magnoliopsida; order Zingiberales; family Zingiberaceae; genus Wurfbainia; species Wurfbainia villosa. The sequence goes on along the minus strand of JAKLTH010000267.1, from coordinate 886,514 downwards.
CGTCTCGGCTCGGACTTCTATTATACCAGACGCCCCACGTCTCGACCTGGACTTCTATATATTACGCTAGACGTCCCGCGTCTCGGCCCGAACTTCTATTACGTCAGACGCCCCGCGTCTCGGCCCGGACTTCTATTGTGCCAGATGTCCTGCGTCTCGGCTCGGACTTCTATTATGCTGAAGGCCTCTCGGTTAATCTACCTTACATCTCGGCAAAGATACGTCACCTCTAACATATGACCTCTCAATATAAGTTATCTTATTTTAACCAAAGGGCATGACGATTATTTTATACCCAAGAGCCTACCTGGCAGTCCTCATCATCATCTCTCTTCGACCAAAAGGCAGACGCCCATGCCGATCTTCAGAGGAATGTATGCGGTATTAATTAGTAGTTGTCTTCTATCAACTACGCGACGTGTATTAATTGCAGTTCATGCGCCTGCAGCATTTATGAGGGTAATTACCCTATTACTCTTTGGGCAGGCGTACGTCTCTCTTGAAAGTCAGACCGCCCTTACCAACAGTACTATTTGGCAGAGAGATTTCCCCTCCTATATATAACCTCCCCTGAAGAGGAGAAAAGAGGTTCACACATTCTCAACTTCACCTCTCCATTCTTTTCTCCATCTTCCTGCTAATTTTCTGTCTTGAGCGTTGGATGGGCCTTGCCGAGATCTCTCTCGGCGCCCTTAGTCGTTTGTTGTCTTGCAGGATTCTCATTCGGCTCGGTTCCTCTCATTCGGCTTGGCTCCTTGCTGAGACGATACTCCTACTATTTCGGCCTTCACTCCACGTCGACCGTCCTCGTCTGAGTTGTCGGCCTTTGCTGTTTTCACCATCGGAACATCTCGCCATCACCGTCTCGACAGACAACACACCACTATTTCATGTTTCAAAAGAATACTGAAATATCCTTAAATGAGCAAATGCATCAGTATTTCTTCCCTTCACAAGGATGCTCAAAGTCACCATCAACGATAACCCGAAAGAGTTCTGCTTTCAACAGGAAATATCTGAATCCGGAACTGAAAAGCCCAACATAACCCCTGTACCAATTAAAATACTAATCAACAAAATCAAAAACTAAAAAATGCAATATTATAGATTAGTTGTCTCCAGATCTACAATAAAATTCAAGTTAGTGCATATTAAGCCGATCCTTGGATAGTTCAAACTGCCTCACCTATGGAAAAAAAAAATTAATTGAATCCATTTTCTAAAAGGGTAGTAACATAATACAGATATTATGTCCATTTTACTCAGCCTAATTCATGAGTTGTAATCTTCTGTTCCATTCCTATCCATGTGTAGGAGTTTTGATGCCAACTATCTAAGCCCAACACAATCGGCCTCAACCATTTTCATCCAAGCTTGTGATCAGCATCGGCAGATATGCAGGAAATACATATCCTCCAAAAATCACATCCACATTACCTATCTCATGTTAGCCCTTCAGTAAATTCTAATAGGACAAACATGGTTTGTTCCATGTGCAATCTGGGAATGTCAAGTGATGTCTTGCCAGTTGGTCTGTGCCTATACATTTCAAGATATCCAGTACGTAATCAACAAATGACTAGGCTAATATCAGTATGTGTCGAGCAGAGTTTAATTGCAAGAATACTGTGGCATTCAGTTAGCTATTGCCTATCTCTATAATCACTGTATAATGATTCTTGAATTATGTAATGCAACCTGGTGGGTAAAGTGGGATGGTTCTCGTTTGAGAGTTTCCATCCAATGTTCCATACATGATCTCATATGAGAAGCTTGCTATCTGCCAACACAAAGTAATGCGAAAGAAAGTAAATGGGCAACACAAAGTATCTAACACAACCAACTCTCTCCAGATGAATGGGTTTTAATGTGCAAATACAAACAAGATGCACATATGAGAAGCTTGATATCTGCCACCGAGTCTATCAATAGAAAAACCAAGAACATATAAAATGAAATTAAACAAATCTACCATAGATTGAAAAACAATAGATATTGAAATAACGCTCGTACCTATAACAGAGTCAAGCTAAAATCTATACAGATTTCATATACAACCTACTCATCCAGAGCTCTAGGGTCTTGAGTCTCTTGGGATGTGAAACCATGGGGGTTTGGGGGGTTGGAAAAGCCAAAGCCTGGTCGTTACCCTGATTTCGTGCGCAAAGAAGATACTCACCATTATTTCGTCGAGGTCAAGCCGCTGCGGCGGGGCCAGCGAGGCCTAACCGCTGTCGCGGCGCCGGTGAGGCCTGGCCGCTGTCGCGGCGCCGGCGAGGCTTGGCCGCTGCCGCGGCGCAGCGGATGCCTGACCGATGCCACAGCGCAACGGAGGCCTGGCCGCAGCCGCGGCGTCGAAAAGACTTGCGGCAGAGAACCACTCCGGATCGTGTGACGAAGAGAAGCATTCACCGTGAGGAAGAGAAGCACTCCGGATCGCGTGAGGAAGAGAAGCGCGCGGATCGCGTGTAAAAGGAAGCACTCAAGAGAACACTCGCCGTGAGGAAAAGAAGCGCGCGGATCGCGTGTAAAAGGAAGCACTCAAGAGAACACTCGCCGTGAGGAAAAGAAGGCGCGCGGATCGCGTGAAGAAGAGAAGCTGAGGAAGAGCAAAGGAAATGAAAGAGGATGGGGAAAATCACATTTACGTTTTAACGAATAATATTATTCGATCGTTAATTAACAAATATACAGAGAGAGCTTTCTTATTAGTGGCTCCGTTGTCCCTGTTTATAAAGGGAATAAATTAGATATCAAATGATTAGTACAATATAAATTGAGTCATCGATAATATAATCACCTTTAAAATCGACTTTTATCTTTTTCAAACTTTTAACTAGTTTATTCAACTTATTCATATATTTAATTAATGATCAAATATATGGTGATCGCTAAAATTAGCGTTGAATTTTAATTATATCGTTAATTTGATCATTAAATTGAGATATTCTTATAGAATTAGTCAAATTAATTAATTTAGCGATCGAATTTAAATTTCGTCGCTAATTAACGATAGAATTTCAAATTCGTCGCTAATTAACGATGGAAATTTAATTTCGTCGTTAATTATTAGCGATGGAAATTTAATTTTGACGTTAATTATCGATGAAAATTTAATTTCGTCACTAATTAACGATTGATTTTAAATTACGTTGCTAATTAACGATCAAATATTTAATCGGGTCGTTAATTAAGGATGGAATTAAAATTTCGTCATTAATTCAGTCATTAAAATAAGATTTTTTTTATAGTGAGATCTCTAGATTGAAGAATTCTAACCAAACAAATAAGAGATTATTTAATTGGGTGTTTGTTGAATGCGTATGCTTAGATTCATAGTTAATTAAATCAATCATACCAAACAAACAAATTAAATCAGATAGGCCAAACGAATTAGGATTATCTAATCAAGTGGTTTTATAATTTGTACAAAATATCAAATCACAATCTAATAATTTCATCTACGCTTCCGGGTCATCGTAAGGAAGTAAATCACGCGATCTTTGACTTTTTAAGACTAGAATCGTAGAGATGGAAACCTCGCTTTTTACGAGGATTGAATTGTCGCCCATTCAGACAATATTCTATATGCGCTAGCCACTAGCTCCTTCATGCGGGGGCAAAAACTGTAGCGGGTAAACTTTTTAACGTGACTGACCCCACCGTCGAAGCGGCCCTTTATCAGAAACTCCCGAAGGGATTTTTGGAGATACAGTACAACGAGTTGATAAGAGTCTATCTGGGTCGGGCCCAATATCTCAGTCAACAGGACCTACTGGTCAATTGTTGTTGAGGAGAGCTCGAATCTGATATCTCCCGTAATATTATATTTCCGCGCTAATCACTAGAACTAAGACGCTTCGATAAATAATTTTACAATATAATATGATGTAGTGGTTGACTAAGAGATTATTTTTCTTTCCCTCCAATTTCTAACACTTTCCTCAGTGGAGGGGAGGGGCCATGGCGTGCAAATAAGCCTCGGCGGCCACTGTATACGTCTTTATCCTCCTCGATTGGCAACTGATCAGATCGCAACTAAGCATAACGGCCATAACCTCCACGGCGAGAATAAGATTGCACTACTGCCGTTGCAATTCCCGCGTTTTCAGATCGCCTCCTTTCTGTTTTGCTTGTTGCTCTTGGTCTAGCTTCCGACCAATTGAGTCGCAAGCGGCGGCGACGGCGCCGCCACCAGAGGTCAAGCCGACGGGGGCTCGATCCTTCAGGCTGCAACATCCAAGGGCAGATCTAGAGGGGGGGTTTTGGGGGTCATGGCCCCCCAAAACCTCCTAAAATTTTAAATAATTATTATAAAAAAAATGATTTATTTTATTTTTTAAAATTAATATTATTATATTTTAATACGACGATCTTCCGATATAAAATTTTAAATCCATCCCACGTGCTCGTTGCAATCCCAAGTCTCCAGTGTCTTCTCTAAAACCACCATCCTCGACTATCTCGATCGTAATGCGTGCGAAGACCGGCGGCGATCTCTTAAAAGCAAAGAAATTTAACTCATGTTCCTTTTCCTAATAAATTTAACACGTGTTGTATTCCCTCGGTGCGTACGTAGTCCACAGGCCACGGCATTGACCTTAAGTCAAACATTCTCGCACGACGACTACAAAGTCAACCGCAGGTCAACCGGAGTGCAATCAATGAAGCCTCGGAGGCCACTATATATATCTGCGTCCTCCGCCTCAATTGACAACTCGTAGCACAACCAAGCAAACTCCCATGGCGACATTGCACTGCTGCCGTTGCATTTCCTCCTTTCTGTTTTGCTTGCTGCTCTTCTTATCCTTCCCGCCATGCAACGACGCGCGGGACGTCACGTCAGGCTGCCCTAACGTACTATATAGTTATGGCAATTTAAAATATATATATATATATAGGAGAGACTCAATTTTTACTGAATAATATTTTTTTTTATTTATAAAAAAACTCATTTTTATTATTTCGTCCAGATCCCTTACTCTGAGCATGCCGGTGCCAACAGTGACGTCTCATCTCAAGTGTTTGATAAAAAACCACCGCCCCCTCCCGACATGAAGAAATGTTTTTCCAATGCTTTGACACCGTGATTTATTTCTCTTCAGATAATATGGAATCGATTTGGAGAGGCGCTTACCACTCTTTTACGTACTGCAATATTTATATCCCAATCCTAAATTCCTAATTAATAAACGCATCTTTGATAACGCTTATTATGGAATTCCTTAATCATCAATATAGTTTCGCTTATTTGCCATAAAATAAATATCTCTATCTGTTTCTCTCTAATTAAGTATTTGCATCTCTTTCTCCTTGACAATTAATTCCCAGCAAGGAGTACAGGCAGGAGAAGAGTGAGGAGATAGAGATAATCAAATATCTATTAACAGGCTATTTCTATACCAGTTGTCTATTTGCTATTATATCTGTAAACTTTTCGACTACATGGAGCATCACTTTGGATCCACAAATCCAGGAGCTTGGGTACGTACGTCGATCGAGTTCCTAAGAAATATATATATATATATATGTTAAAATTGCCAACCATATTTATTTTTCTTCATTTTAGAACACTAAAATTTATAGTCGAATTTCGAATTTTGATGTGGTTGGTTTTAATGGGATGGTGTTGAAGTTTTGAGTTCGATGATCGATGACGATTCGGAGAGGAGGTGGGCAAGGAGTGTCTAAATATCTGAAAATTTAAGTGCTAAAATATCAATGTTTTTCTTTAATTTTGGGGATTTTTGAAAGTCTCTGGCCAGAAGTTATATATGGAGATGGCTTAATTAATTAGTTTCAAATTTTTTAAACTGATCATTTTTAATTTCAAGATGAAGATTTTTTCTAAAGTTTTTGGAAGTTTTAGTTCAGAAGAAAAATATGATTTATAAATCATCTTCGACAAAATGATTCGTCGACTCAATTGAAGAATTATATTTATTTGGTGCTTGCAAATTAATATATACACCGAAGACATGTTCAGAGTATATATAGCTTTCGACAGGAGAGAATGCATGCATGCATGAAGCAAGCAAGAAATGGCTAAGCCTGTTGACAGAAATTAATTAATTAATTAATTAATTACTAAACTCAAAAGGAGAATAATTTACCTCATAAACTTATTATATATAGTGTTCATTCCGCTGAGTTGCCTTTTTGAATTCTTGTTTATTTTGCTCTCTTCGTGTGATCTTTCATTTGATAACTAGTCATTCGACAATTATTGTTTATTGAAAATGGAAAGCAATTATTGTAAATACTCAAGGAGGGCACCTTCATACCCACAAGCAAAATAATAATAACCTCGACTTAGTCAGCGTAAATATAGAATATATAACAGTAGACGGTGAGTCGTCTGCATCCTCCTCGTCGACTGGCAAGTGAGATCCTCCCATGGCGATATTGAGGATGGTGGCTCTAGCTTTATCTTAGTCTTATTCTTCCGGCCAGCTGATCGTCGCGAGCGCCGCTGTCTCCGCCAAACCCCTCGTGATTTATCTTTCACATCATTTTTTGGTGTGCAAATAAGCCTCGGCTGCCATTATATACGTCTTCATCCTCCTCCTCCTCGATTTGCAACTCAGATTGCAACTAAGCTTAACTTCCATGGGGAGAATGAGATCGATTACACTACTGCCGTTGCAATTTTCCCACTTTCAGATCGCCTCCTTTCTGCTTTGCTTGCTGCTCTTGTTCTTCCGGCTGGTTGAGTCGCAAGCGGCGGCACCGCTGCCGCCAGAGGTCAAGCCGACGGGGACTCCTTCAGGCTGCAACATCCTACCTGCTCGTTGCAATCCCAAATTCTCCAGTGTCTCTTCTCCAAAACCACCATCCGCAGTGACATTTAGGAGCTCGGATCCGATCCTAATCGACCCTTCTACAATCGTATTGGCAGCGCCTATTCTCGAACATCATGCATGCATTTCTAGATAATCAATGTAGTTTCGCTTAATTGCCATAAATAAATATTTAGATCTCTTTCTCCTTAACAATTTCCCAGCTGTATATATTTTTTTGGCCACTGTAAGGAGTAGATTAGTGGTGAGAAATGTTAAAGGACACAGGTGAACACAGTGAAGCTGCTATAGGACTACAGAACGAACACCAATATTAAGCAACATTGCAAGCCAAACATCTAAACTCACACCGAGTTTCTCAATCCAACAGATCAGATGAATCCACTGCCTCAGGTAGCTCAAAGAATGGAAGGTACAAAGTAGAAGATTGACACGAAGACGAGATATCAGATATATATATATATATATATATATATATATTACTGGGAAGAAAAGAAGCATAAGCTGCAGGGCTTTAATTTATACTCTCAGCTTTAGAACTCCACTGTGCAGTGCCGTGCGAAGACCGGCGATCTCTTAAAGCAAAGAAATTTTTAACTTTTTCTTCCGAATAAATTTAACAGGTGAATTGTATTCCACTATTCTCTCGGCATGCAGTCGGACAGGCCACGGCGTCACATTCGCAATACCATCGACCTGAAGTCCAACATTATCACACGATGACTTCAAAGTCAACCGCAGGTCAACCGGCGTGCAATTAATGAAGCCTCGGCGGCCACTATAGATATATATCTGCCTTCTCCGCCTCAATTGGCAACTCGGATCACAGCCAAGAAAACTCCCATGGCGACGTTGCATTACTGCCATTGCAATTCCTTGTTTCAGATTAATTGTCTTTTTTCTGTTTAATTTGCTTGCTGCCCTTATTATTCTTGCCAGCTGATCATGAGTCGGATGCACCGCCGCCGTCACCGCCACCGCCGCCACAAGCAGACAAGTTGACGGGGAGTCCTTCAGGCTGCTATTTTCCAGGTGTTGATTGCCAGCCGGAGCCTCCAGTATACTGTCTTCTCCGAAAGCATCATCAACACGAATGTGCATGCATGCATACAACTCATCGTGATGTTTCTGATTGGCATCATGGATATTCTTCGTACCGACTAGACCATATATAGCACTCATAAATCATAATTGAATTATTAGACGTTATCGTCGAGATAAATTTTGAAGAAGTTCAATGAAAATGCAAAAAAAAAAAAAAAAAAAAAAAAGAGAGTGAATGAGTTTTTGAATCAATTTTTTAAGTGATTTTGCACCGATTATCAATTTATCATTTACTATAATAAAATTCTTCTTTTAACTTTGTCCTTCGAACATACAAGTGGAATTGGTATTAGAGCAGGCGAATTAGGAACGACGACTACTAAGTGCTCGCAAGAGCAACAATTAATTAAGGATTAATTTTGTTTAATTTATATTAACACCTCAAGTGTATAGTCCAAGATGTGAAGTTTATTGGTCGAGATCAATAAATAGCTTTGAAAAACTTAATAATAATAATAATTAAAGCATTTGAAACACTCGCATAGAGTTCTATTTATTTAATTTTTAATTTATGACCTCAGAATGTGAAACATCAGCATCGATACAACAATGTATATTTTAACTAACACCTTGGCGACCGAGGAATACAAAGGGATGTTATTTGTAGGGTTGTAAACGAGCCGAGTCGAGCCGAGCCGAGTTAAGTCAAGCTTGTAGTGTTCAGATTTAACTTGTTCGATAAGATAATCAAATCGAATCGAGCCAAGTCAAACCTAAAATTAACCAAACTATTAAAAAATTTATTCAAATTTGGCTTGACATTTTTTTTGTTTGAGTTTGAGCTTGACTTGAGTTTGAATTGAGTTTGACTTGTTTAATGTGTACCTAGCTTCTAATCAAGTTTGAATCAAACTTGTTTAAATTTAACTTATTTAAACGTTATTAAGTTCTTAAGTCAAACTTATCTGTTTATTTAAAATTTTACTAATTTAATCCTGATTTATAAATGAGTATAAATAAATTTTAAAAGAGTATAATCATAAATCTACTTGTTAATGTTCACGAATATTGTTCACGAATATTAATAAGTCGAATATATATGTGTTCAAGCTTGTTTATTTAATTTATCAAGTTGTTCAAGCTTATTTATTAATTAACTTTGATACATATTGAACGAATATAAACGAGTTTTTACCTAATCGAATACTAAATTTATTCATGAACGTTTAATTCGCTTACAACCTTATGTATTTGTTAATTAATTAACACTTTCTTAAGCGAGTCAATTTGCAAAGGAAAGCTGAATCGAAGCTCCGGGGAGAACAATTGCCCGCGTGGCATGCTCTGATTGGGGCCAACATGATAGGGCACGCGGTGACCACTCCTACAGCCAGCGGTGTGCCAGAGTGGGTCCAGCTCTGGTGAGCCAAGCGTGCGCTGGCAGAGTTGTGCCGACGACACCGCGCACGAGGGAAAACGAATGGCGTGAGACAAAACGAGAGGAAGAGAGAGAGAGAGAGAGAGAGAGAGAGAGAGAGAAGGGTGAGGTCAAATTCGTACACGTACGCGTGGGGATTATCAACGATGAGCGCCAAAACATGATTCATTTCGACCGTCCAGTTCACGTAACGTCGTGTCGCCGTTGGCTTAATTATTGGTGACCCCCCTGGCCTTTTGTAATTATAACACGTGGGTATTTGAGTCGCATAACGTTCGCCGAAGACTTTGACAGCGGTAAGACTTCCGCACCATTTCACCGCAGGAACAGTTCGATAATGATTCTAAATTAGGTGTTAGGTTTAAGATGAGTATTAAACTTGAAAATTTATCTTCATGAATAAAATATAATTGCGACGTTGAATAGCTCTCATGGCAACGATATGTCGGTAAGAGTTTGACGGTCATTTGCGATAGTCATGATTCGATCCCTACCGACCACAGTTTGTGGAGGAGATTTCGTCGTTTTCCACTCGCTCGCGAGTTGCGGAGGCGGATCTCTATTTTCTAATTGGATCGGTGTGGGGTGCGGATCCAATTGACGTACATACCCCTCACGACGGTTTGACGCCACACATCCCGATTTATCCTCAGGATCCAATGAAGACTCTTGGAGGCCAGTAGATGGGATCGATCACTAAGTGAATTAGTCGGACGAAGTTTGGATATCATTTGTTAATAAAAAAGAGCATGACGTTGAATAATTTTATAAAAATAATATAATTATGGGTTAAGTTTCACGTATTTTTTGAATTTATCTTAATGATCGATAATTTTTTTTTATGAAATTAAAAAAATAAATACTTGATTAAAAAAAGCTCGCCCACGTAATGCTCAAATTACTAATAATGCTAGATTATTCAACAAGATCTATTTGAGTTTTTCATATTTATTTTGATGTTTAATGGTATACCTTCAATATTTAGTTAAATGTAAGATCGATCTAGATATCTATACTATATAAAAAAGTTAATTAATTATTTTCTGGTATGGTAATAATTAATTTAAAAATTTTCGGTCAAATAAAATACCCTAAAGAGTAAAGACGTGTAATATATCATCGTATAAGGTTTTTAAAGGTAAAATTAAGATTTCATTTCGGGAAACTAAGAAATTTATAAACATAAGAAATAATTATAATATCAGATATACAAATCTTCTCACATTGTATAATTATTTATATTTAAATAAATTTTATCATATTTGTATTAGTCTTCTTTTGTCTTTTTTTATAATATATTTTTTAAATTAATGAGTTATATTATGAAGTTAAAAAAAAATAAGGTAAAAACAAAAAGAACCTAATAAATAAATAAAACTCCAAAATAATCATATACTCAATTAAAAGAAATAAGGTGATAAAGGAAGGAAATTTTCAGTCACAAATTGTCTTTATTTTCTTTGTAAAAAAGCGGTAAGTTTTTTTTTATTTATTTTGCTTTATTATTTTCTTTTAGTTTTTAGTGGAAAATCCACTTCACTTTTAACTTTAAAAATTTAAAACTAGGTTTTTCTAATCGATTTCTATTAGCATTCTCTTTTATATTTTAACTAAAATAATTTGAATATTTTATTTATTCCTTTAATAATAATTTACAATCCGTTATTATTATTATTTTTCCCAATTATTTCCTTCTTTTATAAAAAATTGGGCATAGGCCAAAATTTATTTATTTATTTATAAATTATGGAAGCTAAAATATAATACAAGGGCAAATTGAAAAAAATAAAAATAAAATACGGGGCAAAATAAAATTTAATTAGGCTGCCAGCGATGCCGAAGACATTCCGTGGGACCATGGCTGTGTCGCTCCACGTGATCATCTATGAACTGCCTCTCGATCGGACGGCGGAAGTCTCCCCGCACCGCCGCTCGACAGATCTGGACCGCAGGATCCCAACCGGGCGACATGATGGTGGCCGGCATATGTCCGGCACTGGACCGGCATGGTCCAGTTCCTTGTTCGCCTTCCACCCGACCGGCCTCGTTGTCGAATTTAAATCCCTAAAACGTTTCCACGCATTGACGCAAAGCTTGTCGTCTACGACTCCGCCTCTTCCCCCTTTTTCTATTGCGCTATAAATCGACAATGGGATCTTCTCGTCGGCAACCAGCTCATCGCCTTCGACAAACTGATCTCGAGGTCGCGTAGCTGCATCCGGCCGGAGTCGGTGGGCTTCTTCTTCTTGTGCTCGCGCTAGGGATCGAGCGACATGGCCAGCTACGTCGAGGATACCGAACTGCGCCTCGGTTTGCCGGGCTCCGATGCGCCGGTGGCCAGGGGTAGTAAGCGATCGCTGCCGGAGGATAACGCAGCGGGGGACGAATCCTGCTTCCGGGATGGCGGATCTGCCTCGGCGGCGAAGTAAGTCTTGTCGTTGAGATAAAGATGCGAACTTTATGCGTCTTTTGTGGGTTTCGTTTGTTGATCAGTATATGTTCGTTGAGATGCAGGGCGCAAGTGGTTGGGTGGCCGCCGATCCGAACGTACAGGAAGAACAGCTTCCAGGCGAAGAAAGTGGAGATGATGACGGCGGAGCCGGAGGCTTCTGGGTTGTATGTGAAGGTTAGCATGGATGGGGCTCCCTACTTGAGGAAGATTGATCTCAAGGTTTACAGCGGGTACAAGGAGCTCAGAGATGGCTTGGACAGCATGTTCAAATGCTTTTCCCAAGGTGAGGAAGCATGATTTAACAATTATTACCATAAAAATATTATTTTTTTGTATTGTACAACAATCTAATGATGTAAATTTATGTTTTTTTTAATTGTGCAGGAGAATTATCAAGGAAAGAAGGGTGCAATGGATCTGAATACGCTATTACTTACGAAGACAAAGATGGAGACTGGATGTTGGTTGGAGATGTTCCTTGGGAGTAAGTTTCATGATAATTTCTTGTAATTAGCTTGATTTTGCACTAATAATTCATGTGCGCTTAGCTGATCAAGGATCTCTTTAATTTCATGTTTGCAGGATGTTTACATCTTCTTGCAAAAGGCTAAGGATAATGAAAGGATCTGAAGCAAGAGGTTTAGAATTCAGACAATAAGAGAACATCTACTTCTCTACATATAGGCAATAAGGAACCGAGTTTTTTTTTAATGAAAAAGAGATAATTTTGTTTGGATTTGCCCAAGGTCTGCTGAAAAGAAAGCTTGAAAGTGCATCTGCCAATTGGAGCATCTTCTGAAAACAAAAGATGCTAAGTGAAGATATTACAGAAAAAAAAAAAGTTGCAAGACAAGATATGCAAAGATGCTTCAAGCTTACATCAATGTCAGATTTATTTATAGTGTTCTTCAGGACTTGTCTTCCATGCGATTGTACAGAAGTTGTTTGCCTGTTTGTTTGATATTGTAACATGTCAAAGTTGAATAGTGTGGCAAAAGATTTGTATCTTCCTGCTATATTGTAAAAGAAAATAAAAGATCAAATTTTGGGGATATATCTCTTGTTATATATTTTAATTTTTCAGTATAATTATTTTGTTGCTTGTGCTTTTAAGGGTCTGATTACTCGATAGAAAACATATTCAGGAAAAAAAAAGAAAAACCTATACAATCATATTCCAAAATTGTATATTTTTTTTTTATAACTTTTCTTTTTCTCATGTATTTTTCTCGAGTAATTGGATCTTAAATCTTTACTACATCAAAACATATCAGATCGAGTAGGAAGCATATTGGTCTTTGGCTTAATTTGATTAAGAACTTAATTAATAGTTTGCCAATGGAACTAACAATATTAGTTGAGTACTGAAGACTGAAGTGAATCAAAGTCCAAATATCTAACAACCTATTGATCCATATGGAATTCTTAGCCAAGGAGAGCTTAGTTTCGAAGAACTTTCTCGGGCAATCAATAGAGAAGACTCTAGCTATGCCCCTCTCTGCACGATCATTATTATGGATCAAAATTAGATAACGGCTGCAAAATATCAACAAAACAAAGGGTAAATTTTCTACAAGCATTCACTGAAGTTAAGAAATCTGTATGGGTGCAAGCATTTTAGGGGTGGTGTTTGGTGAATTAAGGCCATTCCTGTATGGCTGAGAAAGAGATTAAGAAACCTCTCTTCTCATCTCTCCCATCTCTCTTGAAGTAAACGAGGCCTAAGAAGACATGTGATAATGCTCCGACAACACATGTGATCACTGTGAAAGTGAAGAAGGGAGAGTGAAATCTCACAAACAGATTTGTGAATCCACAACTCACTGTGCCAAAGCTTGCTCCTCGAACCTAAACACTCCATGCGCGCGCACAGCCTCCATCTCCACAAGGGATGATGACAACCCTCATAAAGCCCCTTTTTCCAGCACTTCAATTGGCCTCTGATGGACCAAATTAAAGTCATCTCCAAGAAAGACTTTTTGTATCTCGGCCGAGAACTCCATGATTCACCAGGCGAAAGAAAAGCTAGCTAGCTGTTTTGCTGTGACAATCTACCTAAAATGCACGCTAGCAGACAGTTCATTGGTGCTTGGCCTATTCAGATATGCACATCAACACGGGCGTTGAAAATCTGAATAAGCGTGGGTGCAGTTTCGTCGAACTGCTAATGAATTGTGAGATGAAGAAGGATGCAGGAAAGGCACGCTGTTCATCGCGAAGTGGACGAGGAGAAAACTATGAACCACGAGCTTCGGTTGGTGCATTTGGTTTGTAGAATGAAGGAGATGAATGATGAGGACTAAAATAATGATCGACAGAAAGTGGAAATGGACAAGAATCAATGCATTGATGTGTGTTTGATAGGTGGGTTTATGAAATAAAACAGATATATGATAATTATCTTTATTTAGCTACTAAATGTATTGTATAAATAGATAATACATTAATAATAATAAGGTCTTGTCTTAAATCGCACTCTATTTTCTATTGTATTATTATTTATATTTAAATATATTTTATTATTGTTAATCAATTTTTTTAGTCTTCTTCTTGTGTGTGTATTTGTCATCGTTTCACATTGTCTGACAGAAATATTTATTGGTCGTCTAAGTTATCACTTTAAATATGTCTCTCGGAATTTTCCTTCAATATATACAATATTTTTTTTATAATGTTCTTATTTCTTATTTTGTCCATCTTCATATGTCTGTACATCCATCTTAACATTCTCATATCTACAATTCTCATTTTACTCTTGTATTTGAATCGTAGTCTAACATTCAACTAATAAATGCATCGTAGAAATAAATAATGAATCATTTTAATAATAATAGAAGAAATAAGAGAACTAAAATTGGATCCAATTTTTGAGGTGCATTAATTGTATTTTAGATACTACCATGGATTTAATAAAGATTTGTATCATTTGGGCCTAGCCTATATATATAGTAGTGGGCTTATTATTGAATTCAATCTTTCCATCGTTTAGCCGTTAAAAATCCAACGGACGGTTAGATGAAAAACCCTACTACCCGCCTCGCTCCCTTTATAATCTCTGTGTCTTCCGTCCATTTCTGCTCGGAGGGCTCGCTTTTACCCTAACAGCCGTCGCTGCCGCCGCGCTCTCTCTTCCGTCATGGCCGCCGCCGCCGCCGTTCGCCCCCTCGTCACGGTTCAGCCCCTCGAGGGCGATATGACCACCGATGCGTCTGCCACTGTCCCGCTCCCTGACGTTCTCAAGGCCCCGATCCGCCCCGACATTGTTCGGTTCGTCCATGATAATTTATCGAAGAACAGCCGTCAGCCCTACGCCGTCTCTAAGCGCGCCGGCCACCAGACCTCCGCTGAGTCATGGGGAACCGGTCGTGCCGTTTCGCGTATTCCTCGCGTTCCTGGTGGAGGCACCCACCGTGCTGGCCAGGGTGCTTTCGGGAACATGTGTCGTGGCGGTCGCATGTTTGCTCCCACCAAGATCTGGCGTCGGTGGCACCGTCGCGTCAATATCAACATGCGCCGATACGCCGTGGCTTCCGCCCTTGCTGCCACTGCAGTCTCGTCCCTCGTCTTGGCTCGGGGACACCGCATCGAGTCCGTTCCCGAGATCCCCCTCGTGGTCTCTGACTCTGCTGAAGGCGTAGAGAAGACTGCAGCTGCCATCAAGGTACTCAAGAAGATCGGTGCTTTTCCGGATGTCGAGAAGTCTAAGGACAGCCAGAAAATCCGCCCAGGAAAGGGTAAGATGCGAAACCGCCGCTACGTTACGCGCAAGGGTCCATTGATCGTCTACGGCACCGAGGGATCTAAGATCGTCAAAGCTTTCCGGAACATCCCTGGTATCGACATTGCTAATGTGGAGCGCCTCAACCTTCTGAAGCTGGCACCGGGAGGCCACATCGGCAGGTTCATCATCTGGACAAAATGTGCCTTTGAGAAGCTGGATCATGTGTTCGGAACCTTTGACACGCCATCAGAGGTTAAGAAAGGATTTCTCTTGCCACGGGCGAAGATGCTTAATGCTGATCTCTCAAGGATCATTAACTCCGACGAGGTGCAGTCCGTGGTCCGCCCGATCAAAAAGGACATGAAGAGACGTCATATAAAGAAGAATCCTCTGAAGAATCTCTACACGCTTTTGAAGTTGAACCCTTATGCGAAGACTGCCAGGAGGATGTCCTTGCTTGCAGAAGCACAAAGAGCGAAGGCAAAGACGGAAAAGCTTGACAAGAAGAGGACCAATATTTCTAAGGTAGTACTTAACTTTCTTTGTTTTTTATTCTCTTAAGTTGCTTAAAAACCAAACTTTTGTATTGATATTAGTTTAACATTTGATACAATTGAAGAAAAACAATCAATTCATGCCATCTAGGATTCGATAAAAAAAAATGTGCTCATGTTGAATCTTCAGAACATAAATTGATTTTTATGCCTTTTCTCTTGTATTGTTTCCTATCCTCTAGGTTGAGTTTAAATTATTTGTATTTGTAGAATTAAACAAGCATGCTGAAATATACATATTTTTGATATACAAGTATAGAAAAAAAATCCTTTGAATGCGTAATTATACTACTAATTACTTGGAACATCATTAATACAAGTACAGAGCAGAATTGCATTGGGCAATAGAACCCCTGAACATTAGAACACACACTGGGTGCTTAGAACCACCAAAACGTTATCTAAACGGTATTTAGTAGTTATTTATAGTTGGTATTCCTTTGGGGATTGAATCAAGGAGATGCAAAGAACTATTTCGGTTGAAATTTCAAATTTTTAGCTACAAAATACTTCTTGAGATGTACATTTTAATAATGTTCTATTTCAATGTTCTGGCAGCCGATCATTTGACTGTACTTCATTGATCAAGTCTTTGTTATTTTCTTGAACCATAGTGGTGTGATGTTTGTTTATCTCAGAATAGGCAGAAATCTTTGATTCTTCTAAATACAACTGCTGATGTTGGTCAACTCTTTCGTTATCTTATTTTACCTCTTGCAGGAAGAAGCTGCTGCAATCAAGGCTGCTGGTCGGGCGTGGTATAAAACGATGATCTCGGATAGTGATTATGCACAATTCGATAACTTCTCCAAGTGGCTGGGAGTCTCACAGTAATACATGGAAAGATTTTGCTTCGTATTAGTTTCATAGCCAATTTGTTTGTCATTAAGAACACCTCATTCGGACATGTTTACGTTTCCTCGAGTCTACTTTGTTTTGCATGCTTTGGTTCAGAATTTGAAAAGAGAATTTGGGTTCTTGTTTAATTTAAAAAATGTTTAAGGATTTTGCATGGAGAGTCTGTGTTGTTCTGCAATTGGCCTTTAAAGTTGAGTATAGTTGTGTCATTCATTACGGCTGCTACTGAAATGCTTGCTCAAAATCATTCAACGATATGGAAGCTTTGCGTGTGAAGTATCATGCTAGAGTTTTGATATCCAGTGCCACCGTTTCTCTGCAATGCGCGCGTGATATTCGTTCAGCCATCTGTGCAATTGTACAGTACAGTATTTTTTTTTTCCCGAGCGCGCTATAATCAATTTCTCAATTCATCGTCTGTGGCCACGGTTGGAATTTGATCCTATCGTCGCCACGCTGTTGTGCATAATTGCAACTGAAATCGGTTCAGATTTTGATCATATTTGGATTAGAAGTTGATCACGATTTAGTCGAAATTTAGTCGGATTTAGACTTTGATCGCAATCGATCATTTTTTGAATTCATCATGTTGTTGATGTTGTACTTGCTGTCGGTGGCGAGTATGTGGTTGCAGTCGGAATTTGGTCCGATCGTAACTGCGACATCACGCCTAATTGCAACTATAATCGGTTCGGATTCTTATCGTATTTGGATCATAATCTGATCAAAATTCGATCGCATTTAGATTTCACCCGTTTGATTGCGGTCGTGATTGATTAGAATTCTGTAAATTCTATTTTCGACCAAATGAGTATGGATCAATTTCGGAGGAGAATCTAAAATTTCTTTTTGGATTTAGATGACTCTTCTCTATCCTAGTCAATCGTAGACATACTTATCGATTCTTCGGTTCCGATCCCGATTTGGTTTTAATCGGTTCCGAATCTATCGAAATTGGAACCGATTCAAAATCAATTCCGATTCAAGTTCCAAAATTTTAACTTCGAAACCAATTCAATCCGGATCGGTTCTGAATCTGTTCCGGATCAATTTTGAAACGGTTCCGGATCATCTTCCTCGAACTTGAGTTTTCAAATTCATTGCGCCGGTAATCCTATTCTTTTTTATGTCGTAAAATAATCTTGTAGATTGTTAACATGTTAAGAGTTTTCACTTTTAAATTAACAACCGGAATCATATCCAAATCGAAATAAGAATCGGTTCCGAACCAGTTCTGAATTGGTTCTGAATCGATTCCGAAATCGATTAGAACCAAACCGAACCGAAACTGGAACGATTTCAGTTCGATTCTAGAACCGGTTCATTTGAATTGGTTCCGATTTTGAATTTAACAGATTGATTTCGACTCGATTCCGGATCGAATCGGTCCATTAAGTATGCCTAGCTAATTGCGTCAAAATTAAAGTCTACTGTGATTTATTTCTCTCATAATAATTGTAGAACGAATCGGGTTGTGGGGGAGTAAATTCTGTTTTCTCTTTGTCATTTTTTTAGGTTGTCTAAAATTTTTATTTCTCTTTCCGTTCCTCAAGAATTTATTTTCTCTTTATTTTCTTTTATTTTTTTTTCCCAGAGATTTTTTTATTTGAAATTCTTTTCATTTTTCTTCGGTCTAAACGGAAGGTTAAGTGCAATTGATATATATATATATATATATTCACATATTTAAATAATTTATTAGAATAATATATTTTAAATTGTTTTTAAAAAATAAATATTTTATTATCCCAGTAATTTTGGGCTGGCCCGATGTACAGCGGCCCAGTCACTTTTACCACATTCCCCGCCAGTCCAGTCCGTATCTACTACCTATAAAATCCCGTTCCTCGGCAGCGCTGGGGGTGCGGACTGTGAGGCGACGGCGAGGGTTGAATGTCGGCCTCTTCACAGGGGCGCCTCCTTCGACTTCTGGCTCACAAACTCAGCTCCCGATCTGCTTCCAAACTCTGCCCTCCATCCCCCTCCCTTCTCCTTCCCCTCCTCCTCCGCCGCCGCCTTACCCCGCCTCCTCCGATCCTCGCCTTCCCCCTCCGCCGCTCCTTTGCTGCCTCCTCATCTTCGCTCTCTCAGATGCCTCGCCGGGTAACCTCTAATTGGTCCTTTTGCCTCAATCCGTCTAATAGTCGATCCTCAACTGATAGAAAACCAATGCGAAGGCGGAAGGCCTCCGTGCATTCGCCTTCCATTAATTTTTGATTCGTTGATCTGCATCTCTTTCTTGTCCGAGATGTCTTCATTTAATGCGCTCTCATTGTTTTCTTATGGTAGGGACAACAGACCGCAAAATGGAAGGAGAAGCAGCGGCCTGTTGCGGCTGTCACAGACGCCACGGGGCCGGCTTCTCCCACATCGGAAGATGCTCCGTCATCGATTGCCAGTGGAATTGGCAGGTTGAGCCTCGCTGATAATTTTGAAGCTCGTTCTCCTCCCTCGCAAACGCCGAACCGTGGACCTGCGAGCAGCCATCCGCAGGTGATGTGGAAGCCAAAATCATATGTGACCGCGAGCACTCCGTTGGCTGCGCCAGATGAGGTTGATGTCGCGAGCTCAGTGGCGGCGTCATGTAAGGGAATGGCGAGTAGCGGAGGCACCTTGGTGAAGTTGTTCAAGGGCCCGTTGGGTGCAGATTTTAATGTGGACAATAACTCCTTCTCTCAGGCCCAAATTAGAGCTACTTTTTATCCAAAATTCGAGAATGAGAAAACGGATCAAGAGGTATTTCCCGCTTTGACCTTTTCATTTAGATTTTCAATTTTTCATTTATCTTTTGTATTTGAGAATTTGTTGGAGATTAAATGCTAGATGTTTGTAAGTGGATGTCCTCTTGTTTCAGGATAATTTCACTGCAATTGGGTCTTAATAACAAGCAAGATAAATGATATTTATGTTTTTTTTTTACTTTTCAAGTTGTAGCCTAGATGCTTAATTCATCAAATCTAGAACTTCCGCAAGATAATTTAGGAATGTCTTCTTTTTTAAGGATTTAAGGTTGGCACTAAGATAGCTGCCAGTTAGAAACTTGTTCTTAAGGATACAAAGTTAAACAATTAACATAATTTATTTCTGCGACTTCAATGGGTTTCATGAAATATTCCTCAGTGTGGGTTCCACTTGTTTAGCTTGTTGTTAATACATTGGAGGATTTTCTCTTGATGGTGATAGTCAGTATCCAAGTGATTATCAAGGCTAAGTTAGAAATTTATAGAGCATTCTTACCGTGGTTTGCAATCCAAGCCATTTTTAGCATAGTTATAAAAATCAAATTGGTAATCAAACTAGATAAGCTCTGGTACATGGGCTTTATGTCATATAAATCCTTTGTATTTTAATGGTTTTTAGGTGAATGATATATCTGGTTTTTCCCATTTGCAAAAACTGGCAGTTGAGCAGACTTTTTGCCAGTTTTCACAATTCCGATCTGTGAACATAACCGACCAAACAAGTGACTTGGTTCTGCTTTTTTTCCAATTGCACTATGAAGATAACTATTATCTTTACTCCTGACTCTCATTATGTACCTGATTTTTTTTCCTGTTGAAAATTGTCATCTGGTAGTAAATAGTATACTTCACCAAAGTAACTTACTTCTTATTCAGTGTTGGGTGCTTTGTTCTGTTTGCAGATAAGAATGAGAATGATAGAAATGGTCTCTCATGGGCAAGCTATCTTAGAGGTGCAAAATTATTTATCTATTGCTTTTCTTTTATATGATTCTATGCTTGTCTTATTCATGCATGGTCTATATACGTGCAGGTATCTCTCAAACACTCTGGATCTCTTTTTATGTACGCTGGCCATGAAGGTGGAGCTTATGCAAAAAACAGTTTCGGAAACATGTATGCAGTATGCTGCACCGTAAATTTTATTACTTGTAGCTACATTGTGATACCAAATATATGATACTAAAGCATAATGCTCCATATAGATACACTGCAGTTGGTGTTTTTGTCCTAAGCCGAATGTTTGTTGAGGCATGGGGTAAGGAAGCAGGAAAAATGCAAGCTCAGTTTAATAAATTCCTGGAGGTATAATTCAATTTTTTTTGTGTGGATTTAGCTTACATAATTTAGAGTTTTTTACTGAGGATATTTTAAACAATGTATGCTATAATTTATCATCGTTTACCCAGACAAAATTTGTTATCTTCAATTGCTAGTTGGCGATCCTGGTAGGAAGATATCATGATGAAAATGTTGTACTATTGACCATGATGGACTGTGCATTTGGCACCACCATGTGTCTCGTGACATAAGGGTGCACTAATGTGCCAAAAAGGAATTATGCATCCATCCTGCAATTAAAAAAATAATGTTAAATAAAGACTTGTAGTCATTTGTGCATTGGAACAAAACCATCTTCAGCAAAATATTTCAAATATGTTGTGTCATTTTGTTTCTCCTTTACTGAATTTCATCATGAAGAATGTGCTGTTTGTGTGTGTATGCAGTGAATTTGCTTTTCTTAATTTTTTACCATGAATATTTTGCTGGGCTAGTTTCCACTCCTTCAAGGATATTGTCTGTAATATTTTAGTAATCATGCATAACATGCTCCTCTTCTAACATTTCTTGTGGTACTTATCAAGTTGATCCTCACCCTTTTTTACTCAAGGAAAATCGAATCTGTATATCAATGGAATTGGTAACTGCTGTTTTAGGAGATCATGGACAGCGGCCAATTGATGACTATGGTACCGAAATTTTCTTTGCCTTATCTGTTTTTATTATCAGAAAATTTTGTTTGGAATCCAGATCGAGGATATACTTTGTGTTATGTTAGTGTGCTTTTGATGCATTTTATCTTTCATTCCAATAAATTTCATAGCGCTTATTATTATTATTTTGAAATTTAGAGTATTATATTATTATTATTTAATATTTAACTGCATTTCTGTATCAAAATTCCCTTTTATAGATTCTTTTACAATTTTTTTGTTCCGACTAGTGATTACTTTAACCTAGCGCAACTTGGTTTTGTATTAAAAAAAGAACCACAAGTTATCTCAACAATCATGCATTTGAATTCCATTATCTTATATGGGTTCTAGGGTTTAGTAATTAAGTGAATAGTGTAACATACTAGGGAGTGATGAGAACATTTCAGGCTTATGCCGGGTGAGATTAAACTCACCATTTAGGGGGCTTGACACACTCTCAAATTTTATGCAGCAAAGAGGAAAAGTACATTTAGTTCCATCTAATTACAAAATGATTATCATAAAACTTGTGTATGAGGTTGTTCAATGTGAAAATTAATCTTTTAAATCTCATAGTAAGAATGAAAACAAATTTGTTTGCAATTACAGATTGTTATAATAAAATCATGTTATATATCTACCGTTTCTCCAGTGCCAACAGCTTAAAAATCAAACTTATGAAATGCCACTCTTAGCTGTGATCTTAAGATAATACTGATTTAGCAAATGTCTGCTAGGAAAAAGGTAGGATCCAAAGGACATAAAAACATAGAAAATCAGATCTGACTTAATGAATCTGTCCAGCAACAAGAACACTACTGGCCCGACTAGCTTTTCCCTATGATGTGTGATAATTTTTTTTTTTAAAACAAACGAAAACGATTCATTCGTACCTTTGTGGAAGCTACAGGAAAATTCATCCAACTGTATTTTTCCATGCTTGAGATCTTATTGTAGCTTAGAAGTGCTAGTGTCCAATGAGAGAAGGAGGGCGACATGCAACAATGGTAACATAGGTAGGCCTGGTTGGTGGCAGCAACGATGATACCAGAGAAAGAGAGAGGCAGATAATAATTAGATAAATCAGGAACAAATTCTTAATTTTTAAATTTGAAAACTGATTAATTTTAAAAGATTCTAAACCTTTTAAAATTTTACAACTCTTGTAAAACAATTTCGAAAATTATTTCTTTTCTAAATTAATTTCTACATCTCTTGTAAAATTAATTTGGTATTTTCAAAATTAACTTTTATTATTTTTTAATTAATTTTAATTTGACCCCTCAAGTTTGAATTGTATAAATTACTCTTATTTTTGTAACCAAGCTCTCCAATTTAATTCAATAAATTGACCTTTAATCAATTTCATTTAAATTTTTAATTAATTTATCAGACTAGTTACTCTTAATTATCAGATAATTAATTAACATAATAATTAAATAATAATCATAATGACTTGCACCATCAACATCTTGTATATTATCCTGGACATAAAGCTGACATTAATGGCATTTTATGCATCGCCACAAAATAGTACATGATATTGATGATCAAATATATTTACTATCTCATTATTTATTTCCTAAAATAAACTTAAATAACATCTTTAAATGTTTTTTCAATTTGTTTGAAATGAAAATGAAAATTTCATGGGTGATATAAAATATCATAGGCTATTTTTTCCTGTATTTTTTATGCCTTTTCTTTTCTTTTTGATTTTTTCCCTCAATATGATCCTACCAATCTGATACCACCATAAGTTTTCTGGATCTCCAATACCAATACTTAGTACTTACATTAACAATCATGCTCAGTCCATCACATGAAAAACTAAAATCCCACACATCTAAAGTTTTATTCAGTATCCAGAAACCAGAACCCAGTATCAATCAGTATCCTGAATGTCCATAGCTATCAATTTTCACATAATGTTCAGAAACTATTGTACAAGACAAGTGCTATTTTCTTTTCTGTTTCTGAACATGATCAGTAAATGTTTGGAAACCAAAACTTCTGTTTCTGGGTAAGATCAGAAACTCCTCCAGTTCTAGCATTTTATGGTAGGGCTGAGCAGTTATACAATGTATTGATTCCCTAATTCTGGATAAGCATTGCGGGTACCATTCACAGGATATCAACAACAACAACAATCAAACCTTATCCCACTGTGTGGTCGGCTATATGAATCCTCCTATGCTATTGGGCTCTATCCCCTACTATATCATCATCTATATTTAAATAAATTTTATCACATTTTATCGTTGCTAACCAAGTCTTCTTTGGTTTAACTCTTTCTTGTTTGATTTACATATTTGTAATAATTTTCATCGCCTAACTGAGCATCTTTCGGTCATCTAAGTATATGTCTATACCATCTTAAACGTGTCCTCAGGTATTTTTTCCTTCATCATCAAAGGTTTAATCCTTGAATAATAATATATTTAATACTTGATCAACTGAAAACTTAATGATTTTATAAAAAACTTTGCCTTAATGTGCAAAATTGTTGTTCTTACAAGAAAATTTTGTGACACAATAATCTTGGTTTTGAAGTATAACTTTTTGTTATAAGAGTTGAGGAAATAAGGAATACAAGTTATGCTGTGGAAGCCTTCTACATGCTAATTGCTTTTGAAGGTGGAGTTAACTTTCAATTGTGGTTCTATAAATATAAGTTGTTTCAAACCTAATAGATTGGCATTGACTTGGTGAGCCAACATACGACCAAAAAAAAAAAAAAAAGAAATACATGAAGTCCAGTTATTGGTCCGATTGCATAATGGCCGCACAATCTATGATATGATGAACTGTAGAATATGCTGATGTGTCTGCATGAATTGTCTTAAAAGAATGGCCATTATTCCTATCAATGTACACTGATCATTGTTGCAACTCTCTGGGAGATTAACTGGGTGTGATTGAATTTAATATGAAAGAGGCACGGTCAGTACCAACTAAAGTTTGAGACTTAAGGCATTATTCTCAGGAGATATGATTGTGGAATGCATACCATGTATTGAAGAGACTTCCAGCAGATAAGCAGTCTGACCAAATATCTTGATAGTTAAACTTGTATGTTTATATCTATCACATTCCGCACCCTTTTTTCATGTGTAAGGGTTTCACTTCTCTTGTAATATCACATAATTCAATGTGTTGACATGTATTTGGTGGTTATATTAGCTTTTTTTTTTTTTAAATTCTGGAATTTTGTTGTCACTGGAGAATTGCCTGTCTCAGCAGATGTTAATTTTGTCTTTTGGTTTTAATCATGTAATTTGTTAGTTGTACACTTGAAAATCCCTGCAAGTCTAAAGAACATTTAATTATCCTTCTATCTTTTGCTGCTTGCTCCTTCAATTTAATACTTCAAGATGGTGTGGTAATATTGTATATGGTGTTTTCTTAACATATCTTAGTTCTGTTCTGATATTATCATGTCTTTGGCAGTTGTGGTGACTGCTGTTACAGAACTGGGCCATGGTAAACCTAAGTTTTACTCGACTCCTGATTTAATTGCATTCTGTCGGAAATGGCGTCTACCTACAAATCATGTTTGGTTGTTCTCAACAAGGTATCATTGCATAGCTATTTAGTGCTGCCTGCTACTATTGATCAAAATAAACTTTTTTCTCTGCTTCTATGGATTTAGTGCAATTTTATTGACTTTCCAACTAGGTGACTTTTGTGACCTGGCAAAGTGCGATTGTCTATTTATTTGATTGGGCCATTTATGGTCTCATAATGAGGCTAAGTCTGTTGAGTTATGTTAACTACGTGTGAACTCAAGATTAGGGGTGTAAACGAACCGAATCGAATCGAATCGAATTTTTTTAAAAAATTAGTATTCAAGTTCGAGTTCGAATACGAATTGGCATATTCGAATTCGATTCGAAGTTCGAAAGTTTAATAATTTTAGGCTCGAATTCGATTCGAATCAAAGCTCAAGTTCGGATTCGATTCGAAATTTTCGAATATTAATTCAAACGGTTCGATTACTATTTGAAATTTAGGCTCGATTTAATATTCGAATGATGCTCGGTTTGATATTCGAAAATTGATACTTGATTTAATATTCGAAATTTTTAATAAATAAAAAATTAAGATTCGCGAATAGTTCGTGAGCAATCGAACAATATGATTCAGCTCGAGTTCGATTCGAAAAATATTTGCACATATTTGAGTTCAGCTCGAATTCGATAATTTCGAATATTATTCGAGCCGGCGCGAAAAGTCTGCGAACCGGCTCGATTCGTTTACACCCCTACTCAAGATCATATTAACATACTACTTTTCTACACCTATTAGGCCTCATTTAGTCCATGATCTGGAAAATTATTGCTAGAAGAAATCATAGGAAAAGATAAATCTAAAAAATCTTTGCAAATCAAGTTGGTGACAGAAATATTCTGGAAATTATGAATAATATTTGACTTCAAATATCCTCATTTCTAGCTGTATATTAGATTAATATTTTTAAATTTTTTGTGTCCGCGTACTCATCTTCTGAATTTGAACCACCCTTTTCAATAAGTTCCCATATCCTCATTTTGAAAAAATTGGGTGTCCAACACTTGGATACACACACACCATATTGGTTCTTGTATCCAAGTCTAAGTAATGCAGATCGGCAGAGAATCAACAACAACAACAACAACAAAGTCTTATCCCACTAGGTGGGGTCGGCAGAGAATAAAATTTTAAATTAAGAAACTGGAAGAAAATCTTAAATCGCCTTTTCATGTTTAATTTAAGGAAATTGTGCTGTAGATGATGACTTGGACATGCTGGAAACACCATAGAATTGATGGTTTTGTTGTTGAGCATTCTTTGATATCTTGTATACTTGGCTTGTTTCAACTAGCTCCCAATGGCTTGTAGAGCGGGCTTTTGCTAACACTAGATTGTTCAGTTCCAAGTATTTTTGTTCATATTTTATATTTTGTAATTAGTTGACTTCCATTTGTATGGCTTCTTGTTTCTTTTGCAATGAGAATATTTTCTTTTCGACTGTCACACATCTTAAGTTGTGAATTTTCAAACTCATGTAATGTTCTATATTCTAATTCACGAGCAATTGACCTTTTCTGAACTTTTATTTAAAAGGAAGTCAGCCACATCCTTTTTTGCTGCATATGATGCCTTGTGTGAAGAAGGTACTGCAACACCTGTGTGCAAGGCTCTTGATGAAGTGGCAGACATTTCTGTTCCAGGTAATTTAGGATAATATTGTTTGATTATTCAATAAGCTCTAAAATGTTGAGCGTCATGCTGTAGTAGAGCGGTTTCTTTTCTGTCAGTTTAGTCCTTCATGTATCACACCTTGTGTATCTCTTTCTTATGGTGCCTAATAGCTCCCAACACCATGAGGGCTCACATTTTGCTATTATTTTGTGTTGTTATCTGTTGCTAGACATCAACTGTTGGTGTTTTAATAGGGTCCAAAGATCACATAAAGGTGCAAGGTGAAATTCTGGAAGGATTGGTTGCACGTATGGTCAGCTGCGATAGCTCAAAACACATGGAGAAAGTTTTGAAGGATTTCCCTCCCCCACCATCAGATGGAGGTAACCTTGGCTTCTTTTCTAACAGTCATCTTTTTGGCTTTTGTCCTGTGTGAATGATCGAAGTGAAGAAAAAAGAAGTTAAACAGAAAGATTGGATATGTGATACTGAATCTATATTGCCTATCCAAGGAGCCAAAACTTGTTGGAGTTTGGAATAGTTTGTTTTCATTTTTTAGTATCAATTTATTGATTTATGTTTTTAATTTATTACAATTGTTTGTCATTTTTGTTTTGTCCTTTTTGGTAAAACTTGGTTGTATCCAGGCCTCCTTGTTCTGTTGATTGTTATATTTAACAAGCTTATTTTATGCATGTCTTTTTTCTCTTTGCTTCATAAGTAGGTATGACAATTCTTTATGATAAGTTGTTATGTGGTTGATCATTTATGGCATTTTGTTTAAACAGATTTAAATTTAATAAAATGACAGTGCTTTATTTCTTATTTGGCAATTTTGACATGTATGAGTAACAAAACCTCACATAATTTGTTTGGAACAAAATAACTTCAATATCATAGGCCACAATGCTAAACAGAAGTTATCCTATTATGCATTTTGGGTAGTGATGTGAATCATATGATGCAAAAGGTTGGAATCCGCCAACCTAGCGGCCCCTACCAGCCCGCTCTCGGACCATCGTAAGGGAGGTAAATCATGGTAGGCCTTTGGCCCTTGAGACTAGTAACTAGCGCATGGAGGGATGACATCTTCGCATTTACGAGGGATTGACCCATTGTCCTATGATGCAATGTCTGCATGCGCTAGCCACTAGGCCCTTCCCGCGGGGGAAAATAGTGATGTGAATCATGACGTTGAATAATGGGGTTGCTCTTCCTTAAGTCAACATAAGCAACATGCTTAGCATCGTGTATTGTGACACCCTATTCAGTTTCATATGCTGCAATGTTGGTTAATAAAGATGCTTTATAAGCCTAGATGAGCGAGCGACCATTAATTTAGACTTGAATATTTTGGGCTAGTTGGACCTAATAAGTTAAAATTTTAATTCTCTTCTTTAATTCATGACAATTGATATTAGAGCGATTTAGTTCTACGCATGTTGAGGTGTTTGAAATGACTGCTATGTGATAATGTAGCCATTGTTGAATCTCACATACAACCTGATGCACGAAGCTCCCGCCACGCGGGGTACCGGAGAAGGAATCCATTGTACGCAGCCTTACCTTGCTTTTTTGCAAGAGGCTGTTTCCAGGATTTGAACCCGTGACCTCTTGGTCACAAGACAACAACCTTACCGTTGTGTCAAGGCTCCCTTCTATTGTTGAATCTCACATACTGTTAATTAAAGTTGATTTTGTGATATGAGTTGAACTTTAGGTCTTGATGGGATGTCAAGCTTTAAACAAGGAAGATTGTGACATCCTAATTGTCTCACTTGTGCATTGTGGGTCTACAAATAATTAGCTTAGACGAGTTTTGACTTTTTGAGCTAGTGGTCGGGCTTTACAAGTGAATGTGTTAATTTTCTTATCTAAGGAGGATGTGACATATATGGCTAGAATCCTACTAATTAGATTATTAGAACTGTTGTTGTTCATTAGTTCTATAGTTACTTATCTTATTTCATCAAAAATTTCATATTCCAGTAAATTATTACCTCTAGATGTATCTCAAAAGATTGTAGTACAATATTATGAACGAGAACTTAGATTTTTCCATTGTTTAGTATAAATTATTTTAATAAGGATATTAATTTGCAGGTGTTAGCTATTGATCAGGGATAGTCCAATCCTAGGTTGCACTACTAATGTGATAGTAGAGTTAAAATGTCTATGAGGCGATGAAAACTTTCATTTAGCACATTACATTTCTTGGATAAAAATCAGGTTTCAGCCTACCTTGAGCTTTAAGAGGAGAAATGTGTATATATTTTAAACCACTTGTTCCAATACATTAGTGATTTATGTGGATCGCAATTGAATGAGGTAGGGTAGCTGTGGATATTTGAAATCCTGAAAAAAAAAATTTCATGTAAACTTAATAATTACTCATTACACTTTGATAGGTCTTCTTGGTTGTAACAGGAAGCATTTTTCCACCAAGAATTTATGGATAAAAATACAAAACAGTTATGTGCAATGAGTGTCGGGGAGATGGTTAGGTCTGGTTTCTATATATGGTGACAATTGGAAAGATTTGAACAGAAGATAAGCTTTCTTGTACTAACTTGTAAATAATACAAAGTTTTTCTAGGCTAATCAGCTTTGAGAGGAGACTTCAGAAAAGTTAAATTGGCAGGATCCATTAATATAATCTGCTTGAAAAAGTAACTGTTGTGGTAAGTGTGCCAGTTCGAAACTTGGACATCAATTTCATTTACTAAATTTGTTTCTCATTTCATAGATGGCCTCATTGATCTTTCTGAAAATTGTTTGGTAGTATCTGATAAGACTTGTTTATCATTTATTAGAAAGGTTTTTAAAGAAAAACAGTTACTGCTTAAAGTTGCTAGATTGCTTGTCAATTTTCCTCTGTGAATACTCTATATACTGGACATAAATGAATATATGTATCAATGCTGTCTTGAACTGCAGTTGGACTTGATATGGAACCAACTTTGCGCGAAGTGTGTGCTGCAAATAGGTCAGATGAAAAGCAGGCAATGCCCCAGACCCTATCTTATGATCACCTTCTTTACTCTTAGATTTATTTCAACTTTGATACATTAGCATCACTTTAAACTAATTATTATTTTGACTTCTTCATGTTCAGCAAGTTAGAGCACTTCTTCAAAGTGCTGGCACTTCTATGTGCCCTGACTATGCTGATTGGTTAGGGATTGGAGATTCTGGTGTCCATTCTCGTCAAGCTGATCGGTCTGTTCTTTCAAAATTTTTGCAAGCTCATCCTACTGACTATGCAACAATGAAACTGCAGGTAATTCATACTGATTTTGTTGACCCTCTTTTTTCCATTCAATTTTATTATCAATAATGGGCTAGATGATACATCATACATTTACACGTGTATATTAGATTTTCTTGGATTGTCATGACTGTACTTCAAATGATTTCTGTGTTAGACTACATATTTCTGAAAGTTTGTTATATTCTCTGAAGGTCGTTATTTGACACCATATTGATCTTCAATGTCATCAGGTTGACTTTTTTTTGGCTAAGGCTGGCACTAAGGTTTTAGACAAACCTCATGAGTAAGATTGACAGCCATTTACATTTTTGATGTTTGCCTAAGCCAGACAGTTGATTATTTTCTGGTCAAAGCTGGGTAGTATTTCTGGTAAGCCCTCAAATTGATTAGTGAAGTATGGTCTCTTTACTACCATTAGCGGACTGGGAACACGAAGTCAGCCAACCATAATGTTCAACTGTAGTCTTTGGGAGAATGCTTCTAGTAATCTCCCTGATCACTCCACAATCCAATCGCATATAAACCAAAACTCATTGTTTCATGTTAACTATACAATCCCACTTTTAACAATCAAAAATGTCTCCTAAGGCACCAGAAATATTCAAGGTTATACTCTATATGATCATTCTGATTCAAGGTTCTCAAACTTGTTTATCTTGCTTCAAGTATGTCTCCATGTCTATTACCTTGTAATGTCCCTGATGGCCACATGACGGTTTAGTCAGCAGCTGCTAGAGTGCACCTCTGATGAGCTATGTAATGCCTGGCTGGCTGTCTACACAATTTACTTACATACCACAAGAAACTTACATAAAGAATATAGAAATCCACATAAACTTCAACTAACACTATTTATATCTACAACATGTTAAAACAAACAAGAGATAAATGTGCACTGTATTCTGAAAACTAAACTGTGAATTTATAGATAATGTTTCTGTGCCAACAATTTGGGATCAACATGAATTCTATCCCTTCATTGTGTTTTATGCATAACTAGTGATTACTAGTAATATTCAAACATTTATAGATATCATTAAAGTTTTTAAATAATGAGAGAATGTCGATAACAAAGTCCAAGTAAAATCATGCATAATGTAAGATAGAAGCAAGACTATATCAAATTCTCAAAATATATGTTGTGTTCTTATAGCAAGTTCTAGCACATTGTTCAGACCTCAAATCAGACAGACTCAAGGCATTCTACTGTCCTGGCCCAGTAGGAAAAATATGGGATTCAATTAGGAAATTGAATATTACATTGCAATATGAGAATAGACATGCTAATGGAAAATCATGAAAGAAAATGCACTGATATCAGATTTCTGCTTGTACATGTCCACCAACATTAAAATTAATACTATCTTTGAGTGGGCAAAAACAAACAACAAACCATATAACTAAA
Source organism: Wurfbainia villosa (assembly GCA_025175895.1). NCBI lineage: Eukaryota > Viridiplantae > Streptophyta > Magnoliopsida > Zingiberales > Zingiberaceae > Wurfbainia > Wurfbainia villosa. The sequence goes on along the minus strand of JAKLTH010000267.1, from coordinate 855,070 downwards.
TTAATCCGTATATCATGGTGCAACTCTATATGCTACGCATCAGTCAAAAGCATTTGATCAAAATTCTGCATTTATCCCTTCCACTCTTAAAGCTATTGTTGAGACTGGTAGCTCATGCTCTCCCTAACATGAAAACAATTACTGACCTCCACCTGAGTTTGCTATATCTAACACTTCAAACTTGTCAACGTTGCCAGTTGCACGATTGTGGGTGACAAAACTTGTATAAACAACTCATGGTTTCACAACTATGTCACTTTGGCTGCAATGATCATGAATGTATCATCTAGAAGGCCAAATCATTTTTTTTCCTTTATCCTATTTAGTCTTTCACGTATTTTTTTGTATTTTTTTTAGTTCTGCTGAAGCTCTTTGGCTCACTTTAGAAACAGCTCAGTTGTTGTCTGCTTATACTGGATATGATTATTGTTTGCTTTCTTCCTAACAGCTCCTTGTGTTGTGCCTTTGTTCATAATTAATTTTTAAACTGAGACAGGAGATGATCCGTTTGATCAAACAAAGGCATTTTCCTGCTGCTTTTAAGTGCTACTACAACTTCCACAAAATTGATTCCTTAGCAAGTGACAACGTACATTATAAGATGGTAATCCATATCCACAGTGATTCTGTCTTCCGCAGATATCAACAAGAAATGAGGTCCATATTATTGTCTGATTTGTTAATTATGAATTAACTAGCACCTTAGTTATTGCCAACCAGCACTTTTGTTTGTATTTTAAGTTATAAATGCTTTTTTAACCTTCCAGGCGAAACAGAGGCTTGTGGCCACTGTACAGGGGTATGCAACGTGATTCTTCTCCTTTTTTCTTCTTTTGTGGTTTTCTTTGGAAATGAGTAGTGACTCCTGACCAGTTTTCCATTTCTTTGTTTCTTTCTAGGTTTCTTTGTTGATGTTAACTTGTTCAAGGTTACCAAGGAGAGAGCTGCTGAGCTCTCTAAAGAGGTTGATTCTTTCCTTAAGAGTGTTAATGGCAATCCCAACTCCAGTTCTTTAGCGGCTGAAAGTCTTGCTGATGAGGATGAAAATCTAATGATAAAGTTAAAATTTCTGACATACAAGGTATGATTGATTTGTTTATGATATATGTTAAAGGTATTAGATTAATATGGTTATCAATATAGTGGGTTTGATCCCACATTGGTATTTTAGGTCTAGAGTTTCTATCATGTTCCCTATTTTCATCTGATTATTCATTTGACGGTCAATACAGTAGATCAATTTCACCACAAATGTAGCATTGTAACAGAGCTACTTTTCATCCTCCCCTCATTCAATCTATTATCTTTCTTTCTCTATTCTCTCTAATTTCTTGGGTCATTCCATCCCACGTCACTGCTATCACACAAGGATGACTCCATAAGTCTCCATCCAATCAAACCTGCAATGTAGCACCATGCAAGCGAAGTGAGTCTTCCTTCTCACTGCTTCAGTTGCGCTGCTTCATGCAGTCAAGAATGGCCACCACAAGGTTTACCTCCTATGGCGAGCTCTCATCCACAAGTTGCTTCCTTCATAAGCCACTATGGACCTTCCAATGTATGTGACTTGTGACCCAATTTGTCCTCTTTGACACCATATCAAGCTCCTCCTGGCAAGTTCTAATTTGGTATAATTCCTTCATGGGACACTTGTTCAGTGTAAATTCTTCTGCCAATGCTCATCCTTTAGCGCAAACACCTCTCCTTCTTCTTGTTATCTTGACATCTCTTTGCATGCTTGCCTCCTAGTCGGCAGTAGCAGCCTCAACTGCAACCCTCTCCTGAGGATTTCCTCTAAAACCCATTATAATTTGGCTCTCACTGATTATGGTGTTGTACTTCTAAATGTTGGTTTCCTTTGCAGTTTTTGAGGGGCCAAAATTCATGACTGGCGAATGGAGGTGTTACTCAAAGATTAGGAGATTGATTCTCATGGAGATGAGAATTCTATGCCTAAATCTCTCGCCCATGCTGACTCGATACTCTTTCCTGCTTCGTTACTTGCATACATGGCATGGAGTTCTGGTAGAAGGGATATCGGCATATGCAGTGTTCTTTCAACTCTCGTCTTAACAGCTTACCACCCAACCACATCAATCACACCTCTTGGTTGATTTTGAAGCTTTTAGTATAACTTGTGTCGTAAAAGTTTGTGATGGTCTTCTTCAATCTCAATCACCATCTTGAATCACTGGTTGCCTGCTCCTCACATGTTGTTCCAAACTCTATGGCTCCCATCCATATCCTGATGCCAGCGATCAACCACAATGAAGAAAGACCTCTTCATAAGACACTAGATCTTTTTTTCCCAAGATTTTATGTTTCTACTTTATCTTGGCATCTTTTCCAAGGCACTCCTTATTGGCAAAATCCAGTATGTTCTTCCTCTTTGATGTGACTTTACAACCACTGTGAACATGGACATTTGGTTCGTTTGCCTCCGTATTATAGCATTCATGTTCTTGTCTCCTTAATTTTGCTTTGTTGCTGTGATTTCTGTGTTTGTTAAGGCTCTTGTTTCTTCCTCCAGGATCTGGATATGCTTGTCTTCCTCTTCAATTACTAACCTCATCTTGTTTCTCTGCTGGGCCTTCAATTTCCTCTCCCTACTGTCCCAGTTTGCAAGTGCTAATCTTCTTCTCCTTTTGAATTCTCGTCAATTCTATTGTATTGGTTGCTACATATGAGCAGCCTAAAAGCCAATAAAGATCTACCTAAAAGAATAACATCTTGTTTTTACTTTTGTGCACCCAACAAAGGTCGAGCTCTGTTATCCACCTCCAATTAAGGCCTGAATAGTGGATATTTTGTCCAACTAAGAGATGAGTGCACCATTCATCTTTACTTTAGTTTGCTCAAGTGCTTTTCTGTTCCCTTAGTCCATTATTTCTTGTTGTGTGTGTCACTTCAAGGATAAATCCACTCAAGATAATAGTTCTTGAGATTGTTCTTAATTCTTATTTCATGCCATCCTTTTTCTCTTTATCCTCACTCTTTGTCAATGTGATAATTTGTGGTCAAAGGCATTGTTGGTTGCAGGCTCAACATAGCCCAAAGAGATTATTGGTTGCTTGTTCCATTTAACTCCTTATTCTTTATATTACTTGCTATGGGGACTATGTTTTCTTTTCATTATGGTCATATCTTAGCCTACACTTTCTCGTTCACATAACAAGCTGAACATAGGTTGGATGTATGCTCTAGCTTTCCAACTTGAGGAGTGTTAGAGGTATTAAGTCATTTTGGTTAGTAGTGCACTAGTTTTAGTTTCACATTAATATTTCTGGTCAAGGGTTTCAAACTTGCTGTAACTATATGTTGTTTAGAAAATGAATTTAACATTTTTTGCTTTGCTGTTGATTATCAAATTAAAGCTACTTGTTAATTCTTTACAAAGGTTTATTCTGCAATGACAGTTTTGTCAGCTTCAATACTTTGATTTGGCTTCCTCATGTCCATATTTGTCTTATTGGTTTTAGCATTCTCTATTTTGTGCAGCTGCGGACATTCTTGATCCGAAATGGATTGTCAATACTTTTCAAGGATGGTCCTTCTGCCTATAAAACTTACTATTTAAGGTGAATATTTCCTCCCTTTGTTCTGAAACAATTAAATAATATGTCAACTGCTGCTGTAATTTTCTAATTTTGACAAATCTATATGAGCTCAGTGTGTCCGCTATATATTTGTCTAGTACGTTAACTGCCAATGTAGTTGTGTAATTTTCAGGACTTTAAGAAAGGGGAAAATCTATACGAGCTTGGTGTGTGTGCTACATGAGCTTTGATCTGATATCTCGCTATTTTGTTTTATCCTTTCATGGAAATGCTTGTTCATTTGATTATTCTATTTACTCATTATTCTTAGATTATGTGATTTTTTTTGGATATGTTTGTCTCTGGCCAATCATTAATTCCAATTCCTTGAGTTTGTAAATATAGAACCACCAAAATCTAGTAATGTGTTCCAGTTAATAGTGCCCACATGAGATTGCCTGGACTTGTCAAATTTTGAAGTTTTGGCATCCAGCTAGCTTGTCATAGCTCTTATGATATTGCGGAAGTCAGAAAAATGGCTTCAACAAGCTACGACTTGATAAAAATTATACTGTTTGTTTAGTAACTATGCTTAAGGAAGCATGCATGAACTTCCAAACACTTTGAGTAGCAAAGATATGGGTCAGCTGTTTCCTTGTGAGCTAAATCTGATCAAACACAATAAGAGGTCATAGTAATCATGATGCTTTCTGTTCAATTTGATAGGCAGATGAAAATTTGGGGAACATCAGCAGGTAAGCAACAGGAGCTGAGCAAAATGTTGGATGAATGGTATTTTCTCCTAACATCTTATGAACTGGATAGGTCCTTGATAGCATATTATGTTGTGCAAGAACTAAACATGTTAACATGCAGGGCTGTTTTCATTCGGAGGAAGTATGGCAACAAACAACTGTCTTCTTCAATTTATCTCAGCGAAGCAGAACCTTTCTTGGAACAATATGCTAGGCGTAGCCCACAAAACCAGTTATTGGTTGGAGCAGCTGGAAATTTGATTAATACTGATAATTTACTGGCAATAATAGAGGCAGGTAAAGATGAAGAAGGTGATCTCCATCAAGAAGTGGATGAAACACCCTCAAGACCCACTGCTTCAGTTATGGACTCAGTTCCTAAAGATGAAGGCCTAATTGTGTTCTTTCCAGGTAAATGTGTTGCTTATACTTCTACTGGCTAATTTGACATTATTGGGCTTGAATTATCAGGACGTTATGAGACACAACCTTCTTATGAAGCTTTTGATCATTTTTACTGAATAATTTGGAATTTCATATGCATTTTGTTGTAACATAGTTTCACACTTTAGCTATTTTATATTTGTGGATAGATAGCCTGAAAAATCTTTGTTTGATCGATCTTATAAGTTAATTAAATGAATGTTATGTCAAAGGAAATGGAAATGGGGGGTATCATTACCTTGGTTAAAGGCTAAATGGTTAGAACCCTACTCCAGTTTATGGTTTCCCCAAGAGCAAGCTAGGTCATTGAAGTAATTAGGACATGTTCCTTATTCACAAGTGGCTTGTTCATTGCTAATGCATGTACCCTTTTTTTTTTTCGCTTCCTACATTAATAACTATCTTGCTTATTTCAGAGTTTATTTTGTCGATCTTTTAGCTTAGTCTCATCTAGAGGTATTCACTTGACTATGTTGCTGCTCAGGCATACCAGGCTGTGCTAAATCTGCTCTTTGCAAAGAAATACTGAATAGTCCTGATGGTCTTGGTGATCAACGCCCTGTGCACAGCTTGATGGGTGATCTTATTAAAGGTATGCTACCTTTCTGGGCTTTAGAGTTAAGGATGCAGTTGTACACAAACTGTTTATTAGTTAAAAGCTGCATGCCCCAATTATTTGGTTGGGCTCTTAGTTACTTTAACATTTGAATTGCTTTTCAAGAAAACATGTGCTAGCTATTCACTTATTTGCCCAAGTATTGATGCTTAGAGAAATTGGTCCCTAATCTAACAATTCTTGTTAGTTAGGAGAGGATAGTGTAAAGTTGGGGTTTACCAATTTGTTCTGCAAAAATTCAATTTCTTTCTGACAGTTCTCATCAGCAGTACACTGTCCTTTATAATTTCTTATCTTTTATTTGTAAAGTGTGCGATAATTTATTTGTTTATCCCAACATTTTTTTCATCAAGATGCAGTGTAAATAAAAGCCAAATGTTTGAACTGATTCTATAAGTCCTTTCTCCTCAGCCCTCTGCTATGGATTCAACAATATCCTTCGTGATAATCTCAAGTGCATGAATGTAGAAGGAAACATAATAAGTAAATTAAAAATGTCCCTATTGTGAACTCCTCCATTGCTAGGTTGCTTAATACAAATTCTTCATTTAATCCTTGATCACTATGAATTCTTCCTTTTACAAATGCTTCTCTAACTTTGGTGATCGGTCCATCTCAAAGCAGGTATTTTGCATGAAGCCTTGATAACATTTGACAAATTAGATATCAAATTGAAAAAGAGTAGCAAGTTGAATCTCGTTCTCTACTATTCTAGACCTATATGTAATTATGTAAATTATGTGGGTATATTTGTCATATTTCATACTTATTAATAACTTGGTGCAAAAGGTGATGTGCTCACCCTAGGCATCTCTCATCGCCGGATCCACAGCTAGATGAAGGGAGGTAAATCACAGTTGACCTTTGGCTGTATTGACGCTTGGCATAGTGGAGGACAGACCCCCGCAAACACGGGGATATATATATATATTGGAGGGCTACCTAAAATATTCCAAAAGAAATAATTTCACCGGAACATTGTATTAGAGTCATCCTTTTCTTTCATCATTATGTAATCAGCCATATATCCCAATGGCGGTGAACCACGATGCGATGTTTCTTTTGCATGTGCTCATGCATGACCCTTCTAAGTCCCTGTCTTGTCTTAGAATCCCAAGCGTTTGTGTCTTCCTTCAAGAACCCACACCTTTTGGTATGTGTGAACATCGACTCACTAGAGGTTGTTTCCCGCATTCTCTTCTTTGATGTCGTGTTTTCATTGATGGAAGAAATTAAAATCAGTGGAAAAATATAAATCCCAATGCTTATCACAGATTCTAATGTTTGTTCATAACTAATCATTTGTTCGCACGTTGAAAAATGTCTTTAAAAACTCAAAATTCTTAATTCCATTGCTCTATTTCCTTTCTTTTCCTTTTCCCTCCCTAAAAGGCAAACACAGCATAATTGTTGCTAACGCTGTCCAGTCGCTCGCTTTCTGTGCAATCGCCTTTAATGCATTGCTCCCCATAGTCCATCCCTGAAGCTCTACTTCCTCTTGTTTCTTCCCTGCAAGAGCAATAGAGCGCCTCCACTCCTGCATAGCTCATCGCTTTCTGCTGCAGCATGCTGGCATACCTGTTTCTGCTGTTGCTGATCCATCTCTAGTAGAACCTAGCTGCGACAACATACAGTAGAGCCCCAACAATGTTCAGCAGAGGTCATCCAGCTGAGACAAACATAGTCCAGTAATCTTGGCCCACTTTTCCAAACTAAATCCAACCACAGTTCGGCCTGCATAGTAATCAGTTGGCACCATTCAATAATAATCTCCATTTGAGGAAAATTTGGGGAAATGTTGAACTCTTCCCCACTATCTGTGCTTGTATCTGCTCGCCGTGCCATTAGATTTAAGGAGTGATTTAGGACTGCAATTACTTGCTCTGTATTCCCTCCTACTTTTCCAAACTTAATCCAACCACAGTTCGACCAACTCAGTAATCAGTCAGCACCATTTAATAATAATCTCCATTTTGAGGAAATTTTTTGGGAAATGTTGGCTCTTCCCTACTATCTGTGCTTGTTTCTCCTCATCGTGCCATTAGATTTAAGGAGTGATTTAGGACTGCAATTGCTTGTTCTGTATTCTCTCCCACACTGGTAATCAGATATGCTATTTTCCTGTTTTTGTTCATTTAACAATCAAATTTTGTCGATATGCTATCCAAGTAATACACTCATATCAGTTATATGTAATCTTTAGATGTGTTCCTCGGTTGACAATTGTCTCAATTCTCTTAGGTTTTTTATGCAATTACTTTCAAAAGCTTTGTTGCTTGTGAAGCCAATCACACTGTTATGAGTTATGACATTTTAGTATGAACTCAGATCCTTCTAAAAATAAAAACCATGTTCACTAGCATAGCTTATCTTTGCAGGAAGATATTGGCAAAAAGTGGTTGATGAGCGAAAAAAGAGACCCTATACCATAACCCTTGCTGACAAAAATGCACCAAATGAAGAAGTGTGGAGGCAGGCAATGATCTGCTGACTAGAATTTTTCCAAGTAATTCATATGCATCTTTATTTTATCAAGTTTGGTTAACTTGTTCATTCAATTTCCAGATTGAAGATATGTGTCGAACAACAAAGGCCTCAGCTGTTCCTGTTATTCCCGAATCAGAAGGTTTATTCTCCAAATAAGATTTTCTGTGTGCTTTCTAAATAGTTTGTAATTTTTTTATATTTTCATAATTGTTTTACCATCAAGAATCTTTTGAACTCCATCGTTTACACATTTAATAGTGCCAAATCGCTCCTTTGCTTTTCTCAACTTTAGCAATTTGGTAAATACCCTCGTTTTTAGTTCCTAGGTTGTCATATAAATTATTGTATGTCTTAGATGTGCTACACTTGCAATTAAATTTTGTACGTAATGATATCACCAAACTATACAGTTTTCATTCCATATAATTCTGTATAAGTATACGAAGAGAGGATTTATCTTTTTTCCTTCATCCTATCCATTTGTCTGGTTAAGAATGTTTTTCTTGTCCCCAATAGGTATTTTCCCCAACCTTACATTTTCTTCATAGAAATGAGTTCTTTATAGAAACTAGTTCATCAGAAACAGTTAATATTTCTTCCTTAAGACACTGTTTAAATTGTTTTATTAATTTGCAGGAACTGATTCTAATCCATTTTCTCTTGATGCTTTGGCCATCTTCATATTTCGTGTACTACAACGAGTAAACCATCCGGTAATTCCTGTTTTCCTATACTTTTAAAGAGCTACAACAATGATTGCCTACTTACCATATTTGGCTTTACTTTAAAGGGAAATTTGGACAAGGCATCTCCTAATGCAGGTTATGTGTTGTTAATGTTTTATCACCTCTATGATGGCAAGGCATGTTAATCTGACACTGCATGTTGAATTAGTAGAATTATTTTAAAATTCATTCCATCTTGATAAATGGTTGGGCAATTTCTTCAGGATCGCAGGGAATTTGAAAACGAACTGTGTGAACGTTTTGGTTCAGTGGTGAAGATGCCTTTGCTTAAACCAGATAGGTAAATTGATTGTTATGCTTTGCTCACTATGGTCAAATTGCAAAATTAGAAGTTCCTAAACATTTCATCTGGTAAAGATGAACATTTGTAAAGTGGAAATTCATAAAACTAGTACCTGAAATCAAAGGAAACAAACAATAAACATATACTTCTGTAATTGGGAATTTGTGAATTATAATTCCTTCACTCTTATGTGCCGTTCATTTTTTCTCAAATTGCATGATTAGTTCATGTGGGATACCCTAACAATTTAGAACTTTGTTTTTTTGCAGGAAACCGTTACCAGACTCGGTGAAGGATATATTGAATGAAGGCATAAACCTTTACAGACTTCATACCAACAGACATGGAAGGTACATTAGAACTTAGAAATTAGAAATGTGATATTCTGTGCTGAAGACATTACTCTGATTGTCTTGATGCAACAATTTTGGCTCAAAAGCTTAAAAATAATTGATGGGTTTAATAGTTGAGTTTTTAATAATATGCATTATGTGTCAGAAAAAAAGGAAAATCAAATACAAGATGTTTTCTTAAATCATCAGTTCTAGTTTGATATTATCAAATCTATATAAACATGCACCCAAATCAATAGTTTAGTTTTAAGTCACGCATTGCACTTTGCAATTCACACATCCTGATCCATCTTATCTCAGCATTGACTTCATTTATTACACACTGCACACAAAAGAAAATCCAACACTTGTTCGAGGGTCTGCTTTTCTATCTTACAAACTATATGCATAGAAGCCATAAGTATTCTTTCTGAAGCAAGTAAATATTATTTTATATATTATGACAATTTTTGTGAATATCTCTCCATTCAATTTTTCTAGCATAGATAACAATAATTTGAAGAAAAGAATAAATGTGAAAGATAATAGTATGTTAGTCTTGGGCTTACCTTTTGTAATATAAGGTCAATATGTTAAATTGTAATTGTTTCATCCCTTTCTTCCGTAGACTTTAACATGCAGAAGTGAGGTGTACTAAACATCTTCTCCCTGCTTAAAACTACTATTCTGTTCATTTTGATTCAGATGATAGATACTATATTAGTTATTATAGGATCAGTTATATTCTATAGTAGTTATTATAGGATTAGTTATAACACTATAACTAAATGCCAATGTGGAACTAAACTTCTTCGGCACAACAACTTGTCACATAAGCTAGAAAAGATCTCACAAAAAGGCAAAAGAAAAAGAAAAACCTAAAACATTTGATGATGATGGAGATGAAGAGATGAGGGATTAATATTGGAAGTGAAACTGAGTAAAATTTGATATTAATCGGAGAGATGATGATCTTAGGGAGGAGACTAATAAAATAGGCATTTACTTGATAAAAAGTGGATATTGGAAGCATGATTTAAAGAATTGTTCCATGTTGTCACTTAGCGTTGGCATGTGGAACAGCCATGAGATGACGACACTATGATAGTGCCACCTACTGATTAAGGTGAAACTTTTGTGGGCTCTATGAAGATTCACAAGTCCTGATGATATGAACACGTTGTAGCTTCGGCGACGCTTTCTGACAAAGTCCTGAAGTGATTAGGCTTCGATTAGGTAGTCTCGACAACTATGAAGCTTCCACGAGGCTTCCTGAGATGGTCCAAACATGATGCGGATTTGGTGAGGCTCCAATGAAGCTTCTCGAGACAATATGACGAGACTTTAGCGAGGTATGCAACTTCTCCTCTCTTACTTAGGGTTGGTGCTCGAGACAACCGTCGAGACCGACATCCAACATATTCAATCTATCTCATTCCATCTCAGAATTGAAATCTTGGCTAAGAATGATATTTCAAATCTTAACAGGAAGAGAAACTAATACTAATTATATCTTTTCAAAATTACAATCAACGGAAGTAAATATGTTGCAGATTATAAGTGAGATTCAAGTTTGAAATACCTATTTCTGAAAAGGAAGAAATGATGATTGTCAGTCATTTCACTCTCGAGAAGATCTTGGAGATGACAGATGATAGCTAATGTCATATTAAATCATGCAAACAAATTAAACAAAAGGTGATGAGGTAGAATCTAGAACTTAGTAATAAATAGGAAACTAGAAGATTCAAAGATACTTAAAATATTCTAACGTGTAAATCTACAACTTTTTTAATCAAATCCACTTTTTTGCACTTTTTTTTTAATATCTAAAACGTTCTCTTTCATATTCTTTTGTATCAGTGACACTTGTTTTTATCTGTCTCTTATATTTTCATGCGTTTGAGGATTTCTTTAATATATCAGTTCAACTGCAAATTGTTAATATATTGGCTTCTCAAAAATCTTTCTTAGTTGTATCTTTGTCTTGTGCGTCTATTAAATGCTGATTGGCATGGTATTGTAATCTAGAATGGAACCTGCCAAAGGTTCATATGCAAAGGAGTGGGTGCGATGGGAAAAAAGGCTGAGAGAGATTTTATTTGGAAATGCCGATCATCTGAATGAAATTCAGGCAAGTAACTTCATGTTTTTCAGTCAGTTCACTGAGCAAACTATTGGCTATGTTTAACTGGGTTCATTCCTTAACATGTTTTTAGTTTAAATAGCCCTCTTGTGTAATGCATCAGATATCACAAATTGGAATAACTAAGAAAACATTTTCCTATAATTTCGATATCCCATTCTCTGCCATATCTACTCACTATCGAAACAAGGGAATTATTATTTTCTTTGTCGGACCTTTTTACAATCTTGTGAGTGATCCATTGATAAAAAAAGAGCTTAACAATCTATCATTGGAATCGTTGTTATTTGCAGTTCCTTCAAGACACATTTTTAATCTGACATTTTAATTTCATTTTTTATAAGGCATAAGTAATGACATAGATCCTATTAATCAGAAAGCTTTACCTCTTCAATTCATCTTAGGTTGTATTTTGTAACTTGCAACACTGAATCTACCTCTCCAGTTACTCTTCCTTGTCTTCACCCCTTCTAGCCTGTCTCCTCAAGCCTACCAGTTTAGCCGCTTGGTTGCTAGCCGTAGTTCAAAATGTGACCTCTCTTTAATAGAATCATTGTCAGTGGGGACACTGATTGCCAGTGATGCCCTCGCTGAGCCACCAGACTGCTTGCTTATGAAAGCTACTCCTAGCTCTCGAAGACTTCAAGAGGCTATTTATTGACCGTCTTGGTCATCGCAAGCAAAATCATCACAACGGGTGATTAGAGTAGGAAGCGTGGTGATAAAGTGCAAATCTTAGGTAGATAAGTATGGCCTGAGGTGGACACGAGATGACAAGTTTTTCTAATTAATAAGACTTTATTAATCTTTCATTATAAAAGAAAACTTACCTCAGCCTAAGTTTTCTCTGATGGCGATATTTTTTGCAACTATTCTAAAATATGAAAACATGTCATGGACAATAAACATTTTTACTATTCTATGCCGTTTTATATTTTTTTCTTAACATTCTCTAATTTATTCATGTTAAGTTTTATATCCTTAACTCAAATGGTGCTACTCAAATAATTTTCTAGCTACGTCACTTCCCTATCATTATATTTGTACTAATATAAATTGAACCCTGTGGTTCCAGGTTCCGTTTGACTTTGCTGTAAAAAGAGTCCTAGAGCAATTGAAAGATGTGGCAAAAGGAGGGTTCAAAACCCCTGAGAGCGAGAAGAGAAAGTTCGGTAACATTGTTTTTGCTGCCGTAACCTTGCCCGTTGAAGAAATTAAAAGCGTCCTAGAGAAGGTACCTCTTTGAATTCACTCTCTCTCTCTCTGTATATATATATATATATATATATTTTGGAACACTTGTGATGCGACTTTTGGGTATCAGAACCATTGCATCCAGACAGTAACCTATCAACTTGTGTCTGAACAGGTAGCCAGCACAGATTCAAAAGCCAAGGTTTTCATTGAAGGCAAAAACTTGTCGAACAGCCTGATGAAAGCTCATGTAACGCTAGCCCATAAAAGAAGTCACGGTGTCACTTCTGTTGCTAGCTATGGTGTCTTCCTGAAGCAGAACGTTCCAGTTGATTTCACGGCATTGCTATTCTCCGACAAGCTGGCTGCTTTAGAAGTGCGACTGGGATCGATCAACGGCGAAAAGATAGACTCCAAAAATGAATGGCCTCATGCGACTCTTTGGACCGCAACTGGTACACCACCCAAGGAGGCAAACACCCTGCCTCATTTGGTTTCGGAGGGTAAAGCGACTAGAATCGACATCAAACCGCCGATCACCGCAAGTGGAGTGATGGATTTCTTTTGACTGCCCAACTATTCTCCTAGCAAACCATCGACGAGTATCCGCTCAGAGTTTTTAGTATTTATTCTGAGAAATTGGCCAGATGATCAGTGAGGGGGCTGTACAGAATATGTAATAAAAAAATTTGGGACAGAAGCGTCGTTTAAGATGGGAAATGCATGAGAGATTTTACTGAGGTGCTCTTATGCTTTTCTTCCTCCCTTAGGGTTTTGACATATTTGAGTATGCGTTATGTGAAATAAGTTTATCAAAATTGTGTTGAATTTTGATGCGTTCAGCCTTTTACCGTATGTGACATGCTGTGAAATTCATGAAAGCGTGCACTCGATCGGGAACGATTAATTTACTAAATGAAAATCTAAGGGATTTTGAATTGTAGTGTGTGCAAGGCTCCATCGACTAGCATTTATTCAACAACTCTCACATCAAATACGATGCTCTTTCCAAATTCCATCCAGAACACCACAGCAATCCATCCCCACCACTAGCACACTCACCAATAGAGGGCCTAAACAATCACTTCTATCTAACAGCTTGGAAGGGTTTGAATTTTGCTAAGATATTCAATTCGACTTTTAGATATTTACGATTTAATTTTCAATCATAATATATTTATATTTTTTTTTTTCAAATAGAATGACAAATTAAAAACAATGTAAATACTGAAATTGTCCACTCAAAGACTTCTTAATTTATTTTGATGATCGATAAAACATATCTCGTTTAAAGATTACTCAACACTTAGTCAAAAATTCATAGAATAGAATTGACCATCTCAATAATTAGTTGGGCCGATGCGTTAGTAAAAAAAAACAGCTTTCAAAGGACACCAATACATTATCAACAATCCTCTTATAGCTACAAATATCATGCTTGCATGAAACATTTATTTTGGAAGGGATGATCAGTCACCCTTTGTCTTTGGCCTCATGCATCGACAGGAGCCTCTCTTCTTCTTACGAATCTCTCTCTTTCCATATATGTATTCTTTCAGAAGCATTCCAGATTTCTCCACAATTTTAGTCTTTCTGATGCTGTTTTCCTCTTCCATTTTCTTAAGTTGTAGCTGCACTTTCTGCAGCTCCAATTCCAGCTTTCCAATTTTCTCAGACACCTTCTCAGCCCGACCTGAGATTTGCCTTCTGTTCCTGCTTCCTCCATCTTTCTTAAACTCCCTGACTTCGTTGTTGGGTTCAGACAACTCTCCAGCTTTATCTGTTAACTTGCTGTTGAGGTCGACCAACTTAGAGATGGTTCCCTCAGCCTCCTTCAGTTGGACTTTGACAGCATCAAATTCAAGTGTGCCGTTGTCGATCTTTTCTAGCGCTTCCATTTTCTTGTGCAATTCCTGCATGCTTGCTTGAAGTGCCAAGAGCCTCTGAGCATTTGAGCAAAGTCTCTCCGTCGCCATTTGGTTCCATTCATGGTCGGATTCTATCTCTGCAGTTTTTTTAGGTTCCTCTAATTTGTCAACGCCCAACTCTTTCTCAGATACTAGCTCATTTGAAGCATAGCTTCTCTCCGCTTCCTCAGTTAAGATAGGCGATTTCTGCTTTTGTTTACCGCTGCCATTTTCAGTTGTTCCCCACATTTCAAGCCTTTGATAAAAGGTTTCCTTGACGTTTTCTCTCTTCCTTCCTTCCTGATAATGGATGTCCTTCAATTGTGTTGGATGTGATGAAGCATTCAACGCAATGTCAAGCTCTATATCTCTCATGATCTTTTCATATTTTTTCTTGCGGCTATCGTTGCCAGAGTTGTCTTTTGATCTCAGTGCTTCTATTTCTTGCCATGCAGCCTCTAAGCTGGCATTTGAGTCTAACCTTTCCAGCTCCAAGAGGCTCCTGGTATCCTTCACCATCTTCTGAAGTGACTTGATCTTCGCTTTTAAGTTGCACAATTCCGGGATTCCTGGCTGCGATCGGGCACCATAAGCTTGGCTTATCTCTTGCTTCTTGTACATATGGCTGACTTGATTGCCCTGAAAAACAAAAAAAGTTGACTTATTTGTCATAGAACAATAAGTCTATTAACTTGGTGAAAAATGTAGATAAGTAGCTACTCGACATGACAATTTCAGAAGTCTAGATACTCAGGTTCAGTGATGATTAGGATGATCAGTGCAAGAGTATTTTTAGCATTATTTTTTCAGTTCGACACAAAGCCAAAGGATATGCAAAGGCTAAACTAAAGAACCTGTTTTCCTTGGTTGCTTGGTGATGGATGGTATTTCCCTAAAGATTGAGTCTGTTCTTCCAAGATATTGATATCATCCAAGAAAGTCTCTAGAATCGACATATACATATTGACTTCTTTGTTCAATCTTCTGTTGTCGACCTCGAGGCTATTCACTTTCTCCTTCAGTTCATTGACTGTTTCATCTCTGATCATGATTTCATCGTGTAAAGCTTTCCTCTGTAGCACCGCATTTCTCTGTATGCTTTCGCATTGCAGTATCTGTTCGACTACTTTATCTCTGAAGAATGTTACGCTAACCGTGGCACTCTGTATGTCGTTCAGCAGTGACGAAATTTCTGATTGATAGTTCTTGACCTCATCTGTACCATTTTGCAGGCCAGTGTCCCAACTATCTTTTTTCATTCCACAATTATCAGTTTTCTCCATTTCTTCTTTAGCTAACTCTGATTTTTTGACTTGCAGCTGTTGTACAATCTGCTTTTCTTGCTGCAACTCCATGTCTTTATCTCGTAATAGGTTATTTTCAGTATAAGTCTGTAGATTCAGATTTTCACAGGCATTTATCACATTTCTAGCCATGTTCATATCGTTCTGAAGTCTCGACAAACATCTTCTGCACTCGTATAAGTTGGTGAATGATAATTTGAGCTGTTTGTTCTCGAGTTCGAGCATTTTAACTCTTTTATGGACCAGCATTATCTCCTGGATAAGTTCATCTTGTGCCTTGCAAAGATAGTCCCTTTCATCACTCAGCAGCTTCATCTCCAATCCTGTCTCAGCGAGGTAACTCGTGAGCGACGCGCAAAGGTAATCTAAGGTCATGATCTCTGCAAGCAAGAAATTGGTCTCCTCCTCCAAGCTCTCCTTCTTTATTGTCACTGCATTTAGTTTCTTCGAGAGAAACTGGTTTTCTTCGACCATTCTAGCGGTTTGCCTTTGCAACTTGCGATGAGCCTCTTGTAACTGTGACAACTGCCTAAATAGAATGTCTGCTTCATCCTTCAATAGCTCCTCCCTCTGGCTGCTACTCTGCAACTTTTCCTCCAATTGCTTGTTTGCCTCGAAAATTTTATTGTTCTTTTCTATTAGCACTGCAAAGTCCTTTTCCCTTGATTGAGTTTCTCTATTACAAGCCAAAACTTCTCCTCTGAGATCAGCAACATACAATCCAAACTGCTGAAGAAGAGTAACGACCACTGATTTTTCGAGAATCAGAATTTGCTTCTCGTCGTGTGCCTCTGAAATAGAATTGATCAAGCGTCTGACTTCATGTAAAATAAGTTGTAAAAGAAATTCTTCTTTGGCATCATCCAATGAACCACATTTCAGATCAATCTCAAGCATGTTTGTTATTTGAACGATCCACCCCCTCAATGTCTCACTTTTCTTTTCAAAGAATGCAATTTCTTTCTCTTTAGTGATGCATTTTTGCTTGAGCTCAATGATAAGTTTCCCTGCAGATCTATGTCTGATGCTCTCCTCCTTGATATCATGTAAACATCTTTGCAAGATGAATATTTCAATCTGACCATTGATGACCATTTGCTGTTCCACTCGGAGTTCTTCCCCCATTTTCCAACACTGCTGTTCCTGAAGGTGGATCTGGTTTTCTAATGCACTCAGCTGATTTTTACTTGAATGAACGAGAGATTGATGCTTTTCCTTTTCGAGCCACAGAAATTCTTGCAATTCAGCAACACATTGAAGTGCCGAAGCTTTTTCGCGCTCCAGATTTGAGCATTTGCCTTCTAATTCAGTGTAGCTATTCTCCAAGTTCCTGAAACTCCAGCTGATGCTTTCGACCTGAGCCAATGACTATTTTTTCAGTATTCGACAAAATGTACAAGAATCAGGTCGCATCGACTATGAATCTATAGCATAATATAAGATTCAAAAAGAAAACAGATATGGTGAACTATCAGTACTCGTTTCTGATTTAGAACTAGTGGCTCGAACTGAATCACTTTAGATACATACCTTTGTCTGAAGAGTATCCGTTTCAGAAAGAAGTGAGTATTTCTGACCGTGAAGAGATCGACAACATTCATCGATGATTTTGAAATTTCCTTTCAGCGTATTCAGTTCGACATTCACATCGGAGAGGGAGTTCTCCAAGAATGTATTTCTGCCAAGAAGTTCCTCGATGTTTTGAGCAGCCACATCCATATGAGAGAGGAGCAGATCCTTTTCATCTTCGTCGAGAAAAATCCTTCTGCTGAGATTTTCGTATCTCTTTTCTAGAACTTTAATATTCTCTCGCAATGCTTCCACTTCAGCATTTGCATCCGAAAGTGAAGCTTCCAGTACGCCATTCTTCTCAGACATCGATTGAATCTTTCTAAGGTTGCGCGAGTTAAAAACTTGTTGACATTCATGTTTCTTGATGGTCTCCTTCAACTCATTGTTTCCATCTTTCAACTCTTTTATCATCGCCTGAAGATTCTCCATCTCCACAGTGACTGCTTGTATTTGCTCTTGCAGTATACAGTGCCTCTGTGCTGAATTTCTTCCATCGTCTTTAAGTTGGCATAGCTCTATATTTAGGACTTCCTTCTCTCCTCTACAGCGTTCGAGTTCTTCTCCGAGTTTTTCCTGTATGTTCTTGAGGAACATCATCTCATCCTGCAGATTGATCATCCTTATAGTAGATAAAAGCTTTTGCTCATTCAGTGTGGTATTTTCCAGCCTAAGCTTCTCGACAAGTTCATTCAGATCATCGTTTCCATCTCTCAACTCAGTTATCATCGCCTGTAGAGATTCCATTTCTCGAGTGACTGCTTCTACTTGTTCTTTTAAACTGTTTCTTTCGTCTTTATATTTGAATAGCTCTAGATGAAGAACTCTCCTATCCTCTCTGCATATTTCAAATTCATCTTTCAGTTTTGCCTTCGAATCCTTCAGGAAAATTATCTCATCCTGCAGATTTAGTATTTCTACAGTAGACGAAAGACTTTGTTCATTCAGTCTGTTGTTTTCCTCCTCGACCTTCTGTAGCTTTTCCTTTAAGCTCAAATCAGACAGCTCCATCTCCTTCAGCTTCTCATTTAGACTCTTCGAATCCTCCTGTGACTCGCGATACTGCTTCTCGATATCCTCCAACTTCTTCAAATGTCTAATCTTTTCAGACTCCATTTCAGCATTGGCATCTTGAATTTGCTTCTTCAGCAGGTGCTGCATTTTCTCTAAATTGTTTCGGTCTTCTTTGATTTCACAGAGCTCCTGATACTGCAGCTCCTTTTCCTCCTTGCACAACTTCACTTCATTTTGAAGCTTTCCTTTAAGTCCTCTCAGGGAAATTATCTCATCCTGCAGATCGATTATCTTGAGAGTAGCCAAGAGCTTTTGCTCATTCGCTCTGTTGTTCTCCTCCCTGACCTTCTGAAGTTCTTCCTCCAATCTCAATTTGGTCACTTCCATTTCTTTAACCTTCTCGAGTGCAATTCTCGTCTCTTCCTGGGACCGAACATATTGCTTCTCTGCAGACTGCAAAGCTGTTTCGAGTCTTGCGTGTTCATCTTCCATGGAGGTTTCTAATCTTGCCAATTCTTCTCCCTTAATGTAAAGCTCCTCTTGCTGCACTTCCTTTAGCTTCTTTAAAGCGTCCAGTTCTAACTGTAAAGCTCGATTTGCCTTCTCCAGAAGAAGGATTTGCTCCTCGGAACAGGTTAAACTTCTAGCTTCCCTTAACATCTCATCGTTTAGCCTCTTGAGATCTTCTTGGATGCGAGAGATCTCAGCTTCTAAGTAAGCTATTCTCGCCATGGATTCACCATACCGCAAAAGAGCATCTTCTTTCTCAGCTTTCTCCTTGGAGCAACTTTCTCTCAGCTGCTGTGCCTCTATTTCAGCTCTGTCGGCACGATCAGACTGTAAAGTGATCTGGTTCTTGAAATTCAGATTTTCCTGTGACAACTGGGAAATTTCTTCTCGAAGCAACTTCATCTCTGTATCTTTTCCTCCCTCCTTTCGGAAGCTCAAGTCCATTATTGTGCCCCCGTCAGCAAAGTCTTCTGTAAACATCTCGTGCAAGTTCTTCAGATCAATCTCCTCCGGAAAAGCTCTACCGGTCTTCATGGCCTCATAAAGAGATGTCAGACCTGAAGCATCATCGCCGTCGAAAAGTTCAAACATTTCAGAATTCATTGGCTCCGCCTCTGACGCAGGAAATCCTGTTGGCAGCTCATCAGATATTTCAAGTGGGATCTGGTTTGGAAAAACAACAGCCATCGTTCGATGAGCCTGGCGAAGAACTCCTGTGGCATTGTCATATCTCTCTGCTAAAGCACGGTAAGCGCGGTAGAATTCCTCCACTAGTTTCATAAGCTCAGGTCTTTTCTTGTAGTACATTTCTGCTCGTTTTGCAAAGGAATCAGCATCCTCTTCTATGATTTTGATCATGACTTTTATCTTGCTATCCATATCTGTTCAGGTAGTAGTATATGTTCTTATTCAGCGAAAGATATCCAATAACAGCTAGATACTTGAAAGCAATCTATTCTAGCTTGTTACATAAACACAAAATCTCTTATAAACAGAAAAGAACAATGCACCATGAGTGGGTTTCCTTCTGAAGTGGCGATTACATCAATAAGCAATAGACTAAGAGAAAAGGAAAGGATTTGAGGGTCCTCAAGGGAAGAAAGATGTACAATTCGATCCATTGCTAGACTTAGCATCAAGATATTTTTGTTTCTGTTTTAATTTCTATTCAGGTTGGCTTTTGGAGATCTATATGCAAGATACAAATCGGATAGAATAGGATATATGATGAAAGGAGGAAGAAAACGCAAGACGAATGAATGAATGCATAAGAAAGGATGATAAACATTCATAGTGAAAGAAACAATCTTCCGCCGAAGCTACGCTTGATAAAGATAAACTATCTATCACATAGCTTAAGTCTCTCTTCTTTGGCTATTCTCTGTTGCGAATCAAATGATTCAAGCTTGTTAAATACACTATTGTCTAAGAATGATGTTATGGAATCTAGTTTAGGAGTTCTAAATCAGATTCAAAGTGTGCCTAAGCATCAAATCTACTGATAGTTAATTCAAACAAGAAGAAAGTCGGATCGAAATTCTTCACCTGCGAGGTTCTCCTCGAGCCACTTAGAGTTCTTAGGGCTGATATGGCTGTTCCACCACCATGAATACAAGCGCCTTGACCCCGAGTGCGAAAGTGTTGCCATGATGGAAGGCAGACTTGTGGTTTTGTTCTTAGCTACTCCACTTCAGTTTGCTCCGATTTCGAATCCGAGGAAGAAGAAAGAAGCTAAAGTGGAAGCTTGTCAGAGCCACCATCTGATGCACTTGCACAAGGAGAGCACATAACTGAACTGGCTGTGCCTGCCCAAGAATAGAGCTATGAAGTGATCACTAAATGGCAAATCAAATCACATCCGAAAACAACACAAATTCACATTCAAGGCCAGCAAACAAAGAGAAAGATAACAGAGAAGGATGAAAAGGACTTCTCTCCTACATTGAGCTGGTGAGACAGCAACCAAAACCTTAGAATGGAATCCAAACTGATAGCAATTTCACATCTCATCTCCATGAAATGGTGTTCCAATAGACATTGCACTGGAAAGACTCTTCATGGAAGTCATTGTCAAATAAGTTGACATGCTTTGAAGTGGGTGCAAATGCAATTGCTAGGGAAGTAACTGCTGTCGGAGATCTCTCTAAACTGCAGTGGATAGAAGCCAAGAAATCAAAATGACTTCTTCTTCTTCACAGGTAGGAAAACTTACACTGCCACTCTTGAAACCAAAGAAATCATCAACAGAACCAATCCATGGAGGCACAGAATAGACAACTATAACTCAAGAGGAGCAAACCATGGGAGTCGCATCATTGGCAACCTTGTGAGCACTTAGAGTAGACCATTTGTTTATGACTGCAAGATGCATACTTAGTGAAGAAAAACGACTCTTTTTTCTCCTCTCTCATCCTTTTCTCTCTCTCTCTCTCTCTCTCTCTCTCTCTCTCTCGCTGCAAGAAAGATCTCTTATCTCTCTGTTTTGTTCCTTCTCTGCCCTATTCCTTTGACTAGAACAAGAGTGAGGAGACGGTGGCATTCATTGTGGCAATTGTCACTACAGCTTGGAAAAGATTCAATCTTTTCTTTTCTTTTCTTTTTCTCTCTGATGAAAAATGCTGTTTATTAACTGTTAACCACCACCTCCACACTTGCAATTGCTCACTGCAGTCTTAGCCATGGAAGATGCATGGATTAAAAATTAAAATAGTGGAAATATAAAAAAATAAGAAGAAGAAGAGAAAGAAATGCAGTGTCCTTGCTGTCACTTGTCCTCGTTTGCTCTCATGAAATAAAGCATGCGTTGGCTCTTGACCACTGTCCAATTAAATACCCCAAAGTCCTTTCCTTTCTCTATTTTTTTTTTATCCAAAGAGAAAGAAAAGAGCTTTGCTGTTCATGCTTCTATGATCATCATGGGGGAAAAGAACATCCTTGCTAAATTTTTTAAACTACTATTTGGATGAAATATATATATGTTAACAAAGAAGTTGGTTGAGTGAGAGAGATGTCTCACTCAAGCAATTGTTGTCGGTAGCTATAATTTGTCAAATAAGTTTTTGTTTTATATTATTATTATTATTATTATTTTTAATTTTGATTTCAGGGGATGGAAACTCCATTAGGAACTACCAAACGTAAAGGCATAATTTCAAATGCAGATTAGATAGGAATAAATATGAAATAGAAGTAGTTGAGATTTACTTGAAATTCAATGGAAAGGATAGAGTATGTTGGCATTCAAAAGAAGATTTATCTAAATTTATGATGTGTAGCATAATTTATTATCGATTTGAAATGATATGATATGATCCTGATATTAAGCTTGTAAGAACTTGAGAATACCGGAGTGAATTGGCAATGATTGAAGCATTGATTTCTTAGTTCTCAAAGTTGTACCACAAACTTAAATGGCCAAAAAAGAAATACTAGTCCAAAACAGTATGAACGACTATTTATTTACTTTATTTCCTCCATTAAATTATTTTCCCTGATTCACCAGCTCTCACTGTGACATTCTACCACAAATTTCCCCCTTTTAATATAATAATAATAATAATAGTAATAATTTTTCTTTTGAGGTGAATAATCTATTCAATTATTTGAAGGTACCAAGAACAAGAAGTGGTGGATTGAACTCCATGAGGTGCACCTTCCACTTTTGGTTGGTGATCAACATTTTTTTCTCCTTTGGCAATGATAATATTCTCAATTGGGTCCAAATAATTTTTTTTTTTCTTCTTTAGTTTGAAGCAAGATTCTAAAGAACCTTTAGGCTTCTAAATTATTGGATAGCCTTTATCTACAAGGACCACTAATTTATTCATGCACTCATTTATTGACTTAAAAATTATTTTATATATATATATTTACCCTTGTAGTTTAAACAAAATAAAAATAGCTAGACAAATTGTTATTCTAAAAGTTTTATTAAAAAAATGAAAAAATAATATACAGAGGAACTACAAGGAACAAAGAATATCAGAAATTGTTGCATATTAACTGACCTTTTTGTGGTGAACTTGGAATTATTCTCCATATGCAGATCTTACACATATCGTATAATTAATTCTGTTTTTAATTTTCAGAAATTAAAATGGCTACCCTACAACAAATGAAATGGTACACTGACACACATGAAATGTTTCTTTGTCACTTGACAAGCATATCACTCTCTGTGATGTGTGCGAAGCGAGTTTCTCTGTTTGTTTTTTTTTCCTTCTTTTTTTTTTTGTTCGTGAAAAAGAAAGTGATTGTCTCGTTGCATATTTGTGCTATGAAAAAGTTAAAATTGTCGATGAGAAATGAATCAATCCATGTTTTTCTTTGAACAATATCGCTATAATAGTGTGCATGTTTGCTAGGTAGAGGTAGACTACAAAGGGGATTGATTGTGAAGACTTCATAGTTTATCAACTAGCTCGGTCTCGAGCCTTTTTTAGGCTTGTAGTGCATGGCAAGACAAATGTCTATAGGACCATTTAAGTTGTACTCGACTAAAACAAGTTTATTCATTGTTCAAGTAATAAAATTGATTAATTAGAGACTAAATCATTCAATTAGTTAGTCAACTAATATCGTAATGGTTGACTTCTAATAATTATGTTTGGTGCTCTAATTGATCTGAGATTTTCCTTTCTTATGTAAGCTTTTGGAGAGCTTTAGTGCTCCAGGCCGACTTGGCTCAGTTAGTAAGTGTATGAGAGTGAATCTTAAAATTTTAAGATTTGATTCCCAACGGAGTACCCTTTGCCCATGTACTTTCCTATATGGATTCTTGATTTACCTCCCTCCTTTTGGAAAGGTCTTAGAACACTAATTAAGGTTGTGTGAAATTTGAGGTGCTTAAAGTCTCTAAAGACTTGGACAAAGATGGAAGGTTTCAATTTAAACTTTTAATAGTTTACTCTTTCTTAGAAAATAAGAATTTATTACTAGAGAAATTGTTGTATAAGGTCAAAAATATTGAGTTTGTAAAATCTTATTGTCTAGATCGAGGAGTTCTTGTTTTTACCCATCTTGAGATAGAAAAATTAATTGAAGACCACAAAGTAGATGGGAAACCATATACAATTATGCGTTAACATTGTCGATTCCAATTTCACTTTTAACTAAATAATTGATTTTAAAATTTTAAGATGATTATACATTCATAATCATTTCATTAAAAATAATAATATTTTTTAAGGAAAAAAAAACAGTCAATTTATGAATTGAGTTATTGGACAATTATATTGGACTAGTAAAAGGCCCATAAAATCGTTCTTGGTCCATGTTATTTGAAGCCCAGATTTGAGCCTAATAAAACTCTGTCTTGAGTATAGAATTAATCCATACGAACATTATATCATGACTTTTTTTTATTCTGAAGAACAAAAAAAGATCATAGATGAAATATCCAAATTCAATCTTCAAGTTCAATCGAGCAGCTTTACTCATCGGGTTTAATTACGCGAAAGCAAAATGATTTTGCTTTGAATATTTCATCCAAATATTCCATCTTTCTTCTAACTCTGACAATACTTTTTTTTTTTTTAAAAAGTTATTATATATATATTTATCGAAAATGGTAGACTTGATCTAGTCCATAGAATCCTCCTGCATTATCGCAACACCTCAAGAGCAAGAATCTAATTCACTGTGTAGATCTAGCTAAAGCTGCTTTAGTTTTGCGCCTTCTCTTTCTCAATTATTTGCTCCTTTTGATGTGAAGAACTCCAAGAAAATGACTTGAGGGAAAGGCCAATCTCTATCAAACCGTTATGCGAGCCTAGTGCACACAAAGCTAAACGAGAAGGTCTTAAAGCTGAAAAAGAAAAGTGTTTGGAGAAGAAACTTTACTCAAGAAACTCTCCTTTGACCCTTCTTTCTCTCCCTCTCTATATGTTTACATTAACGTCTCTTCATATGCACTAATGCACCTCATGATGCAGAGGAATTAAAAAGAAAAAGAAAACTTAATATTAAAGTCATTCATATTAAACTATACTGTCACTAGAAGATGATGCTGGCAGAAGTCTCGATTGAATATTAAGTTTTGACAGCCAAATTTCACTTGCTGTTTGTGATTTAATAACATTACTGATGCATGGTTTTGCATGTGGCACCACTGTCTGTGAGAATCACAATAACATTATAGCTCTTCTCTCTTGTTCTTCGAGTAAAGATTATAAATAAAAAATAAACCTGTTTAAACTAAATACGAGGCGAAGAGGATAGCGTTTGATGTTTAGAAGGAGGAGGAGGTCGATGGAAGATCACAAGGCAGTACATTTATGGCCTACTGATTGATCAGACAGGTTGATGCGAAGGGCTATGTGCCTATGCACTTGGCAATTCTGAGGCACCTTCTCCTCAGACAATTCCCAAACTCACGTTAATTTATGGCCTTGAGGAGCTAAATCAACACACAGTGTCTCCTACCTGCTCAGTGCAGGCCAGGCAGGAGCCTGAATTCGAAGGATTCACAACCTGGTTTGTCCCCAGGACATTCATTTCCAACATTTGCAGGGACCTATGCCCCTGAAATACTGCATTCGAGCCGCAGAGGAGCCCTACAGGAACGAGGAACCTCGAGGTGGAGATGTTGTGGCAGTTGGTGCAGCAGTAGACAAGCACAGACAGCCCAACGTTCTAGGAAACACTTGACCATAGCCAAAACGCCCACGTTGGACTGCATGCAGAAGAGCGAATTAAGGTGTTCTAGACATTCTCCTTGCCATTTAATGCAAGAGACAAACCAAAAACAGGGGGGGGTGAAAAATCACATTTTTACTAACAGAGAGACTTGTTTGGGATCGATACGTTGCTACACTTTTTTTTTCTCTCGCAAAAATTTGATTTTTTTGGTTGTTCACGGAAAAACATGCTACGTCTATCTAATAATCATCCTTCTAGGATCATCAGACGAGTCTTTGTCATTTGTGTTCCTTGTTACTTTTTCTTTTTGCCATTTGATCTGCTGCTACTCTCGAAGGAACAGTGAGAAGAGAACAGAAGACTGACCGCGGGCACGATTTTGAGGGTTGCAGAAGCAGAGTCAGTCTGGAGACAGGGACTGACGAGGGGCGGGCAGCGGAATCAGATGGGTGGTTGTCTACTCGTAGTCTGCGATTTAATCTCTTTGCTCTGGTTTTGGGGGAAGCAAAAGGCCTCGGAGGAAGAAGCGGGCGGAGGAGAGAGGAGAGAGGAGAGAGAACGTCAGGTTTACGAGGGAGGATAAAGCTCCATGCTTCCGCTTTTTCTCCCCCTTCAAATTGGATGCTTTGCTGTAGCGGAGCCCGAAAACAAGGCCTGGCAATTGGGGGGAGGACGGCATTGTGCCTTCTCCCATTGCTTCCCATTCGCTGTTCTTCCCTAACTCTGCGTCCACAGTCACAGCTTTCCTCTTTCTTTGGATCCATAGGCTTAGGATCCATCTTTGTCTGTGGAAAAATCTCCACCTTCTTCGTCGAGAAAAAAGCCGGCCTTTTGCCCTCCTTCAACATCGGCATCAGCAGCGGTGTGCATGAAGAAGGACTTCTGGAACAATGAGAGATGACGGCTCGAGGAAAGACAAGGTTTTCTATTGCCGAAACGTTTGGTTTTTCATATCGTTCCCGTGTGTTTGGTCTTCGAGAGTTCTGATCTTGTTTTCTTCTATATATAATCTCGTTTGGATTGGTGAAGTCATCTTGGTCGAAAACGGTACGAAAATGGTTCGGCGCCAAGAACAAACCTCAGCACTTCCATGCCGATGATGATGCGTTTGGAAGAGGTAAGCCTCTTTTCCTCCATTAAAGAAAAAGAAAAAGCTCACGGCAATCGCATCCTGTTCTTGTTGCTATTCTGTTCTTTCCTCCATTAACGATTCTGATCTTTCATCAGAAGGTGATGGGAAATGGAGGGCCAATTCAGCAGGCATGGAGACAAGCACAGTGAAGAAAAGCAGAAGAGGTAAATCTAATGTCGATATCTCTCTTGTTCAGAACTCTTGACCCCAAACCAGAAAGTCATGTCCTTCTCGATTCTCAGAGAGACAGTTCAAGAGGAACTCAGATGCTGACACAGCTCAAGTTGCAGAAGTTCAGGATTACAAGTAGTCAATTCTTTTGCCCCTCGCAACATTTTGCTTTCTGGTTTTTAGCATGACGAGCGATTCTAATATCTTTTTTATGTGATTCTTGGTTCATAGAGTTTTTGTATCGACATGGAACGTCGGCGGCAAGTCCCCAACGAAGACTCTGAATCTTGAGGAATGGATCCATACATCAGCTCCTGCAGACATTTATGTTTTGGGGTTGGTTCTGCACTTCACTCAGCTAAATTTTGAGATGCCGAAGTAACATTTTACGTAGTTCCTTTTTCTCTTTTCAGATTTCAAGAGATTGTTCCTCTCAATGCCGGCAACGTTCTCGGTTCAGAAGACAACATTCCGGCGAAGAAATGGCTGGCACTGATCAGAAAGACATTGAACACTCCTCCAGGCGCAGGTGGTTCTTGTGGCAGCTACCGTTTACCGTCTCCGATTCCGAATCCACTGGTCGAGCTCGATGCTGATTTTGAGGGATCCTCGACAAGGAACATGAATTCATCATTCTTCCATCGACCGTCGTTCCGTTCCATGAGTCGTAGTTTGAGAATGGGCGACGATATCGCAGTAATGCAGCCATGTTTGGATCGAAGGTACAGCGTTTGTGACCGGATGAGCATCAAGAGCATGCCGAGCAACTTCGATCCCAGTTTCAGTTATGGAGGCTCACCTTACGATGAGATGGGCAGGGGAGGAGGATCACCTTATGCTGGTCTTTTCTCACCAATGTCATACGCTTATGGAGCTCCACAGTATTTGGAAGAAACCGATACATCCACATCGGTTAACTCTAGGTGCTTGTTTCGATAGTTCCATTGATTTGCTTCTTCATCAGGCTAGAAATCTCTCTCTCTCTCTCTCTCTCTCTCTCTCTCTCATAAGAAATCTTAATTCCTATGT
Source organism: Wurfbainia villosa (assembly GCA_025175895.1). Classification (NCBI taxonomy): domain Eukaryota; kingdom Viridiplantae; phylum Streptophyta; class Magnoliopsida; order Zingiberales; family Zingiberaceae; genus Wurfbainia; species Wurfbainia villosa. The sequence goes on along the minus strand of JAKLTH010000267.1, from coordinate 827,256 downwards.
TGCAGTTCTAGATACTGCTTAGTTGCAAGTAAGCAGATGGTTGGCATATTCTTGACAATTTGGGTTCGAAGTGAAATTCGAAGCGACATAACGAACTTGAAGGTCTCTTGTGTCGGAAGAGGACTAATGGGTTATCTCGGAAACAAGGTCAGCATCTTGTCTCTTGCATTATTTTCCCTTTTGCAATCGTCCATAGTCTTATTGTGAGACTTTCTCGAGCAAACTGTAGGGTTCAATAGCAATCAGCATGTGTTTGCATCGAACAAGCTTTTGCTTCGTCTGTAGTCATCTAACTTCAGGAGAGAAAGAAGGGGATGAATTGCGGAGGAACTCAGATGCAATTGAGATATTGAGGAAAACAAAGTTTCCTCGAGTGCACAAAGTATTCGACGACAAGTCTCCCGAAACAATTCTTGATCACGAGTAGGGACTAACTAATCTTCTATATTGCTCTAAATGTGGCCAGAAAGGAGTGAATTGTTGATAGTTTCCTCTCGTTATCGTTCTTATTTCAGTCGCATCATATGGCTCGGCGACTTGAACTATCGTATCGCTCTTTCGTATCGGTCGGCGAAAGCTCTAGTCGAGATGCACGACTGGAGAGCTTTGTTGGAAAGGGATCAGGTATAAGGCCATTCCTTCAAGTTGTTGCTTAACTATCTTAGAGTTGCTTTGAACATAATAGAAATTGCAATTTCAGTATTACAAATGCGATGCTTTTGTAGATTAATTCTCCCCGAGAGATCACAAGAACTCCTTGTGAACTACTACTAGTTAAAGCCATGAATCTTCTATATATGCTTTATGTTTCCTCAGGCTTCTAGTGCTAGCCCAAACTCAATGCTTTTTCGTGAAAAAAAAAAACAGCTTCGAATAGAGCAACGATGTGGCCGTGTTTTCCAAGGATGGAAAGAAGGCAGGATATCCTTTCCTCCCACCTACAAATATTCAAACAACTCCGACCGGTATGCCGGCGAAGACGCACAACGCAAAGAGAAAAGGCGAACACCTGCATGGTAAAGGAGCTATAGTTCTTCTCTAGCATAGCTTTCTCAAATTGCAATCTTAAGCTGATCGAGATCTTTGTCCAATTCGGTTACCAATATAGGTGCGATCGCATTTTGTGGCATGGACGAGGTCTCACTCAGCTAGCATATTTACATGGCGAGTCGAGATTTTCCGACCATAGACCGGTGCATAGCGTTTTCACTGCGGAGGTCGAGATAGTCAACCGTAATAGATTCAAAAGCACGAGCTCTAGCTCTCGGGTGGAGGTGGAAGAACTGTTGCCGTACTCTCATGGTTTCACAGAAACTTACTATTAATTCATTGGCACAAACCGCAAATCGAGGTCCCAAACAATGCACAAATCATAGAAGAATCACTCGGTATCGTGATCACTGTACTGCACTAAATGGCATGTTTTTGTTTAAATTTCTCAACTGAATGTTTCTCCTTTTTCAGGAAAGCAGCAAGGGATTCAAGCCATTTCTTACTGACTGCAATGTGGGTGAGTTTTTGTCCTCTCCACTTGATCTTGTTCCATAAAACTGGCAAAGCAGTATTTTGCTTGCTGACTGCCAGGAAAGATACAAGAGGCAAGTTCCAGACTTCCACTAGAGAATTTTGCTGGCCATTAACGGCACAAGATAACCAGATATGTTCCTTTTTCAAAAAGCAAGATCGCTCGCAGGCAAGTCACTTCGCAGTTCCATTGAGTTGATCAAGGAAGATGCCCCGATAAAAGCAACCACTGGTGCCTTTCCCAAGAACTGCCAAGTGGGTTTGTCAGTGCAGTTTAATCTTTGATGTCTGAGAAAGAGTGCAGGAATATGATTTCCGATAAAGAACGAGAGGATTGAGACAATTCATTGTGGGCAGAGAGTTCTTTCTGTTGAATATACTGAAGAAAGGCGGTCAGTTCTGAGTAGACTCATTGCCACTGTCACAAAGAATTAGCAGTTGATGATTTGGTGGATAGTTTTCTTGTGCCTTTTCTTGGAAACTGGAAACTGGAAAACGGATGAAGACGAAGATAGCAGATCTGGTTGGGGGGCCTTGCAGACATGAGCTAAGGGGACCTTAAAATTGGTCTGAGGGAATTGGATATCTGAATATTCAATGTGAGTGAAGGTCAAAAGGAATGGAGTATCTGAATATTTAGCTTTTGTGTAGATTGAGGTCAACATTCAGCCTCATTTTGGCAAAGATTCCAAGTAATCTGAGGCTCTGTTCATTAAATTCTGGGGAGGTCAAAGGCAAAGCTGAGTCTGTCTCACAGCTTGATCCATACATACAACTAGGCTGAAGGTTTTTTTTTTTTTTTTTGCTTAAATTGTTGGCAGTTTTGATTGCAAGTTTGGTCAAGGCACTGTATGTTAAATTGTTAAAAAAATATATCAAAAATCACAAAAAAAAAAAAAGATGTAATGTTTTTTTATCAAAATTATTATAAGAATTTAAACAACTATTCTAAATTCACAAACAACTAAATGATTTTTTTTTAAAAAAAAAAGTTTATAGGCTAGAAAAGTATTTCCAGCTTCTAGATATAATATGAAAATAGAGAACACAAAATCAGCCACGTAGAAAGAACAGAAGTCGACTGAAACCTTTCGCATGCACAGAGGAACGACGTAGAGGACGACGAAAGCAGACGCAGCTAGCTACTCCTGCTCCCATGCAAATCGATCCTCGTGGCCATGCAAACGAAGGAGTTCATCATTTTTTAAAAAAAACAAACCATTTGCCACTTATATGTTACATCTTGATGGCCCTAAGCTACGTACTCTGAGGCTTTGAATATTTCATCCACATGTGCCCCGGGCACATACACCACGCCGGTGAGAGAGCTCCGCGTTCGCCCGTAGAACAAGTACACGACGATCCCCAGCAGCAGCCACAGCGAAACACGGAGCCATGTGCCAGAACTAGCATCCAAAGACAATCAAACATGGCGGCAGAGCGAGATCATTAACTAGGAAGAGATCGTCGGCGAGCATAGCCTTACCTGAGATTCACCAACAGATACGCGTTGACGAGGATGCAGCAAACGGGAAGAAACGGAACGAAGGGGCAAATGAAACCTGAAGAGGCCCAGCGTCCACGGTCATCATCGAACTAGTGTAACTTATCGGAACGCAGAGGACGGCGTACCTCCGGCGTGCCCGAAGCTGTGGCGAGCATCGTCTTGGCCAATCCAGTAAAGCACAAACAAACCGGACAGAAGAAGCAAGCCACCGGCTGAGCATGCAGCGTAGCGTAGGAGACTATTAAGACACATGATCGGAAGCTCGTTAATTAGGAGCTACTAGAGGATGAATAACTGAGCGAGATAAGCTTATGCATAGTTCATGCATATATTGGCAGATTTCAAACACGGTCATTTCATGATCATTGATCGACCACAGGCCACACATGATTTCACCAGGACTACCAAGAGATGCATGAAGCTGAACGGGATTCATCATTAGTAACTAATAACTTACTCAGGCAAGAACGAGTAAGAAGCTGATATAGCGAGGATAAACACTCCGGCACAGACAAATGCTATGCTCCAAGCTGCTTTCTGCCGCCGAGCTTGTTCGTTCAAATTCTCTGCAAGATATCAACTGAGATGAGAGACATAAATCATTATAACTTATACATAGGACTCCCATGTAATAACTTGCTAGATCGTCGATGACGAACTAAAACTATACGGCACTCAACTATCAACTCCTTAACACTTACGACGATAGGCGTCCAGCTTGTTATGCAAAATACAAAAAAGGATGATGCTACTACATCAAACTCACAGCCTCCCCACGAGGAGAATGAAAAGCAGAAAATGTTGATCCTGAGAGAAAAGTTTGCCTTGATAATAAGCTTATAAGGATAAAACTGTATTATATTGGTTAGTAGAGAACCATATCTTGGACTCCCATATTACACCTACTGACTAAATATCACATATTTGAGTAAACCTTTACCCGATGACACTCACATAACGAAACAATGGCAGCAACTAATACACACAAGAAATGCAAATGTTGTTTGTTTACTAAACATAAGTTGCATAATCATGAATAAGTAAATATGTGCAGTCGAATTAAATACTGACATATGACATTGACAATTAGTGATCGATCAAGAAGTTTATAGCTCTGAGATTTTATAGATTTTGAGTCATCATTACCTTTATTAGTTTCCTTCACGATCAGAGGATAATCAAATGAGTCCTTAGAAATAGCTTCAGATATGCCATCACCTTGGTCATGGTCGCTGCAGATAATTTCAGAAGAACCTGCCTTTTCCCCACTATTTTGAGAACTTTGGCAAAATGAAACTGAATCAATCGATTCCTGTAGAGATGATGGCAGAGGAACCTCACTTGGAGGAACATATCTCAGTATCAAGATTGAAACTGCAACTATGGTGAATGCAAGAAGTGTGCCGACACTGACCTATGCATTACAAAATGCAATGTGATTAGCAGTAGTTCTATGACCTCATTCGAAGATGTAACCTAGTAATCATACTTCAGTTTCTTTGATTTATTTTCTCAGAATCAATAGAGGGTAAAAAGGTTTGCACAACTAGTAAAGAACATAGGACAGCCTAAAGTTATATACCATTCCAGCTAATTGCGAAACATCCATAAAAAATGCTAGGGATGCTGCAAAGACCCCAGTTACAATTGTGCTCTTCACTGGAACTTTTGTGTGCTCATTTACATCAGAGAAAAATGATGGCAACAATCCATCTCTAGCCATTGCCATTAGTATTCTAGGCTGGCAAAAAAAAAAAACAGAATTCTTAATACATCGAAAACCATGACTAGTTACAGAGTTACTTGGCCACAGCCAATTCAAACAATAAGAAAATATTTTTATTGAAGATTAGATGAACAGAAATTGCGATTGTTGCTAAAGTTTTCAAACAAATATATTTGGTATGACAAAGAGTGTGAGGGATGGCCAAAATACCAATGAAACTAGTCTGGCTTAGTGCTGTCTATTCCAAGACCTCATCTAGAAGCTGCTCATAATGTGGATAGCACAAGTTGTTATAAGAAAGCATGCAAGAGTATCTTGGTTTGTGTTGATTACCACTATTATATGCTAGAAGTGGCAATAAGGTTTCCAACTATTGCAAGCTAAGAAAATGCAATTGCATAACCAACTCAAAGCCAATTCTTCACCTGTTGTCAAAAGATCCTACTTATCTTGCTAGAAAAAAGTATATATTTATATAATGTAAAATCATGTGTTTGATCATTTCTGTGTCCATTCTCGTCGAGCATTGGTGTAGGCTAGAATGCTCATTTATACATGTTTGGAGCAACTGCTTACAGAAATGATATTGTATCAACCAGTTTTGCTTTGGAGTCTTTGCATCAGTGTAGCATGCCAAACAAGTAAATTAGGAAATTCTGCTAAAAGACAAAAAGTTATCAGGACTCCACTTATTTTGCACCTGCGGGAGAATTGAACCCATCAAAGCTGAGCAAAGTGCAAGACAAGCACCTGATGTGATTATGTACCTGATTATCAACAAGTTAAAAAAAAAACTCGTGGAAGGAAGGAGGAGAATATTACAGAAATGACTATACGGGAGACGCATAGGTAAGCAACTTACACTGCCCAGTTAACGCCATTCCTTGCAAATGCAGACGATATTGGAGTGTCAGGGTCCATAGCAAAATATGGAACCAAGCCAACTACAACCACAGAGACCATCATATACAAGGAACAACATATAGTCAAAGCAGTTGCTATACCTAAAGGCAAGTCTCTTTGAGGATTCTTAACCTGCAACAAGCCATTTTTCTTAGAGAAGCAAATGTGCTAATAAGGAAAGAAGAAAACAACAATTACACCCATTTCAATATCCTTATAAACACGATGAACAATTAAGCATCATGTGCATGAGGATCACCAAAAGCAAAATAAATAAATCTAACCTCCTCAGCGGTGCTGGCAACAGAATCAAATCCTATGAATGCAAAGAAGACAGTCGCTGAACCAGCAAGCACTCCATTTACACCATAAGGGAAATATCTGAAATTTTACATTACACAATAAGGACAAGAATTAATTAAAATCTTTGAATGGAATGTTTAGTCATAGATTACCCGCCAGTTACAGTATATCCAACCCATCCAGTCTGAAAGCCGATACATCCACCAGCAATGATGACAAATAACAGGACACAGACATTTAGAGTAGTGATAATTCCTTGTACGAATGTGCTCTGCATGATAAACCATCAAAAGTTAAGAACCTAGCAAGCAAACTGCATAAGATTAGCATCAAAAGCCTTGCTGTTAGTAGCATACCTCCTTTATTCCTAGGCATAGTAAGATAGTCACAATCAGCACTAGAGAGGCAGCACAGGGATCAACCACAATATCGGTTCCTGGTATCTGAACACGTGCCAAAAATGAAGGCAGACTATCTTTTCCTCCAAAAACTAATGCCTGAAATCAATATTGTAAAGAGAACCAACAGTCAAGTTATTTTTTTGACATCATCATCATTTCTCCAAGAATTTCAGCCGTTAAACATATTAATGTATTGTTTATATTTGTTAAAACTTAAAAGAATGCATTCAGCAAAGTTGAGAGAAAACACACAGAAACTCCTGCTAATAATTTTCCATATTGATGATGACCTAGTGATTCCAACAATCAATTTGGCTTCATAAACAAAAGCACAACTTTAAATGGCTTTTGTTGAACATTACATGTTATTTAATGAGTAAGACCACTAACAAAAGAATATAGAGACAAGACAAGGAATTTGCATATGATGTTGAAAAAATATCAGTATGACAAAACAATGTCATAATGTGGATACAAGTCTCAAGTGATAGAGTTACTTGAAGTGTAACAAAAGAATTCCTGATAATACTAACCTTTCATCAAATTCTAGTTGTTTTGTATTGGCGTAGATTATCCTACCAACCATATTCAAGATCAACTTCCATGGTATCAATGAACATTGAGAGGGCTAAATAGATTGAAATTCAAAGATAATCATGGATGCTTGAGTTATAGAGAAAACATTTAGAAAGTATAGTTTTTAAGTAAAATTAAACCTCATTATATACGAATTTTTCAATAATAAGAATTGAGAGTAGTAAAGATGCATGACAATAAAATTAGTGTTCAGTTCTAGATATCTAGGACCTATTGTTCAACAAGGAGATGTAGAGATCAGGATATGCTGATGAAGATATCATTAAGAGGATAAAAAGGATAGTTAGTTGAAATGGAGGGAGCTATTAAAGTCTTGTGTCATCGTCGTGTGCTCCTTAAGTTAAAAGAAAAATTATGGATTGTTGTTTAATTGATCATACTTTATGGATAAAAATGTTGGGCAGCTACAAAATAGCATGTGTAAAAAAGGTTGATATAGCAACGATCAAATCGTTAAAATGGATATGTGAGCCTCCTAGAACAGATAAAGACAATACCATAGCTATCCAAAAACAATTAATGTAGCTTAGATGAAAACATGAGAGAAAATAGATTAAAATCGCATGTCATGTTTAATATTGACCAAAAAAATTTCATGAGTTAGAATAACACAATCAGAATTGGTAAGTGGTAAAAGAAAATCAAGTAAAACACTCAATTAATGTAATTAAAATGCTTTAAGAAAATTGAAGACTAATAACAATATACTCCCACGTTTGTTTTGATGAGGTAATTAGACAGATATATGTGGTTAGACCCAAAGAATTAGGGCTAATATGGTCCGATGATAATGGGAACAATATACATCATCATCAACACTTACTGGAGATGTTCAAAGAACCATGCTTTCTTTACTGATTCAGGAATGACATATTCGCTCTAGGAGGGCTAATCGATTTCTCTCTTTTTTTTTAAAAAAAAAATAACAGTTAAGAAACAAAACAATTGGGCTTCCAGAATTGGAACCAAAGAATAAGTCAAGAAGTCACCCCCAAATATAAAATGTGAAATCTTAACAAACAACAGAATTTGCTGGACAGTATTAGTATATATATTGACTATGGAAGAACTTGTTGGTCATCAGAGTATCAAAACATCTTTGCATCTTAATGAATGAGCAATAAAGTGTAGCATAATGTTCTAAGATATAAGCACAAAAGAATTGACAAGTACAAACTCAAGTATGATTTTAGAGGAATATTGTATATTTTACAAATGGCACATATGTCATTATAAATGAGTAAACAATCAACTTGGACAAAAAGCTCCAGGTAATGGAAACTCACTAACCAAGTTTGGAGATATGCCACGTGCAACAGCTGATCCACCAATTGTATACTCAAGAATTAAAGCCCAGCCAATAATCCAAGCAGCCCTGACAAGAAAGATAACAAACATAAATTACCAACTAGCTTATGTCTGATAAATTAATTAATCAACATCATTCTACAATCATAATCTTGTAATAACAGAACTAGTTTAACTAAAATATCTTGCAATGATTCTTTCAGTTATAATAAAATTTTGATTTTGCTATTGTAAAGAATTAAATAATTACCCTTCTCCAACACAAATGTATGAATAATGGTAGGCACTTCCTGCAGATGGGCAACGACTTGAAAGTTCTGCATAGCAGAAAGCTGAAAGAGCAGCTGCTATCCCAGCTATCAGAAAGGAGATGGTGAGAGCTGGTCCTGAATGTTCCCTGGCAGCAGTGCCAACAAGAACATAGACTCCAGCACCTATAGTTGTACCAACACCTGTATAAATAGGAAGAAGAACAATTATGGCATCAAAATCTAAGAATCTTTGTTATGAGATTCAAAATAATGGCATGGGTAGTATACCAAGTTGATCAAAAGTCTAGTCAACAGGGAACCAACAAGACGAATAATAATAACAGGGGGGAAACGGCAATTTATCAAATTAGCTACAAATCCAAGAAAAGTAGGCAACCAACCAGACATCTAACGTGTGAAACTAAATTAGAAGTCGAGCAAAAAAAGCAGTGCAAAACCCCTTATTACTCGCATAACATGGAGAACAAAATTCACGCTAGAAAACAAACAGAGTATATAGTTGTGTGTCAGCCATCAACTTCACTTAAAAGGAAACGCGGCGATGATAAGTATACACTAGATAAGGAGGACACTGCATCGGTTGAAGAATTTAGCGACTGCAGGAAATACGACCAATTTTGTAACCTTCCAAGGAAATCAAAAACTAAACGACTAAAACCATCAAAACTATCATTTGTTAGGGCAAAAAGGAAGCAGAGTAACTTATTATTCGCGATGGAGGGGAAAACGTAGAAATCCAACTGCAAAAAACGGCCTTAGACTAGAAGCACAAAACAATAAAAAGCACAGGAAGGACAAAAAGAATGGATTCTTACCTATGACCACCAGCTGCGGAACCGACAACGCCTTGGCGAGCTGGTGTCTTCCGCCCGTCCGATTAGAGTCTACCTGCTTCCGCCTCGTCAGGAAGCGGAACCCCTCCCCGGCGCCCGCTCTCTCCTCCGCTGCCCCGTCCCTGAATCCCATCGCAAGCTCGCAAACGATTGCGAAAAGCACAATATTTAGTGATCGAGATCAAACTGTTCGCCCCAACAAAGATTGGAACTTTGTTGTGCCCCCTGGCAGAAGGAAGGAGGAAGATAGAGAGGAGACCAGGAGGAGAAATCGAACTCCTCTCCCTAACTTGTTGATCCTTCCTTTCTTTTCTCTTCTTCCGACCGCCTCCGTGCCAGGCGTGCTTCGCTCCGACGTTCTTGCACTCGTCCAAAGAACGAGTTTATTAATCTTACTTGCAATTCAAGACGAACAACGCCGCATCAGTGCCGTCCAGATTGATGGAACTTGGTGGTTATAGTCCACGTACACCGGATGAACAAGTAGACTTGCAATGACACTTGAAGGGGATCGGAAAATAATGGAACAGTCGACGACAGCAGACTTTCCCAATCCAACTCGTTCGATACGTGAATCGATGGGTCCCACTTGTCGTATCCAGTTGCCTTTCTCCAGCTGGAAAGAGGGTCGGCGGTTAGTCCACTGGCAAAGAAGAGACCGCCGGCGGATGGGCAATTGCCATGAAAATGCTCATACTTCTATTATTTTTTTTCCCACCATTGAGCCCCTTATTTCATAAATTATTTGTGTATGGCCTTTTAAATATCCATAATTAAATTTCTAGCTTAAGGAAAATCAGTATTAATATTTTTACGAATAGTAAAAAACGTATTAATATTTATATAGATGTTTACTAGGTATTCATTGATGAGTTCTGTAGAATAATATTTTCGTATATATAATAGAGATGTTCAAGGGTTCTCGTGCCCATGGGCCGCCGACAATAGATCGATGGGTGCGACCAAATCGTGACCGTGCAATCATGTCAAAATTCGACCCGATCGCGACCGCGATTGAATCGGATTCCTATCGAATTTCGACTGAACATCGACCACAATGACGAGTTCATGCGAAGAAGAATCATTGTGTATTTTTCATTATTGTGTGTTACACACGAGTTGTATACTGCACAGTGTATATATATATTCATTGCGACGAATATTTGTGCCCTGGTAGGCCCCTAAGCAAATATAATAATAAGGAATGCATAATAGTTTTATCGGCAATTTACCAAACACAGCTCCTAAAGTTCGGAATTGCCCAAAAAGCGCAGCATGGTTTCAGATTTACCAAATCACACACTTAATTCCCCTTTTACCCCTCCCGCTAAACAGATCTGCAATTTAATGATGAGAGAGAATTTTCATGCATCCGAGTCACTACTGAAAATTCCGAACCATCTAAACGTGGTGCTGGAAATTCAAATCCCAGCACCACTTTTTTTTTATCTGATTTCTAATTTATATCGGTCTGATTTCTGAAATATTGATGTGAATACCTTATAAAACCTCGAATATCAAAAATTTTGGCCACGGATACACAGAGGGACACTACTCAAACTCAATGGACTTGGATTGGATCGAAAAAGAGGTGAATAAGACCATCAATGAGTTTTGACCGAAACCCATTGATGGACTTAGAGGAGTCCGAATTTCGAAATCTTGACATAGACTGAAAGATCTTACAACATGGATTTTTGATATGTCGAGAAAACTTAGTTTTAATCCTTTTATCTTCCAATTTTAACTTGTGTCGAAAAAAAAGATGGTACTGAAAGTTGAGAAATTGATGAAAGATGGTGGTAGTGGTGCTGGAATTCGCAATTCCAGCACCACAGTGGTGATGAATATATTTTTCAGCACCATAGTTCAATTATAATATGTCACGTTGTTGGTATCATATCATTTGCAGTAACATTTGCGTCTTCTTCCTGTTATCAATCAATATTTTTCATGAGGTATGTTCCTTTTTCTTTTCTTTTTTTTTTTTTTGCTGCATCTGCAGTAGACAATGTCGACGACCTTCAAGCGTCGTGCGAGCTCGTTGGAAAGTAAGATGTTAGCTAACTTGGACTGGCCATAAGCCATCATATCATTATATCTGAATAACAAGATGACACCAACAATTATTGTTACCAAGAACATCCTTTTTTATTTTTGCTAAACTGATAATATAGTAACTTACGCTTTCTTGTCATTGGGTTTGTCGAACTTGATTCCTTCTCTGTAAGGGCCAACGTGAGCGACAGAGGATAGATTCACGATATGACCCTCAATTCCTGTCTTCTCCACAGTGGTTTTCAGTTTATAACTGAACCGTGACGCTAAAAAATATATTCATCACCACCATGCAGAAATTGGAATTTTGACAGCAGGCCGAGATGAAATTTCTAGCACCACGTGGTGGTGCAGGATCCCAACACATCATGTGGTCTTTGGGAATTCCAATCTCAACACACGTAGTCGAAATTTAATTCCAAAGATGATGCGCTATTGAATTGCAATTCCACCACTACCATCATCTTCCACCAATTTCTCAACTTCCAGTACCATCTTTTTTTTCGACACAAGTTAAAATTGGGAGATAGGAGGATTAAAACTAAGTTTTCTCGACATATCAAAAATTCATGTTGTAAGATCTTTCAGTCTATGTCAAGATTTTGAAATTTGGACTCCTCTAAGTCCATGAATGAGTTTCGGTCAAAACCCATTGATGATCTTATTCATCTCTTTTTCGATCAAATTCAAGTCCATTGAGTTTGAGTAGTGTCCCTCTGTGTATCTGTAACCAAAATTTTTGATATTCGAGGTTTTATTAGGTATTCACAGTAATATTTCAGAAATCAGACCGATATAAATTAGAAATCAGATAAAAAAAAGGTGGTGCTGAGATTTGAATTCCCAGCACCATGTTTAGATGGTTCGGAATTTCCGGCTCGGATGTATGAAAATTCTCTCTCATCATTAAATTACAGATCTGTTTGGCGGGAGGGGTAAAAGGGGAATTAGGTGTGCGATTTGGTAAATCTGAAACCATGCTGCGCTTTTTGGGCAATTCCGAACTTTAGGAGCTGTGTGTGATAAATTGCCGATAATTCTACTCATTCCCATCGCTTAACATTGCCATTGAACGTATTGTATATTTTTTATTGTTGTGCGAATCGTGGATCGAACGGTAGAGATGGAACGTTGCACACGAACACTATATATATATATATATATACCGTCTGATCATCGTGATTGAGAAATGCGCAATTTCTGCATCAACGACTCTTCTTCATTGGCGAGCACTATAGTCAATACCTGAACCCATCGAGGTCGCCACCTCTTGTTCGAGCGATCAAATCATGATCGGATTCCGATAGAAAAATGATCGAATTGTGGTCGTTGGCAGTCACAATTCAATTGAATTCTGACTGCGATCCAATCGGAATCCGACCTTGGTCTGGTCGGCACCGGAGTTTGATCGGATTGCGATGGAATTCCGATTGAATCATTATCAGAATCGATCGTGATTATGACAGCCAATGCCACGACCACGATTTAGTCGAAATTTGATCGGAATCCGGTGTCGACTGGATTGCAATCGAAATCTAGTCATCCGTCAACGATTCCATCTATCAGTGCTCAAGTGGGAAGGAGTCGCAGCGATATTATCGTGCATTATATATATATATATATATATGGGTGAGCACTATAATCTAATTCTTGAACTCTAAGAGATTGAACAATAGATAATAAATGTGCTCACAGATAAATTATATAGGATATTATTCTTATATGTATATAACACCCCTGTGAGTACTTTTATTATCCACCGTCCAATCCTTCAGGATTTAGAAATTTAACTATAATACTAATTTGATCAGACGATAGATAAAAAAAGTACTCATGTATGTATTGTGTAACATAATATTTTTCTCTTTATATATAATAGATGATGAATAATAAAGATGTTCACGGATTAATTGGGTAAGAGGTTATTTTTCGGTGGACATATTTTATTCAAATTATCCCATATAATTTTAATTCTATGATTATCAAGTAATCAAATAATCAATATTAATATATATATATATATAAAATTCCATTTGTTAGATAATAATTTCGAAATAAAAAAATTGTTAGTCTTTCACAATAATATATTTTTGAATTACGTAATATAATTTTAAATACATAGTAATTATTTGTATCAAACACACTCTTTGAGCATTGATAAAATGGTCGTGGTTTTGGATCCCAATATCCTCCAGGTCAATCCCGACTGTGGGCCCAAGATGCACATGTCAAGTCTATTCCTACCAAAGCTTGACGCTCTCCATTAGCCATTAAAATACTAAGGGAATGTCTGATAGATGAAAAAAAAATTATTTTTCGTTTTTATTTTTTGAAAAAATGAGAAAATATTTTTGATTGATATTTTTTATTTTCGTTTTTCAAAAAATAAAAGAATATTTTTTAGAAAATAAAAAAAAAAAAAAATTATTTTCTGTTCCATTTCCATTTTTCAAAAAAATAAATGAGTATTTTTTGAAAAATTGAAAAATATAAAAAAAATTATTTTTTATTTTCTGAAAAAAAAAACAAAAATAAAAAATAAAAAATTCTTCACGAATAAAACAACGGTCCCTAAATTTTATTCTCTGTAAAATCATAATCAATAGGAAAAATACTTTATTTGTCAGGTCTATTCTATTTATCCGTTAGTAGGAAATTTTTAATTTTATAACATGAAAATAATCATGTGCTATTTTTATTTAATAACAGATAATTATGCTCCTTAAATCCGAGTAATTAAAAAATAAATAAATTTGGTTTTCTCAATTAAAAATAAAAAATATATTTAAAAAAGTTTTGCAAATTTAAAAAGTCAACTTTTAATTTTTTTAAGAAAATATTTAATTTAGAAAAGAGTTAAAGGCAACAAGACACCGTGGGTGCGTTTGGTTCAAGAAATCATATATAATCTTAGTTATGTGATTATCAGAGAATAAAACATAACTTTGGAATAAAGTATAATCTTAGATAAAAACTTTGTTTGATTGGAGGTTTTAATATATAACTTAGTTTAATATTTTACTAAATTATCCTTTGTCTTTCTTTCAATCGATTCGCAATAATGAAATATTAATAGCGATGGCGTCAGCCGGGCGACGGCCGATGTGATGCCGTCGGTTGGCAGTGGCCCAGCGGCGGCGGCAGCAACGGCAACCAGGCGGCGTGATCGGCGGCAGCGGCAACGATCAGCGGCGAAGCGATGGATCGGCGGCGGCGGCGGTCAGCGGCGAGTCGGTAAGCGTGGCCCGGTCGGCGGCAGCGGCGATGGTCAGCGGCGAAGCGATGCGATCGCGGCGAAGCGGCGATCAGCGGCAGCCCGATCGGTGGCGGCGGCAGCGGTCGGCGGCGAGCGGCAACGGTCGGCGGCAAGCGATCGATCGGCGGCAAGCGGCGTCAGCGGCAGCGATAGCGGTCAGCGGCGGCGGTGGTAAAGCGGCCCGGTCGGCGGCGAGCGGCAACAGTCAGCGGCAAGCGATAGCGGTCGGCGGCGAAGCGGCCCGGCGTGGCGGCAGCGGCAGATCAGCGGCGAAGCCCAGCAGCGGCAAGCGGCCAGCGTCAGCGGCAGGCGGCAACGATCGGCGGCGCGATAGCGGTCAGCGGCGAAGCGGCGATCAGCGCAAGCGGCAGCAGCGGCAAGCGGCAGCGGTCAGCGGCAAGCCCGTGTCAGCGGCGAAGCGGCAATGATCAGCGGCGAAGCGGCGATCGGCGATGGCGTGGCCCGATCGGTGGCGAAGCGGCGAGCGGCAACGATCGGCAACAGCGCGGCAGTCAGCGATAAGCGTGGCCCGGTCGGTGGCGAAGCGGCAGGCGGCCAGCGGTCGGCGGCAACCAGCGGCGGCCCGATGGCGGCAAGCGGCATGGCCCGGTCGGCGGCAAGCGGCGGCGGTCAGCGATCGGCGGCAAGCGGCCAGCGGCGAAGCGGCGAAGCGGCAGCGGCGAAGCGGCGGCGGCGATAAGCGGTAACCGGCAGGCGGCGGCAACAAGCCGGCAGCGATAGCCCGGCGATGGCGCGACGGTCGTGGCGAAGCAGCAGTGGCGGCGAAGCGGCGGCGGCAGCAGCGAGCAACAGCGGCAGCAGCCCGGTGGCCAAAGACGGCGGCGGCGGCAAAAGGCGGCGGCCAAACGACCACCGACGACCGACGACAAATCGATTGAGTTTTGACAAATTGTCATTTAATATATTGCTTGGGGTAATATTGGAAAAAAGTTTCTTTAACTCCGGGAATCAACAAAAACCTTGGTTCTCTAAGGTTTTCCGATTCCCCCTAAAAAGGTTTTTGTTCATAACTTAGTAATGATCAATTACTAGGTAATTATTTATAACCTAAACTAAACAAGATTTTTGTTGATAACCTAACAAGGTTATCAACAAAAATCCCCAATCAAAAACGGGTAATTATGCCAAATAATCCAATCCAAGTGAATTTGATACAACTGAAGTTGTAATAAAAGGTCGGATAATACCCCCAGGAGAGAAGCAGAAAAAAAAATAATACAATTTTTTTTAAAATAGTATTTGAGGATAAATTTCGAAAAAATTTATAAATACGATCCTCTTACAAGAGTTTATTGATAGAGTAAGATTTTAAAGTTGAATAATTTTTCAAAGATAATGCAATTATAGAATTCCATTTGGACCATTAAATCACGAGTATTTTCTTAATATATTCAAATGATTAGCGTGGATTCGCAGAAATTTGGATTTTTTCCGATTTAATTATCGAAAAGATATTCTACGAGATTATGACATCGAATTGATCATTTTCGAAGTGCTAATAAAAAAAATTAAGATAATTATATTTCGAATAAAATATTTTAAAAGAGTGTGAATAAAAGGTGTAATAAAAACCTTAGCCGTCCTCTCTACTCACTTCCGGTTTAGGCTTGATCGTTTGATACTTTGATCCCGTGGAAGGACTCTTCCAACTCCATCTCGTCCCATCAGCTCCCTTCCTCCGCCGGCGATCCTCCGCCGCGGATTAGATCCGTACCTCCTGCTGCAGCGACCACCCTCCCATGACTATGATGACGCCGCCCCCTATCGAAGTATGGTTCTCCAACAACCCCCGTTCTGTCTCCTCATTCGTCACCCTAGTTATTGGTTAGTTAGCTCAGGGAAGGTGTAGGTTTTCCCTGCCGATCTCGCTCGCTCCAGGGCAATTCTCATCGGTTCTAGGGTCCGAAGTGGGGCGCGGCCTACCCCTCAATCGGATCGAATTGGATCTCCATCGAACCCTTCATGAGTCTGCTAGGGCGTTTTTCTTTTTGTCGAAGCTGGGTGGTTGTTGGTGGATCTGGGCTCTAATTTGTGTGTGTGTGTGTGTTTTACTGCAGCAGGAGGACGAGGAGGTGCTGGTCCCGCATCAGGAGTTCACAGAGGGACCCCAGCCGATGGAAGGTAATTGCTATTCATTTTTTAGTTGAGGCTCGTGATTGCGAGGCATTCCGTAGTTGGTTGCTGGCAAGTAGTGATTTCGAGCGCTTCTGCTGATTTAAAGAGAAAATTGCTTTCGACCGTGCTGCTTAGTGCGTGTGGCTTACTGTTCTTATTTTTAACGTTTTGCTTGTTGGTGTTAGTTTTATCAGCTCAGACAGTCAGTGCTCCAGAAAACCAACAGGTGGAGGATCCTCCTACGTTGAAATACAGGTGGACAATTGAAAACTTCTCCAGGTTGAATACCAAGAAACTTTATTCTGACATTTTCCACGTCGGAGGGTATAAATGGTGAGCTGAAACATTTAATGCCTTCCCGGCTCTCTATTCTATATGCAGGAGTCGGCTCTCTGTGTTAGGATTTAGCAATTCAATGACATTGAACTCTTTTTTCCTTGATTTGATTGGTACAGGCGGGTGCTAATTTTTCCCAAGGGAAATAATGTAGACCACTTGTCTATATACCTCGATGTTGCTGATTCAGCTACTTTTCCATATGGTTGGAGTAGATTTGCTCAGTTCTCGCTTGCAATTGTCAATCAAATTCATGGAAAGTACACAATAAGAAAAGGTATCTCATACCTTATGAATTTCCACTTTTGATCATTTCCATTCATTAGTTTTGCTTAAAAGTATTCATGAGAAAATCTAACAAGTGGATCCAGTTTCAAACAACTTCACTTTTCATCAGGATTCATGGGAGAAGTCAATTATAGCTCAATATGAGTACTTACCTCAATAAACTGCCATCCAATCCAAAAGGAACTTGAGTGTTTTGGAATGATTGATTCTGAAATGAGTACACAAATTGCTGGAAACTGAGGTTTGACAGTTCAGAACAACTATTCAATGGTGCCAATGAAAACCACTTCCAATGTAGTTGAGAGTTTGACAGTTCACAAATTACAAGCACGAATGCTTCCTTTATCTCTGTGAGAGTGGCGTTGCTTTTGTCAAGAGGGGAAACTATTTTTATATGCAGAAAGAACTACTTGATGTGAACTTAATCAAACTGTCTCATTTAATTTCCAAAACACAGCAAGGATAAACTCTCGCTAGCTCTCTCCAGTAACACCTGTCTCACAGTCATAAAACACTTATATTGCTGATGCTGCAACACTTAACGTCGCAACCTATGAACCCCATGATAGATTTTATAAGTCTTAGTTTTTGATCACAGTACAACTCTCGCAAAATGCAATTCGCTCAAATTCAATGCCAGAAACAGCTTCTACTGCAAGTGACAGAAGGGTAGCACCTAACCGCCAATAATCCATCTCCTTGGCCAGCATGACCTGTAGTCGAAGATAGACATTCTGTCATGTGAGCATCTCTTAAGTAATAGAGCTGTAGCTCTACTTGTGATCCATATCAATGCCATGGTTCTGGCGGCTCAAGAAGTAAATGGAGAGCTTAATCCATCAAAATGACTAATCACCTTAGAGGAAGACACCTCCATGAGATATAAGGACACTAATAAACCTCTGCACATGCGCATAAGAGACCTATTTTGATATGGCTTTTCACAAGCCATCATGCATTATGATGATGAACAAATTTTGTGTCCTAAAATTTCCTTGTACAGGTTAAACAATGATGAAGGCCAAGTGTCGAGGAAGCATATAACTACACAATGAAATTAAAGAGATGCAAAACAACTATTGATGATAAATTGATGCAGAGATCACATTATTTTGCGAATTTGATACATCCCAATTTATTTTAGTTAAAAAACTAAGATCATTTTCCCATACCTTGTTATATCTGCTTTTGAAACATTTTCCTTCCCCCTTGTAATAGTAACAGAACTATCTGCAGATTTTGCTGACATGAAATCTAGTACGGATAGCCAAGATAGACTTTTTTTGTCTTTATATTCATGAGCAAGTGAACTAAGTTCGTCACATGTGGAATACCATATGAATTGTTTGTCAAAAATTGCTGGCTAGTAATCAAGGTGTCTATAGGAGGTGATTTGGAATGATGTTTTATCTCTATGGAATGGCTTATCTCCCCTAATAAAACAAAATGAAAATATTAGAAAATCTTGACACAAGCAATCTTTTCTTTTTGAGGAGAGGTTGTTAATGCTGAATATATTTGACGTCATCATCAATTTTAGTTTCAACTCTTAAGGGATGGCTACATGTATCTTATGCCACATTCAATTACATAAACTAGAATTAACCCCTCACACCTTCCGAAATAATTAACTTACTAACTATTGGATCTTTTTGTCATCTTTGAACATTCATATTATCTTAATTTATCGTCACTTATTTTCTCACTCATTGGATTTGGAGCTATACCTAATCTTTTTGGGTGATTTTTTTTATTATTGTTATTATTATTATTTCTTAGCAATCCAATACATCAATCTTAGCATTCTCATATCTTCTACATTATTTTTTTTTGTGTTGTTTCTTAATTGCCTATCACTTTGATCTATGAAATATAAAAGATCTTACCACTATTTATATAAATTTCTTTTAGCCTAAAAGGCACATGATAGTGTTACACAAGACTCTCGAAGTTTCTCTTCATTTCAACCTTAGCATTGTATCCTTTTAATGATACTTTAATGTCTTGTTGAATAATAGATCTTGATCTCTGAATCTCTTTTTTACATTATTTATGTCCATTCATCTCAACTATGCCTTTTCTTTTTATCGAATGACATTCTAACCATTAAATTAAACTGTCTACAAAATAAATTATATCTATCATCAGACAAGGAGGACATCATATGAACTTTTTGAATGATATGCTGATTATAATCTACAACTGGACATGTGATACCATTATGAGCTTTCACCAGCAAATTTAGTTTTCTAATTGAAGTAGGTAATATGGCTAGCATTCTTGTGAAGGTTTCAGAGTGGTTGTTACCAAATTTATTGGAATTGTTGTGTGTTACATCTCTATGTATATGCATAAGGTTTCAGAGTGGTTTTCTGTTAAAAATATTGATTTTAGAAGAAAAAAAACTTGACATTTTAAGCACTGTCCTTGTCCTTTTTATCCTTTTTTTATTACAGATACACAACACCAATTTAATGGGCGAGAAAGTGATTGGGGTTTCACTTCGTTTATGTCCCTAAGTGAACTCTATGATCCAAATAGAGGATATCTAGTCAATGATACATGTGTAATTGAAGCTGAAGTTACTGTACGTAAAGTTGTAGATTATTGGAGTTATGATTCAAAAAAGGAAACAGGCTATGTTGGTCTAAAAAACCAAGGAGCTACTTGTTACATGAATTCTCTCCTTCAGACTTTGTATCATATTCCATACTTCAGAAAGGTAGAAGTGATAGTTCGTTTAGTTGCATGATCATTTTGTTCTGTGAATAATCCTATAAATCTGATTACCAGGCTGTTTATCATATGCCAACGACAGAGAATGATATGCCATCAGGGAGCATTCCCTTGGCCCTGCAGAGTCTGTTCTATAAGCTTCAGTACAGTGACAACAGCGTTGCCACAAAGGAATTGACAAAATCTTTTGGTTGGGACACGTATGATTCTTTTATGCAACATGATGTGCAAGAACTTAATAGGGTTCTTTGTGAAAAATTGGAAGACAAGATGAAGGTTTGAAAATTGTGTTGAAACAATTTACGTTAAGTGTGCATATTGGTTTTTTATTCATTAAATTGTTGTATTGGAAATACCGGCACAGCGAACTGTGGTTGAGGGCACAATCCAGCATTTGTTTGAAGGACATCACATGAACTATATTGAATGCATTAATGTTGACTATAAATCCACTCGAAAAGAGTCATTCTATGGTATGGAACTGTTATGAGTTTGCATTTTTTTTGATATTTTTACAATTAATGTTTCTTGCTCGTACTTTGTGTAGATTTACAGTTGGATGTAAAAGGTTGTCGGGACGTTTATGCTTCATTTGATAAATATGTTGAAGTAGAGCGGCTTGAAGGGGATAATAAATATCAAGCTGAAAACCATGGGTTACAGGTATTTTTATTATATCTGTTCATTGATACAGAGATTCTTTAATTAATAACTGCCTAATTCCTGATCCCCACTAAATTCATAATCATATTCTATGGCTAGATAAAAGTGCTTTGTATGAGACTATTAAATTTGTTTGTCTTCTATTGTTCTTTTCCATGATATTGACACAATAATTCTCTTTCATTATTGGTTTTCTATAAAACTTTGAATTTGCTTTTAGATCCTTTTTATTCGTTGCCATGACATTGACACTGAGGTAAGTCTCTTTCATATTCGTTTTCTATAGAATTTTGAATTTCGATATTTTCTAAATAAGAAAATATATACCATGGTTTGTTGCTGGTGTTGAGTTCCCAAATATCATCTTGTTTTCTTGCTCTATAAAAGCATGGAGAGTGCTTTATCATTTGCCAGGACCCTTGGCATTTCCTATGTAGCTTTTTGTTTAGTGACTCTTAATATTGAATTTTGTTTTATTTAGTGTATACAGATACACGAAAGAAAATGTATATGGCAGACATATGATATCTGTGCCGCATAACTCTTATTTGACTTGTATTTATTAATGCAACATATTTAATTCTGGTTCAGCGATTCCCTTCATTTTTCTCCTTTTGATCTTTCTATGATGTTCATTTTTTTGAGCTATGACTGCCTTTTTCAAAAAGTAAAAAATAAAAAATGAGCAATTTAAGGATTTCCCATAAAGCATCTAGCAAAACAGGGGAAATAAGTAATTTCCCCATCTAGAAGATGGAGCCCCCGATACTTGTACATCAATTTCCTGTAATTTAAAAATTCTTTGTGGTGCTATTATGCTTGAGGATTTCCTTCCACCTCTAAAATTGTGTTTCTCTCAGGATGCTAAGAAAGGTGTTCTATTCATTGACTTCCCCCCAGTTTTGCAACTCCAGCTTAAGCGTTTTGAATATGATTTCATGCGAGATACAATGGTGAAGGTCAGTGAGGCTTTGACACTTTTCTATGCATTAATTGTTGCTGTTCATTGTATATTTTGTTCCTAGAGTAGCTTTTGGTTTTAAGCTTGTGTAGTTATCCTTGAGTTCCTGAAATTTTGTTAATCAAATATAGTCAAATAATATCTCTTTTTATTGCAAAGTCCTATCTTTTCATTTCAAATTATATTTTGTTGTCAATACTTGTCATGAACATAGTTTGAAATCTTGTACCATGTCCTTGGCATGATGGAAACATATGGCTGATAAATTATAGAAACCCTATAGGCTATTTTTAGGAATCTCTCCTATGACCCACATGTGTCAATGAGTTTCATGCTTTGCTGAGATTCAACATACTATAATGTGTTAAGATGAGTTCAAGTAAAATTTGTTATCTTTTATCTGCATTCTAGAATATTAATTATCTTGGTTATCTAATTCCACAAGGATATCTTTATAACTAAATAAGTCACGTGAAAGAAGATGATAATAATAAAATTTATATGAATTCATTTCAAAGCATATTGAAGGGAAATAAATAAAAAAACTGATTTTAATTCAATTGCCAATTGTTTTTTTATGAACTTATAAAAGTATAAAATCTAAATGAAAAGGGACTATATAAGTAAAATCCATATAAATTCATCTTGTTATGCTCTAACACGTGGGAATGACTCAAATATGAGTACAATATAATTGCTAGACAATTTAATTCAATCTATTGTTTAATTGCTGTGGTATTAAAGAAATAAATGTATCTAAATTCATCTCGACATACTAAAGCTTGTCGAGTGCTAACACAATGCAATGCCAAAGTTATATTATTCTAGTCGGGATGAAAATTGTTGCATAGAAGGGTACTTTAAACTTTACCCTCGAAAAAGTAGTTGACTCTTCTTCTTCTTTATCTCCTTCCACCTTTGATTCACCACCACTACCATGTGCCAACACTTTAACATGGTACCAAAATTGTACTATCCTAGTTAAAGTTTAGCAAGGTCAAGATTTCAAAGCTTGGTTTTTGTCAGTTTTAACACCTATAAAACAATGGCCAAAGTATTGTTCCATGTCAGAGTTTTGTCTATAACCAAAATGGTGTAGTTTAGGTGTTGTGCTATGGCAACATTCAGCGTGCTTCAAGAGATTTAATTCTATGATCCTTCTGTTTAGCTACTAAATGGTATCTTTAAATATAAGCCTATAACAATTAGAAGTCAATCACAACGATTTAAAAATAATAATGATAAGTACCTCAACTTCACATTATACCTTATTAATATCAAAATCAATGTGTGTTGTGCATAAAATGAGAGCCTTGGTTCTTGTAGCATCTAGAATTTTCCAAGACCCATTTTAAATAATACTCTTATGGAATCTAGCATTGAAATTGGTTCTTTACATGTCATGATGTCCGTAAATATATTTAGTCATTGAGACTTGAACTTGGACTTGGATCGACACTACTAAAATTGATAACCACGATAGGTAAAAATATGGTTACATTTTGGTTATTTCAACTTGGCATCAATTCTACTCTTCGCTTCTTTGCTGCTGCTAATGTTTTGTTGATGCTTTCCTTCTCTGTCGATAAGTTTGATCTCCCTGCAATCATGAAACAAAATTGATGGATGTTGCAAGAAGGGAACTTCCTATCTTGGTCAATACCACCAAAATTGTGTAATCATTGGTGGTACAATGATATTTACTCGTGCCAACACATTATTGGTGCAGTTGAATATCCAAATGATATGTTTTGGCTTTCTGATGGATTTGATTGACTCTTGATACTAGAAAATAATGTGAAATGTTGGAGATCTTTTTACAAGCACATAATTGTGGGACATAGGATAATAAAATTACCTATTTGATTTTTGCACATTTTTTGTCAAAATAGAAGTGAAGTTACAATTCCACAGTGAATCTTAGTTAATATATTCTAAACTTGATCTTGGTTTTTGATGTCATAACCAAACATAACATATCAACCTGTGAGTATTGTTGCACTTTTACTGGTTCTTTCCGGCCACCATTCCTGCTGTTTACATTCACTTTGGCTTCTTATGGCTCTTTGACCATTGACTTGAAGATTCATTCTATGAAATTAAATTTTTTACTCTCATGGTGAAACTTGTTACTTTAATTGAGAATATCGTGGAAAATTCCATATGTTGGTTCGAATTTCAACTTAGAACTTTATATAAATGACTATTTGCCAAATTGCATTCTATTGAGACCACTGTATAGGTATGATGTGTTTTTCTATTTCTAATCTATAACCAATTCTTCTCTGATTTGCAGATAAATGATCGTTATGAGTTTCCACTTCAGTTGGACCTTGATAAAGATAATGGTAAATATCTTTCTCCTGATGCAGACAGGAGGGTTCGAAACCTCTATACTCTTCACAGGTAATCTCCTTTTTAAATCAAGGAAATTAGATATTATGGAAACTGAATGGTGGATCCAAGGACCCAGACTATATTACTAGAATCACTTATTACAACTGCATTTAAACAATTGGGATAGATAGAAAATATTACAATTTCTCCCAAGTACTCTAATTCCCTTATATAAGAATAAAGGGGATGTACAAACTTATACAAACTATAGGGATATTAAACTAATGAGTCATACTATGAAACTTTGAGAAAGAGTAATAGAAAAAAGATTAAGGAAGGACACTACTGTTTTTGAAATCAATTTGGGGTCATGCCTGGAAGGTTGACAATAGAAACTATACATCTTCTCAAGCAATTAATCGAAAAGTATCGAGAGCAAAAGCAAGATCTACACATGATATTTATTGATTTAGAAAAAAATTATGATAGAGTTCCAAGAGAAATTATATAGAGAATTCTAGGAAAAAAAAAGGTGTTAGCGTAACATATATTGAACTAATTAAGGATATGTATGAGAAAGAAACGATCAGAGTGAAGACTTTCGGCGGATTAACTGAAGCATTTCCAATAAAGATAGGGTTATATCAAGGATCAACTTTAAATCCCTATCTTTTTACATTAATCATGGACGAACTCACTGGACACATTCAAGAACAGTACCGTGGTGCATGTGGTTTGCAGACGTTTTATTTTGGTAGATGAGACACGTGAAGGAGTAAATGTTAAACTAGAATCTTGGTGGGAAACATTAGAAGTGAAAAGTTTTAGATTTAGTAGAGTTCACCCGGTGCACGAAGCTCCCGCCACGCGGGGTACCGGAGAAGGAATCCATTGTACACAGTCTTACCTTGTTTTTTTTGCAAGAGGCTGTTTCCAGGATTTGAACCTGTGACCTCTTGGTCACAAGACAACAACTTTACCGTTGTGCCAAGGCTCCCTTCTTTTAGATTTAGTAGAGTAAAGACAAAATATATGAAATTTAAGTTTAATAATATTAGATGTAATGAGACAGTATTAAAATAGGAGATGATGAGTTTAGAACTGAGAGTTTTAAATATTTAAGATCATTTTTGCAAGATGATGGAAGAATTGAGAAAGATGTCTTACATAAAATACAAGCATGATGGTCGAAATGGAGGAGAGCGTCAGATGTTTTATATGATCATAAAGTACCTTTAAAATTTAAAAGAAAATTTTAGCAATGGAGAAAGATGTCTTTTTTTTTCCACAATCTTTTTGGGTGAAATTCTACCTTTCTTGCAAGAATGCCAATCTCTTTTATAGCAGCAAATCGACTAATTACATGCATGCTTGCCACACAAGCCTCAACTCCCAAGTTGTTTATTGACAATGCAATCTCGATGAATCTTTTCTTGCTAAAACAATAAAAAAAACTCCCTTATGGAATTTAAACAAAGACCAATTTGATATATATTTACTTATTAAATCACTTGTTAAACTCTCGATGTGTTTATACGGAAGTAAGAAGTAATCCTACTTTGTGCTGACTAAATGTAGAAGCTGAATTGCATTATGGAGCTGATGAAATTTCTCTAATGAATTGGGAATATTATGCATTCGTGTAATTTCTTGAATGAATTGGGAAAAAAATGATGTTTTCATCATATAATAATAAATATTTTTCAGTAAATATAATTAATTGATTTGATATTATTATTGGAAAACTATATTGCATATTTATTGTTTCAATTATAATATTGTTTTATTTATTGATCTTCTATTATCTGATAACTATAAAATATTTCAATTCATTTAATTTCCAAATTAACCATATCTAATATTATTCCGGTTATTGTTATTGTTATATTATTCAAATTGTTTCAGTATAATAGTCACTATTTTATTTCCAAGTTGACCAACCAAATCATTAGGTCATGACCATCCAAAACTTTAATCACCAGATTCCAAATTGCTTATTGCCACCACAAATGAAGTATAAACAGCTTTCACTGCAGTTATCCACCTTCTATTTTTCACGGTATTAAATAGTGCCAACAAAAAATTGCTTTGATATTATTATTACTAATTATATTAATAAAGCATTACGATTTGTTGAAGGAGTGTCAAAGGTATGCTTTTTCTCGGCTGGATTTGGTCATGAGCTCTTCTTCCTCAATCAATCCATCGAGTTCCTTTTACCAGAATGTGAATTTTGTTATGGATTTTTCCTTCTGTACTGAACCATGTAGTCCACTGAAGGCTTTGCTAGTCTGTTGCTTCTTCAAGTCCAAGCTCTTTCTTCCTTTTCAAGCAGCAACGATCTCCTGCGACTAATTTCTTTTGATTTTCATGAGTTCATTGTTTTTTATCGAAATCTCATCAATTTTGGGCGATTTTTTTTCACTATTTTAACAACCCTTGCACACTTGTTTGAGATATTGGCAAAGTTCGGATCGGCTCCCACCTATCTTGATCCAACTGGTCCAATTTGTATTTGATCAGCTGTGTTTGACAGCTATGTAAACAACAACTTGGGCATCCTAATTACCATCTAAATTCTGAATGAGTTGAAAGTAACAAAGGCTACACTGAAACTAAAAGATGTCATATTAAGATGGGTTATAGTTAATAATGTAATACATCTTAACTAGTTCTTGACGATAGCAAATTATATCATGTGGCTCTCTACAATCTTATGAAATAAAATAGTTCAAAGATTCAAGCTGAGAGGTTCAAATAGTCTAAAGATGCTAAGTGGTAGTGACATTTATATTGCTTTTTTCTCTTGCATGCAGTGTTCTTGTTCACAGTGGCGGGGTGCATGGTGGTCATTATTATGCTTTCATCCGGCCAACTCTATCACATCTGTGGTATCGAACTTTTTACCTGTATCTTCTAGCTATTATCACTTCTGTTATGTTCTTCAAAATATATGGTGAAATTTGACTCAGAAAAATATGGTGAAAGATTGCTTGACACTATGAGTTTATTGCTTAATTTACTTTACTGAGATAGTATTTCTGAAACATAGAGTTCTTGCTATTTGGAAATATCTTGCTCTTGTTACTTGTGGGAAGAAGATTTTTTATGCAATTTTGTGAATGACAGATTGTTTCACAAAGCTGGAAACTTTTTTTTTTTTTTTGTAGATTTAGCTAAATATTCTAAATTCTGATCTCATTGTGGTTTCTACTTTTTCTGTTGTCAGCAAGTAAAGCTTTGTACCATGATCTAAGGTTTTAAAAGCTGTTTCGTTTCGCTCGAAACGGACGAAACATTTCGTTCCGACGCGTGATCGAAACGAAACGCTGTGCGAAATTTCGCGTGACAGAGCAACAGCGACGACGCAGAGCAGCGGCGATCGCGTTCCCCGCACGATCGCGGGATCGTGATCGCGTTCCCCGCGCAATCGAGGGATCGCGATCGCGTTCCCCGCGCGATCGAGGGATCGCGATCGTGTTCCCCGCACGATCGCGATCGCGTTCCCCGCGCAATCGCGATCGCGAACGCAGGATCGCGATCGCGAACGCGATCACGATCCTTCGTAGATTTTAGTCGCGATCGCGATCCTTTGTAGATTTTAGAAGAAGCTCAGAGAGTAGAATTCCTCTGCCTGTCTTATTTTATTCTCTCTCCCTTGCCTTCGTTACTTCTTGTCTTGTAATAGGAGTGAAGCTGTATAGCAAAAGTGTGTTAATGTTTGACCATTGTCAAGACTGGACATTGAGGGACCAGAAAGAGAACTCCATAATGAGTTCAATTTGGAAGTTTGTATTCTTATCTCCAGTATAGTATAATATTATTAATTAAAATTTTATATATAATATAAATTAATTAAACTGTAAATTTAATTAAATAAATTATTAATTAATTTATATTATCGAAACAGTATCGGCACGAACGATACGATACCGAAACCGTATCGTTCCGGTCATTGATCGAAACCTCGGTACGGCTCGGCATTTAAAACCTTGCCATAATCAACATTCTACTGTTAATTGATTCTTTCTACAACTATTGTATTGATACTGTATTAGTGTGATTCAATGTTATAGGTACACAAGTTCAGCCGATTTGGTTTGAAAGATGAGTAGAGTGATATGAAAGCAAACTTCATATAGCACTACTAAAAGTTATTTATAAGACTTGATGTTACACATATAGGCTTACAGATTTTACCCAACTTGAATCAATTAGAGTTGAAGGCATGAGGATTAAAGGGAGGCTAAATAGAATTCCATTAAAATCAATTGGCAGGAATATAAAAAGAACTTAATGCTGCTATTATATTACTTTATATGGTCCAATGGCAGGGCAAAATCGATGAAGCTGACTTCTTATGGTTGGGACTCATAGCTTCTTTGTTGATGTATCAATTCTATATGATGAGTTCATATATGGTTCAATGGCAGAAAAGCAACTGTGTTTTCTTAATAATTGACTAGTTTTAGTTTTCAGAATAAATTGGATTTAACTCTGCTTGAATAGGAGCTGCAACACTCACTACTTCATGATTGAATTCATGGGTTCTTGCTGAGCTTTTTAAGAGTGAACTACATTGTAAATAGCAGGTTTTTATGAAATATATGCAGTTAAGAAATCTTTCGTCACAGGTTTAAGTTTGATGATGAGAAAGTAACAAAGGAAGATGCTAAAAAGGCACTTGAGGAGCAGTATGGTGGTGAAGAGGAGGTTAAAACATTGACCACTGTCTCGTTTGAGGCTAATGTCTTTCAATACTTGTGTATATCTATGTTTCGCTTTTACCTTTTGGGTCTTGCAGTTACCTCAGACAAATCCAGGCTTGAACAATACACCTTTTAAATTTACCAAATATTCCAATGCTTATATGCTTGTGTACATTCGTGAAAGTGACAAGGAGAAAATTATGTGTGATGTTGATGAGAAAGACATTGCAGAACATCTCAGAGTATGTTGGTGAGATCATTAGTTGTATGATGGTCAAGTATTTTTCAGATAATTCACAATTTATATCTACAGATTAGGTTGAAGAAGGAGCAAGAAGAGAAGGAGCACAAGAAGAAAGAGAAAGCTGAGGCTCATCTGTATACTATCATAAAGGTTTGCTGTCCATGGTACTGAGATAACTATTTTACTTTGCTTTTATTTCAATTGAATCTTTTTTCTCTATGTGTTAGGTAGCTCGGAATGAGGATTTGATGGAACAGATTGGAAAGGAAATATTTTTTGATCTTGTAGACCATGACAAAGTTCGAGCCTTTCGCATCCAAAAGCAATTGCCGTTCAATCATTTTAAGGTAAAATCATAAAAGTGATTAAACTACCTGAACAAATGCAAGTGACTAATAGGATTGCAGAAGATGTCCATCTATGCATAATTATATATTTTATTAACAAGATTTATATTGTTAGTTTACTTGTAATGTGGTTTAGTAATACGGTGTTATTAGTTAGTTTTATGTCATGAATGATCAAGGAAAGACAACAATAACAACAATCAAACTTTATCCTACTTAAGTGGGGTCGATTATATAGATCTTTTTATGCTATTGAACTCTATTCTTTATTATATCATCATCTATATTTAAATAAATTTATTTTATTTTATCATTGCTAATAAAATCTTCTTTGGTCTTCCTCTTTCTCGTTTGATTTGCATATTTATAATAATTTTACGTTGTCTAACTGGAACATTTATCGGTCATCTATGTACATATTTGTACCATCTTAAATGGGTCTTTTAGAGTTTTCTCTCAATAGGTTTTATCTCAATTTTTGCTCTAATATTCTCATTTTTTATCTTGTCCATCTTCGTATGTCCATACATTCACCGTAACATCCTCATCTCTCTGACTTTCATCTTTTATTCATATACTCGAGTTATATCCCAATATTCAATTCCATATAACATAACATGTCTAACTGTCATTTTATAGAATTTTCCTTAAGTTTTTTCGATGCTCTCATCCATTTCAACAATCCAATTTGTATTCTATATAAGACATCTCTTAATCTCCCCATCCTTTTGCATAAATAATCTTAAATATTTAAAATTCTTGATTACAGATAATTCATTATCATTTAATTTAAAAATTATTTCATTATATTTAATATTGCTAAATTTAAATTTCATATATTCTATCTTGATTCTATTAAATCTAAAACCTTTCACTTCTAATATTTTCCTTCAAGATTCAAGTTTAACATTTACTCATTCATGTGTCTCATATCAAAACAATATCATCTGCAAATAACATGCATTATAGTGTCTTACTTTTGTTTCTAAAAATTTTTAATTAGTTGTATGAGAAGATGTATAGTTTCTATTGTTGACTTTTTCGATATAAATTCAAATTAATTTTCGGTCACTGTGGTCTCTTCAGTTTTTTTCTATTATTTTTTCTAAAACTTCATGGTATGATTCATTAGTTTAATATTCTTATAATTTGCATAATTTTATATGCTTAATTCCTTTTTATATAAAAAAACTAAAGTACTTGCCTCCTTTAATGAACATGTTTTTTTTTTCGTTTTCAATATCATGTTAAATAATTTTATAAGTCATTCAATTCCTTACTTGCCTAGGTGCTTTCATACTGCTATCAGAACATCATATGATCTAACTACTTTTTCATTTTGCATCCCATTTAAAGCTTATTCTATTTTTGAATGTAGAATTCTACAATAAATTTTTTAAATTTTTATACTCCTTTGACTTGCTTAAATTGATTACCTAAACAGTCATTAAAAAGATGATGAAAAAATCTTTTCCTTTGTTTGTTTATTTTTTGATTGTCCAATAATATTTTATTGTATTCATCTTTAATACATCTTATTTGGATAAAATCTCTAATTGTTTTCTCTCTAGCTTTGGTTATTCTATAAATATCACTTTTTCCTTCTTTTGTATCTAGTTGTCAATGTAAACGTTTAAAAGTTTTATTCTTAGTCTCTTTTTGGGCTATTGTATACTTTTTTTCCTCATTCTTACAAGCCTATAATAACTTATAAGTTTTCATTTTTCTTCATTTTCTTCTGTACTTCTCATCCCACCATCAAAATTCTTTACTTGGTGATATGCATTCCTTTGACTCGCTGAGTTCATCTTTGGCTACCATTTTCAATTTTAATGTCATCTTATTCTATGTCGTATTTGAATCATTATCTCTCTTAATACTTGTACTCTTATCCTCTCTTTAAATATATTTCATTTCTCATCTTTTAACTCCACCATTTAATTATAGAAATTATACTTGTTTTTATTCTATTAATATTGTACTTAAAGCGCATATCTAACACTATCAACCAATGTTGGATAATTAAGAATGACCCTGCAATTTTTACATATCTTTTTATCTTTCTTCCTCACCATAAAAAAAGTCAATTTGCAACTTATTATTCACACTTTTGAATGTGACAAAGTTTCTTCTCTCTCTTTTTTTAAACGTATTAGTTAGTATAAGTTCATATATTATTGCAAAATTTAATATAATTTTTTCTTTTTCATTTCTTCTTCTAAACCCATAACCCATGAACCCTATTATATTTCTTTTTTTACTCTATTTGTCTATGCAAATCTCATTTTATTAAAATCATTTTATTTGATGAAATTCTTTGTAATATCTCATCTAAGTCTTTCTAAAATCTAACTTTAATATTTTTATCTAATCCTACCTAAGGTGTATATATGTTAATTATATTAATATTTTTTTTTGTCACCACTATTTTGAGAGTTATAATCTTATCTCATTTTAAAATTACTTTTAATATTTCATCTTCTAATGAACTATCTACAACAATATCTGCTCTATTCTTTTTATTTACTCTTTTTTATGTACCATAGTTTAAAACCTGAGTTTTCTATCATCTTTGTCTTCTCTCTTATCCATTTTGTCTCGTGTTAACATAAAATATTTATTTTTCTTCTAATCATTATACCCACTACTTCCATTGCTTTACCAGCAGTGTTCCTATATTATGTATTCTAAATTTTAAACAATCAATTTTTCTATAATATTTATTTTTTTCAATTACGATGTGAGAAATCTTATTTATTTTACACTACACCCTGATGCTCATGAAGACGTAGTAGTCCTTGCTGAGACGTTATAATCGGACTCTGCAATGCATTCTTTAAGGAAGAATCTAACATTAGCATAATAACTTGATGGATCAATCCATTGAAATTTGTCTAAATTGGCAACCTAATGCAACCTCACTATTTTCATCTAGGCTTAGGACCGGCATCGGCGGACCTAATCAAGGAAAAACACTTATATGAAATTATAGTTCTGTTTTTAAGAACCTATAAATGTTGGGAGAATGCAAAATGCGAAACATTATGCCTTTTCTATTATATACCAAGGGAAATAGAGATGCCAATTTGATTTTTATCTAAAGTATTCAGAGCATCATCTTAGTTGGCATTATAAGTGTACACTTCGTAGACAGAACTCAAATTTGGATCTTCTGGACCTTTTGTTTTGAGTCATATAGAGTGTGCGTAATTGCATCACTTGAGCATGTCACCGTTGTCTTAATATCTAGAATGATTCCGACCGTCTGGTATATTTGAGCCTCAAGTTCTGCAGAATTTTGGATAATCTCTTTTTTTCCTTAAAATCTCTCGTTAGTGACTACAACTTGTTACTTCATTACCCTCTTCAAATTTTCCTAATGCCAATGCTCTACATATTAATCAAATTGGTAGGAGGAGGTGTTCAAAGAATTTGGTATTCCAGTTCAGTTTCAGCGGTTCTGGTTGTGGGCCAAGCGGCAAAACCATACATATCGGCCCAATCGGCCTTTGACACCGCAGGAGGAAACACAGTCTGTGAGTATAGTCACTTCTCTTTCTACTTCTGTATTCTAAATGGTTTAAAAGCATTGCTTGTGATTTCTGAGAAATGGACCATTATTACTGCAATTTTTTATGCATATTTGAGGCTTATCAAGATATTGTTCATATGAAGCTGTAAATGGTCTAAAAGCATTGCTTGTGATTTCTGAGAATGGGTCGTTATTATTGCAATTTTTTAAGCATACTTGAGGCTTATCAAGATATTGTTCATATGAAGCTGTGTTTTGCAGTTCCTCAACCATGAGAATATGGAAAAGAATGCATCCGTTTGTTGGTTCTTTGTTTTGATTTTCTCTATCTAAAGCAAGCAATAAGGGAACTTGGTTTGGATGTCATTCTTGAGCTTGCTAATTCATGTTTCTTTCTTCCCTAAATTTATACTTTGCTCCTGATACACTTTGAAAGTAAGAGTTAGAATTGTAATTTAGTCACATTGTCTGCGAATTTCCAGGAGTTCAGTACTCATTCAGATACAGAAGTGTGGGCCAAGGATGTGTAACAGTTTTTTTGTAGTGACTATCGCCATAATTTTTTTTGAAATCAATGTTGTAAAGTTTTCCTTTTCTAAATTTCATAAAGATTGCATGACCAAGAGATCTAAATATGATATTTTAATTAGACTGAGAGAAAGGTATAGAATTCACACAATACAACTTATTTTCTTGGTTCTTTTCTAAATTTTGACCTTTTTTTAAAATTAATTTAGGCACTAAGAGTTAGTACCATGATTTGATTTAGCCAAATCATCCTTATTCCTAGTAATTGATTTGTCTTATTCAGACCTGAGGCATGGTCCGACATCATGAATTTTTTTCAACGGGCTTATTGTCATCTAATATTTTACTAAAGTATTGTAATGCTTGACTTTATGTAGAATTTTGGACAAAGAGATCGAGATACAGGCTTTAAGTAAGATTGATAGACATATAAAACCCACAAAGTGCAACTTATTTGTTTGCTCATTTTGCTGATTAGTTCTTAAATGGCGTCTGTATTGTTTATGTGAGCTTATATGGGTCCATAACTAACATCTAGTTATGTTAGGTCCTAGGGTTGAGATAGTTTCTTTGTTCCATCCTTGGAAACTTTACAAACTAAAATTTCCACTTTTCTATGGCTCATATGGGTGGCCTAAATTTTACTTCTAGAGCATATTTCAGATAGTTCTCTTGTTCTATTTCTTTTGTTCATTTTAATGTGGAAATTTCCATCTCACTAGAAAATCTTTCACAACGATCAAACTTCAACCTGCAGTTTTCTTTTATACATTTTTCAATTCCACTTTGTATGTATCCTTTGTGATAGATTTGTGAATCCTCATGGGTTGTTCCATCTTTGAGAAAATATTTATCCATGTCATCTTGATTTGATAAAGCATTTCCTCTGTTTCTTCTAGAGTACAAACTAATATTCAGTAATACTACTTTCTATTCATTTCATGTATCATGAATTTTGCTGCCATTACCATATAATTCATATACTCTTATTTGCCCCATGAAAATAATGTCTTATGTTAGCATATGTACAGGTTGGACAGCTTAGGGAGGTTTCAAATAAGACTCATAATGCTGAACTGAAGCTGTTCTTGGAAGTAGAAATTGGACCGGTAAGTACCTTTCGCATCTTTGAGCAACCTGCATATAATTGGGCGTTCTCTTTTAATATCTTTAGTCACAGTTTAAGTAAAGGTGAAGAATTTCACATCAAAAGTTTCAAGTGGCTGCCATATTCTCTGATGCAATTATTTTTCAATTGACAATTGTTGCAACCTAGGACCTTCACTTTCTTCCTCCACCGCCAAAAACCAAGGAGGAGATACTACTTTTCTTCAAGCTATATGACCCTGAAAAAGAAGATCTGAAGTATGTGTTACAACTTACCTGTTAATTTTGCTTTTTTTTTTTTTTTAAATTTCATTGGTGAGAGTAGCAGCCCAAAGCACAAATTTCCCAAATGTGGGATTTGTGGCGGTTCACTTTTTGCAAGTCAGCTAAGTCTTTCTATTTAAACGTGAAGAAATCTGCCGAGATAGATGAGGAAGAGAGAACTAGTCTTCTATTTCTTAATTCTTGAATAAATTTGTGCACAAGGATCATTTTTTATTTATATACTTCTTCCATACTTAATTATGGAATGAAATAAATTAAATAAATGCCCATGAAAGCTAAATCAATCTATCCATATTTATCTGTCCAAATAAGGTCTCCCCATAAAAGCTGGCCATAATATCTAATCCTATCTATATTTACAATATATTCTATACTCCCCATCAAGTTGGGTTGTACATGTATATGCCCAACTTGTCACATAGTTCTTCGAAGTTGATCCTTGGGAGAGCTTTTGTAAGTATGTCTGCCATATGATGTCGCAAAGGAATATATGAGAGTTCCATAGCTCCTTTTGCCATATTTTCTGAAAGGAAGTGTTTGTCAATTTCTATGTGCTACGTTCTATCATGGTGAACAAGATTCTTTGCAATGCTGATTGTTGCAAAATTGCCACATTGTAGTTTGACAACTTTATATGTGATTATTCCGAGTTCTTTTAGGATTTTGCGAATCCATATTCCTTCACAAATTTTGAGTGCAAGAGCTCTAAATTCTGCTTCAGTACTACTTTTTGCAACCACGGATTGCTTTTTACTTCTCCATGCTGCCAAATTACTTAAGATATGCGTACAATAGCCCGAAGTCGATTGTCTATCTGTAAGATCCCGACCCAATCTGCGTTTGAGTACACATGTATAGCTCTATCTTTGTTCTTTCGAAATGGTAACCCTTTGCCTGGGGTACTCTTGAGGTATCTCAAGATTCTATAGACAACAGTCATGTGTACTTCTGTAGAACTATTCATAAATTGACTTATCACTCTGATAATCCGATATTAGGTCGTGTGTGGGATAGATACATGAGGCATCCTACAAGTCATTGATATCTCCCCTTGTCTAATGGTGCATGATCTTTTCCAGAGTCATTTTTGTTGGAAGCATCCATCGGAGTATCGATAGGCTTGCACCCAAGCATGCCTATTTCTTTTAGTAGGTCCAATGTGTATTTTTGTTATGAGAGGAATATTCCGTGTTTAGATTGAGTCAGTTTCATGCCAAGAAAGAATTTTGGATTCCAAGATCTTTAATATCAGATTTCTGAGCGAGAAGCCCCTTTAGATTTGCGATTTCTTTCTTATTATTACCGGTGATGATGATATCATCGACATAAACAATAAATATGGTGATCTGCTTTCCAGGAGAGATTTTCACAAATAAGGTGTTATGTCACAGAAGTAGCAAACTTGTCATACCATACTTTGGGAGATTGCTTAAGACCATATAATGACTTGTGAAGCTTATATACCTTGTTGTTATAGGTGCCAAGGCCAGAGGGAATTTTCATGTAAACTTCTTCTTCCAAGTCACCGTTTAGAAATGCATTTTTGACATCTAGTTGGTGTAGATGCTAGCCCTTGTTTGCAGCCAGAGAGAATAAAATTTTGATAGTGTTGAGCTTGGCTACTAGAGCAAAGGTTTCTTGGTAATCTATGCCATAGGATTTTGAGAATTCCTTGGCTACAAGGCGTGCTTTTATTCTTTCAACTGTACCATCAGCTTTGTGTTTGACTTTAAAAATCCATTTGCACCCAATTGCCCTTTGGTTGGTCACAAACAAACCATGTGTCATTCTTTTGTAGAGCTTTTACTTCCCCATCAATAACTTTTCTTCATTCAAAGTGTTTGAAATAATCAATGGTGATTGAAACTTGAATATTGCCAAAGGCGATGACACACATGTGATAATTTGAGGACAATCCTTTGTAGGAATAAAGTTGGCGATGGGATGCATCGTACAAGATCTAACTTTCTTAAAGCAATTGGAATATCAAGGTTATCATCCACAAGTGAAGATTCATGATTGAGTGTCGTACTTGAGTGAATGCCTATGGGAGTTGGATCCGGTTCTGGCTCTTGAACTGGTGTTGAATGTGTCTTTCCTCTTGTGTATATGCGAAATTGCTTCACTGTGGGAGGAGGTAAAGGAATGGAATGTGACACAAGGAGATTAGATAGAGGATTAATGATATCAGGGTTCGGTCCTGAATAGTGTGATGAATGATAATATTCACTCAGATTCTCCCCCTGAATATCAAAACTAGAGTAGTATGTTTGTTGTTCGAAGAAAGTGACATCCATGGTGTTGTAGGTTTTCGTGGTGACAGGTGAGTAAACATTTGTAACCTTTTTGGAATAGTGAGTAGCCGAGGAAAATACATTTGATGGATCTTGGATTAAGTTTACTACAATTGTGTTGGTGGATGTGAATAAATGATGTACAACCAAATACTTTTGCAAGAATGTTTTGAGAGATTACCTTGGTGTGGAGGTATGTTGAGGAGAAGTTGAACTAGACTATGGAAATTGAGAACATGAGAGGACATTTGATTGACGAGATACGTGACTATGGAGACGACATCACCCTAAATTTTTTTTGGTGCATTGGAAGAGAACATGAGCGAGCGAGCTACCTTGAGAAGATGCTTTTTCTTGCGTTCGACAATCCCATTTTGTCGGGGAGTGTCAATGCAGGAATTGAGGTGGATGATGCCTTTTGAGAATAGAAAGAAGCCAAGATTTGAGGCAAAGTATTCTTTGGCATTATCGGTTTTGAGTGCTTGAATAGATGTCTGAAACTGAGTTTGAATCATAGTATAGAACTGTTCAAATATGTGACTCACTGTAGATTTATCTTTTATTAGAAATAACCAAATCAAGCGAGTATGATCATCAACAAATGAAACGAACCAATGATTTCCTATAAGGTCTTTAACACAAGACAGTCTCCAAACATTACTATGTATGAGCGAAAAGGATTTAGATGGTATGTAACTTAAGCATGGAAAAGATACTCGTGTATGTTTAGCAAGTTGACAGAACTCACACCGAAAAGAATTGACATTTTCATTAAGAAATAAGTTTGGGAACAGTTTTGCAAGATAAATAAAGTTTGGATGACCAAGACGATAGTGTCATAACATGATTTCGATATTTTTATTGTTGGAAGAGGTAGAGTGATAGCTAACTAAATTACCGCAGTGAGGTGAGGTCCCATAAATAATGTAGAGTCCGGAGTACAATTCAATACTGCTAATTGTCTTCCCCGTTTTTGTATCTTGAAATTCACACAATTTAGGAGAAAACTTAGCAAGATACTTTAGATCGTAAGTCAACTTCCCTATGGACAATAAATTATAGTTTAGTATAGGAACATGAAGGATTATTTTCAAGTATGTATTTGGCGTTGACCCTTTTTTTATCAGAGTGGGCTGAAATTTCAGATTGAGCTTGAACATTAGTGGTTGACATAGCTAGGCGAGAACAAGACTAGGGTTGTCGAGAATTTATTGTGCTTTAAGAAAGAGATGGTTGATGGCTTACTATGCCGGAAGTAGCCTTTGTGACTGAATAAATTCAATGGCAGATTTCAGATGACTCTGTTACCAAAAAGAAATTTGTCGAGATAGATGAGGAAGAGAGAACTAGTCTTCTATTTCTCAATTCTCGAATGAATTTATACACACGGATCATTGTTTCTTTATACACTTCTTGTCTACTTAATTATGAAATGAAATAAATTAAATAAATGCCCATAAAAACTAAATCAACCTATCCATATTTATCCGCCCAAATAAGGTCTCTCCACAAAATCTGCCCATAATATCTAATCCTATCCATATTTACAATATATTCTACAAAACGGTTAATTTCAAAATGAAAATCCTCAACAGTCATGTAAATGAATACACACACATATATATATTATGGAGGATGATTTGCTCTTATTGTTTTTGGTAAGACTTTTCCTTGTTGTTTTCGTGTGTTTTGTTTTGGGGATTGTAGATTTGTAGGAAGACTATTCGTGAAGTCTCATGGAAAGCCAATTGAAATACTCGCAAAATTGACTGAAATGGCTGAATTTCCTCCAAATGAAGAAATTGATCTTTATGAGGTTTGTTTTTCCATTCAATGCAGTGCAGTTGGTTTCCCTCAACTCTTTATCTTGTCATCTGTATTTTGATATAAATCCTTGGTCTAAAGAGAATGAATGCGGAGCAAATGCATAAACCAACATACTCGGAACACTTAGACAAATATTAAGCTAGAATTTGTGAAACCTTGTGAGTACTATTTTTATTTTATTAAAACATCATATGTATACTATCAGGTTAACGTCTTTTTTAATTTTCATTAGCAAAATTGCTTAGTTGAAGCAATGACTATGCGGAAGCAAAATAAATGATGGATAACAAAACCTTGCACAATTCATTTGCTGCAAAAAGGGATTCTTAGAGTTTCTTGTCATACCCTGTATTTTAGTTTTCGTTCATGTTAAAATTATTCAGAGTAATAAGTTGGCTAATCACATTGTTGGGATGAAGAAAAACTTATTAGTTTGTTGAATTACACGGAAAACACACAGTTTGCACAAAGTCCTGTTATTGTTTTTAAGTCATGCAAGACCATAATCCAGATTTCTTGTATTCTAGTTTAAAATTAACTCAGGAGTATCTGTTTGGGAGCCTTTTTTTTTTAATTTAAATTTAGGTTTTGGTTTTTGGAAAATTGTTTTGTTTTAAAATTATCCTAAAACTGATACAATTTTCAGATTTTTTTTTCCAATTCGATGTACTATTTGCAACCATTTGAAAAGTGATCTCTGTGTTTTAGGAGCACATAGCGGTGACCCTAATTATAAATTGAAATGCCTAAGGCAAGCTTAAAGTTTTGGTTTTTTCATAGCAACTCTTTCTTTTCTCTTTTATCTGTTTTTGGTTATCAGGCACTAGGAACTAATTGTAGGTTACTTTCAAGAATTAGCCTCAGAATTTGTGCATATTAATAAGCGGAAACGTTAATTAAATCCTTTTAGTGATTCATTTTCCATTTTTATGTTCATTCTGAAAATCTTTCTACTAAATAGGAGGAACAATTAAAGAATTAGTAATCATGTAACAGTCGTTCCAAATACATTTTCCCTATTTTCCATTAGATTAGCTATTGAAATGCCATTTTGCTTTTCAGACATTCAACTCTAGAAAGGTGTTTTTTTTAATGTATGAAACATTTTTTTAATGTTTTAAGATTTAAAAAAAATCAAAATCCATTTTTTTTCTCAAATATTTCCCTAGATATTTTGCCCCAAAACAAGGCATAAAACTCTCCTTTTGATCACGTGTTGGCTTTTCATTCATATTTATTTATTAGAGGAATACACCTTTTTGATGAAACATCCTTCTTTATATTTATGTTCTTGTTTTGTGTCTTATGTTAGTCCAAGATAAGGATCTAATTGCACTATACAATATTTAGGAAATAAAGTTCGAACCAAATGTCATGTGTGAGCATATTGACAAGCGGATATCTTTTAAATCAAGCCAGGTAAATACGATGAATAATGTTTTTTTAACTTTCTTTTTGCTTTCCTACTCATTGTCTTGTCTGGATCTCTGGATGTAGCTTGAAGATGGAGATATCATTTGCTATCAAAAGTTTTTAACATCAGCAAATAGAAACCAGTTTCGATATCCTGATGTAACTTCATTCTTGGAGTATGTTCGCAACCGCCAGGTTTGTCTTTCTGATCTATAATTGAGAAGTGAAATGCATAACTTTGGTTTTCATAGATGTGAAACTATAATTGTAGTGTTTGTTGAATTGGATCTATCTTTCCAAGTTCGATAATTAGCTATCACGTATAATTTCAAACTGTGTTAGAGTTTAAATTTATGACCGAAATGATCGCTATCATATTGTGTCATGCTGATACAATTTTAATATTTTTTTAAAATATAAAATATATTAATTATTTTTTTATTTAAAATTTGATTACTATAGATACTTATCATTAAGTTATATTTGAGATATTGAATATTGAGTTTAAAATTTGCTATTATCTCGTTATAGATATTTATTGAGTAAAAGTAAATTTAAATTAACTAAAATTCACCAGGATTGATTATGTTTAAATTAGATTTAATTTAAATTTGTTTTGATTCGTTTAAAATTAAATCAAATTTATATATAAAATAATTTAGTTTATTAGTAATAAGTTTAAAAAAAAAATACTGCTGTTGCGACCTCACAGAGGCCACCACGGGGTCGCTAAGATTGTTGCAACCCCATAGCGACTTCTATGTGCCGGTGCCGGTTGGCAAGTGGAACATTAAATTCCATCCGAGCCAATTAGCGCGGCATGAAATTAATTCCTTGATCACGTATTGGTACAAATTTTTAAATCTATCAATCTTTTGAATGGTCAAATCTGCCATACAGTTTAGATTTCTCAAACAAATTTATATCCCATTAATTCGTCATCCCTCCATTGTCAATTTGATGGAATGCCAATTCAGCCAAGTGGTCTACATCAGTTGCCAACTCAACAGCTATTAATTAATTTAATACAGTTGATCCCTTTCTCGGTTGCTCTTGGAAGAAGTCATCAGCATGAGCTCGTGTCCTTGGCAACATGGCTTGCTGCCCCAGCTTCAACCTCAAAGAGCCTTAAACTTCACCCTTCTGGTTAGGTCCATCATCCACTTCATTCTAATGCACCTCCTTGCTAGTACCTCTGCCTCTACCCCTCTACCGCTGGTTCAATTATCATCTGCAGAGTGTCTTCTTCTTGCCCAACTAGCCACATCTACAAACCAATGTCCTACTCCTTGTTACCATGTCTCAACACTTCTCTTTATAAAGGCATGACCTATGATGTTATTGGGTTTGCTGTTGGGCTCATAGGGACCACAATCTCAAATGGTTTGATTGCTCTAGAAGAGGATGGATTCAGAGTTTGAGGTTCCTAGCAAGCCCCAACTTATATTGCTGAATGAAGTCTTCTAGGCATTGTGCATGGGTTGGAGCAGTATTTTGTGTCGCGAAACTCTGAATGATATGGAGTTTGTAATGGAGAAAGTCTTGTCACCAACTGGATTTAAGACTTCAGTGCTGGTTTTGATGTGCTTGAATTTTGGGTGGTATGTCATTTTTGATTATTCATGAAGCTGACCGGAACACAAGGTAGAAGCAAAGAATGGAGAAGAGAAATAGAGGCAGATTGATAATGGCTTCTCTGCAGTTGTGCAGGTTGAAGGTACTGTAGGGCAGTAGCCACAGTGTCTCACCCATTTTGAGCCCCGAGAGAGAGATGGATCATTAAGGTCTCCCTTTAAGCTCCTGGTCTGTCCACCATTGGCAGAGGGAGTGCAAACTACAGAGACCTCAGTGACATTGAGATTGCCACAAGGACAAGGGGCTAGGCCAATCATGGTGTGGGTGGCATCAAATTAAGGGTGTTAAGAATTTGTGTTTTTAGGTTTTTTTTTTTAAATTTAAAATTAATTAATAGTTGTTAATTTGGTAGGTGATATAGATAACTTAGAGTTGGCATTCTGCTACATCAACATTGTCAAGAAGTTAATAGTGGATGGGTGGCAGTTTGTCAGGTTATAGATTTGCGTTGAAATTTATTATAATATGATATATTTGAAAAGTGTTAATGGTCGTGACAGATTGCCAATCCATACAAAGTACATGTAGATCTAATAATTAACTTTCAACCAAAAAGATTTAGTAATTAGTTCTTTCAAATTTTCTTATAAATTCAAGAGAGGATCTACTTGTATTTAACTACTTGTGTTTGATGCTTCTAAAACAATTAAGTACAAAATTTGGACGCTAATCAGATGGTAGTGACTACTAAACAGTGTCTTCTTGGTGGCAGTGTCACACCATGATGATATTATACCTTTACACGGTTTTAATTGGTAACCGTCAAGTGTTTTCTCTGCCTCTTTTCTTTTCTCAAATTCCATGCAATAGACAGTAGGCAATTACAAATTGTGAGGTATTTGAGTGGGACAATTACAGAATAGACAGTAGGCAAGCAAGAGTAAAGTAACTACCTGTCATTTTCTCCTCCATACTTTCTCAATAATGTAATATGAGAGATCGGTATTGTCTGGTTGCTATTTGCCAACTTTTCCTGTATTATATTCTTTATTTATCTTCTACATTCCTGACTCTCTTCTGCCCTATCATGGATTTGAGAGGCTTGGACTTAATGTTTAGATATTATGTTGTTGTAGGTCGTTTTTTTCCGGGCTTTGGAGAAGCCAAAGGAGGAGGATTTTTTCTTAGAATTGTAAGTGTTTAAGCATATAGGTAACTTGTATAATTGATAATTGTACCTGTCTAAGTTATCTTACTAACCTTTTTCTCTGATATGATTCCTGTTCAGATCTAAACTTTTCACATATGATGATGTTGTTGAAAGGGTGTCACGTCAACTTGGTGTAGATGATCCATCAAAAATTCGTCTTACATCTCATAACTGCTATTCTCAGCTGCCTAAACCACAACCCATTAAGTATCGGGGTGTGGACCACCTTTCAGACATGCTGGTTCATTATAACCAGGTTGTATAACTAAAACTAATTGTTTTAAGTGAAATTTAGTTACAATTAATTCATACCGATTCAACTGCTACAGACTTCTGATATTTTGTACTATGAGATATTGGATATTCCTCTGCCTGAATTGCAAGGCTTGAAAACTCTGAAGGTAGCATTCCATCATGCCACAAAGGAAGAGGTGGTTTAAACCTTCAGTTCTTCTATATCTATACTGTTGTTTTTGGAAGCTTGCATAAACATAGATAGTTTTGATTTCAGGTGGCAATTCACAACATCAGACTTCCTAAGAATAGCACTGTAGCTGATGTAATCA
This sequence comes from Wurfbainia villosa, assembly GCA_025175895.1. Lineage (NCBI taxonomy): Eukaryota > Viridiplantae > Streptophyta > Magnoliopsida > Zingiberales > Zingiberaceae > Wurfbainia > Wurfbainia villosa. The sequence goes on along the minus strand of JAKLTH010000267.1, from coordinate 783,474 downwards.
GTGACCTAAAGACCAAGGTAACTTCATGTATGCGATGTGTTTATTATCTTCTTGAATATGCAGTTTGTGATGAGAGACTTCGCCATATGCTGCATTGACTTTATTGTTTTAATTGTGGATGGCAATCTTGACTGATCTCAATATGAATTGCCCGGGGTTGGATCGCGATCAACCATTGCTGATCTGTTTCTGGGTGATTTTTCACACACGCCCTCCAAGTATGTGTGAAATTTAGAATCTAGAATAATGAAACTATAATTGATGAAAATGGTGAATTAATTGGTCATAATCATAGGAAAATAGAAGAAATCAGTTGAAATTGGCTGATATCTCTATGAGTAGATCTAGAGTTGACTTCTAAGTATTGCCTTTATGAGAGGAGGAAACCTTGAGGAGATCGATGGTGCCCTGCTAGGAGATTGTTGTGTGGAAGTGGATATGTTTGCGTTCTTCACTAGGATGATGGGTTTGTGTTCTCGAGTAGTAAGATACGTGTGGGCTCTCAAGTTTTTGGAGAAGATGAAGTGCAATGATGGTGTGGTTACTTCCATAGGTGTTGCTGCATTTGTTCCTAGAATATATCAAGGATGACCCTCAATATATAAATTAATTAAAAATTAATAGTGGTATTTTTTTAATCATTAAATTGAACAATTAACTAATAAATGCATATAATTAATTATAAAAATAATTTAATTAATAATTTATTGTTAATTAATTATTTTTATTAGTTTAATTAAATAATTTTTTATTGATTTATTGGAAACAGAAACTATTTGAGATTATAAATAAAGAAAAATTTCTGCAATGTGTAATATTCATATTTAATCAACTGTAATTCACATTATTTTTAGATTTTAAAATATTTTATTTTCTTATTGAGTAAATATATTTTGTTAATTTTAATTTTTTTAATATTGATTCTGATCCCATTGCCCAATATGGTCTATATCGAGTTTTATATATATGTATATAATTTCCGATATCCATACCATCACTCATGGTTTTACTGTTGTTTGATGTGTAACATACACTTTTTTATGGTTCTTTTTCCCATTTAGGTTGAGCTCTCTCGTCCTGATGCTGAAGTCAGGTTACTAGAGGTTTTCTATCACAAGATCTACAAGGTACCATTTTATTATTGATATTTTTAGTGGAAGGTTGAAAAGCTTACATAAGCAAGGTTACAGTTAGTATTTTGACTACTTTTATATGGGATTCGTCCAGAAAGTTTATTCTCTGCTCAGCTACATTTGAAAGGTATTCCTGGTCTTTTAGCTAAAAGAGTTGTCTCATATACCTTGAAAGTGAGAATGCTCTCAGACTTGAATGCCTTTTCCTAGCATGTACTGGTTATTGACAAAAATACTATCCTATTGGATATTTAGTAGCTTTCACCAATTATTTTCCATGCTCCTCTACACTTGGAAATTCTGTCTCGTCAAAGGTTTTTTGAAGTATTCTTTCCTCCATCTTTACTTTTTGTTCATGCAGATATTTCCATCAGGTGAGAAAATTGAAAACATTAATGATCAGTACTGGACTTTGCGTGCAGAGGAGGTTAGTTTCCATTTTCAATTTTTCATTAAGGCTACTTCTAATTTTTTTATTTATTTGTGTTGATATTCATTATGATGCTGTCTTCTGTGTTAGTAACCTAGCAGATCTACCATTGTAAAGACAAACTTGGGTGGTTTTGTTACATATATTAGTGATTTATGATTTTTCTAATAAGCATTGTCCTTGCAGATTCCAGAGGAAGAGAAGAGCCTTGGGCTTCATGATCGCTTGATTCATGTCTATCACTTTACTAAAGATTCTAATCCGAACCAAATGGTAACTTTAATGTGTTTGAGTTGTCATTTTGTTATCTTTTCACAAAGTAGAATAGATAAATATCTTTTCTAGTAATTAAAGTCTGGTGTTGTTTATTTTCTCCACCAACAAAATTCATGTACGTTTCCTTTTACCTCTATCATGGCATTTTTCTCTAGAAGGTTTCCGAGTCCAGTGCTAAAATAATTTTATCTGTATGTCTAGGGGCATGCTGCATATTGTTAGTCTAGTGGTTGCACTTTGATAGATAGGTTAGTCTTTGTCTCTCGTTTGACTCTAGCTCATGGAGATGTGAAGATTTTTCATTCACTTGTTTGACATCTTATTATCTTTTTGAAGTAATATCAATCTTTACTCGGTCTCACTCTTAATATTAAGTCTCCTACATGAATTCTAATTTCTCCATTTCTTTGCAATCCTTGACAAGTCATTTCATCTTAGCAAACATAAGAATTCTGGTATCTTCCATTTTATACTCAAGATCTATCTGATTTGAAAGTCAGATATATCTTTTTGGAAGTCTGACAGGATTGTCAAGTCTCTCAATTGCAACAAATGTTGTCTTGATCATGTTCATCAAGTGTTTCTTCTTCATTTTATTTTTCTACATAAGGTACTTTTGTACTTTTATGTCAACGAGAGTTCTAAGTTACTAGATTCATTTTTTACATTGTGTTATAGGTTCAATCCCACAGACTTTATTTTTTTGTTGGACGTTATGTTTGAGGCTTATTTATATGTGGGGGCATTAGTTATATTTTAAGAGTACAATCCTCCTTCTCAGCTAATGCAATTGTCTTTATCCATCAAATATGCAGTTTCTTTTCCTGCTTCTGTTTTCTTCAAACTTTATAGAGTGAGATTTCCATTTGCTTCATTGCATACTTGAATTTTCTGCTGTAGAAAAGCCTGAACTAAATATCCATGGAGAAGGCACTCAAAATTGCCCCCAGAGCTATCGAGGGCATTATTTATTTTTATCTGTGGTGCCTTTCATCCTGTCTGGCTTTGTTTGGGTTTCTCAGCTTGAATTATGTTGCGGGCGTCTATACACCCTACACTGCATGATTTGCTGATTTAATTTCTTGAAACAATTGTTTCTATCCATGAAACTGCCCCCTTTTTCCCCTCTGAATTCTCTTGCAGGCCAATAACGGACATTCCATTTTCTTAATTATTTTTTCTTTGTTTTCAATGTCATGTTTTATGGTAGAATTAGTTAATTTATTTTAATTACATTTCTTTTGTTCCTCCCCAAAATTAATCATTAATGCTTCTTTGCAGCAAGTTCAGAATTTTGGAGAGCCTTTCTTCCTTGTTATTAAGGAAAGCGAGACTTTAGCCGATATCAAGATACACATTCAGAAGAAACTGCAAGTTCCCGATGATGAGTTTTCAAAGGTATGATGAATTTTCAAGGTATTTACTTTTTGTTCTTGTGGCTTTTGTGACTTAGTGCTTAAAGGTCAAACTCTGAAGCTACATTTTTGCATTAACTTCAGCTTTCAAAACAGAATTTTGACCACGTATATTAGTTTGCCCAAATTGCATCTATCTCTTAGATTTGACATCTTAATCTGCAACTCATCAATGAATCTAATATAATTCTTTTGTTCAATTAGTGGAAGTTTGCTTTTTTTTCACTTGGACGTCCTGAATACCTCCAGGATTCAGACATTGTAGCCAATAGATTTCAGGTATGTTTATTTCGCTTTTTGTTTCTCTGTTTTTACTCCCTCCCTACGACATTTTTTAAGTTGGTGCAGAGAAAAGATATTTATGGAGCCTGGGAGCAGTACCTTGGTTTAGAGCATTCCGACACTGCTCCAAAAAAAGCTTACACGACTAATCAGGTATGACTTCCCTTGAGCTTGTTCATGGTTCCGTTTCAACACGCTATGAACCTTTCTTACTTGTTTAGATAACCTACATCAATTTGGCAAATATCAGCAGTCCTATGTTTTTCTTGCAGAACCGTCACACATTCGAGAAGCCAGTGAAAATTTATAATTGAAACTGGCTAGATCCCCTCCCAAAACATCCCATGTTGCATCTCACCGGTGCATCGAAAGCCGAGAATGACTTGTAGATTTTAGAAATAAATGCAGCAAGGTGAGGTGAAATGAAGTGGGATTTCATCACCAGAATTGTTCTGGTGTTGCTGAGAGGACGTTGACGGCAGAATCGGTGCTTTATCTTGAGCTCCTTCGACGGTTTGCCCATGTTCTTGATATAACTTTTCTGTGGCTCTTGCTCCATCAACGCTATATTAGGTTTCTGCATTGTTGGTTCAGTGTAACTTGGTTCATAAGATTTTGGATTAGAGGGGCATTTATAGGGTATAGTGGGTGTCTCTTTTGGCCTTTTCACTTTTTTGCGCCCATCCCTCATTACCACCTTTGTTATACGTTTGGCCTTTCTTCTTGGGTTGTAAAGTCGGGCGATTTGATGTAACAGGTTGCCTTTGTTTTCCATGATCATGTACAAGGAGGCGTTGAAGGCTCCACTCCATGTATCGTGTTCGGATTTGTACACAATTTTTTTTTCCTGCGATGAGAATACCGAGTGCGACTTAATTTTAAATGATGCTATTCATCTATAGCAAGTAGGTAGTCCATTTCTTTTTGCTTCATATTTAACACTGTATTTGTTGTTTATAAGCCGGATGCGATTAGTTCTCTACTCGGTGATCATTAATGTTTCTATAGCATCTTGTCACTGGCTCGACCGGCTGGTTCAGTCAGTATTAATGAAAAACTTGGTTGAAAGAGATCTTGTGCTAACTGAAAGAAGAAAGGGAAAAAAAAAAATAGTTGAATGGTCTACTGGCTGAGCTGGTCCGGTTATAAAAACATTGTTGTTGGTCTTATGTAATCAAGCTTATCTCCTTTAGCTTGTCCATTTGTTGCGGATTGAGTTTAGAGAGAATGTGTGCTACTAGGAACAAACGAGTGCGGTACTTGTTCTGATCTTGCTTCTGTCTAGAAGAGCATCATTGTGCATGGCTAATGCCCAATATAACTTGAATTATTAAAACACTTTTATGTTTCAGAAGAATAAAATGGTATGTTAAAGTTGAATGGAGTGAACTAAGCTAATAAAATGATAATTGGTATTGATTCTTCTTCATCATCCTGATGCTTGTATACTAATTTGGTTGAACATGTTGGTATGAAATCTGGAAGGCTTAGGCGCTGTTTGATTGCGAGCGCGTTTTCTACTTTTCTGGAAAACGGATCGTTTTCTATTTTCCAATCAATTATAACTGTGTTTTTCAGAAATTTTCACATTCTCATTTTCCACATAAAATGAAAATAAAAAATGGCTGTACCAGACGGCCTCTTACTGTCTCTCTTTTAATCTTTTGAACATGTGGGTATTATCTATTACATTGCCTAACTTCTGTGGGATCTTGGATGACAATCTCTTAGCCTCAGACTATGGTAGTCGATCCTTTGGAATGTGAGAGCCATTACATAACACAACAGTTCCACATTTTTGGATGACAATCTCTTATGGTCACTTTTAATCCCATTGATGTGATTTTTTTTTTTCCTTCATTCATAATGAATTAGTTAAACATAGTGAAAACAAAGTAACGACCAACTTAGGTTTGCCCCCAAGTTCGGACAAACTTTGGAAGAACAATAGCCTTCAGATAAACACACCAGAACAAGGGGAATACATAATTGTAAATTTGCACCAGAAATGACTTGTATCTACAAGCAAGTTTAGCTCACGTGGTTAGTGAATTACAAAATAAGTAATCAAGTGCAAAATTTGCAGCATAATAGTTCATGAAATGCTACTCCAGGTTAGGCAAGACAAACCACAGGCACTGCGACCTGATTCCCACTTAAGAACGCACAAAGCTGCCTCTCTGTAGCAAGGCTTGCAAATTTAAGAAAATAAACAGTTGCTCAGTTGCAGGAAGAGAGACGCCTTTTCCATTACCGGACATGGTTACTTTAGTCATCATAGGATTGAAGTGATGTTCGCAGTATATACACCATCAGAAAAATTGAGCCGCTCCAGAATTGCTCCTATCAGAGAAGGATTCATAACCACAGCAGGAAGCCCAAAGGCATTACCATCAGGCACTTCTTTTTGAGAGCAGATAGATTTGAGAGCAACATTTAGTCCAAGTGAAGTCGGTTCCGTCTTCAGACTGCAAAACAGATAAATAAATAAATAAATGTATCCTCAACAACACGTACGGCATCGATGTACAATGTAAGATCAAATTGAGCAAAGGAGTTCATTGATTCTTAACATACAAAGACCGGAAAGTAGTCCCCTCAGAGCTCATCACAGACCAAACACCATACACAACCCACGGTGGAATAATTGCATCCTTTAGTTCAACACTAAAACAAAGATCACCGACGGATATACCAGGTATCGTTTCGATATAGCTAGTATCTGAGCCACTAGATGAAGGAACGACCATATCAGCTTTCCGTATCTCCTTGCATGACATCTAAAAATCAACAGAAGCCTTGAGTAGGCATGCTAATAGAAACAACATTACAAGAACAGCAGTTATCACAAAAAGTTTGCATGCACTTTTACCTCTGGAACATGTAAAGAGGCATTCTGGAATGGGACGGGTGCATACAAGACAGGAACATCTAAACCAATAAAGGAATGCAAGGCTTCCCTAAAGAGCACATAGCAAGTAAACAATTAGCAGTCAATGATTACTTTCAAGGCTAAATTCACTGCTAGAAATTGAAGAGGATTTTAGTTGAATACCTATAGTTTATGAGTATATCATATAGAGATTGGACCTCCTCATGTCCACTAAATGAAAGGAGGGATCGAGAAGTATTGTTATCCACTTCCCCCGTTGAAGATTTTGGATGGAAAATCTGCACAATGATCACAAGTTATCATCATGCTTGAGTGAAGCTATAAAACATAGAAGAGCCCAAAAAGACATTTATTGATACCTGTCCAAATTTTTTCTTCTCAATTTCCATAAGTTCAACCAAGTCATCCTCAGTTGATTGGTCCACTTCAACTTCACCGAATGGCATAGTAAAACTTATTTTCTGAAAATTATAAAGTACAAAGTTTATCAGGCAAAGAATATTAGCTATTTACAACCCTTCTCAATAGAAAATGAAACCTCAAACTGAAAGCTACTGAATACTTTTGAAAAGATTCATCTATGAGCATAAAAAAAATGAGGATATTATTAAAAAGATTTAATTAATTTGATACTTTTGTGCAAGTTTATGATTTCAGATCGTGTCATTAAGTTACTGATGAGTGTGCTTCCTATTCTGAAGTTGCAACATATTATCATTTTCTCCAATATTGTCGACCAACTCATTAGTTTTCCCCGAGCGTATTTTCAATTCCAAAACTCAAGTGTATTATATTCAACAGACCCAATTTACTTGCTCCATCAACTTTAACTTTTGTCAAAAAGCAGCTTGTCCAATTATCATTGATACAGAAACCCCAATTAGAATCTTCTGTAAGTCAGTCTCTAGGAACTATTAACTAGGTTTTTACTTTTGCAACCATTAGAGTGACAAAAGGACCAGGTAATCACAAAGTCCACACGTTAATAAGGTTGGAATTGGAAGTGAAATGCAAAGCCTGTCGTAGCATACCTCTGTAAATGACTTGACAACTAAACCAGACTATACCACAACAGCTTATAATTATCTTTTATGCAATAACTTATGTACTCAAATTTTGTAACTTGTCACTTCCATATATAGGAAAAATGAAGTAATAAAATCATTATAATGTTTCTTGAACATAAATAAATGCTCATTCAAATGTAAGCTGAAGAACTATATGGCCAAGCCTATCAATAGAAACACCAGAAATCCAATTCGAATAATTCCATCTATTGGGCCCTCCTAATCTCATTTGCTTTCTACTAAAGTATCTCCAAAATTGGTATTCTTTAAGACCAGAAAACAGTAATTGTTGTAAAAGATTCAGAATTATGAATCTTAAAACCTGTACAGGGAATGCTTAAGCATTTCAGATTCCTTTTGAAATTCAGCATTGGCTGCTCTTGCCTTAGTTATTATAGGAAATAAAGAAAGTCCTGTTGTCAGTTAATCAAATAAGGGTAGCAAGTGTTACCAATCAATAGATAGGTAAGTTTGTAAAATTGTGTAAATATATTCTTTTTTAACTTCACAAAAAGAGCTGCTTACAAGTTCAGTTTGCCTAATGCAGTAAAAAAAGTCTAGATATAGATATTTTTTAGGTTTTAGTTTTTCTTTAAAAGTTTGAGATAAAGGCCATTATTGTGTCTTACTAGTTATTATAAATCTGGTAAAACCAGACCTTGCTTACCAGATAATAGGTTGGGAGAATAAGTCTTGATTCACTCTATAAAAGGGGCTATTGAACCTTCATGTAAAAGGTATTCTTCTATTTTTGATAAAATTCTCACAAGTTTTCTCTGCAAGAAATTTTCATTTCCATGTTGCATAAGTGAGACACACACACACACACACTACAACCCGGTGCACGAAGCTCCCGCCACGTGGGGTACCGAAGAAGGAATCTATCGTACACAACTTTACCTTGTTTTTTTGCAAGAGGCTATTTCCAAGATTTGAACCCGTGACCTCTTGGTCACAAGGCATCAACCTTACCGTTGTGCCAAGGCTATATATCTTGGGTGCACACTGCACGCCCAAGGTAAGTGACTGAGATGCACACCATGCACTGTGTTGTGCGTTGTCCATCTCTGTCACTCATCATGGGTGCGCACAATGTGTGCCCAGGATAACAACTCTCTCTCTCTCTCTCTCTCTCTATATATATATATATATATATATTCTTTAAACTTTGTTATAAAGACCCATTATTGGGTCTCACTAATTACTACAGACCAGATAAAACTAGACCCCATTTCTAGGAGAATAAATCTTTTTTACATTCTATAAGAGGGCTCCCACATCTTTATGCAAGGTTATCCTTTAATTTTTAATATTATTCTCATCACTTTTTCTTCTTTGTGTGAATTCTTTATTTCAATATTGCCCCAATACCCTCAACTATACCTAAGAAACAAGCATGACAAAATTGTATTAATCCAATGTTACCTAGTGTGAATACATTAATCACTGGCAGGTAATGAAAACATAAGTTCTATTCAGTTGATACTCAATGAAACATTTGCCTCATTCCAAGCAAATGCAGAGAGGCAGATTAGACTAGCAGTTAAGAATAACAAATGCAATTCAAGCTACCTAATGAAATAGCTGAGCATACATTTTTTCTAAGCAAGGATCGTAGACCATGTGTAGATTGTGATATGTAAGCATTACATGAGCGCTTCTTTTTCCCGAGTAAGTTGCCCCCAAAGAACAAAACCACAAACTGCACAGTATAAACTGCAATTTTCACAAGAATCAAATGCAGCATACAAGAATGCAATTCTGAATATAATAAAGGAAATGCCAGCATCAATATCACACAGCAAATAAAAATTGACATGCAAGAAATCATAGTATTTTGTGATGGCATAATCAAATCTTTATAAATTCGAATAATTCTCTGCCAGAAAACATAGTATTTTGTGATGGCATAATCAAATCTTTATAAATTCAGATAATATTATTAACTGAGGACTTCTTAATGCATGTAACTTCTTGAGCCAAGGAATAGTAAGCTGTAATTTGTATAAATTACTTTTTAGTCTGTTACAGAACCGACAATGCCTGTTTATCCAAGAATAGCCATCGTATAACAAAAATAGTTCTTCAGGCCATAATATAGTAACAACAAAGAGAGATGTACATGGTCTAACAACTGTTTAGTGAAATAGTTGTTCAAGATGATGGCACACTAATATGATTAAAGTCAGTGAAATACCATAGAACATGTTACAAATGTTCTTTCTTAGCATGTAGTACAGGCTTCGAAACGAATCTTCCCAATCCTGCTGCCTTTTCAGCCAAAAATGTGCTTCTAAAAAATTATGAATGTAAATGCCAAAATACCACAAGAGTCAGTGGCCTACCTAAGGCAAAAGAACAATATATCAAAAAAAAAAAAGGAAATAGTTTATTAACTGACCATCCTTTCCAGCAGATGAGGCCAAAACTGACACAACTGAAGCAGGTAGAGAAGACTGAGGATATACCCACGAGTGCAGGGATTTATAGAACTTCACCTGAGCAGTAGCACCATCTACATTTGTAGACCACAAGCTGTATGGGTTACAGCTTGCATCAATTAAAGGAGTTGCAAATGACCTGTGACACCTACATGCGAAATTAACCTTTTTTCAGCAAAAATGATAAAACATGGAGAGAGAATACAAATTCAGCATCTAAGTATACTGAAAATAATTATGATATTCAGAAGTATTTAATAATTACAAATTCAAACCCAAACAAGCTGGTTCATAAACATCAACAAATCCCATTGCCAGTTCAATTTTTTCTATGCCCAGAACTACTAGAAACAAGTCACCTAACCAACATGAGTGCTTAAGCCGAGTCGGAATAGGTTGACCTGGCCTGACTAAATTAGAACATCTAAATGTATCAAGTGCTTTTAAACTAGAATCAAAGTTCGAAACTATGTTACTCATACTTGGATACAAATATCCGATGTAGGTAGTGTCCAACATAGTTATTTCTAGAATCTTTTATATGTGATCAACAGAAATATTAAGTGTAAACTTGAAGTGTCAGTGTCAAAGTGTAGGACAACACAGGTATGGAAAGGATAGATGAGAAGTTCAAATAAATGCCCAGAAAAAGGATCACAATCCATTTGTTTCCTGCAGACATAAACCATTTTCTTGATCATTGGAATGAAGCTAACCCATAACATTAGCATTAATGATACATGTCTCTAACCACAGATATCCACATTCATTAATAGAATCAAATGATAAACTGTGGGCACAACTAAGTTCATGCAGGTGGATTACCATATCAAGAAGCTATCTGGAAATCACTTTAAAGGGCATAGGTAGGCTATTAATTGGCAATGCACTTGTATCATATAAAAAAACAAACAAGGAACAAGGTATTGTGCATATGCTTCTGCATCAGATATTCAGTAGGTAGTATGTACAAGCAGATCCTTATGACAGGCATAGATGCCATCCTTGTTTGATGCCACACTAATTCAATTATTAGTTTAACAAGGACGAAGCAAAGAAGTCCAACAAACCAAATTTATACCATCCTTGTTAATAAAACCAACAAATTTTTTTTAAAAAAAAATCCATATATGCCAACTTAGTAATGAGAATATGCTAGTCACTAATTTGAACAAGTCTAAAGATTGAACTTCTCAGTATATAAAATAAAATAAAATAAAATCAGCTTTTATAAAAAAGATGCTAAAGAGATGAACAAATTAGGACGCCTAAATCATGTCATGCGCTTATAAACTAGAATCATAATTATAAAAACTAGTGGAATCATACTTAAAAAATTGAGGAAAAAAGAACTGTACCCAAGTAACAGTCCGCTCAAAGGATCACTATCCATTTGCCTTTAGCAGATACAATCCATCTTCTCAATCAAATATGTTTTATTGTCACTAAACTATGGTCTCCATCATCTATAGACCAAAGCATATTTAACAAGCAATTTGCACCTCATTAAATTTAGGCATAGAGTATCACCAATTAATAACTAGATACAGAAATCAATAAATGACTATAGACTCAGTATGTTTAAACTTGGTACATATTACAAAGAATATATCTAGACTATAACACTCACCATTTAACAGAGGATGATAAAACCAACCGCAAGTTGGTTTTCAGGGTAAAATCAAAAGGGATTCTAGGACTTGGAATCTCAAACTCAGAAGTAATTCTAGGACCTGGCATCTCAAATTCAGAACAAAAAGCACTTGAATTTGAAGATTGATTGTCCATTTTTCCAGAACCAATTGGCGCCAAAGTTGAATTGGTAGCAATATCACGAGCATCCAACTCCCTTAGGGCTTTTTCCTAGGAAACACATCAAATGAACATGCTGAGAAATGGTACCAAACAAAGCTTAGGAGCATAAACTAGAGAGACAGCAAATTTGCAGAAGATATACCATATCAATTTTGGCAGGAATATCAAGATTCTCATCTCCCATATGGAGTTCCACAACATTGCGCAGCATATTTTGGCTACATCTATCAATCTTCCTGAAGCCTTGGTAATTTTTTTCTATGCACAATTTATCAACACCTTCAGGTTTATTTAACATAGCCACATTTTCACTGCATTAAAGAAGGAACTTCTCTTTAATTTGTCCATTAATAGGAACAATCAAACTAAAGAAAGATAGTTTGAACTACAAGAAAAGCAAGTAATACCACAAAATTGATGCTTTGCCCTCAGCTGGTAAAGAAGGATCAGAAGGGTTAAGAATAACATTAGGATGTCCATCAACACTTGAGAACTCCTGTTTAACAAATTCATCAGATTAGCTTTTGCAGCTGAATACTTAGTGCCAATGTATGAGAATTTAAACCTTGGCCTTCACATCTCCATATAGAACTTTGCATCTCTCACTTGACTTCTTAACAGGATAGATCTCATTGACACGAGTGTTAAAGTATTTTTGAATATTCAACTGCTCACCTTTCCTGATCTCATCACTACCCAAGCAGTCAGCAAAATGACCTCAGAAAATATGAAAATTGCTTTATGTTAACTTACCTTTCTGGATCGAGAACAGTTGGCACAAGTTTTTCTGTGATTATCTGACCATTTCTTTGCTTCAATTGTTCACTCTGTCATGTAGGTTAATGTCAATCACCATTTGATTCTCTAACAATAAGGTCATATACAGCATTATAGTTTCTACCATGGACACCTAAATCATGTCACAACACTATGTATATATATCCATGCCAAGTCCTCACTCTCTCTCCATGATACAAATTGGAGACGGATCTACAGGCATCTCCTTCATCTTCTACTGAAAGTTCAAAATAGTAAATAAAGAAGCCAACCTATATCTGCTTCTTGATTTATAATAGCATATGCAATTGAAATGTGCATTAGCCAAACAAATTCTGAATGCAAATTGTTAGGTTAATAAAATATATTGTCCTGAGAAACAATTGTCTTAAGTCTCAATACTTTGATAATTACAAAAAATAGTAAACATTAGCAAAGCACAATTAGAAAAACACTCAAAGTTCCACCATGGAGAACTTATACTCATTTGTCCAACATGGAATGAGTTAGAAAGAAAATACAGAAGACCTTATAAAATCAGATCTACATAATCGTGGAACAATTAGAACAAACTACTATCGATGTATTTGTACTTATCTAGCAAAGCAAACACAAGATAAAAAGAAAGCACTTTAATCCTATTAAGGAATGTAATACTAACTAAAATGTAGGCATGACAGTAAAAATTGAAAGAAACAGATGACTCGAACTTCCTTGTATCCCACTCCTGCAGGTCTATGAAATAAATCTAGGAATGAATGAAGAAAAATGGCCATGCGATAAAGAAAATCTTGGAGCAGGAAACCTAAGGTCGACAAGACAGCACATGAACTAAAAACAAAAAAAATCTAAAAAGAGAAAAATCGATGATTGTTCAATCCACTGCTGACAGGATCCACAGAACAACATTGAGCTATGTATTTAATTAATACGACACCCATCGAGTTTACCGGTAAAGAAGAGCAAAAGGTAGGGTTAAGACCAAACTGTACCCTAAGTTCCGATGGGGTCTTCCGTTTCATCGTTCCACCAGCCTTCTTTACCGTCGGCGAGGCCACTGGCAGATGTAATGGGCAACGTCGGCACGGCGAGTGAAGGCGAGTGGCGACGAAGGAGAGGAGATATGGGGCGACGAGATCCGTGCAGGAAAGGGAGGGAGAAAGGGCGTCGAATTTGAAAAACGAGGGGGACTTCGATCGCGGGCGAAGTCGTAGAAGTTTCCGGAAGTGGGCGAAATTTTGAGCTCGGAAGGGTGCATTTTATAGCTGTCTTTAACAAACATTAGTCCCCTTACCCGACAAACCTCTACCCATGACTTGTTCTACGTAGATGCATCGGATTAAAAGTGGTGCCCACTGATTGTCGAATAAAAGTGAAGGTAGAGATTCTAGGGCGACATAGTGCATGATATTTTAGTCCTAATTGGATCGGTGGCTCGGGGTCGGGTCGAACCGCTTTGAGTTGTGGGATCTACTATGCCGGACCGCCGGTTCGTGTTTGGACCCGTTAGGATTATTTATAAACGGGCTGAACGTTGGATCCATTATGCCGGACCGCCTCCGAGTCGAACCCACTAGAACATATTCTCCTCTCTCTCTCTCTCTCTCTCCTAAAACCCGGTCCGGAATTGCGGGAATCGCTGAGATGTGGCGACGAGGCGTTGGGACTTTGCGGCGATGCTTCGCCAGCGGCGGCGGCGGCCGCGCTGCTGCCCTTCACCTGCGCTCCTTCGACCGAAGATCCCTGTCCTCCGGAGCCGCCTCCGCCGTGGACTCCATCATCCTCCGCTCGCTCAAGGAACACTACATCGAGGTTTCCAAGATGACTCCTCCGCCGGTACATTTCTCCCCTTTTCTAGTTGTGTGTTTGCCGTTTTCAGGCTAGGATTCGCTAAGCAACCTCCTTCCTCGGTGCTCAGAAAGTGAATCCACCGTCGGCCTTCTCTATTGTGAAGGGCGCGCTGGACCGAGATGGCCCCGTCCTCAGCAGAACCTACAAGGAGGAGGAGATCTCGATATCCGTGATGCGCCTTGCGAACATCATGCCCTCTGGTGTCGATGATGACGACGGCGACGACTCGATCAACCAGCTGTTCCTCCATGTCGATGTGTCCAAGCCTGGGCGGGAGGAGTCGATTCAGTTCCTTTGTGGGTTGTATCCAGATGTCGTCGGGATACATGCCGTGCGCCTTCGACCCAACGTCTCGGAGCCCGCTGGACAGAGCAATACGGCCAAGTATCAGGAACGCGTGTTTCAGTATGCTCTTCCACTCGCTTAATTCTCTTTTACCCTCCTCCATTGTTCGATTCTGTTCACTTTTTTTCTGCATTGGAGAGATTATCAACTTTTTTTTCTGGGTTCTAACATTTGTTTTGTTTCCTCGATAATATGCAAGGGGTTTTAGTATGCATTCCAATGAATTGATTCCATGATGTGGTTCTTATGATTCATGGACAGGAGATCCCCGTTTTCTTTTTTTTTTTTCTTTTTGTTAGTCTCATTATGTTTAAACAAAAAATCAACACTCACGGAGAATGAAAATTTGTATTTTGCTTCAAACAATTATGGCGGAGTCTATTACCGGCGTTCCTAGTTATGTGCTTAGTCTGTTAGTGTTTGGGAGAGGGTGATGTATATTGACCAGGTAGATACCATTGCTACGCCAACTTCAAAGTCTGATTGCCTGCAAATCAGTGAAGCTATTTACAGTTGGTTCAATCCTGAATTTGTTCCAGGATTGTGTTATATAGGCATTAGCCTGAGAACTAAATTCCTAGTCTCACCTCAAGGTGGGTTTAAGCTCATGAAATGAAGCTGTTATACTGACAGCAACCAACTTCATCGATAATCGTTCTCCTGAACATTACTTATTTATCTTCCTTATCTAATCTTTTCCATGGATGCCATTGATATTAGGAGACTGAAGTTATTGGTGATAGAATATTAAGGAAATTCTATTTAAGGATCTATATAACTAATTATGAGCCTTAAGTCCTCTAGTAGGGCATCAGTAGTGGTTAAACTTCTGTCTGACATCATGCATTGGTGGAGAAATTGATCTCTTTGAGACTCACCTTACAGCATAGGTACAAATGCTTAAGGTCAAATGGCCAACCTCTAGAAGAGCTTCAGCATGCCACGAACATACTAGATGAACTTGGGTTGACTATGTTTGGAGTCTCAAGAAAAATCCTTAGTTTCGTGATTCATCGTTGAGGAATAACAACAAATCCAAAAAAAATAGTTTCTATAAAATTTACCTGCTACATTGGAATGTTCAACAACAGATGAATAGGTTCTCAGCAAGTCCATGTCTTTCCATGTCTGATTTGGTTGAGTGATGCCTTCTCTTTTTAGAGCTATCCTAGTATATGTTTCGTGACATCATGAGGTGTGAAAAAACACATCGAATTGCCTTGTTGGTACTTAACCTATTCCGAGATTAACATTAAAGTTTACCTCTCAGACATTGTTGAGGCAATAGTCCTCCCTCTCAAAACCAGGATTATCCTGAGCTTTGACTATCAAGATCATTGACTTTCCCTGAAAAAGAAGTTCACTCCTTGAGAATCCCAGAGGAGCTGGAGGATTGACTTACACAAACATGGTTGCTGGGCACTACAACAAGAAGTGTTGTAGTCAAGACCCGGCAATGGGAGATTTGATGCCTTTAGAATGACATATTGGCACAGTAGTCACATGGGACTATTGTATTAACTAATATCATCCAAAAAGATACAAATTTTTGTATCACAGAACGGAGGTAACTCGAACATGGCATAAAATGTCTGTTAATAAACCTATCATGTTCCTAAAAACTGCTAAAATAAGATTCTTCTGTAATACTAAACATCACACCAGAACTGATGATAAAACATAGTGAAGTCATTGTAAGATCTTTCTTTAGGACGTCATGGGTTCAACTTAATCCGATCACAAGTGGCAAAATCAGTTAATACTAATACGATAGCCTGAGATGGATCAGTATTGCCAAAAGATTGATATATTTTAGTTTGGCAAGAGTTCTTTATTGGGTTATTGCATTTCCCGATTAATTACGAACTTTTTATTAGTATGGTTGGAATTGAAGTTATATGTGTGATGTCCCTCTGTATTAATTAATTTCGGTTATCGAAGTTTTTTTCCTTTGGATTTTTTGTGTGAGATCTTTTCTTCATGCAAGATAGTTACCCCACTTCATCAACTTCATCCAAATTCTCTGAGCGACTTCATACTTTGCATTAGTGTGCTCTTCTTAGCCTTCATGAAGGAGCTTCATGCTCTGCATTAGTATGCCCTTCTTAGCCTTCATGAAGGAGCAATTTTGGCCAATTCTACCACAAAGAGAAGGGGAATGGTTGATTGCTGAAGAAGTTTGTTAGAATATAATTGAGAAGGTCAATATTAATAATTTTTGTAGTTTACTAGAACTTGCTCAATGGACTTGTTTGGTGAGCTTACATGTCATTACAGCACAACATGCAAGGTGCCTTTTTTGGTTTATCTGTATCGGAACAAGGCCTGCCGCTTTCCTTAAGAATATACTTGAAATCATTTAGAGTCATTGGTATAGCTTTCCCATTCTGTAACTGGAATATATAGTGTTCTTTTTGTTCAGTAGTTTACATATATTTCTCTAACAATCACAAATGCTGAATATAAAAGTTGAATTTCTCTTTTTTAAAAACTTGGTCTTCTATCTTCACAAGTCTTTCTTTTTTTTTAACTTTACGAATAACTGCTAGCGACGAACGAAAAGGAAAAATGCTAAAGCGATATGTAATCTCTTTTTATATGTTTGAGATTGTAAAGGTTTAGCACTACAGAAACATTTCTAGTGCCATTGTGTTCAAGCAAGGCATTTGGATTAAATGTCATACTTGTGATGAAATCAGTTTGTTGAGACTAAACGATGGCAATGCAATGTTTTTCACTAATCATGGTTCTTCAATCTCAGGGAACTAGACCAAAAGGTCAGGGATGCATTCCATATTTTCATAGAGATGCGCGGCATCGACGAGAAACTCTTTCCTTTTCTGCAAGCATGGTTGTATGTGAAAGATCATAGAAACCTCATGCGCTGGTTCAAAGGCATGGGCTCCTTTATCAATGAATCGGAACCCGCTTGAGCTGCGAAATTCTTGCTCATGGCGATGTCTTTGAAGAGTAGCAAATGCTTGTCCTATTCGCAAATGAACTGAATAGGGTAATGATATGTAGGGATACTTCTTGAGGAAGTTGAAGTTGCAACCTTTTTTGGCAATTCTATTCTTCTTGTAAGAGCCTGGAAGAAAAATAATCCTTTTTTTTTAATTTTTTTTATTTTAGAGGTTTTGGTTTTTACGCTGCTGGATTTGTGTTTGACAAGAAGAGAAACAGGATAGTTGAATGGTCATCATCCAAGAAAGCTACGCTTTTGCTATGAATTCCCTTTCCTGTCCTTGTACATTTCCTTCTGTGCCTACTGTTTCTTCTGCTGTTTAACATTCTAACGAACCAAATCCAATTTGGTTCGTTGTCTTTTCCTAGCAAAAAAGAGCGAACCGCATTAGTACAGGTGGGTCCCACTCCTACATGCAGTCACAAGTCGGGTACCAGACCGAGTTCGAAAATTCACGAGCGAAGTATTTTTTTTTTTTTAGGACTCCCGCGGGACGACGTGTCATCCGCTCCGGTCTCGGTCACACCGGTTGAGCCAATGGGTCGTCGCCACGTTTACAGCGGGAAGGCTATCGGGAAGTATAAGGTCGTAACTGATAAATGTAACGCAGGGAGAGGTGAAATTGTATACTCTAAGGACGAAAGTGAAAAAATACTACTTGCCATTTTTAAGTGAACTAAAATGGAAGAAAATGCCCTGCGGCTCCTCTCGACTACGGAAGGGAGAAAGGACGAAGCGGGCCAGGCGAAATTGCCGGCCACAAGCGAAAGGAGGGGAAGAAAAGGGCGAAAAGGGAAGGAGATCAGAGACGGTACGTCCCTCGGATCGATCTCCTGAGGTGAGCTGAGGATTCGGTCCCCTGGTGCACACCCTCCTGTGGGACTTCTAGTGTTGACTTGGCTACCAGATCTGCTCCCTTGCTTGGTCTGCCCCCCATCTTCTTGTTTCCCTCCAAATGCAATTGAGATCTTCGTTGGGGTTCTGCGACCTCAAAGGCGGGATCTTTGGTGATTATTATTGATTTTACTTTCCTTTTTTTTCCCTCCTGCATTGGGCCGCTTAGAATCTTCTTGGTACTCCAGCTTTATCGCGCTTTCTTTACCACTTGGGAAGAACTTTTAGTCTTAAGCGCGAACGGTTCTATTTTTGTTTGCGAGATCCTTCCCCGGTGTTATAAAAGTGGTGTGAAGTGCCTGTTCTGAGCTGAAAGGGTCGATGTGCTAGCTTGGACTGAAATGATAGTTACGGTTTGGATTCTTCTGAGTCGATTCGGCAATATCTGGAGTGAGAATTTCGTCGCTTCACTTGACTATGATTTGTTATAATCCTTGCTCAGTTGCTCACAAACTTAACCGCATTTCTCTATGTTTGGTGTGTTGTCAGCCTTTACAGACTTGCTGTGAACTTTCCATTTTCTTGATTAGTATCTCGTGCACTACTGTCTTGGATCCGATGATCTCTTCGTGTTTTCTTCTACATTCTCTATGTTTAGTGTGTCGTCAACCATGGTGGCCTGTTGTTCGGCAATATTTTTTCAATGACAACATTCACTCGTACACTTCTCCTTTTAATTGAATTGTCCTATACTGATACATTGTCTGACCCTGTTAGATTCAGTTTAGGTTTTGGGGGGCTCATTTTCTTAAGTGATGGCTGTTCAGTTGGACTTGTACCAATTCAAATGGTACTGAATACTTCTTTCCTCGATGCACTATGTCTATTGGACCAAAAAGATCACTATTGATGTTGCTGGAGTTTCCTATTTTTGAAAAAAAAAATGGTTCCAATTATATACTGTGTCAATCCTAATCCTACCTCTCGCTTGGTTGCATCAAGCATGCTGCAGTAACAATTCCAAGAAATAACTTAACTAGAATCAGCTAATTTTGATTGATCGGTAAGACTTTAATTCCAGTGAATCATAGGAAATTGGCAAACCTTTTTTTTTTTTGTTGGTTTCTCATGAGTATGACTCATTGGACACTTTGAGAAAATTGATTACCCTGAATAACACCGATCCACTTTTCCAATATCTGTCCTGAATCCAGGTTTTCTTACCAAATCTAATGGCAACTCCATTCTGATCTTAACTGGAAACTCGATTTGATTGCCAGAGATGCCTATATAATGTTCTGAACTGCACTATAGATTTTATCTATTTTGAATAGTATAATTATTCAGTCTTAGATTACACTTCAGAATGTTCTGTTTTTTATTTTTTGTGCAAATAAATGATGTATTGATAAATCTCTTTCTCCAATATCATTAGTCACCCAGAATATACTACAGGTTAGATTGTAATTTTCATGTTCTTAATTGGCAGGTGATTGTCTAAAGTTTGACTGACATGCGTCATGGGTTTCTCTGCAAAGTGGCTAAGATCATTAGTTGGCATAAAGAAACATGAAAAAGGTCAATATCTAGAAAATGATAAAAATGTGAGTAAAATTCTTTGGATGTGACTTTTATATCGGTTTGTCTCTGTTGGACAATTATTTTTTCTAGTGATGACTTGAATCTTATTCTTCTTGGGTTATCCTTCTAGCTGTAAGAATGAGATAAGTTCTGTTGGAATAAACTTATATGTCAAGTCAGTAATTGACTAATGGAATAATTGTGAAATCTCAGTCCGACCTACAATGTTTACTCATCATGTACAAACGCCCCAGGACAATCTTGAAACTGATAAGTTGAGCCTAATTGTGTGTTTAAATAACCATAGAATATCTGAATGATGAAAAACAATCTATAAAAATTGATACGTGTTATTACTTATTATGGCTTGTGTTACGTAATATTGATTTGAAAATTGAAATAATGTTTGGCAGTTTCCCTTGCATCCTATCATCCCTATGTCTCTGTCTTATGTTTCCTTGAGATGTTGCTGCAGTATTTTTGTCCATATATTTGTTATTCGCTGCCCCAAAGTCTCACTATAATACAGAATAGTTTTTCTTTCAATAAACATGGCCAGAAAAAAGGCTCTGTTACTGCTCCAGACGCACTGTTTGCTCCTGGAACAGCTGTATCAACAGGAGACACCAATATCCAGTCAGATTCTCACTCTGCTTCCTCTCCTGCACCATCAAATAACGTGCTAATAACTTGTCAGACTCAAGAAAAAACAAGAGAGGAATGGGCTGCCACTGTCATTCAAACTGCTTTCAGGGCATTCCTGGTATGACAATTGATTTTGTCAGTTGTATAGTAAATATCATCAAAAAATTTCCTTTATATTAAATTAGTTTAATTTTTCTTTAAATAATCTCAAAATTGCAATAACATGAGGTAAATTGAGATATGGAACATTAATCATGAAGTAGAAACTTAAATGAACCCTTTTTTATTGTCAACCTCATTCCACCCAGGCTAGAAGAGCTTTACGAGCTCTTAAAGGGCTGGTAAGGTTACAAGCCCTTGTTAGGGGTCATGCTGTAAGAAAACAAGCTGCAATAACTCTTCGCTGCATGCAAGCTCTTGTCAGAGTTCAGGCTCGTGTAAGAGCTAGACGAGTACGCATGGCATTAGAAAGTCAATTGGGGCATCAAAAGGTTCAAGAACAGGAGTCGCATGAATCTCATGTCAGAGAAATCGAGGTAAGCAGCCAAAACAACACTAACAACTATAATTTTGAATAAGATCAATTGTATTTCTCCTTTCTCATGCATTGAGACTAACTGCCTGCAATGTCTGATAGTAAATCCTATTTCTTTCTGCGAGTCTTTTATGAATTTGTAGGCCCAACTGCATAAGTAATCTATCAGGGGAGCATTTTACTGTACTTTGTACAGTAACGAACTAAATCATGTGATACTTTATCCGACATAACTGTTAGGTTAAATGAAAATTAATTTATTAGAATTCAGACTTAGTACTTAACATCTGTAATCTTATTGCGATTTTCATCTATTAATTGCCTCATGATCACACCTATCTTATGCATCATCTCATATCTGGAGCTTTCCTATATAAAATTCTTTACATAACAGCAAGGGGTAGTCATTAGGAGGTTCCTATGTTATTCTTTTATATGCTTTCCCAATAATTAACTACGAATAACAAATTACTTTCTTAATGATATCATAAATTAGTCCAGGATGTGCCTAATTTTATGAAATTTTGGCCTTTTGTGCCCATGTCTTTGTTTCATCAAGATAAATTAAATTGTTGTTTCTGTTTAAACTATTTTGTGTGACTTATATTTCGCAATAATACAGGAAGGATGGTGTGACAGTGTTGCCTCGGTGGAGGAAATTCAGGCAAAGTTGTTGAAGAGGCAAGAAGCTGCAGCCAAGCGTGAGAGAGCCATGGCATATGCTCTCACTCATCAGGTATCCTGTAATGGGAATGTAAAATCATGTAGAGGAAAGCTTGATTGTGAATTTCAGATTCTCGATGTGCTCATTTTTTAACCTTTACCATGCAACATACAAATCTGGAATATTTGAGCTTATGCTGTCCTTTTTTTCTAATTGCTCCCTCCAATTCCAACAACAGGAAGAAAAAAAATAGCTACATGTATGACCTGAAGAAAATTTTCAGTTTCCTATTTTCATTTCCTAAAATTTTTTATAATAATCTTTTTCTTGATTTTTAGGAAAGATTAAGCATCTTTTACATATAAATGAATTTTATTAAAATGATGCCTAAAAGATGATGATAAATGTTTTTTTTTCCTTTTCAATTTCAAAATTCTTTTTCTTGAAAATGAAAACTGGAACTCTGTCTATATCTTTCTTTTCTGTTCCATTAGATTTTTTGTGTTAATTCAATATGGTATCTTGCTTTCATTTTTATAAGCATGCTTTCTTTTGAATCAGCTCACACTATTTTGCTAATATTGATTAGTTGCTGGAGTGTGTCAATTCTTGATAAGATTCCTTCTCATTCTTGATAATTTATCTTCTAATATCTTAGTTATACACGTGAGTGTGTATATCTAGTGTATATATGCGATTTCTTAATAGTATATGAGCCATTAAATTGACTTCACTTGTGCTCTAGTGGCAAGCAGGTTCAAGGAAGGCAGCTTCCCCTGCAGGTTTTGAACCAGATAAAAATAATTGGGGTTGGAATTGGTTAGAGAGATGGATGGCTGTGCGTCCTTGGGAGAATAGATTCCTTGATATTAATCTCAAAGATGGGGTTAAACTTAATGAAAATGGAACAGCTGAAGGACAGAATGCTATCAGCATGTCCAAGACTCCGTCCAAAGCTACAGGCAGAAAACCCATTTCAACTCTGCAATCCAATTCCCTAAACCATAAATCCATTCCTTCAATGTCTGAGGGAAGTGGTTCTTCATCAACCCGATCTGCTGGCTTGATGACCTCTTCTGCCCTTCGTTCCGGTAAGCCAAAACAAAAACCATCTGATGAGGCATATGGAGAAGTCACTTCCCGAGTTTCGGCAATCGGTTCTCAATCATACAGCAATCCAAAAGAGAGGACTTCTCAACTAGAATCACAGGCTAAGAGGTTGTCGTTACCAAACAGCGGTATGACATTTTCCAGAAGCATATCATATTCAAACTTTACCTTTACATGGTAGCAGTTTGTTTTCTCAAAATCAAATATCATTTTTTCCGATTGTTATTTATCCTTTATTATGCATCTCCGGTTCCCATGTTATGGTGTCTGTGCTTCTGAAATTACCTTATTCCACCTTTCTGAATAATAGTTGACGCATGTAATCAATCAGGTTGCTGAGTTCTCTTTCAAGAAACATGAAAAATGATACTTCTACGATTGCATTAATTGTACCAATGGAGCACATCATATTCTTGTAATTTGATAAACTTATTTCCCTGACAAATAACACATTTATTGATTTCGTAACACTGATAAAACCAAGATACTTTGACAATTGCTCTTCTATATTTTTGGATATTATACAGCAAATTCTGAATGAATGATTCATCTAATGTTCTCACTTGCTCACACATGTTTTTGACAACATGCAGGCTTAGGAGTTGGAAAACATGCTTCCTATAAAGTTGCAATCAACCGGTCAGCAAATACGAAGCCCCATAAAGATACACAAAAATCTGAAAGGGAAGATAATGAAATTCCCACAAATCCATCTTCAAAAACAAAGGAAGTGGGGACATGAGAGACTAATTCTATTTGTTGTAGTAGTATCTAGTCCTAGGGTTTTCTTTTTCTCTTTATCAAACATTTATTGTACATATTTACATGAGCTTGTTTGGGTAGGAGTTCACGGTCGGTGTAATGTGTTACTTCATACATGCAACTTCGATTACGGACATCCATCATGGTAGGATCAGATTGCCATGTTGTACTATGGGTTGTGATTGTTTACTATTCATATGTTTTATGCAATATTCTATGTAAATTGTCCGTTTCATTGACTATTGGTGCTCATAATGTTTCCATATCCTGGTTTTAAGTATGCAATGGCTCTGTTTGGATCAACCGAGTGAAAGTTAGGATGGTTGTATCATGGATGAGAGATTATGTTTATGTCTTTTCAAGGCAATAGTTTGATTATGAATTGCATTCTTGAGTTTGATGGATGTCTTTTTGTTGTGTACTCTGTGAAGCTTGATACTCCCATCAATTAGACTTTTTACTAGAAATATTCTAATAATATAAAATATAATTAATAGAGATACAATTTAAAAATGTAATATAAGTGATATAAATAGAAGTATTTTTATAAATAATTATTCTTATACAATTTTATGGTATTTTATATTAATCCAAGTGTCCATGAGCGATAATTATCATCATGTGATTTATTATATATTCATCTAACAATTATTATTTTCATCCTCTTTTTATATATTACGATATTCATAAATTATTTGTTTAAAACATTTAAAAATAATTTGATACAATTGACATGTGATATTTTTCTTTTACATATTAAAATATATATAGTACACTACAAAGTCACACACAAGATATCCACTTTATCACACATAAGATATCCACTTTATCTCATAAAGTAAATAGGGCAATTATAGCGATGCGGTTGGTAAGTTCACAAGGGTATATTTATAATGGACAGAGATTAATTTTAGAGTTTTATCGTTTAAATTTTCAATGGCTCTTATTTGTGCACTGTACTTTTAATTTATCTTTCCACTGATAGAGATAGTCAGAGAGGACTGCTGTGATAATTTCATATTTTGTAAATAGACCAAGCACAACCAAAAACACAGTAAAACGAAATAATATTTCATAATTCTCTGTTAAAAAAATTCGATTTTGAATTTTGAAATTTTATCTTTTCGGATAAAATACATCTTTGATATCGAACTTATCTTACAGAGACATGTAATAGCATCACTAGATTTAATCTATGAATACTTTATTTTAATAATTGATAGAGTATATTTC
The DNA here is from genome assembly GCA_025175895.1 of Wurfbainia villosa. Taxonomy (NCBI): domain Eukaryota; kingdom Viridiplantae; phylum Streptophyta; class Magnoliopsida; order Zingiberales; family Zingiberaceae; genus Wurfbainia; species Wurfbainia villosa. The sequence goes on along the minus strand of JAKLTH010000267.1, from coordinate 758,420 downwards.
ACCTAGAATATAAATTATTTAATACTTCGTCAAAACAAAATCCGTGGAGTCTAATCGATCGAATTAATTAAATTTCGACTAGATGCGATGCTAGTAACAAAAAAAAAAAAAAAAAGTAAAGAGGCCAATCACACACCCAGCAATTCCACTCGTATATACTTTCCAAAAGTTTGTACAGAGATTTCTCAGAAACGTTTTTGACATTTTCACTGAACCAGGACACCTACAAAACATATAATGTCTTTTTTTTCCCCCTCTCTTTTTTAGAAAACAGAAGTAATCAAAGCATGATAGTAAACAATACGCACGTCTAGTGCAAGTAGCATGAGTAATCAGATGCTCGCCAGCAAAATGCGCAAGTCATGGCGTGACGACGGGCAAGTTAAGCATCCTCGCCACTGAGCTAGAACAATTTAGCATTCAGTCTAGGAAGATAGCTTCGTATCATCAGTCCAAACGCTATCCCATGAACCGCTAGCTTTCGGACCCTCGGCGAAATGCTGCCCGGCTGCAGCTGGAAACTCACCAGGAGGTCCCAGTTGCTGCTGTTTCCTAGGTTTTGTGCGGATGCCCAGTATCCTCAATACAAATCTTGCGAGCTCACCGTATAGCAACCCGGAACGATCAAAAAGCTACAGGTGTTAGCTAACTGGTCAAATAACCTTGTGACATGGTGGAATAATAAAGACACAGCAAGTTTGTCTGCGTATCTAACCTGAAGAAGAGCAGTCATGAACAAGTGGAAGGCCTGAGTATTCTGATCGATTAGTATAGAAATTCGACCGAAGAAATTCACAACACCGTGCATCTGCAAACCATATTGGAAAAACAGTAAGCCACACGTCTCATCTTGTTTCATCAATCAGCAGTACAGCCAAACAAATCGAGAATCCTTTGATTCAAATAAAGCTGATATTGCCGAGGAACTATATGACTATATTTGGCGTCCGAAAAGGTATCTTACCACGCGAAGAAAAGACATCCAAAAGCCTGGAGGAGATGATGGAGGACCATATGGATTGTTTGGATCTTGGTTACCATAAGGACCTCCCATTCCCACACCATAACCACCCATTGGTCCACCAAAGCCACTATTGTACATGCCACCTCCATACATTCCTGAACCTCCATACGATCCCCCATACCCTGAGTACATATTATTTCCATAAAGACCACCATATGATCCTCCAAGGCCCGCATACGAACCATACATGCCAGAACCATAGCTTGAATTGTACAGGTTTGATCCATAGCCTGCTTAAGAAACAGGGGTTTCAATACCTAGTTAACAATGTAGACAATAACAACTCTGAAAAGATCCCAACATAGTTACCTCCATAACTAGTACCATTGTTTTGCCATGGCCTTGGAGGCACAGGCCTTGTAAGAGTATTGTTAATAGTAGCTGCACTCCTGTCAACAACTGGAACAACTTCACCTAGTTTTGCAGTTCCAGATGCTTCAACAACATCGCTGGTACTGCCTGAAGATGGGGGCTTGAACGGTGCAGGACCTGATGTACCTGCCACTCTTTCCCATGGTTTTTGAGGTGAAGGGCCTGCAGCTATACAAAACATGGAATTTAATTTGCAATTCTTCATGTTTGTGGATCAGCATATTAACTGACAGTTGTCACATAGTACTAAAATCATTTTTATTTTGTACAGAATATGACGGTATATCTGACCGTTAGATTTTTACTCACTCTAGCAAGCTAAATAGTTAATTGAGTCAATGCACCTAATAAGTTTATAGCTGTAATTGAATAGTGTCTGTAAGTATCTAATATGCATAACCTACAAAGGATGAAGTCCTCAAGTTTGGGAAGACTAGCTGAGAGAGAAAAAAATCATCTCTGAATTAAAGATGGCTGAGATAATATAGGACTTTTGAGAAGCTTAAATATTGATCATGCCTGGAAATGGCATAATATGATTCAACTATCTATAGAAATTCCACTCAAAAAGAGTATTGTCATCAACACTTGAATCTCAGATAAGAACATATAATATTGCAATCAGTAATATTGGTTTTCAAGAGCTGAAATACTAACAAACTAAGATATCTTAAAACAGAATTCTGGACTAGGAGAAGATCATAATAGGAAAAGGCAATTACATCCAAATAATAATTATAAAAGAATGTGCCGGAACAAAAGCTATCAAAACCATAGAGAAAATATGAAAAAATCACTGCCCTTGAGTAATTGACAAATCAAAAACACAAAATATGAGAAAAGACTGAAGTTAACCATTGTTGGTGTCTGCAAATTAAATGACACATGGTTTGGCAAAGCTATCAAAGTTGGGAAAAAGTCAACTAAAAGGAAAGATGTTAGGGAAAAAAAAAATCATAAACCATATATTCTTAAGCAGCCCAATGGAAAGATATGCATCTCAAAGACAGGATGCCAAAGAAGGGTAGCTGAAAGAATTGAATAACAAATATCCATTAACATGCACCAAAGTAGACTAACTGAAGTGATACGGACAAGCACCAGATCATATAGCTAACTTAGATCCCGACATTTTAATGACTGTTGCTTGAACATCTTATTTGCACGAAATGTTAAAAATGTCTACTAAAGTCGAAGGAAATCAAAAAACAGATTTTGACAAAGCAATCTAAAATTGCATATTACAGGGTTTCAAATTCAGGTAGTGCATCAATGATAGCTTGAAGTAGTATAAATTGTCATAGCTAATATTGCATGATCAACCTGGAAGGAATTAATGAACAATTTGTTTCAATTGAGTCATTGTTTAAGACAGGAGGAACTGGCATAACTACCAGTGCATAATCAATATAAAAGGGATACTAATGAAAATTTGTTTAAATTTGGTTTGGTGCTCCCAGTGTACTTTTTACTAAAAAATTAATTGGAATGATGTTGATTTTTTTTTTAAATATTTAAATTTACTTTTTATGTTATGATAAATTAGGTGTTATGTTCTTAGGTTATGATTTAACAAATTATTTTCACTATCTAAAGGTTATACGTTCTTCTTCTGATGAAGGTTTATTTATTTATTTTTTTTCAATTTGTTACTTTGATGCTTTCATGAATCATTATTCCAGTTCCAAGTGTTTTAAAAGAAACAATACAAACTAAAAAAATGTTAAACAGAATAACTTTCAACTTCTAGATTTGCCAGGTATTCGTTAACTTAACAAAAAGGTTAGGAGTTCAAGAAACGACAAGTCGAAGTCTGTGTGCACTACTATGTTCCTAAGACAACATATGATCCAGCAGTCTATTTCCCTTCTCTTAAATGTCTTTCCTTTCAGTTTTCTTACCTTCCTTTTTCCCAGATCCCAATAAATATAAGAAAACTGACACCGAAAGCCATCGATATTTAACACAATCAGCATCAAGTAATTACAAAAAAATAGAACAAAATTCGATATTTCAATTGCCCTAATTCCATAATGTTTCTCGAGGAAACTTTCCAACCCTAGCAAAAGTAGCTCGAACTCCACAATCGCAGCGCTAAAATCGGGGATAAAAACAAAAGCAATTCCCAGAAAACCAAAACAGAACTAGCGGAAACCCTAAAAAAAATTCTCAGAAGAGGTATCAAGAAATTCCACGGATCCACGAGATGCGCATCAAAGCGAAAAAAGGGAGTCAAAGATTCACCAACCTGCTGCGGGTGTCGAATTGGATCCCATGGCGTTGACGAGGGGTATCTACATGAAGCGCGCTCACCGCACCTCCTCGCCCTCGACCCTTCGCTCGCCCCCTTTCCCGTGTCCTCCTCTTAATTGATCGAGGAAACCGACGAGAAATCACCGACCAGTTCACACGGAGGCCCGACGGTATCCGGATCCGGACCCGGAACCCATCCGGCCTGCCTTCCCGCAGATGTCAAATGGGCCCCACTTGACTGCGTCTCCGTGCCCAACTGATCTGGACAAGTCAACCGTCAGCCTCCGTGCATTTCACTCCGTTTCGACGTCAACCCTCTCCGGTCAACCGGACGTCGCTTCCGTCAAAAAATAATTATCAGGAAAATGAGTGGGATATTACGCGGATTACCTCTTAGTGAAGATAATTATCTGAGCCCACTTTGCAATTAACTCAACTCTACCTCATTAATTAATTAAATGTGGAAAATAATTTGTCATTTTCGAGTAGACGTCGTCGCAGAATACTTAAAAAATTGTCAAGCAAGAAACGGAATGGAACTTTTCTTCCGCCCGTTTTTAAATTTTGTTTGTTTTTTTGGGGGAAAAAATGATCGAATTAAATCTATAAAAATTAATTAATTAATGGTATGAGATTAGGTGAGTGGATCTATCTCTCTCCTAATTAATTCTTTGTTTTTTTGTTTTTTTTTTCCTATTTATATTCTTCCTCGCAATCTAATGGGAGAGTGTCCTTTATTGGCTTTCCCCTTCCTCGTTCGTTAGGGTTCGGATTCTTCTGCTGCAATCGGCCGATCGATCGGGCTGCGGAATTGTGGGTGGTTTCGAGGATTTTCGAGCGGTGTTTTTTGTTCTTCGATGGATCTGATGTCGCACGGCAGGCCGTTGGGGGTGGCTGGTCTCGACGACTTCCGGTCTGTCGGCCGGGACTCGGCGGCCGGGGAGGAGGGGGTCGACCTTTTTGACGTCTTGCCGGACGCGTTGCTTCTCGTCATCTTCAACCGGGTCGGCGACGTCAAGGCCCTCGGTCGGCTCTGCGCTGTGTCGCGCCGCTTCCGCTCCCTCGTTGCCCACGTGGACGACGTTGTCGTCCGCGTCGACTGCGTCGTCTCCGACGAGCCCTCCCCCTCCGATGGCGCTCTCTCCGGGTTCGGTAAGCAGCGCGGCGTCTTCTCCAAGCTCGCCCATCTCTTCCTGTGCTCGGTCGTCAAGCCCTTCCAGGCTCTCGGTCAAATACTCTCTCCTCCCCCCTCTTGTACTTGCGCAGATACTGCCCAACCTTCCTCATCCGAGGTCCCTCACCATTCCCCGTCCAAAGTCTTGAAGAACTTTGAGGAAATCCGACGCCTCCGCATAGAGCTCCCCGACGGCGAACTCGAGGTCGGAGAAGGCGTTCTGCTGAAGTGGAGAGCCAACTTTGCCTCCACCCTCGAGAACTGCGTCATCCTCTGCGCCTCCTCCGTGGAATCCTCATCCAACCCCGCCCAAACTCCCAGCTTTAATGGCACCTCTAGTGGCGCAGACGTTTGCGGTGGCATCCCCGACGCTTTCTATACGGACGGGAGCTTGAAGCGCAGGGTGTTGTGGACTATCAGCTCACTTATCGCTGCTTCCGCCCGCCATTATCTTCTCTACCCAATTACTGCGGACCACGAGTCTTTACAGAGCTTAAATCTCACAGACGCAGATGGGCAAGGAGTGCTGTCTATGGACCAGCGGCAGCTGCGGGAACTGCGAGCGAAGCCATTGATTGCTTCAGGGGGCTCTCAGCGGACCCTGTTGCCGGCGCTAAGCATGCGGTTATGGTATGCTCACCTACTGGAGTTGCCTTGTGGGATGGTACTGAAAGGTGCGACATTGTTGGCTATCAGACCCATCAACAACGAGGAGGCTGGTGGCTGTTGGGCTGCAGAGGCTTTTGAGGAGCCATACAGGACGGCCACAAAATTGTTGATGAAGACGAAGACTTACTGTCTTGAGATGAATTCTTTCTGATCCTTGTAAACGACTGCAGAATATAATCTTTAAAGGTACAAGGAACTCACATAAGAAATGAATCTCTACAAGTTGTATTTCTCCTATCTTTCTTCAATGAATTGTGCTTTCTCTTAACACATGGATCAGTTGAATGTCTTTTTCCATACTTAAGATTAACAGGTATTTATTTATGCACAAATCATTGCTCACAAAATCCTAGCTTTGTTAATTTGTTGCTATCCTCATTCAGGCTGTGTAGATTATATCTAAATCTTCTTCTAACACTTTCTAAGTTGAATATGATTTTCTTATATTTAATGGTCTGTTTATTGATTGAAATGCTCAAAACTACATGCTGTCTTTGTCCATGTGTTTTATTCCTCTTTGTTAACGAACATAGAGAGAGCTCAAAACAAACATCGATGTTTCTTCATTCCTTTATGGCGGCTAAGATTTGAGTCATTTGAGAACGCTAGGCATGGTGGTTAGATCTCATACAATAAAATAAATCGATAATCTTGTTCCAAGAAATGGTAAATTAATGTGACATATGAATTAAAATAAACAAAATAGTTAGAAGAACCACCATGATAAAAGTGGGACACCAACCCAACTGACAAATCCCTTACCAACTATATTAGTTGTTTCCTTTAACTCAAATTTGAGTCATGGAAAGATTGCCTTCCATGCAAAGGGACCTTTTAGGTAGAAGAACCATAAAACTCATTTCCAGGTCATGAGCATTAGTTCTATTTGGACCTTGCTTGGGTAAGAACCTTGTGCATTACACCTTTTAGGTAGAAGAGGCATAAAACTCATTTCCATGTTCTCTTAGAAATGCTTTAGGGTAGGGGTTTTTTTTTCCCCTCTTAAACCGACTATATGTTATTATGACATATAATGTGCTATCTAAATGACCTTGAGTATCATTAAGGGGTTGATATTGAGTAGCCAAGCATAAATAAATACTTGAGCCACAATGCTTGTTATCTCTCTATCTATTGATCACCTTAAGACTTTGGTTATGCTACATGTCTTGAAAACTTAAAAAAAAAAAAACAATTATGTGGTTGTTTAAGATGCATCTTTCGAATGCACAATTACGTGTGGTTGATAAATAAATAAATAAAAAGATTCTTTAGCAACCAAAAGCTAACCACTTAAGTTGAATATTAATTCCAATTCTGAGGGATTATTGTCTTTTTCCGATTTTGTTATGTCCCTTTCATGTTGATGTAAAGTTTTAGTGAAATAAATTCTCAAATAACAAATCACAGCACATGCATGCTACATCATTGATTAGTTAGACTATAATCTAGGGGAATATGTTATAGATAATTTTGATCAATTTGTAACAAAAACACTACTTTTGGGGCTGCCTACTACATCCATATACTGTAGAATTACCATTATTTTAAATTCTATTGTTTTAGCACTATCCGACCATTTTTTTTGTTAGATTGGCAGCCAATGGCCAGGTCATTGGTAGAAACTAATGACAACAAGAAATGTTGCAACCAAAACTATCAGATGATTTGTTTTGGCGATGTAGTAGGGAAAAAATGTTATCATCCTTGCTTTGATAGGTGTGAGGCTTCCATTCTCATCTTAATAGAAAGGTGAGACGATCGACCTGGCACTCAACTTTGGCTTTCAAGAATATGGCATGCTCCTAGCTCCCAAGTGCACCAGCATCCAAGCTCCATCGCCTGCCCGTTTCCGCATCTTGTACAAAAGCCGGGTTTGTTTTGTGCATGAATAACTCAATTGTTGAGTCGCCCGAGCGGTAGAAGATTCCTCCCAGCTATGTTGGACCATATCCATGCCGGATTGATGCGTGAGTTGCAACTAGATTTTCAATTTGCCCCACCCATTCATGGGTCCTAAGACCGTCGATACATTTTGTGCAGCACCTGAAACATTTCAATGGTTATGTCATACTAATCGGATCTTTTGTGAAAATTTATTTAGACTTATGCCGTTAAGACCAATACTTAGATTTTACGTCGTCAAATCTACACCCTTAAACTTTCACATTGACAAGATCCATTTGAACTTGCGCAGTCAAGACTCATGCTTAGACTTTATGTCGTCAAACCAACATTTGGACTTTTCCTTTGCCAAGAACTCAGAACTTGAACTTCCAATTGTCAAAGTTCACAAGACTATACACTTAGACTTATACTGTTAATATTATACTTTTGGATTTTCCTTTCCAAATATTCATATTTGGACTTTCCTTGCTAAGTATCTAAACTTGGACTTCCTAAATTGATTGCTCCAATAATCTCCCCTAGATAATATCTCTCATATAACTTTGGATATCTCAATCATCCACTAGTCATATGTGTAGAGGAATCGATGACCACACTAGAGGGGGTGAATAGCGATTTCTTGTGATTTTGTCGTTTGATCGTGATTGTTTATCTACAAAAAAACGTTAATATGCAGCGGAATATAAATATACGAAGATAAAATATAATACAATCACAACACAAACAGTACACAAGGATTTAACGTGGTTCGAAACTAGGGTTCTTACTCCACAAGTCGAGCTCTAGTGATGTACACCACCACTATTAACTTCTCCTTCTCGGTATGACATCGAAGGTGGAGAAACCTCTTACAAGATTATTACAACAGTAAACAATAACCAAATATAACAAACACAAAGTAAATAAGAAATACAAGTGAAAATATTTACCAAATTGTGCTTTTGATTGCTTCACTTTGATTGCTTTGGACGAACTTAAAAGGTCTGAAATGCAACAGCAAATCCACTCCCAAATCATCAAAAATCGACTGCTCCAAATCCTTCCATCGAGCTCCTTTTTTAACTCAACTCAAGTTGATTCTTCGCCTTCTAGTCGACTGGTCTTACTTAGTGATCGACTGGGTACTTAGTTGTTGCCTCACAATAGTTTAATCCTCGTCAGAAAGTTGTCCATCAGTCGACTGTCCAGACCTAACAATCGACTGCCATAGTCACCAATCGACTGACATGGGCAAGCAGTCGACTACTAGACATTCTATGCTCCAACCACTTAATTCTAGTCGACTGCTCTACCATATCAGTCGACTATTGTAGACCAGTCGACTAGGACATAATCCCAGTCGAATGCTCCAAGTCACCTAGGCTTCCGAGTGTCAAACACTCGATCAGTCGACTGATCCATAATCCCAGTTGACTGATAAATCTTAACTATGAGGTTTAACCTAAGTATGATCCCCTCATACTTGATTAACCACCCTTAGCCAAAACCTAAGTCTTCTAGTCACCTTCATCAATCTCACACCTCTCAGATCCTTCAAGTCCATGATTCTTCATCCTTTGTGTTAGCCTTTAGGTGTTTCCATCGACTATGTCATACTAATCGGGTCTTTTACCAAGGTTTATTTGGACTTATGCCGCCAAGATTTATGCTTGGACTTTACGCCGCCAAATCTATACCATCGGACTTTCACATTGCCAAGATCCATTTGGACTTACACCGCTAAGACTCATGCTTGGACTTTACGCTGCCAAACCTACTTTTAGACTTTCCCTTTGCCAAGTACATATGACTTATACTTTCAATTGTCAAGTACCCGTGACTTGGACTTTCCAATTGCCAAAACTATGCTTGGACTTTCCTTGTCAACTCTATGTTGGACTTTTCAATTGTCAAAGTTCACTTGGACTTTACGCCACCAAGACTACACACTTGGACTTATGCTGTCAATATTATACCTTTAGACTTTACCATTATCAAGTACCCATAACTTGGACTTTCCTTGCCAAATATTCAAATTTGGACTTCTGAGGTTGATTGTTCCAATAATCTCCTCAAATAATCTCCCTCATATGACTTTGAATATCTCAATCATCCACTAGTTATATGGTCAATATATGATCAAATTATATTGTTGAACAATAGTCAAACTCATTGTCAACCCATCAAAATACTACTCGAGTCCCACTCGAATTTGGTCAACATTGACTCGGGACTTATTGCATCAACACTATGGTCAAACTATATAGTTAAGCAATGGTCAAACTCACTGTCAACTCATTGTTAAACATCAAAATACTACTCGAGTCTTATTCAAGTTTGGTCAATATTTACCCGAAGCTTATTGCACCAACACACATATCTCATCATCTTGTCGCTACCTCCACAAACACTACTTCGATATATTCCAATGTTCGTGGGTTGACAAATATTCTTCAAGAGGTATTAAGGACAGAATTATATCAACCCAACTTCTAACTCTTTGGATTCTCGACTTTCAAGCTCACTACTCTTTGAGAACTTGACTCTCGAGTTCCTGACCTATTGGGCTCTCAACCTCCTGAGCTCTCAACCTTCTCGGCCCTCGACTTTCTACCTCCTATTTCCTCTTTGACTTGACTTCTTAAATTAATCACTCATATCCCCAACTTCTCTATTGACCCTGACCTCTCATACTCTTAAACCTTTGAGACTTTCGTCTCTTTTATGACTCAATTGTTTATATTGATCATCCGAATATATGACTTGAGACTTTATCGATATCAAATATATTTATTAATTTATAAATATAATAATATTTATAAAATTTATCATTTTATTTTGATATTTATTTTAAAAATTAATTAATTATAATTTAATATTTTAAATTGATAAAAAATGATGAAATTTATAATAAAATTAAAAAAATAATTATACAATTAATTAAAAAAAAGGATGGGACTGAAGTCCACTCTAGCCCATGGGTGGCTCATGTAGTGTCTCAGTGGCTGTGATGGTGCTGCGTCAGGCGACAACTATGTCGCGACAACCGATGCGGAGGGATTTGGAGTCGTCGCTCACCGCGACGAAGCCCATCTAGTTGGAGTCAGTGCTCCAGGCATCGATGTGGAGGGAGCACTCGATCCACCAGGGGAGCTCGATCTTGGACAAAGCATAGACGTACTTGGCGACGGTGTAGCCAGTGCGGGCAAGGCCGAGCTTGACGAGGAGGCAGTGGCTGCCATAGAGGCAGCTACCGCAAAACTCGGAGAAGGGTTTGAAGTTGAATCCGTCGTAGGTGACCTAGGCGAGCTCGCCATACTTGATGATCTCGCGGCGGAGCCAGGGGTGGGGCGAGTGGAGGAGGCAGCTCCAGTCGTTACGACGGGGGATCTCCTCGAACATAGAGGATATGTCTTCTTTGGGGGAGAAGGTCGACGTGTCAAGCCGGATAGACGACAAGGTTGGCAGGTCACCAGTGGTGGTGCCAGCGACGTGAGCGCTCCCGACGTGGAGGTGAAGGAGGTTGGAGAGGGTGGTGCATGGGGACATGTATCGAAGCGCTCGATCGGCGCTCCTGGCGCGGCAGCACCTCAACGGAGGATGCCCGTGGGAACGCCTGGGCTAGAGAGGAGTGCGTACGTGGTGGCGGTCGGACAAAGGTGGAGAGTGCTCCTGGCACGGCAACACCTCAACGGACAATGCTCGGGGGAAGGCCTGGGCTAGAGAGGAGTGCGTACGTACTGGCAATCGGACAAAGGTGGAGAGTGATGGCCAAGGGACTAAGGGAGGCAGAAGACAGCAACGCCATCAAGTCCAACTGAAAATTATACTACAGAAACGAAATATTCAGATATTTTCCAATTAATTTTAGATGATTAATTTGAAAAGTGTTCATGGTAAAATTGTGAAATTTAACTTATTGTTTCTGTCAAATTATTTAATGTTGAAATCATATTTTATTTATAAAAATAAATTTTCAATTTAATTGATTTTGATTCGGGATAATTAAATATAAATTTTTTTATATTCATTGTTAATACATATTCCAATCAAGGATGAAATATCTTTTTTATCTTACTGCTGTCCAGTGCCCGTGGAGTAAGTCAATTAAGGTTGGATTTTGACGGTCGATTCCAGAGCAATATTGGATTTTGGAGCTTGCTGCAAGAAAAAGATTATATTTTTAAGCGGTCTCAATTTTAGGACGAGTGATAGCATGATCAGGTCAAATCCTAAGTAAGAATCAATCAGACATAGTCTATAAAAAATTAAAATCGTCAATTTAATAGTCTTTATTGATCTGTTTGACGATCATTGTAAAAAAGATAAATTATAAAGAATTTTATGAATTTTGATGTGATGTCTAAAACATATAAGAGTCATCTGAATCTAAAAAAATATTTTAAATTTCTTTTAAAATCGATCTATATTTTATTCACCATATTATTTCCATAAAGACTAACGAAGCATTGTCGCAAGTGCTCATGGTTGAGACCGACAGTTGTGGAAGCCAAACTTTTCAACCAATTGACCGTACCAAACTTGATCTCCATTTGAATTTTTTTTAAAAAAAATAATGTTCGGTTATTTCATAATCCATTATATTTTGTTCAAACTTACACGGTTGGATATTTTTTATATTATTTTTGATGAATTTGACTATTGAACAATAAGATTTGAACATGTAATTTATATTGCTCAAACTTGAACGTATTATTGTCCATAGATTTTTTTTTAAATTATATTTAAAAAAATAATTAGTGTTCTTGTTAATGTCTCCTCTTGAAAATTCTTGGGTTAAGAAATCGTTCTTCTTTGGCTAAGGTAAACATAGAGTCTTTTCTTTTTATTTATTTTATCTTTTTAAATTTGATACCAGTTAGATAGGTCTCGGATTAGATATCCGGATGATTAGCTCAGGTTCACAATAGGCAGCGGAGCCCAATGAGAGTTTGGAAGGCATGGGCTAGCCGAAGGATTCGAGAGCCCTAGGAGTTAGAAGCCCGAAGAGTGAGGAGATAAAATTTTAGAGCATCAGGAGTCACATGAGTTGAGAGCTCGAGGACTCAATAGCTCAGGAGTTGAAGGCTTGGAACTCAAGAGTCTGAGGCTTAAGAACTCGAAAGTTTGGGAGTTGAGATCTAAAGAGTTGGATCCACATTTTCCTTCATGTATATTTGATTTAAGCATCAGAGAGACATTGTCAGAGTAGCAATGCCCTCTGACAGTCTGACCTATATCGAGTTTGACAAGATCTTGCTGCAGCCAAACGGATAGGCTCTCACGAGAGGACTATGCAAAAGACGGCTAACAGTCGACTGCATCATTGGCATTGCCTGTGGAAAACTTTGAGTGAAGACGTTGAGGATGTAATTGTGAGCAGTTCCTTCTTCAACTTACACTTCATATGAGGTTCCCATAATCCTAACTCGCAGTCAATTGGCCGCGATCGTTCAAAAGGTAGTGGGAGTTACATTTGCCCCGAGAAAGCAAGAGGACTAGTCGTTCGTTACTCAATCCGCAAGGAGAAAGAGGGGTTCCTCGATCTTTGTTTTAGGGAGCATAATTTCCCTATCCCCCCTGCTTGCTCCAGATCATCAAGAAGGGAAGGTGGGTGAAGGAGATAATAGGTTTGCAAGAGACCGCATACTGATCTAGATTGTTTCGCATTTCGCTTACGAAAAGCAGGAAGAAAGTCAGTCGGTGGTGCAAAAAGTGATGGATACCTACTCCCTTTATTGAAGAAATCTTAATGGAAGGACTCCCCTCCCATTTTTGTTCTCCTAATCTATGCAATTATGAAGGTTCAACAAACCATGAGGAGCATAGTTGCAAATTTGAGAATGCAACGCTCCTACATCAATACTAAGATGCCATTAAATGTCGGGGGTTAGTCACCACCCTGGTGGAATCAACACAGAAGTGGTTCTAACTTTTGAGGTCGAGGTCCTTGGCCTCTTTTGAAGATCTGTGTGAGGTGTTCCTATAGTATTTTGTCAATTGCAAAAAGTATCGACAAACTACTTTCAGTCTGTTCAACCTAAATCAAGAGTCAACTAAATCCTTGAGAATGTATGATTAGTAGTTCACTTGGGTCGCTCTGGATATCCCAACCGTCAATCCCAAAGTTCTTATGGTGGCAATATAGCAAGGGTCAAATGATTGAACTTTCTTCCGCTCCTTGGTGAAGGAACCTAATGGAAACTATGATGAACTACTCGGTCGGACTAAGAAGCACATTAATATAAAAGAGACTTAGAAGGCTCGTTTGCCCCTTTTCGACTCCGGTACCAAACTCAATGGGAATGAGGGGTGTAGTCACTCGGTTTAGCCAAGGTAATTCGTAAGTTCTCGATCCAACGAAAGTGCTATGTAATTTCTCCAAGACAATGAAGCGAGAAGGAAAAGTATATGAACTCAGTTAAGCGAGGCAGTTTGTAAGCTCTTTGTCCGAACTGGTGTTAGATCCCTGGTCATTTGACCACTGATGCGGTCATAAATGGATTTTTTAGCCTCCGTTCAACATCAAGGTGCGTGCGAGAAGCTTGGGGTTCTCTCCAGCCGCAGCAATAATAAAATACGAAGAAGAAAAATCACGCGCAACACAAGTAAAGAATAGAGACACAAAATGTAACGTGGTTCGGAATGAGGATTACTACTCCAGGGGGTGAGCTCTCCCATGAACTACGATGTCAAAGCACTTTTACTATGAACTTCCTCCTTTATAGAAAAAACTTTCAGAGGTGGAGAAAGATACCTCTTACAGTTAGCTCAATATTCAAGTTTGGAGAAAATGGAGCTCGCTACTCTCTTCCTCTCTTTCTCCCTTCCTTCTCCGGCGATGTGGTCGCTCTCTCCTCAAGTATGCCTTCGTCTCTACTTGTTGGAAATTGCAGATCCCTTCCTCTCGCCTGTTCTCTGTCTTTTATCCTCCTCCTCTTCCTCTAGCCAGCTGTTGCATAACGAACTTCCTTCATCATCGTACATGTGGTCATCTTGTTTACCTGGAGAATCATTCTGTTACATAAATGAGGAGTGAAGACTCCTCCGAATATTATGTGGGGTCCTAAGTCGTGGTGTAACAAATTTCTCATTCATATTTTGGGAAATATTCCAGTCTATCACTTTCACCCGCTTGTCTTTCGTAAGGCTAGCCTAAACCTATTGTTTAAGTGTAGCATAGCTCTTAGACTCCTCCTAATAACCCGAACCAATTTCTATCCTTCCCGTACATAACCAACCTCCAGGCTCATTCCACCGAGCTGATTCCTATTCTTCCCATTCCGTACCAATCTCCAGACCCATTCTACCGAACCGATTCCTATTTTTTCCATACGAAACCAACTTCCAAATTCGCTCTGCCGTATCAATTCCTTTGAACCGTCTCGCCGAGCCATTCTTCCCAAACTTATGCGTTCGAACCGGTTCTCTCAAATCTTTTCTGTTGAACTAACTATTTGATTCGGATAATATTTTACGCATGAATTTTTTTATTTTATTCATGAAAAAAGATAGCAGCAATATCAATCACCTTTATTGAAGGTGATCGATATGAGTTTTTGACTTAGTTGATTTCTTTGTTTTGGATAACCATAACATTTCTCTTGGACCAACTCTAAGAGTTCAAAAAAATTGAATATTTATTAGATTTTTTTATTGTAAAATAAGAATAGAATGCGTGGACCTCAATACAATATTTTAGATAAAATATAAAGTACATTTCAGAGGACTTGCTTAAAACACTTTATTACTTCTATTTTATTTTATTTTTCAAATAAAATGGTTTACAATAAAACTAAAGCATATAAAAAAATAAATTAAATTAATCCATTCGACGTAATTCCTGCATGTATTGTACGGACATCTTCCCTATTTCCCTATTGTTCCGCCATGGCGGCCGCTGCTTCTCTGTATGGCGAGGGGATGTCCTCCGCCTCCCTCGCCGGTTTCACCCACCGGCCATAGGCGTTGGACACCAACCCCTTGTTCGCCACCTGATTCCAGTTCGGCGGAATCCGGAGTTCCTCCAGCAGCATCCCGCTCCCCTTGTTCACCAGCGCCACGTCGCGACGCGCCTCCCTTCTGAACCCACACTCTCGGCTCACCAACCCGTCTACGAGGTGGAGGTACGTCTCCAGGTGGTGGAATCCGGCGACGTCGACGCCGTGCTTCAGGAACGGCGACGACTTCACGTCCAGCCCCAGCTCCACCCCGAAGTGCTCGTACACCCACTTCGTCTTCTTCCCCAACAGCCCTTCTAAGGGCTTCAGCCACTCGTTGAACAGAACCCCCGGCAACCGCGGCACCACGTCCTGCTTCACCACAGCCCGCAGCACCTTCACATTCTTCTCCCTCAGCCGCTCCCCGAAAGCCGCGTTCCCTACCCGTGGCCCGGCGAAGGAGATCACGCTCACGGGGACGTCCTCGGGCAGCACCGATGCGGCCTCGTACGCGTTGAGCAACGTCAGAGCGCCTCCGAGGCTGTGGCCGGTGATGGTCAGCGTCACGCGCTCGCCCTGTTCAAGATAAAGGTTCACCAAGCGGCGGAGCTCCGCCATGACCTGCTCCGACGCGCTAGTCTTGTTGTAGCGCGTCCGCTCGCTCTTGGAGGTGTAGACGTCGAGGAAGCCTCGCTCCACCTTGGCGTCGCCGTGGCCGTCGCCGAGCGGACGGAGCGTCGCCTGGATATCCTCGAACCACTCGGTGGCCGCGATGGTGCCGCGCCAGGCGACAACTATGTCGCGGCAGCCGATGCGGCGGGACTCGGCGTCGTCGCTCACCGCGACGAAGCCCATCCAGTTGGAGTCAGTGCTCCAGGCGTCGGTGTGGAGGGAGCGCTCGATCCACCGGGGGAGCTCGATCTGGGACATAGCGTAGACGTACTTGGTGACGGTGTAGCCAGTGCGGGCGAGGCCGAGCTTGGCGAGGAGGCGGTGGCGGCCATAGAGGCAGCTGCCGCAGAACTCGGAGAAGGGGTTGGAGTCGAATCCGTCGTAGGTGACCTGGGCGAGCTCGCCATACTTGATGATCTCGCGGCGGAGCCAGGGGTGGAGCGGGTGGAGGAGGCGGCTCCAGTCGCCGCGGCCGTGGATCTCCTCGAACAGAGAGGATATGTCTTCTTTGGGGGAGATGGCCGGCGTGTCGGGCCGGATAGCCGCGGGGGTTGGCAAGTCGCCGGCGGTGGTGCCAGCGTCGTGTGCGCTCCCGACGTGGAGGTGAAGGAGGTTGGAGAGGGTGGTGGGGACATGTATCGAAGCTTTTGACCGGCGCTCCTCGCGCGGCAGCACCTCAACGGCGGATGCCCGGGGTAAGGACTGGGCTAGAGAGGAGTTCGTGGAAGACGGCGACGCCATCAACTCCAACTGCAAGTTATGCTGCAGAAACAAAAGAAACCAGAAACTACAAGATTCAGAGAGCAGAAATCGAACAAATCTCCAAGAATTCCCTTACTGAATTGAATCGACTGAGATGAGAAAGAAGATGGAACTGAATGGGTATAAATAGAGAGAGACGGGCTGAGGAAGGGAGAAGATTTGAGAAGTTAAGGTTGATTTTTCTTTTTTCTTTTCCCTATTCACATTGGCATTTAGGTTTTCAGTAATTTTATAAATGATTAAATTCAAAATGTACTCAGTATACTACAACTAAATTAATTTGATCCTGCAATCACACTATCTTCCTCGTCCAATATCAAAATTATATTTCATTTATAAAAATAAACTCTCAATTCAATTCACCATCAAATTTAATTTTTTTTATATTCATCATCGATATATACAAGGCAGAGCCATGTATTCTCTTATCCAGATTTAGAATAGCACGAATGGATTATCATCGACGATTTATCAAATAGTACACATGAAATTTAGAAATATCCAAACAGCATTTCATACTTTCATATTTATCAAATATCGCACTTAATTCTCTTTTTACTCCTCCCACCAAACAGATCTGCACCACTGTAGTGCTGGGATTTAAATTTTTCGCACCACAGTGGTGATGAAATCTCAGCACCATAATAATGCTGGAAGTTGCAATTCCAACACCACTGTGGTGTTGGGATTTGAATTCCCAACACCACAGTGGTACTGAGATTGCAAATTCCAACACCACGATGGCGGTGCTGGGATTGCAATACAATTTTGGTATTAGGATTTGAATTTTTAATACCACGTTCGAGACTTTTACTGTGGTGCAAGTTTGTTTGGCGGGAGGAATAAAAAAAAAATTAAGTACGTTATTTAATAAATATGAAAATATAGAATACAATTTAAACAATTTTAAATTTCACATGCATTGTTTAATAAATTATCGTATCATCTTTATCTCCCGTTGAATATATATACATACTCTAAGTAGAACATTGAAGTCTCAAAAAAACTACTATATAATATTCAATTTCTTACGCGATGAATTTATAATTTTTTTTTTAAAATAGAATGATAAAATAAGAAAAGTACAACTATTAAGATAGTCCATATGAATATTTCACGGATAATTATAAGAAATTATTAACGTGGCAGTGTCACATTTTTTTAACAAGAACATTAAATTATATTTGTATTTGATTTTTTTTTTTTATTTATTCGTTGCGTCGTGCGGCCGGATGGACAAGTCAAGTTTGATTTTGGAGCATGCTGCAATAAAAAGATTAGATTTTGAAGCAGTCTAAATTTTAGGACGACGGATAGCATGATCAGGTCAAAACCCAAGTAACAAAAGGTGGCTTTGTCGCAGGAGCTTGTTGTTGAGACTGACAGTTGGAGAAGCGAGTCAACTTTCCAACCGTGCCAAACTTCATCTTCATTTGATTTAAATAATAATAATAATAATAATAATAATAATAATAATAATAATAATAATGTGCGATTATTTTACAATCCATAATGTTGTCTGACGAAATAGAGATGGTGAGGCATCCCGATGGCGAAGACGACAAGGACTGACAACTCAGATGAACAAGACTGACACGGAGGGAGAGCGAGAGCAGAAACGTCGTCTCGACAGTGAGCCGGACCGAATGAGATGGATCGAGCCGAATCAGGAGTCCTGCAAAACAGCAAACGGTTAAGAGCACCGAGATGGATCTCGGTAAGGCCCCTCCGACGCTCAGGCAGGGATTAGCAAGAAAATGATAAAGAGAATGGACAAGTGGAGTAGAGAATGTGCGAACCTCGTTTCTCCTCCTCTGGAGAAGCTATATATAGAAGAGAAATCTCTTTGTCAAATAATATTGTCGGTAAAGACGATATGACTTTAAGAGATCCGTACGCCTGCTTAAGGAGTAATAGGGTCATTACCCTCATAAATACTGCAGGCGCATGGGCCGCAATTAATATACGTCGCGTAGTTGATATGAGACAACTCCTCATTAATACAGTAGACATTTCTCTCAAAATCAGTATGGGTATCTACTTCTTGGTTGGAGAGAGATACTGACGAAGATTGTCTGGTGGACCCATGGATATAAAATACCCGCCACGTGCTTTGACTAAATAAGATAATTTATGTTGAGAAGTCATATATCCGAGATAATGTATCTATGAAATGGGTGCGGTGAGACGCAGGGCGTCTGGCTTAATGTCGAATCAAGACACGGGCGTCTAGTATAATAGATAACCGAGCCGAGACGTAGGGCGTCTGACTTAGCCGAGCCGAGATGAGAGTTGCATTAGAAAGCAAGAGGATCAATCGTCCGTCGCTCAATCCGCAGAGAGAAAGAGGGACTCCTCAATCTCTGTTTCAGAGAGCATATTTTTCCTATCTCCCCTGTTAAGATCATCAGGCAGGGAAGGAGAGCGAGGAGACAATAGATTTGTGAGAGACCGCATACTAATCTAGATTGTTTCGCATTTCGCTTACGAGGAGCAGAAAGAAAGTCAGTCGGTGGTACAAAAAGTGATGAATATCTACTCCCTTTATTGAAGAAATCTTGCTGGAAGGACTCCCCTCCCATTTTTGTTCTCCTAATCTATACAATTATGATGGTTCAATAGACCATGAGGTGCATATGTACAAATTTGATAATGCAACTCTCCTACAACAATACTAAGATGTGATTAAATGTCGGGGTTAGTCATCGCCTGAGTAGAATCAACACAAAAATGGTTCTAACTTTGCGGCTGAGGTCCTTGACCTCTTTTGAAGATCGGTGTGAAATATTCCTTTAGTATTTTGCCAATTGCAAAAATATTGACAAACTACTTTCAATCTCTCCAACCAAAATCAAGAGCTGACTGAATCCTTGAGAATGCATGATCAATGATTCGCTTGGGCCGCTTTGGATGTCCCAAACTGTCACTCCCAAAATGAATTCTTTGGCAACCAAGAGTAATGATTCCAATTCTGAAGGATTATTGTCTTTTTCCAATTTTGTTATGTACCTTTCATGTTGATGTAAAGTTTCAGTGAAATAAATTCTCAGATAACAAATCACAGCTCATGCATGCTACATCATCGATTAGTTAGACTATAATCTAGGGGAATATGTTAGATAATTTTGATCAATTTGTAACAAAAAACACTATTTTTGGGGCTGCCTACTACATCCATATACTGTAGAATTACCATTATTTTAAATTCTATTGTTTTAGCACTATCCGACCATTTTTTTTGTTAGATTGGCAGCCAATGGCCATGTCATTGGTAGAAACTAATGACAACAAGAAATGTTGCAACCGAAACTATCAGATGATTTGTTTTGGCGATGTAGTAGGGAAAAAATGTTATCATCCTTGCTTTGATAGGTGTCTGAGGCTTCCATTCTCTTTTTAATAGAAAGATGAGACGATCGACCTGGCACTCAACTTTGGCTTTCAACAATATGGCATGCTCCTTGCTCCCAAGTGCACCAGCATCCAAGCAAGCTCCATCGCCTGCATTTCCGCATCTTGTACAAAAGTCGGGTTTGTTTTGTGCATGAATAACTCAATTATTGAGTCATCCGAGCGGTAGAAGATTCCTCCGAGCTATGTTGGACCATATCCTTGCCGGATGGATGCGTGAGTTGCAACTAGATTTTCAATTTGCCCCACCCATTCATGGGTCCTAAGACCATCGATACATTGTCATGTTTTCTTGTCTCAATATGAAAATTTTGTGCAGCACCTGAAACATTTCAATGGCTATGTCATGCTAATCAGATCTTCTGCGAAAATTTATTTGGACTTATGCCGCTAAGACCAATACTTGAGCTTTACCTCACCAAATCTACACCCTTGGACTTTCACATTGGCAAGATCCATTTGGATTTACGCAGTCAAGACTCATGCTTAGATTTTATGTCATCAAACCAAAACTTAGACTTTCCCTTTGCCAAGAACTCAGGATTTGGACTTTCAATTGTGAAAATTCACAAGACTATACACTTATACTTATACTGTTAATATTTATACCTCTGGATTTCCCTTTTCAAATATCCATATTTGAACTTTCCTTGTCAATTATTCAAACTTGGACTTCCGAAATTGATTGCTCCAATAATCTCCCCTAGATAATATCTCTCATATAATTTTGGATATCTCAATCATCCACTAATTATATATGTAGAGGAATCGATGACCACGCTAGAGGGGACGAATAGTGATTTCTTATAATTTTATCGTTCGATCGTGATTGTTTGTCTATAAAAAATGTTAATACACAGCGGAATATAAATATACGAAGATAAAATATAATACAATCACAACACAAACAGTACACAAGGATTTAACGTGGTTCGAAACTAGGGTTCTTACTCCACAAGTCGAGCTCTAGTGATGTACACCATCACTATTAACTTCTCCTTCTCAGTATGACATTGAAGGTAGAGAAACCTCTTATAAGATGATTACAACAATAAACAATAACCAAATACAACAAACACAAAGTAAATAAGAAATACAAGTGAAAATAGTTTACAAATTGTGCTTTTGATTGCTTCGCTTTGGTTGCTTTGGACGAACTTAAAAGGTCTGAAATGCAACAGCAAATCCACTCCCAAATCACCAAAAATCGATTGCTCCAAATCCTTCCATCGAGCTCCTTTTTTAACTCAACTCAAGCTGATTCTCCGCCTTCCAGTCGACTGGGCACTTAGCCATTGCCTCACAATAGCTTATTCCTCATCAAAAAATTGCCCATCAGTCGACTGTCCAGACCTAGCAATCGACTGTCATAGTCACCAGTCGACTACTAGACATTATATGCTCTGACCACTTAATTCTAGTCGACTGCTCTACTCTATCAGTCGACTGTTGTGGACCAGTCGACTGGGGCATAATTTCAGTCGATTGCTCCAAGTCACCTAGGCTTCCGAATGTCAAACACTCGATCAGTCAACTGATCCATAACCTCAGTCGACTAATAAATTTTAATCATGAGATTTAACCCAAGTATGATCCCCTCATACTTGATTGACCACCCTTAGCCTAGACCTAAGTCTTCTAGACACCTCCATCAGCCTCACACCTCTCAGATCCTTTAAGTCCATGATTCTTCATCCTTCGTGTTAGCTTTCAGGTGCTTCCATCGGCTATGTCATACTAACCGGGTCTTTTACCAAGGTTCATTTGGACTTATGCCGCTAAGATTCATTCTTGGACTTTACACCGCCAAATCTACACCATCAGACTTTCACATTGCCAAAATTCATTTGGACTTACACTGCTAAGATTCATGCTTGGATTTTACGCCGTCAAACCTACCCTTAAACTTTCCTTTTGTCAAGTACACATGACTTAGACTTTCAATTGTCAAGTACCCATGACTTGGACTTTCTAATTGTCAAAACTATGCTTGGACTTTCCTTGCCAACTCTATGTTGGACTTTTTAATTGTCAAAATTCACTTGGATTTTACGCCACCAAGACTACACACTTGAACTTATACTGTCAATATTATACCTTTGGACTTTACCATCATCAAGTACCCATAACTTGGACTTTCCTTGCCAAGTATTCAAATTTGGACTTCCGAGGTTGATTGTTCCAATAATCTCCCTCATATGACTTTAGATATCCCAATCATCCACTAGTCATATGATCAACATATGATCAAATTATATTGTTGAACAATGGTCAAACTCATTATCAACCTATCAAAATACTACTCGAGTCCCGCTCGAGTTTGGTCAACATTGACCCGGGACTTATTGCATTAACACTATGGTCAAACTATATAGTTAAGCAATGGTCAAACTCACTGTCAACCCATTATTAAACATCAAAATACTACTCGAGTTTTATTCGAGTTTGGTCAACATTGACCCGAAGCTTATTGCACCAACACACATATCTCCTCATCTTGTCACTACCTCCACAAACACTACTTTGATATATTCCAATGTTCGTGGGTTGACAAATATTCTTCAAGAGGTATTAAGGACAGAATTATATCAACCCAACTTCTAGCTCTTTGGATTCTCGACTTTCAAGCTTACTACTTTTTGAAAACTTGACTCTCGAGTTCCTGACCTATTGGGCTCCCAACCTCCTGAGCTCTCGACCTTCTGGGCCCTCAACTTTCTACCTCCTATCTCCTCTTTGACTTGACTTCTTAAATTAATCACTCATATTCCCAACTTCTCGGTTGACCCTAACCTCTGAGGCTCTTCAACTTTTGAGACTTTCATCTCTTTTATGACTCAATTGTTTATTTTGATCAATATATGACTCGAGACTTTATCGATATCAAATATATTTATTAATTTATAAATATAATAATATTTATAAAATTTATCATTTTACTTTGATATTTATTTTAAAAATTAATTAATTATAATTTAATATTTTAAATTGATAAAAAAAATGATGAAATTTTTATTAAAAAATTAAAAAAAATAATTATACAATTAATTTTTAAAAAAAAGGATGGGGCCGGGCTGAAGTCCACCCTAGCCCATGGGTGGCCCATGTAGTGTCTCGGTGGTCGCGATGGTGCTGCGCCAAGCGACAACTATGTCGCGGCAACCGATGCGGAGGGATTCGGAGTCGTCACTCACCGCGACGAAGCCCATCCAGTTGGAGTTAGTGCTCCAGGCGTCGATGTGGTGGGAGCGCTCGATCCACCGGGGGAGCTCGATCTTGGACAAAGCATAGACGTACTTGGTGACGGTGTAGCCAGTGTGGGCGAGGCCGAGCTTGGCGAGGAGGCGGTGGCGGCCATAGAGGCAGCTACCACAGAACTCGGAGAAGGGATTAAAGTCGAATCCATCGTAGGTGACCTGGGTGAGCTCGCCATACTTGATGATCTCGCGGCGGAGCCAGGGGTGGGGCGGGTGGAGGAGGCAGCTCCAGTCGTTGCGGCAGGGGATCTCCTCGAACAGAGAGGATATATCTTCTTTGGGGGAGAAGGTCGGCGTGTCGGGCCGAATAACCGACTGGGTTGGCAAGTTGTCGACGGTGGTGCCAGCGGCGTGTGCGCTCCTGACGTGGAGGTGAAGGAGGTTGGAGAGGGTGGTGCATGAAGACATGTATCGAAGCGCTCGATCGGCGCTCCTGGCGCGGCAACACCTTAACGGAGGATGCCCGGGGGAAGGCCTGGGCTAGAGAGGAGTGTGTACTGTTAAAATATTTAGATCATAGAAACAAATAATATGTTTTTCATTGATTTGCTTTGTACCTAGATAGGGTATTTATAGATATATCAAAAGACCAAATCAATTGAAATATTCAAATAAATAAATTAGATAAGAAAAATTTATCTTATCTAATTTGACGAAGCCTATTCGATTAATTCTCTTTTACCCTATCTAATTTGACAAATCTTATTTAATTAATTCTCTTTTATCCCCCTGCAAATTCAATGTTCTGGCCCTAAACCTGCCAGAACATGAATCAACAAATCTGGTTCAGAAATTGGATGCCCAATTGCTCTTAGATTATTAGCAATGGTTTTGATCGACTGAATATATTCATTGATAGATTTGTCTCCTCGTTGCACTGATTGTAGTTGCATGCGAAGTTGAAGTACTCGTGCTTGAGAATGAGATGCAAAAGTTCGAGCAAGAGTTTCCCATATTTGTTGAGATGTGTCAATCCCTACAATAATAGGAAGTATAGGTTCGCTAAGTGACGAAATTATCCACATCATAATTAGTTGATCCTTCTTCCTCCAAGCTGTATAATTAGGATCGCTTTCTTGGAGTTTAGGAGAGGTATCATCTACAATTCCAAATAGATCATGAGCACGAAGTAACGATTGAAATTGCATCTTTCAAAGTAAATAATTATCAGCCGTAAGTTTAATAGGAAGATAGGATATGATATTTATAGGTAAGGAGGAAAGTTGCGCCGTTTGATTTGTTTCCATGGATGACGAAGAAAATTCTGACATATGAGATTCCAAGACAGGATATATATGCTTTCGATGCAGTGGACGTCGATTGGGATGAGCAAAGGTCTCGAGGTAGTCGACGAACCGTTACTCGTCCGCAGGGAAGAAGAGAGGCTCTAACAGGCTGTCAACCTGCTTTCGTTCCCCAGATTGCAGTGAAGAAAAGAGGCGCTGCTGACGTTGGGAACGGAGGCACTGCAATAGTGGCGTGTCGCCGCGGTGGAAGATGCGCAACAAGCGGGCAACAAGGTCTTGCTGCTCGGGGTGGCTGCCGAGTTGGCTGCAGGGTTCGCGGTGCTGATTTCGCTGCTGCCGGTTTCAACTTTACCGACGAAGAAGATATCGAGGAAGGTGTCGCAGGCTTTGCTTGGGCGATGGTCGGGTTTTTTTTTTTTTTTTTTTTTTTTTGGGTCGATTGATCTGCGAGAAGCTTCTAGGAGCAAGAAGAAGCAGATCTTTGTCGCAAGAGATGCGTGCAGGTCAATTGCAATGGATGCTACGGAGGAGTGTTGAAGAAGATAAAGAATCCTCCGTTGGCACTTCTGCAGAAGAGAGAGGAAATAAAACTCTCCTTCCTTTCTTTAGAGATGCGTGGCGATGACGCTGTAAGGAGATTTAGAGAAAGAGATAAAGAAGAAGAAAAGACACGCCTCAATTGAAATATTTAGATCATAGAAACAAATAATATGTTTTTCATTGATTTACTTTATACATAGATAGGGTATTTATAGATATATTACAAGATCAAATCAATTGAAATATTCAAATAAATAAATTAGATGATAGGGTATTTATAGATATATTACAAGATTAAATCAATTGAAATATTCAAATAAATAAATTAGATAAAAAAAATTTATCTTATCTAATTTGACGAAGCCTATTCACTTAATTCTCTTTTATCCTATCTAATTTGATAAAGTTTATTTAATTAATTCTCTTTTACGTATGTGGTGGCGGTCGGACAAAGGTGAAGAGTGCTCCTGGCGCGGCAGCACATCAACGGACGATGCCCGGGAGAAGGCCTGGGCTAGAGAGGAGTGTGTACATGGCGACGGTCAGATAAAGATGGAGAGTGATGGCCAAGGGACTAAGGGAGGTGGAAGACGGCAATGCCATCAAGTCCAATTGAAAATTATGCTGCAGAAACGAAATATTCAGGTATTACCAATTAAATTTAGACGATTAATTTGGAAAGCGTCCGTGGTAAAATTGTGAAATTTAACTTATTGTTTCTGTCAAATTATTTAACGTTGTAATCATATTTTATTTATAAAAATAAGTTTTCAATTTAATTGATTTTGATACGGGATAATTAAATATAATTTTTTTTATATTCATTGTTAATACATATTCCAATCAAGGATGAAATATCTTTTTTATCTTTCTGCTGTCCAGTGCCGTAGGAGTAAGTCAATTAAGGTTGGATTTTGACGGTCGATTACAGAGCAATATTGGATTTTGGAGCTTGCTGCAAGAAAAAGATTATATTTTTAAGCGGTCTCAATTTTAGGACGAGTGAACAGTGAGCAAGATCATGTCAAATCCTAAGTAAGAATTAATCAGATATTATCTAAAAAAAAATTAAAATTATCAATTTAATAATTTTTATCAGTCTGTAGAAATAAATTATAAAAGACTTTATGAATTTTTATGTTATGAAAATCATCTTAATTTAAAAAATAATTTTAAATTTTTTCAAAATTTAAAATCAATTCATATCACTTTTTTAAATATTATTTTTAATCTTAATCATCACGTCATTTTTATAAAGAGCCAACGAAACATTGTCACAAGTGCTGATGGTTGAAACCGACAGTCATGGAAGCCAAACTTTTCAACCAATTGACCGTACCAAACTTGATCTCCATTTGAATTTTTTTTAAAAAAAAATAATGTTCGATTATTTCATAATCCATTATATTTTGTTCAAACTTACACGGTTGGATATTTTTTATATTATTTTTGATGAATTTGACTATTGAACAATAAGATTTGAACATGTAATTTATATTGCTCAAACTTGAACGTATTAGATATCCTCCAGTTGATGAATTTGTCCATAGATTTTTTTTTAAATTATATTTAAAAAAATAATTAGTGTTTTTGTTAATGTCTCCTCTTGAAAATTCTTGGGTTAAGAAATCGTTCTTCTTTGGCTAAGGTAAACGTAGAGTATTTTCTTTTTGTTTACTTTATCTTTTTAAATTTGATGCCAGTTAGATAGGTCTCGGATCAGATATCCGGATGGTTAGCTCAGGATCACAGTAGGCGACGGAGCCCAATGGGGGTTTGGAAGGCATGAGCTAGCTGGAGGATTCGAGAGCCCTAGGAATTAGAAGCCCGAAGAGTGAGGAGATAAAATTTTGGAGCATTAGGAGTCACATGAGTTGAGAGCTCGAGGACTCAATAGCTCAGGAGTCTGAGGCTTGGAACTCAAGAGTCGGGGGCTTACAAACTCAAAAGTTTGGGAGTCGAGATCTAAGGAGTTGGATCCACATTTTCCTTCTTGTATATTTGATTTAAACATCAGATGGGCATTGTCAGAGTAGCAATGTCCTCTGACAGTCTGACCTATATCAAGTTTGACAAGATCTTGTTGCAGCCAAATGGATAGGCTCTCATGAGAGGACTATGCAAAAGACGACTAACAGTCGACCGCATCATTGGCATTGCCTGTGGAAAATTTTGAGTGAAGACGCTGAGGATACAGTTGCAAGCAGTTCCTTCTTCAGCTTCCGCTTCAAATGAGGCTCCCATAATCCTAACTCGCAGTCAATTGGCCATGATCGTTCAAAAGGCAGTGGGAGTTACATTTGCCTAGAGAAAGCAAGAGGACTAGTTGTTTGTCGCTCAATCTGCAAGGATCGAGAAAGAGGGATTCTTCAATCTCTGTTTCAGGGAGCATATTTTCCCTGTTCTCCCTACTTGCTCCAGATCATCAAGAAGGGATGGTGGGTGAAAAAGACAATAGGTTTGCAAGAGACTGCATACTGATCTAGACTGTTTCGCATTTCGCTTACGAGGAGTAGGAAGAAAGTCGGTGGTACAAAAAATGATGGATACCTACTCCCTTTATTGAAGAAATCTTACTGGAAGGACTCACCTCCCATTTTTGTTCTTAATCTATGCATTTATGACGGTTCAACAAATCATGAGAAGCATAGTTGCAAATTTGAGAATGCAACGCTCTTACATGAATACTAAGATACCATTAAATGTCGGGGGTTAGTCACAACCCTAGTGGAATCAACACAAAAGTAGTTCTAACTATTGAGGTCGAGGTCCTTGGCCTCTTTTAAAGATCTGTGTGAGGTGTTCATGTAGTATTTTGTCAATTGCAAAAAGTATCGACAAACTACTTTCAGTCTGTTCAACCTAAACCAAGAGTTGACTGAATCCTTGAGAATGTATGATTAGTAGTTCACTTGGGCCGCTTTGAATGTCCCAATCGTCAATCTCAAAGTTCTTATGGTGACAATATAGCAAGGGTCGAATGATCGAACTTTCTTTCGCTCCTTGGTGAAGGAACCCAATGGAAACTATTATAAACTACTTGGCCGGACTAAGAAGCACATTAATATAGAGGAGGCTCAGAAGACTCGTTTGCCCCTTTTCGACTTCGGTACCAAACTTAATGGGAATGGGGGGTGTAGTCATTCGGTTTAGCCAAGGTAATCCGTAAGTTCTCGATCCAACGAAAATGCTCTATAATTTCTCTGAGACGATGAAGCGAGAAGGAAAAGTATATGCACTCAGTTAAGCGAGATAATTTATAAGCTCTCTGTCCGACCTGGTGTTAGATCCCTAGTCATTTGACCACCTTTGTTGAAGGTGATCGATATGAGTTTTTGACTTAGTTTGATTTCTTTGTTTTGGATAACCATAAGATATCTCTTGGGTCAACTCTGAGAGTTCAAAAAAATTGAATATGTATTAGATTTTTTTATTGTAAAATAAGAATAGAATGCGGGGACCTCAATGCAATATTTTAGATAAAATATAAAGTACATTTCAGAGGACTTGCTTAAAACACTTTATTACTTCTATTTTATTTTATTTTTTAAATAAAATGGTTTACAATAAAACTAAAGCATATAAAAAAATAAATTTAATTAATCCATTCGACGTAATTCCTGCATGTATTGTACGGACAGCTTCCCTATTTCCCTATTGTTCCGCCATGGCGGCCGCTGCTTCTCTGTATGGCGAGGGGATGTCCTCCGCCTCCCTCGCCGGCTTCACCCACCGGCCATAGGCGTTGGACACCAACCCCTTGTTCGCCACCTGATTCCAGTTCGGCGGAATCCGGAGTTCCTCCAGCAGCATCCCGCTCCCCTTGTTCACCAGCGCCACGTCGCGACGCGCCTCCCTTCTGAACCCACACTCTCGGCTCACCAACCCGTCTACGAGGTGGAGGTACGTCTCCAGGTGGTGGAATCCCGCGACGTCGACGCCGTGCTTCAGGAACGGCGACGACTTCACGTCCAGCCCCAGCTCCACCCCGAAGTGCTCGTACACCCACTTCGTCTTCTTCCCCAACAGCCCTTCTAAGGGCTTCAGCCACTCGTTGAACAGAACCCCCGGCAACCGCGGCACCACGTCCTGCTTCACCACAGCCCGCAGCACCTTCACATTCTTCTCCCTCAGCCGCTCCCCGAAAGCCGCGTTCCCTACCCGTGGCCCGGCGAAGGAGATCACGCTCACGGGGACGTCCTCGGGCAGCACCGATGCGGCCTCGTACGCGTTGAGCAACGTCAGAGCGCCTCCGAGGCTGTGGCCGGTGATGGTCAGCGTCACGCGCTCGCCCTGTTCAAGATAAAGGTTCACCAAGCGGCGGAGCTCCGCCATGACCTGCTCCGACGCGCTAGTCTTGTTGTAGCGCGTCCGCTCGCTCTTGGAGGTGTAGACGTCGAGGAAGCCTCGCTCCACCTTGGCGTCGCCGTGGCCGTCGCCGAGCGGACGGAGCGTCGCCTGGATATCCTCGAACCACTCGGTGGCCGCGATGGTGCCGCGCCAGGCGACAACTATGTCGCGGCAGCCGATGCGGCGGGACTCGGCGTCGTCGCTCACCGCGACGAAGCCCATCCAGTTGGAGTCAGTGCTCCAGGCGTCGGTGTGGAGGGAGCGCTCGATCCACCGGGGGAGCTCGATCTGGGACATAGCGTAGACGTACTTGGTGACGGTGTAGCCAATGCGGGCGAGGCCGAGCTTGGCGAGTAGGCGGTGGCGGCCATAGAGGCAGCTGCCGCAGAACTCGGAGAAGGGGTTGGAGTCGAATCCGTCGTAGGTGACCTGGGCGAGCTCGCCATACTTGATGATCTCGCGGCGGAGCCAGGGGTGGAGCGGGTGGAGGAGGCGGCTCCAGTCGCCGCGGCCGTGGATCTCCTCGAACAGAGAGGATATGTCTTCTTTGGGGGAGATGGTCGGCGTGTCGGGCCGGATAGCCGCGGGGGTTGGCAAGTCGCCGGCGGTGGTGCCAGCGTCGTGCGCGCACCCGACGTGGAGGTGAAGGAGGTTGGAGAGGGTGGTGGGGACATGTATCGAAGCTTTTGACCGGCGCTCCTGGCGCCGCAGCACCTCAACGGCGGATGCCCGGGGTAAGGACTGGGCTAGAGAGGAGTTCGTGGAAGACGGCGATGCCATCAGCTCCAACTGCAAGTTATGCTGCAGAAACAAAAGAAACCAGAAACTACAAGATTCAGAGAGCAGAAATGGAACAAATCTCCAAGAATTCCCTTACTGAATTGAATCAACTGAGATGAGAAAGAAGATGGAACTGCATGGGTATAAATAGAGAGAGACGGGCTGAGGAAGGGAGAAGATTTGAGAAGTTAAGGTTGATTTTTCTTTTCACATTGGCATTCAGGTTTTCAGTAATTTTATAAATGATCAAATTCAAAATGTACTCAGTATACCACAACTAAATTCGATCCTGCAATCACACCATCTTCCTCGTCCAATATCAAAATTATATTTCATTTATAAAAATAAACTCTCAATTCAATTCACCTTATTCAACCATCAAATTTAAAAAAAAAATTATATTCATGATCGATATATACAAGGGCGGAGCCGTATATTCTCTTATCCAGATTTAGAATAGCACAAATGGATTATCATCTTTGCCTCCCTCCGTAGATATATATTTAGAACATTGAAGTCTAAAAAAAAACTACGATATAATATTCAATTTCTTATAATTATACGATGAACTTATAAAATTTTCTTCTAAATAGAATAATAAAATAAGAAAAGTATAACTATTAAGATAGTCCATATGAATATTTCACGGATAATTATAAGAGATTATTAACGCCGCAGTGCCACATTTTTTTTAACAAGAACATTGAATTATATTTGTATTTGATTTTTTTTTTATTTATTCGTTGCGTCGTGCGGCCGGATGGACAAGTCAAGTTGGATTCTGCAAGAAAAAGATTAGATTTTGAAGCAGTCTAAATTTTAGGACGACGGATAACATGATCAGGTCAAACCCTAAGCAACCAAAGGTGGCTTTGTCGCAGGAGCTTGTTGTTGAGACTGACAGTTGGGAAAGCGAGTCAACTTTCCAACCGTGCCAAACTTCATCTTCATTTGATTTAAATAGTGATAATAATAATAATAATGTGCGGTTATTTCATAATCCATAGTATTGTCTGTCGTGACGGAGATGGTGAGACGTCTCGGTGGCGAAGACGACAAGGGTTGATAACTCGGATGAGCAGGACAGATGCGGAGGGAGAGCGAGAACAACAGAGACGTCGTCTCGACAGTGAGCCGGGCCGAATGAGATGGATCGAGCCGAATCAGGAGTCCTACGAAATAGCAAGCGGTTAAGGGTGCCGAGATGGATCTCGACAAGACCCCTCCGACGCTCAAGGCAGGAATTAGTAGAAAATGATGAAGAGAATGAACAAGTGGAGTAGAGAATGCGCAAACCTCGTTTCTCCTCCTCTGGAAAGGCTATATATAGAAGAGAAATTCTTTTGCCAAATAATACTGTCGGTAAGAGCGGCATGACTTCAAGAGATGTGTATGCCTGCTCAAGGAGTAATAAGGTCATTACCCTCATAAAGACTGCAGACGCGTGTGTCGCAATTAATATACGTCGCGTGGTTGATATGAAATAACTCTTCATTAATGCAGTAGATATTTCTCTGAAAATCAGTATGGACATCTGCTTCTTGGTTGGAGAGAGATGCTGACGAGGATTGTCTAGTAGACTCATGGATATGAAATACCCGCCACGTGCTTTGACTAAATAAAATAATTTATATTGAGAAGCTATATATTCGAGATAATGTATCTGTGAGATGGGTGCGGCGAGACGCAAGGCGTCTGGCTTAATGCCAGATCGAAACGTGGGCGTCTAGTACAATAGATGACCGAACCGAGACGTAGGACGTCTGACTTAATGTCATGTCAAGACGCGGGTGTCTAGTATAATAGATGACACGGTATATCCAGTTGTGTGTCTAGTCATAGATTAGTATCACATAACATTCTTTTTTTTTCAAATTTACACGGTCGGGTATTTTTTAATATTATCTTTGATGAATTTGATTATTGAACAATAAGACTAGAGCATGTTATCCTGTTAAAATTTGCACGGTTCAAACTTCAACATATTATTTTGTTCATAGTTTTTTTTTTAATTATATTTAAAAAATAATTAGTGTTCTTGTTAATGTGTTGTCTTGAAAATTCCCGTGTTAAGAATCATTCTTCTTCCGCTAAGGAAAACGTAGACCCTTTTCCTTGTGTTTATTTAATTTTACCTTTTAAATTATTTACTTTCTGTATGTTGCGGTCAAAATTTACAACCTAATTAAGCTCCCTCTAGAAGCACTAAACTCGACTTGTCTTCTCTTATTTAAGTGTTGTGTATATATATCCTGATGGTTCTCGTAGTTTCTATCAACGTGAGAGAACACTGAATGTTCGACAAAGTCCTTCCATACTCAAGTAATTAGAAAAGAAGAAAATAAAAGGGCATTTGATTCGTAGAGAATTTTCTGTTTTCTATTTTTATTCTTTTTTTTTAGAAAATAGAAAAAGATTTTTTTTTTATTTTCAAATTTTCTAAAAAATATTCTTTTATTTTTTGGAAAATAAAAATGAAAATAGAAAACGATTATTTCTCGTTTTTTAATTTTCCAATAAACACTCCTTTATTTTATAGAAAATAGAGATGGAAAACACTCATTTTCACAAAAAATAAAAATAAAAAATAGAGAATAAAACAGATACCAAATGCTCCCTAATTTACTCGAGTTAGTAAATTAGGTCGTCTCGAGTTTAGACACTTGGACTTAGGGTTCTTGAGTGTCAGGGCATCCCAAGTTGAGGCATCTTGATGATTGTGATATTGTTCTGGCATATTATGATTGTAAAAAAAAAAAAGAAAACATTAAAAAATGTTCAAAAGAATTCAAATATTTATCATGTTTCAGTTATGAGAGAGGAAATATTGAAAAAAAAAATGTAAATGGAAAAATGGTAGATTGTATGAAGGAGATTTTATTATGTATGATAAGTGAATAGTGATTCTTATGTGAATCTTATCTTATTTTTTGATAGAAAAAATGATTAAATAGGTGAGTGTGTTAAGATAAATTACCTATTAATACAATAATAATGCTAACTGTTGCATTGATATTAATGCCGAGAAATTGAACATCGGCATTAATTAGCTGTCGAATTACACGTGTCACTTTGGAATTTAACTTTAAATGAAAACCATTTTTCAGAATGGAAGAGTAAATATATCTAAATTTTTTTTTTTTTTGTATTATTATTGGTAATGAAATGATAACTATTTAGATCTGTTTGGTAGGGTGATCTTTATCCTTTTCCTTTTTTTCCATTTTCATAAATTAGAAGTGAATATTTAAAAGAATATTTGCAAACATTGTACTTTCATTTTTTCCCCCCTAAAATACAAACAACAATAACAATAAAAATATATTTGTAATAATTTAAAGTTGCTTAATTAGAACATTTATTAGGCATATAAGATGATATATTATTGAGTAAAACTTTGAGAAATAAGTTTATATATATATATATATATATATATATATATATATATATATATATGATTTTAATTTATTTTCTAATTATCATTTTCAATTTATTTTAGACTTCCTTTTTTTAATTATCAATTTATCCGAGTTAAAAAAAAATCTCTTAATTAGTCACTTCCTATTTTTAATTTTTTATACATTACTTTTTAAATTGTCAGTTTATTCAAATTACCACTCACTAACTATTTTTTTTTATACTTTTCATATTTTAAAAATTATTTAGTTTCAGTGCAACAAATAGCTTATATATATATATATATATATATATATATTTTCTCCTCATGGATCAACTGGTCTGTGGTTCATCGCGACGCTACGAGGCATCACATCGTCGCTGTTGCCGCTGGCCGGTCTCCGGCCACCACCACCGATCACGGATCGGCGCGCGATCGACGCCTTGATCATGGGCGGCGTGGCGCGGATCGCTTCGACCGGCAAGCGCCGAATCCCGCAAATCGACGGAACGACACACGCGGCGCGACACAACCATCGCCGGCCGCGATCGGCCGATTCCGGCCGAATCCGACCAAGCCTACGGCCGAAATCGGCCGCGGACCAGTGGCGATTTGCCGCGTCTGGGAGCCGGATCCGGCTAGCCGGACGGACGGCATGACGCCAAACCATCCGCGCCGGATTCGACCGCAATCCCCGCAGACGCCGGCCGAAATCGGCCGCTGATTCAAATCGGTCGCCTGATCTCGCGGCCGATTTCGACCGCGATTGTTCACGGCGGCCGATCGTTTATCTCGGACGGACCGACGTCGGATGTCGTCCGACGTCGGATTCCGGCCGGAATCGGCCCGATCGCGGCCGCATGGTCGGAATCCGCCGATCGTGGCCGATGCGGCGCACGCATCACGGCCGTGAAGCTTGCGTTCCGGCGGTTTGCGCGGATTCGGGCGCTAACCGATCGGAATCGGATCACGTCGGACCGCCATGAAGTCGGGCGTCGATCGCGCCTGATCCGGCGGCCGACGGTGGTCGGACGACGCGGCGGCGACGGCGGCAGTGGCGGTGCCTCGGCGCGTCGCGGACGGCTCGCGAACGATCAGTCACGCGGTAGAAAATTTCTAATATACAGGAAATTCTTCTCCTGCGCGATGAAAATCTCCGCGCCCGTTCGCTCCACGTCGACCCTGCGCCCATCCGCTCCCCGCCGCCGCACTGTCCGATCACCGCCGACCGCCGGATCGAGCATGATTGATGCACTACTCGTCGACAGTCCGACGAAGCTCGGATTCCGACCGATTAACGTCCGTAATCCAGTGCAAATCGGTCGGAAACGATCGAATTGTGTGGCCACTGTAGGCCACGATCGGATCGGATTCCGATCGCAATTCGACTGGAATCCGGTCCGATCGCAGCCGAAATCGGTCGCCCGATTCTGGCGGCCGATTTCGGCCTCGATTCGATTGGCCAACGGTCGAATCCCGGCTGAGTATACTGGACGGATCGACGTTGACTGTCGGTCCATCCGATGTCGAATTCCGACCACGATTCGATCGTTTCCGATCGATTTGCGCCGGTATCCGAACTCTAATAGGCCAGAATCCGAGATCCGCCAGACCGCTGATGAGTCGCACGTCGATCGCGCTCGGTTTGGCGGCCAGCGATGACCGGACGGTGCGGCGGCGACGATGGCAAATCGCATGGCGCGGATTAGCACGGATGAATCGGTCGTTCAGAGAAGATTTCTCCCTATATATATATATATATATATATATATATATATATATATATATATATATATATATGAAAAATGGAAGAAACTAAAATTATGTTGCATATCATTCAATTTCCATTGTTTTCTTTTGCAATAATTTTCCTTCCAAAATATACTTATAAACTTCAATTATAAATTTTAAACCTCGCCAAGTAATACAACGTCACACACTCTCTCACCCCTAATCACTCTCTGTTTCCTCGATAGGAAACATGACGATCGTGATTTTACTCGCGTTCTCTTAGTTTGTTGTGGCCTCGATGATAAATTGATAATGACGACGGCGGCCGGAAGTTTTAGCATGGAACTTATCCATCGTGCCTAAATCTCCATTCTATAATCCTCTGCCACGTCACTAGATCGCACACGTGCCGCAATCTATCGCTCTGCCAGCCAAGCCCGCCGAATCGATTCAATTTTTTTTATTGAAGAATAAGAATAGGATGCATCTAAATAGGGACCCTAATAAAATATTTTAGATAAAAATATAAAGTATATTTTAGAGTAATTGCTTGCTAATATCATGATGTTACTTAAGATAAATGAGGATATCCAAATTTTCTAAGATGATCTCTCTTAAACTTTGTCTATATCTCTCAAGCGTTGTATTCTCTAAATCGGTATTTTTTTAACGTTTCTCGAACTATATGATAGAATCGCATGAACACTATCCTTCTCTAAACATTCTTTGGCTTTCTTGACTCATTCGTGTGTCCGAGCGCTTGCTCGGTTCCGTATGTCCGAGTATCAAGTCCTCTCCTGGATGTCTACTAGGCTGCTCACCTCCAAGTACCGAGTTTCCTTTCCCGAGTGTCTGCTCAGTTGTGCTTGCCTTAGTGCCAAGTTACTCTTCCAAGTGCCCGCTCAGCCGCGCACACCCGAGTATCCAGTTCCTCTCTTGAGTCACGTCGTAGCGCTCCTCTCCTAGCTCTCCTCGAATCATACCAACTGCTCTCCTTAAGGCATACAGGATACTCCATTCAAGTTATGCATATGACCCTTCTAGAATGCACACATGTGACCCACGCAGTAATTCTCCTGGAATATTTTTGCCCCATCAATATATGGTAAAGAAGGAATATGTCCGATGGGAGGAGGGTATGTGTAGTGGTTGTCGCTTAACAACCTATCAAATGTCACAGACACACAGCTAATAAAGAGTATGGTCGGCAAGATGAAATCTGGAGTATAATAATAGATTGAGGTAAAAGAGAGGAGGGGGCTTCTTCTTCTAGATTCGACTTCTTCTTCTTGCTCATTATTTTACTACACTTAATACATCTTTCTTTCTTGAATGTCCTATTGAACTTAAGTATCAGATGGTCATCGTCAGAATACTAATGACATCCTTTGACGCGCACGTTAATCTTGATAAGATTTACTATTGTGACCGTAAAGAACTCACCCTTCTCCAATACTTTTGTGGAAGGGGCTCAAAAGTGATCGGATTAGTTGGCGTTGTCTGTGGGAACTCTGAATAGATTGTCGAGATGCGACTGCAAGGAGTTCCCTCGAAGGCCTCTACAACGGAGGAGGCTCCTATTACTTTGATGCACGACCAGCTGACCATGAGAGAGGAGAAGACAGTAGAGATGGGTGGACATTTATACTATATTGTCACTAGAGGATACTCGTCTGGTCGATGGACAATTATACTCTCGGGGCGTGACAGGAGGATTCGGGAGCCCTAGGAGTCAGAAGCCTAAGGAGTGAGGAGATAAAAATTTGGAGCATCGGGGAGCCACATGAGTTGTGAGCTTGAGGACTCAATAGCTTGGGAGTTGGAGGCTTGGAACTCAAGAGTCGAAGGCTTGAGAACTCGAAAACTTGGGAGTTGAGATCCAGGGAGTTTGATCCACATTTTTCTTTTTGTATGTTTGATTTAAGCATCAAAGGGGTATTGTCAGAGTATCATCAATGCTCTTTGACAGTCTGACATATATCAAGTTTGACAAGATCTTGCTACAGCCAAACGGATAGACTCTCACGAGAGGACTATGCCAAAGATGGCTAATAGTCGACCGCATCATTGGCATTGCCTGTGAGAAATTTTGAGCGAAGACGTTGAGGATGCAGTCGCGAGCAGCTCCTTCTTCGACTTCTGCTTCAAAGGAGGCTCCCATAATCCTAACTCGTAGTCAATTGGCCATGATCGTTCAGAAGGCAGTGGGAGTTGCATTTGCCCAGAGAAAGCAAGAGGACTAGTCGTCTGTCGCTCAATTCGCATGGAGAAAGAGGGGTTCCTAGATCTCTGTTTCAAGGAGCATATTTTTCATGTCCCCTCTGCTTGATCAAGAAGGGAAGGTGGGTGAAGGAGATAATAGATTTGCAAGAGACCGTATACTGATCTAGACTATTTCGCATTTCGCTTAGGAGGAGCGGGAAGAAAGTCAGTCGATGGTATAAAAAGTGATGGAGACCTACTCCCTTTATTGAAGAAATCTTGCTAGAAGGACTCCCCTCTCATTTTTGTTCTCCTAATCTATGCAATTATGATGGTTCAACAAACCATGAGGAGCATCTGTGCAAATTTAAGAATGCAACGTTCCTACATCAATACTAGGATGTCATTAAATATCACGGGTTAATTACCACCCTAGTGGAATCAACACAGAAGTGATTCTAACTTTTGAGGCCAAGGTCCTTGGCCTCTTTTGAAGATCTGTGTGAGGAGTTCTATAGTATTTTGTCAAATGCAAAAAGTATAGACAAACTATTTTCAATTTGTTCAACCTAAACCAAGAGCCGATTGAATCCTTGAGAATATATGATTAGTGGTTCACTTGGCCAGCTTTGGATGTCCTAATCGTCAATCCCAAAGTTCTTATGGTGGCAATATAAAAGGTTGAATGATCGAACTTTCTTTCGCTCCCTGGTGAAGGAGCCCAATGGAAACTATGATGAATTACTTAGCTGGACTAAGATATATATTAATATAGAGTTGACTCAGAAGGCTCATTTGCCCCTTTTCAACTCATGTACCAAACTCAACTGGAATGGGGGGTGTAGTCACTCGATCTAGCCAAGGCAATCCGTAAGTTCTTGGTCCAGCAAAAGTGCTCTGTAATTTCTCCGAGATGATGAAGCGGGAAGGAAAAGTGTATGCACTCGGTTAAGCGAGGCAGTTTGTAAGTTATTTGTCCGGCTGAAGTGCTTAGAGGTTCCTCCGACTAGTGGCGAAGCGGGGGAGGGGAGAAGTATACCTACTTGGCTCAAGTGAGATAGTTCATAAGCTCTCGGGTTGAAGGGAGTACTATATAAATCCTCCGAGAAAGTAAAACAGGGAGAAGAGATGTAGTCACTCGATCCAACCAAAACAATTTATGTAAAATATTGACGATTCCAACCTTTTGTATAAGAATACGACATGTTCCTAACTCCCAAGTGCACCAGCATCCAACCTCCATTGCTTGCATTTTTGCATTTTTGTACAAAAGTCGGGTTTGTTTTGTGCATGAATAACTCAATTGTTGTGCAAATATTGAAACCATTAATCTAGCAGCTCCCTCACCTCGGTCCCTCAGAATTCAAGAGAGAGTAAATCACGAGAGAATTATGTTCGTAGACGCGATTGATAAAACAATGAATAATCATCTGAATCCAAAACAGAATTTTAGATCGTCTCCGGAATTGATCTTTTATAAATAACTCAATTGTTGAGTCGCCGGAGCGGTAGAAGATTTCTCCAAGGTATGTCGGACCATATCCATGCCGGATGGATGCGCGAATTGCGACTATAGTTT
Source organism: Wurfbainia villosa (assembly GCA_025175895.1). NCBI lineage: Eukaryota > Viridiplantae > Streptophyta > Magnoliopsida > Zingiberales > Zingiberaceae > Wurfbainia > Wurfbainia villosa. Next base: position 719,173 of record JAKLTH010000267.1, on the reverse strand, counting down.
CAATTCTCCCCACCCATTCCTGGGTCCTAAGACTGTGGATACCTCATCATGTTTCCTGTCTCATCTTGAAATTTGTGTGCAGCGCCTAAACATTTGTTTTCTGCTCAGTGATGGACTGATGTTGTCGTCCCAATTCTCACTTACTAGGGACTGACTGCACCACTTCTGCATCAGAGCATCTTCCTGTGTGTTTCAGTGTGGGAGATTCTTGTAGGATCTGCTGGTCGATGAAAGGACTGAAGCTACAAATAATTTTGCTCCTCGTTGACCTGGTGTTAGATCCCTGGTCATTTGACCACTTATGGATATGAGTTTTTGACTTAGTTTGGTTTCTTTGTTTTTGAAGAACCATAAGATATTTCTTTGGTCAACTAAAGAATTCAAAAAATTGAATATGTATTCGATTTTTTTATTGTAAAATAAGAATAGAATGCATGGACCTCAATACAATATTTTAGATAAAATATAAAGTACATTTCAGAGGACTTGACTTTTATTACTTCTATTTTATTTTATTTTTTGAAAATATAATGGTTTACAATAAAACGGAAGCCATATAAAAAAAAAAAATTAATTAATCCATTAAACGTAATTCCTGTATGTACGGACATCTTCCCTATTTTCCTATTGTTCCGCCATGGCGGCCGCTGCTTCTCTGTATGGCGAGGGGATGTCCTCCGCCTCCCTCGCCGGCTTCACCCACCGGCCATAGGCGTTGAACACCAACCCCTTGTTTGCCGCCTGATTCCAGTTCGGCGGAATCCGGAGTTCCTCCAGCAGCATCCCGCTCCCCTTGTTCACCAGCGCCACGTCGCGACGCGCCTCCCTTCGGAACCCACACTCTCGGCTCACGAACCCGTCTACCAGGTGGAGGTACGTCTCCAGGTGGTGGAATCCCGCGACGTCGAAGCCGTGCTTCAGGAACGGCGACGACTTCACGTCCAGCCCCAGCTCCACCCCGAAGTGCTCGTACACCCACTCCATCTTCTTCCCCAACAGCCCTTCTAAGGGCTTCAGCCGCTCGTTGAACAGAACCCCCGGCAACCGCGGCACCACGTCCTGCTTCACCACAGCCCGCAGCACCTTCACGTTCTTCTCCCTCAGCCGCTCCCCAAAAGCCGCGTTCCCTACCCGTGGCCCGGCGAAGGAGATCACGCTCACGGGGACGTCCTCGGGCAGCGCCGATGCGGCCTCGTACGCGTTGAGCAGCGTCAGAGCTCCGCCGAGGCTGTGGCCGGTGATGGTCAGCGTCACGCGCTCGCCCTGTTCAAGGTAAAGGTTCACCAAGCGGTGGAGCTCCGCCATGACCTGCTCCGACGCGCTCGTCTTGTTGTAGCGCGTTCGCTCGCTCTTGGAGGTGTAGACGTCGAGGAAACCTCGCTCTACCTTGGCGTCGCCGTGGCCGTCGCCGAGCGGGCGGAGCGTCCCCTGGATATCCTCGAACCATTCGGTGGGGGAGACGGTGCCGCGCCAGGCGACGACTATGTCGCGGCAGCCGATGCGGCGGGATTCGGCGTCGTCGCTCACCGCGACGAAGCCCATCCAGTTGGAGTCAGTGCTCCAGGGGTCGGTGTGGTGGGAGCGCTCGATCCACCGGGGGAGCTCGATCTGGGACATAGCGTAGACGTACTTGGTGACGGTGTAGCCAGTGCGGGCGAGGCCGAGCTTGGCGAGGAGGCGGTCGCGGCCATAGAGGCAGCTGCCGCAGAACTCGGAGAAGGGGTTGGAGTCGAATCCGTCGTAGGTGACCTGGGCGAGCTCGCCGTACTTGATGATCTCGCGGCGGAGCCAGGGGTGGAGTGGGTGGAGGAGGCGGCTCCAGTCGCCGCGGCCGTGGATCTCCTCGAACAGAGAGGATATGTCTTCTTTGGGGGAGAAGGCCGGCGTGTCGGGCCGGATAGCCGCAGGGGTTGGCAAGTCGCCGGCGGTGGTGCCAGCGTCGTGCGCGCTCCCGACGTGGAGGTGAAGGAGGTTGGAGAGGGTGGTGGGGACATGTATCGAATCCCTCAACCGGCGCTCCTCGCGCGGCAGCACCTCGACGGCGGATGCCCGGGGTAAGGACTGGGCTAGAGAGGAGTGCGTGGAAGACGGCGACGCCATCAACTCCAACTGCAAGTTATGCTGCAGAAACAGAAGAAACCAGAAACAACTGCAAGATTCAGAGGGCAGAAATCGAACAAATCTCCAAGAATTCCCCAACTGAATTGAATCAACTGAGACGAGAAAGAAGATGGAACTTAATGGGTATACATAGAGAGAGAGAGACGGGCTGAGGAAGGGAGCAGATTTGACCAGTCAATGTTGAATTTTTTTTTTTTCTTTTTTCCTGTTCACCTTAGCATTCAGATTTTCAGTAATTTTATAAATGATCAATCTGACTTTATAAAAAAAAATTATGCGATCATCACAGTAAATTCCAAAAATACTCATTATATTTTATTCGTAAGATCGGTCAATATTAAAATTATATTTTATTTATAAAAATAAATTTTCAATTCAATTCACCTTAGTCGAATCATCAAATTTAATTTGTTTTATATTATTGAAGCCCTTGAAGAGTTACGGTCTAATGATAGGACATCTAATTTGATGACTTTTATAGCTTGATCCCAAGTTACAGTGAATTTATATAATTTTTATTTAAATGGAATGATAAAATAAGAAAATTATAATTGTTAAGACTTTCACACGTACACTTCGCATTTATTATCTCTTTTTCAACAATTACAAGGGACTATTAATGATATTAATGAGATAGTACCATATTTTTTCAAGCATATTATCATCTTTATTATTAAAATAAAACTATAATACTATTCGATGATGAATAATAATGTTCACGTACCAATTAAATAGAAAAACATTTCTTTATATGAAATATTTTATGTATTTATTCGTTGCATCGTGCGGCCGGAGGAACAAGTCAAGTTGGATTCTGCAAGAAAAAGAATAGATTTTGAAGCAGTCTAAATTTTAGAACGACTGATAGCATGATCAGGTCAAACCCTAAGTAACCAAATGTGGCACTGTGGCAGGAGCTAGTTGTTGAGACTGACAGTTGAGGGACCTAGTCAACTTTCCAACCAATTGACCCTGCCAAACTTCATCTCCATTTGACTTTTTTTTTAAAAAAAAAATAGTGTACGGTTTTTCAAATCTACACGGTTGGTTTATATATATATATATATATATATATATATTATCTTTGATGGATTTGACTATTGTGCAAAAATTTACACGGTGCAAACTTCACATATTATTTTGTTCATAGATTTGTTTTTAAAATATATATATATATATATATATATTGAAAAATCCTGGGTTAATCCGCAAAGGAAAACGTAGAGCCTTTTTCTTTGTGTTTATTTTACCTTTTAATTAAATTATTTACTTTTTGTATGTTGCGGTCAAAATTTACAACCTAATTAAGCTGCCTCTAGAAGCACTAAACTCGACTTGTCTTTTGATCTCTTATTTAAGTGTTGTATATTTCCTCACGGCTCTCGTAGTTTCTATGAAGATCCAACACATAAGAGGAGAGTCGAATGTTTGATAAAGTCCTTCGATACTTAAGCCGCTGAGAAAGAATTAAATAGTAAATTATTTGATACCGAAAAAAACTAAACTATGACTAAGCAAACAGTTGGATATACCACGTCATTTATTATACCAGACGCTCCGCATCTCGGCTCGGACTTCTATTACACCAGACGCCTCCGCATCTCGGCTCAGATTTCTATTACGCCAGACGCTCCGCGTCTCGGCTCGGACTTCTATTATGCTAAATGTTTCTCGTTTCATCCACCTTACATCTCGGCAAAAACACGTCACCTCTGACACATGACCTCTCCATATAAATTATCTTATTTAACCAAATGATAAGACGGTTATTTTATGCTTACGAGCCCACCTGATAATTCTCATCATCATCTCTCTTCGACCAAAAGGTAAACGCTCATGCTGGGTTTCAGTGGAATATCTGCGACATTAATTAAGAGTTGTCTCCTATCAACCATACGATGTGTATTAATTGCAACACATACGCCTGCATCATTTATGAGGATAATGACCTTATTACTCTTTGGTCTCCCTTGAAGTCATACCGTCCCTACCGACAGTACCATTGGACAGAGAAATTCTCCTTCTATATATAACCTCTCCTGAGAGGGAGAAAAGAGGTTTGCACATTCTCAACTTTACATCTCCAATCTCTTCTTCAGCTTCCTACTAATTTCCTGTCTTGAGCGTCAGAGGAGCCTTGCCGAGATCTCTCTTGGCATCCTTAACCGCTTGCTGTCTTGCAGAATTCCCATTCGGCTCGATTCTTCCCATTCGACTCGGCCATCTGTGAAGGCGATGCTCCAATTGTTCTCAACCTCTCTCCACGTCAACCCTTCTTACTCGAGTTGTCGATCCTTACGGTCTTCGCCACTTTGACACTTCACCATCATCGTCTCGACAGACAATATTATTAAAAAATAATTTAATTACTCGAGTTAGTAAATTAGGTCGTCTCGAGTTTAGACACTCGGAATTAGGGTTCTTGAGTGTCAGGACATCACGAGTTGATGCATCTCGATGATTGTAATATTTTTCTGGCATATTAATTATGCTTGTGGAAAAGAAAAAAAAATATTAAGAAATGTTCAAAAGAATACAATTATTTATCATGTTTCGTTTAGGAGGAAATATTGAGAAAAAAATTGTGAATGGATAAGTGGTAGATTATATGAAGAAGATTTTATTGTGTATGATTTGTGAATTTTTTTTTTTTTTGTCACCACGTCAGAGGAGTGCCTTATAGCTAGCATGACAACAAAGGTGCATCAATGAACAAATATCAATCTTCGAAGGTTATAAGTTTTTCGGAGTGATTGTCCTCTTGCCATTCTAATCTTGGATTAGATAATATATATATGCTCTCGATTATTTATCTCTTTCATATTGACTGTAGAATTGACTGATGAAAATATTAAGAACAAATGAATCGATTTTGCACTAATGAATAATGTGTTTTTATGTGAATCTGATCTCATTTATTTGATAGAAAAATGATTAAATAGGTGAGTTTGTTCTGACAAATTACCTATTAAAATAATAATAATGTTAACTGTTGCATTAATATTAATGGCAAGAAATTGAACATCGGCATTAATTAGCTATCTAATTACACATGTCACTTTGGGATTCACAAAACCATTTTTCAGAGTAAATATATATCAAAATTATTATTTTTGGTCTATTATTGATAATGAAATGAGAACGATGTAGATCTGTTTGATAGGATAATTTTTATCCTTTTCTTTTTTTTCCCATTTTCATAAAATTAGTAGTGAATATTTAAAATAATATTTGAAAACATACTTTCATTTTTCCCCTGAAATACAAACGGTTAACACATAATTTTTTTTATTATATCATCATTTATATTTAAATAAATTTTTATATTATTTTATTATTATTAATCAAGTTTTTTTTTCTTTTTTTCGTTTGATGTATATATTAATTATAATTTCACATCGCTTAATTTAAATATTTATTAGTCATTCAAATATATATCTATATTATTTTAAAATGTATTTCTCAAAATTACTCAATAAATATAATTTTTACTTTTTCTTATTTCACTCAGTAGATGCTATTCCAAAAATTTGAGTTTTGAAAAGTTTAAAGTAATCAACTCAAATATGGTTTGATTTTAATGTGTGTGACAAAAATTTAAGTTAGGTTGTTATGTAATTTAATATGTGTATTTAAGTTATGCAGAACTTAGTAAATCGCACATGGTTAGCTTGATGAAGCTTTGGCGAGTTTACCATCTCATGGCTCGGGGCCTTGAGTCGGCAAAGGATGACATTGCGGAAGTCATGCGCTTGGTGCATCCGAGGGACCGCCAGACGAAGAGCATTAGAGTGAAGCCAAAGGAAGCAGACTTCACTGTGAGACGTGAAGAATGACATTGTAAAAGTCGTGCGCTTGGTGCATCTGAGGGACGTGGTCGGACGAAAAGAGTTTCGAGGCGAGGGACTTCATGGAAGATAAGAGTGAGCGATTGTAATCCGAGATGGGGTAGCTCATAGGTGAACTTGGCCAAATGACTAAGTCAAGTGTCGGATGCTCAAATTTAGGTTTGAGGTTTTACTCGACAAATCGGACGCTCAAACTTGTGTTTGAGGTTTTACCCGACAATTGGATAAGTCGGATTCTCAAACATGAGTTTGAGGTTTCTACCCGACGAATGAAAGTGTCGGATGCTCAAACAAGTGGTTTGAGGTTTACCTGACCATCAGATCCTGAAACAAGTATTTTGTTTGAGGTTTTATCCGACATCAATTGATTGCTATAAATAGCAGTCGACTGTTTTGAGTCGATGACACTCGACTGGTGTTCGACTGGTGGGTTTCTGGCCTAGCAGTCGACTGCCAAAGGACGTCAGTCGACTGATGAAGGTGGTCGCGGGCACAAAACGTCACGTAGCCGACTAATCAGTCGACTACGAGGGCAGCAGTCGACTGCCAGGATTACCGTTAGACGGTGACGACGACAAGTCAGAAGTCGTTGTAAGTCAACCGTTAGAGGAGCAGTCGACTGATGGCATGTATCAGTCGACTGTCGCCTACCCAACGGAAAGAAATCTCTTCTCTCTATAAAGAGAAGGGGTGAGGGCCTTGGGAATGCTAATGCTTCCACTCTTAAGTGTTCCCCAAGTGTTGTGAGTGTCCCAAACCTCCTCTTCCTTACTTCTAACTCAATCTTATTGAAAGAGGGAGATTTTTGTGTAAAGGTTTCTTCTCCACCTTGATTGAGCTCAAGGAGAAGTTTAGTAATTGATTGTGGGAGTGATTTGCTGAATGAATTGTCCGTGGACTAGCGACAAGGGTAGTGAACCACGTTACATCGACGTGTTTGCATTTGTCTCTTCTCTCCATTTGTTTAGCTTAATTATTTTTGTTGTTAGCTTTACTATTTATATTCCGCTGCGCTAACCTTGATTGTAGATGATTAAGCGAATGATTTCTATCGACAAATACCTAAGCTATTCAACCGCCCTTCTAACCGGCCCACGATCCTCCAACAAGTGGTATCAGAGTGAGGAGCTTGTCGATGGACTCATCGCCAAAACAAGCACGACAACGAAATGACCGACATGAACATCCATCCACCCAAGTTCGAAGGCGACTTCTCGTGGTGGAAGAAACGGATGGAGGTATTATTTGAAATCGATTTCGACATCATGCTTATTATGGAAAACGATTTTGAGTTGCCTAGGGAAGAAGAAGGGAAGTCATTAGAGAAATCGAGATGAACCAAGAAGCAAAGGGAGGAGCACTTAGCAAATTTGAAAGTCAAGCATCATTTATTCAACGTGCTACCTCAACAAGAAATCAACCAAATTGGAGAATGCTCAAGCGCCAAGGAGATGTAGAAAGGTTGATTGAGCTTCACGAAGGCACATCCGAAGCCAAGTTAGCAAGAAAGGACCTTCTCCAATCTCAACTCAACAATATAAAACTAGATAAAGGAGAAAATGTATTTTCTTTGCATTCGAGATTCAAAAAAATTATTAATGGGTTATCAAGTGTAGGTGAGAAGCTATCAAATCGAGATATGATCATGAATGTTATAGATGCATTTCCCCGGTCATCAAAGTGGATCTTCATGGTGGACTCCTTCTATATTTCAAAAAATCTAAAGGTAAGTACTCTAAAAGAATTTTTTCTCCACCATAAAATTATATGAAACTAGGCTTAAAGGTATAGTAGAAGATTCAATCAAGCTATCAAAGAGAGTAGCATTAGTGGCCAACAAAGGAAAGAAGAAGAAGGAGACTCCACCCTCCTCATCCGATGAAGAATCTTCCTCCTCCATGAATAGCAATGAAGAAGCATATATGGTAAGGAAGGTGAGACATGATTTAAAGAATTTTAAATTTAACAAATCTCATGACAGAAGGAGGAGAGTCATTTGCTATAATTGTCAAGGAGAGAGACACATGAGGGATGAGTGTCCCCAATTAAACAAGAGCAAGGAAGAGAAGAAAAAAGATAGCAAGAAGAAAGGCAAAAAGAAAGAAGAGAAGAAGTCTAAGGAAAAGGAGAAGTCAAAGTTCCAGAACCTAAAGGCTACGTGAGATGATCCATCCTCATCGGAGGAAGAATAAATATTCACAAGCCTCGCACTAATGGGGATAGATGACTTGGACTCCACCTCATCCGAGCAAGAAGGAAGCACAAGTGAGGAGGAGAGCTCAAGTGTAGGGGTAGCATCCTCATCGGAATCGGAAGAAGGAGATTCGGTAAGTGAGGTAATAAATCTCCCTCCTAAAAAGGTTGTTTCTATGATTTCTAGTTTAACTAAGGAGTTATTTAGGGCTAAAAAGAAAAACAAATGCATACTCGATGAAATTAAAATTCTAGAAAAAAAATTGAAGAATGCATGTTTACATGTAAATGACTCTTCTTCTAGTGTTAATGATGCATGCTTAGAAGAAAATAGGGTTTTAAGAGAAAAGGTCACTAAGGCCATAGAGAAATTCACAATTACCTCTAACACATTGAATATGATCATTAGGAGCCAAAAGGTTAGTTTCGACAAGAAGAGCTTAGGTTATAAGGGAACCAAAAATAAAAAAGTCTACCATTGTTTGATTGTTAGAGGACAAACTAAAACAACCATGGTAGCTACGAATTGGATCCCAAAGGAGTACTTGGTGAATCCTATTGGAAAGAATCTATATTGGGTTTCCATTCAATCCTCAAGGGTTAGAGAAACCTAGGATTGTCAATCATAGTTGGACTTATTTTATATCATGTTAAATGGTTGACTTATGATGATGTTGGGTGATGATTGATTTATGATCATAATGTGTAACTATGGGTGATATTTGAGTTATGATCTTTATAATAATGATGTAGTGATAATATTTGATTAATGATCATAATGTGCATTTGGGGATAATACTTGATTTATGATAATGATATGCAATTATGATAATGTTTGTGTTATGATCATGTTGGTTGTTTTGGATGATACTTAACCTTGAAAGAATTGCATGAAATTTATGGTTAAGTATAAATACCTTTAGTCACATCTCACAATTCACCATAAGACTAACTTGATTGATAACATAGCAATGGGTGAGATGTTAGGTTGATACAAGTGATTCACTAATGCTTATGATATTTAGATGGGTCACTTAGAGTATCATGGTAGAGCAATCATAGACCAACTATGGAGAAAACAAATGTTTAATCAATGGATATATTGTCCATAGATCACAGTTGGATATTTTAAATGATTTAAAACCATTTTATGTTTTTGCAAATAGTGAATTGATGTTTTAAAACAGCTTAAGGCAAAATTAGGTTTCAAAGTTTATAAAATGATTGAAGGTTTTTACAACTTTTGAGTTTTTGCCAAATATTTGAAAAATGAATGATTTTTCTTGAAAAATTATTTTTCATTGATAAAGGGACTCATCAGAAATGTGTTCCCTAAATTTCATGATTTTTTAAATTTTTTAGAATTTTTAGTGCATTTATGAACTTGGGTTTGGAAATAAAAAAAAACTGATTTTCAAGTACTAATCGACTGGTGCTCTGAACCAGTCGACTGATAGAACTGTTCACGAGTACAGCAGCCTGATTTCTGAGATTTTTAGGCAATTTTTGATATTTTTATTCCCTTAGACCTTGATGCCATGTTATATGACATATGTTTAATATTTTTGATTGTGTCAAAGAGGGAGAAGTGTTAAGTTTAAGTGAATCATGTTAGGGGAAAAATTAGCATGTGTCAAGGAGGAGTGTTTTGATACTCGTATTTGTTTTATATGCTTTCCTTCTTTATGTATTTGTTTAATGTTTTACCTAATTTAAACATGATTGTCACACATCAAAAAGGGGGACATTGTTAGGGCAATCAACCCAAGTATAATTTGGTTTAGATGTGTGTGACAAAGATTTAAGTTAGGTTGTTATGTGATTTGATATGTGTATTTAAGTTATGCAGGACTTAGTAAATCGCACATGGTTAGCTTGATGAAACTTTGGCGAGTTCATCATCTCATGGCTTGGGTCATTGAGTCGGTGAAGGATGATATTGCGGAAGCTGTGTGCTTGGTGCATCCGAGGGACCGCCGAACGAGGAGCATTGAAGTTAAGACAAAGGAAGCATACTTCAGGGTGAGACGTGAATGATGACATTGTGGAAGTCGTGCACTTGGTGGATCCGAGGGACATGGTCGGACGAAGAGAGCTTCGAGACAAAGGACTTCGTGAGAGATGAGAGTGAGCGATTGTAACCCAGGATAGGGTAGCTCATAGGTGAACTTGGCCGAATGGCTAAGTCAAGTGTCAGACGCTTAAACTTAGGTTTGAGGCTTTACCCGACAAGTCGGATGCTCAAACTTGTGTTTGAGATTTTACCCGACAATTGGATAAGTCGGATGCTCAAACATGAGTTTGAAGTTTCTACCCGACGAATGGAAGTGTCAGATGCTTAAATAGGTAGTTTGAGGTTTACTCGACCATCGGATGCTCAAACAAGTGTTTTGTTTGAGGTTTTACCCGACATCAGTCGACTACTATAGATAGCAACCGACTGCTCTGAGTCGATGACACTCGACTGGTGGGTTTCTGGCCCAACAGTCGACTGCCAAAGGACGTCAGTCGACTGATGAAGGTGGTCGCGGGCACAAAACCTCCCATAGTCGACTGATCAGTCGGCTACGCAGGCAGCGATCAATTGCTGATAGCAGCAGTCGATTGCCAGGGTTACCATTGGATGGTGACGATGGCAAATCAGAAGTCGTTGTAAGTCGGCCGTTAGAGGAGCAGTCGACTGATGGCATGCATCAATCGATTGTCGCCTACTCAACGGGAAGAAATCTCTTCTCTCTATAAAGAGAAGGGGTGAGGGCCTTAGGGATACTAATGCTTCTACTCCTAAGTGCTCCCCAAGTGTTGTGAACATCTCAAACCTCGTATTCCTTACCTCTAACTCAATCTTATTATAAGAGGAAGGTTTTTGTATAAAGATTTCTTCTCCACCTTGATTAAGCTCAAGGAGAAGTTTAGTAATTGATTGTGGGAGTGATTCGCCGAAAGAATCATCCATGGACTAGCGACAAGGATTGCGAACCATGTTACATCGGCGTGTTTGCATTTGCCTCTTCTCTTCATTTGTTTAGCTTAATTGTTTTCGTGGTTAGCTTTACTATCTATATTCCGTTGCACTAACTTTGATTGTAGACGATTAAACAAACAATTTTTATCAACAAACATTTAGACTATTCAACCTCCCTTCTAGTCAGACCACGATCCTCCAACAGAGATCCTAACACACAAAGAAATAATTTTAATTTATTTCTTAATTATCATTTTCAATTTATTTGAGATTTTTTTTTAATTATCAAATTATCCGAGTTAAAAAAATCTCTTAGTCACTTTTGTAATTTCAATTTATACATTACTTTTGTAATTGTCAGTTTATTCAAATTACCAGTCAATAAATTTTTTTTCTTCATATTTTAAAAAATATTTAGTTTTTGTGCAACGAATAGCTTTTATATATATATATATATATATATATATGCGCGTGTGAAAAATGGAAGAAATTGAAATCATGTTGCATATCATTCAATTTCCATTGTTTTCTTTTGCAATAAATTTCCTTCCAAAATAAACTTATAAACTTCAATTATAGATTCTTATCCTCGCCGAGTAATACAACGTCACACTCTCTCTCACTCCTAATCACTCTCTGAGTCCGGATCGTGATTTTACTCGCTTTTGTGTAAAAGATTGGAATCATCAATTTAGTGACCCCTATCAATCCGTTTTCGGATAATCGTAAGGGAGATAAATTACGATGGATCTTTGATCTTTGAGATTAGTAATCAATACATTATCTATTTGTATAACTTTCTATATGTGTTAATCATTATCTCCTTTTCGGAGGGCGATCGTGATTTTACTCGCGTTCTATGTGGTGGCCGCGATGATTAACGACGGCCGCGACCGGAAGTTTTAGCATGGAACTTATCCACCGTGACTCGCCTAAATCTTCGTTCGCCAATCTCTCTGCCACATCACTGGATCGCGCACGTGCCGCAATCTATCGCTCTGCTAGCGAAGCCCGTCGGATCGATTAGATTTTTTATTGAAGGATAAGAATAGAATGCATCTAAACAGGGACCTTAATAAAATAATTTAGATAAAATATAAAGCATATTTTAGAGTAATTGCTTACAACACTTGATTACTTTTATTTTTTATTTTTGAAAATAAAATCCAATTAAGAGGTTGGAAGACGATAAGTCGTAGTAGAAAAATTTTCAAAATAAAACTAAAAGTATTAAAAATAAATAAATTGAATTAATCCATTAAACGGAATTCCTACATTTTATGGTTAGTCTGTAACAGTCTCATCAATGTACGGACTTCTTCCCTATTGTTCCGCCATGGCAACCGCTGCCTCCCTGTATGGCGAGGGGATGTCCTCCGCCTCCCTCGCTGGCTTCACCCACCGGCCGTAGGCGTTGCACACCATCCCCTTGTTGGCCACCTGATTCCAGTTCGGCGGAATCCGGAGCTCCTCCCGCAGCATCCCGCTCGCCTTGTTCACCAGCGCCACGTCGCGACGCGCCTCCCTTCTGAACCCACACTCTCGGCTCAGGAACCCGTCTACCAGGTGGAGGTACGTCTCCAGGTTGTGGAATCCGGCGACGTCTACGCCGTGCTGCAGGAACGGCGACGACTTCACGTCCAGCCCCAGCTCCACCCCGAAGTGCTCGTACACCCACTCCATCTTCTTCCCCACCAGCCCTTCTAAGGGCTTCAGCCGTTCGTTGAACAGAATCCCCGGCAACCGCGGCACCACGTCCTGCTTCACTACCGCCCGCAGCACCTTCACGTTCTTCTCCTTCAGCCGCTCCCCGAACGCCGCGTTCCCTACCCGTGGCCCGGCGAAGGAGATCACGCTCACGGGGACGTCCTCGGGCAGCGCCGATGCGGCCTCGTACGCGTTGAGCAGCGCCAGAGCGCCGCCGAGGCTGTGGCCGGTGATGGTCAGCGTCACGCGCTCGCCCTGCTCAAGGTAAAGGTTCACCAAGCGGTGGAGCTCCGCCATGACCTGCTCCGACGCGCTCGTCTTGTTGTAGCGCGTCCGCTCGCTCTTGGAGGTGTAGACGTCGAGGAAGCCTCGCTCCACCTTGGCGTCGCCGTGGCCGTCGCCGAGCGGGCGGAGCGTCCCCTGGATATCCTCGAACCATTCGGTGGGGGAGATGGTGCCGCGCCAGGCGACGACTATGTCGCGGCAGCCGATGCGGCGGGACTCGGCGTCGTCGCTCACCGCGACGTAGCCCATCCAGTTGGAGTCAGTGCTCCAGGCGTCGGTGTGGAGGGAGTGTTCGAGCCACCGGGGGAGATGGATCTGGGACATAGCGTAGACGTACTTGGTGACGGTGTAGCCAGTGCGGGCGAGGCCGAGCTTGGCGAGGAGGCGGTCGCGGCCATAGAGGCAGCTGCCGCAGAACTCGGATAAGGGGTTGAAGTCGAATCCGTCGTAGGTGACCTGGGCGAGCTCGCCGTACTTGATGATCTCACGGCGGAGCCAGGGGTGGAGCGGGTGGAGGAGGCGGCTCCAGTCGCCGCGGCCGTGGATCTCCTGGAACAGAGAGGATATGTCTTCTTTGGGGGAGATGGCCGGCGTGTCGGGCCGGATAGCCGCCGGAGTTGGCAGGTCGCCGGCGGTGGTGCCAGCGGCGTGCGCGCTCCCGACGTGGAGGTGAAGGAGGTTGGAGAGGGTGGTGGGGACATGTATCGAACCCCTCGACCGGCGCTCCTGGCGCGGCGGCACCTCGACGGCGGATGCCCGGGGGAAGACCCGGGCAAGAGAGGAGTGCGTGGCGGCGGACAAAGGCGGATTGTGACGGCCAAGGGAGGCGGAAGACGGCAACGCCATCGATTCTAACTGCAAGTTATGCTGCAGAAACAGAAGAAACCAGAAACTGCAAGATTCAGAGAGCAGAAATCGAACGAATCTCCAAGAATTCCCCAACTGAATTGAATCGACCGAGACGAGAAATAAGATGGAACATGATTGGGTATAAATAGAGAGAGAAGGTTCGAGGAAGGGAGAAGACTTGATCGAGTCAAGGTTGGATTTTGAAGCTCGATTCCACCACAAAATTGGATTTTGGAGCGCGCTGCAAGAGAAAGATTAGATTTTGAAGCAGTCTAAATTTTAGAATTAGTGATAGCCTGATCAGGTCAAACCCCGACTAAGATTCAACCAAAAGAGGCATTGTCGGATTGTTGTGGAAGTCAAACTTTTCAACCGATTGACCGTAATCTCCATTTGATTATTTAAAAAATAATAATGTGCGGTTATTCCATAATCCATAATATTTTGTTCAAATTTACACGGTTTGATATATATTTTTATATTATTTTTTGATAAATTTGACTATTGAACAATATATAAGAATCGAACATGTCATATTGTTCAAATTTACGCGGTTCAAACTTCAATATATTATTTTTTTTATAGATGGAAGATGAGTGAACCATTCATTGTTCGCGGCATATTATCCTCGAAGAAAATGAAAAAAAAAATACAACATGTTTTATTTATTATTATAGCAAAAGTCAAATATTTTCATCAATAAAAATAAGATAAATTATTAAAAGATTATATCTTTTGCATCGTTGATTAGAACAAATTTATTTGAGTCTGAATAAAAATTTTAAATTTCATATTGATATCAATCTCTATCATTGTAACAATTTTTACGTGCTTAATCAATTGTCCGTCCTTAGAAATAAATATTTTATTTATTATAAAAAAAAAAAAAAAGTAAGGTGTCCCAATACTCACTTTTTTCTTAAAAAAAAATGCCTTTACTTTTTGAAATATTCCGAAGTTTTAAAAATATATGCTTCGTTTAATTTAATTATAACAAAGGTAATCACGCTCAATTTTAAAAATACCTAAAACACTCGCCTAACTTTCATATTTTCTAAAAAAAACACTTATTTCTTTCCCCATTATTCGCGAGCAGTGCTTTCGTGTGAATCTTATATATTTTTTTCATATGAAAAATGATTAATTAGATGAGTGTGTTCTGATAAATTATTAATACATTGATACAATAATGATGTTAAATAATGTTACATTAATATTAATGCCAAGAAATTAATTAGCTATTTAATTACATTTGTCACTTTGAGATTCACCTTTAAATGAAAACCATCTTTTAAAATGGAAGAGTAAATATATCTAAAAATTAATTTCTTTTCCATTATTGGTAAGGAAATGAGAACGATATATTTAGACCTGTTAATTTTTGAAATCCATTTTCCGCTTTTCCCCCCATTTTCATAAAATTAGAAGTGAATATTTAAAAGAGTATTTTGCGCACATATTTTCGATTTTTCTTTCTAAAATATGATTCCAAAATTTTGAGTTTTTGAAAAGTTGAAATCCTATATAAACACAAAGAAATGGGATTTTATTTATTTCCTAATTATCATTTTAAATTTATTTGAGACTTCCTTTTTTATACTTTACTTTTTTTCCTTTAATTATCAATTTATTCAAATTACCACTAACTAAATATTTTTTTTTCATATTTTAAAAAAATATTTAGTTCTAGTGAATATTTTTTTTTTAAAAAAAATATAAATGTGAAAATGGAAGAAACTGAGATTCTGTTGGATTAACTTATATACTTTTTGATATCATCCAATTTCCATTGTTTTTTTTTTTTTTGCAATTATTTTCCTTCCAAAATAAACTTATAAACTTCAATTATAAATTCTTAACCTCGCCAAGAGTTACTCTCTCACCCTAATCACTTTCTGTTTCCTCGATCGAAAACATGATGATCGTCACTTTACTTGGGCTGTCTGTGGTGGCGGCGTTGACAATGGCGGCGGCGACGGCGCCGCCGGCCGGAAGTTTTAGCATGGAACTCATCCACCGTGACTCGACTAAATCTCCGTTCTATAATCACTCTGCCACGTCACTAGATCGCGCACGTGCCGCAATCTATCGCTCCGCCAGCCAAGCCCGCCGGATCTCCGCTCGTGTGCAAAGGAAAAAGTATAATTTTTTATTTTATTTTTGACCGATAAAATTTATGGCAAACATTTAAAAAAAAATAAAAATGAAAAATAATTCTGTCTGTCGCAGCGGCATGGGGCCGACCGACGTGGTCTCCAGGGTGGTCCCCGACTCGTTCGAGTATCTGATGGAACTCCGGCTCGGCACGCCGCCGCTCTCCGTCCTGGCCATCGCCGACACCGGCAGCGACCTCACCTGGACGAACTGCGTCCCCTGCACCCGGTGCTACAAGCAGACGGCGCCGCTCTTCGATCCGCGCAAATCCTCCTCCTACCGCACGCTCCCATGCGACTCCAACCTTTGCACGGCCCTCCCCGGCAAGCCTTGCGGCGCCGGCAACTCCTGCGAATATCAATATGCCTACGAGGACGGGTCGAACGTCGATGGCGTCCTCGGAACCGAGTCCCTCACTTTCGACTCCTCCGCCGGGACTCCGGTCGTCGTCTCCAATGTCGCCTTCGGCTGCAACTCCCAGAGCAGCGGCATCTTCAGCAGCCGCACCGCCGGCATGGCAGGGCTCGGCGGCAGTCCCGTCTCTCTCGTCTCCCAGCTCTCTCTCTCTCTCGACAAGAAATACTTCTCTTATTGCCTGGTGCTCTTTTCAAACCCGCAAGCCAGCAGCAAAGTCATCTTCGGCGCCTCCGGCGTGGTAGCCGGAAACAAGGTCACCACCCCGATGACGGTCGAAGATTCCTTCTTCGTCCTGAGGCTGGAAGAAATCATAGTCGACGGTGCCGGATCGGTCCCAGTCCCCCCTTCCGTCACTGGATTAAAGACAGGCAACATCATCATCGACTCCGGCACGACAGTAAACTACTTGCCCGCCGGCGTGCTCTCGAGTTTGTCGCAGGAGGTGTCGAGGGTGGTCAGCCTGCCGAAGGCTACTGATCCGGACCGCCTTCTGCCGCTGTGCTTCACGGTGACCGGCGAGCCCGACATGCAGAAGTTACCGTTTATCACGTTCAAGTTCGCCGGAGAGGCATCGGTGAGGCTGAGTCCGACGAGCATGTTCATCCAGGTAGCGGATCAGGTGGTTTGCCTAGCGGTGGCGGATTCTAGCTCCGACTTGCCGATATTTGGGAACGTGGCACAGCAAAATTTACACGTTGGGTACGATCTCGATGTCAAGGCAGTGTCCTTCGCTAGCGCCGATTGCACTAAGCTTTAGGGTTCATGTTGGTGGTAAATAAATAATGCCTTTACTAAATTTAGTAAAAATTGCTCAGTTTTCATGAGGCTTTTTAGATCGCTCTTTAACTTTTCAAAAAAATTTGACATTTTGTTCCGCTGCAAAAAAATTTCTAGATCGCTCTTTAAATTTTCAAAAATTTTGACATTTTGTTCAACTGCGACATTTTACAAAAGATTAGAATTGTCAATTTAGCGGCTCCTACAAACCTATCGCATGATTATTGTGAACAAAATAAATCGCGGAGATCCTTTGAACCTCAATGCATTGGTCAAAGACAGTGGACGATCATTTAAGTCCAAGAAAGAATTTTAGATCTTCCTTCAAAATCGATCTATGTCAATTTTGTAAACATCACACTATCTAGCCAATACGTCATTCTCGTGGCGATATATAATAGATTATCACATGATGATTCAGATGAGAGAAATTAATTTGATGAATATATATCCGTTAGAAAATGATCCTTACTTTTTTAAATATAAATCTACCATTTAATGATCATTCTTAATCACACTATTAGGGTAAAAATATATAAATATAGATAGGGGTGTGCAAATGAATCATCAATCGACTGATTTGATCTATCAATAGAAACAATATGTGCTATTTTCCATTGGATCCAGTCGATTGCTCTATAACATCAGTCAACTGATTTGATTTATCAATCGACTCGGAAATAATCTGTGTTTCTCTCCACTGGATCTAGATGAGGTAACTTCTTTCTTAAAAAATAAGTTGTACAATATAATTGCATGTCTAGGTAGGAAGTCAGTTAAGTCCGAGAATCGAGTCGACTTACTATTTAGGGAAGTCAACTCGAAGACTTCGACTTGCCAAATTAAGGATAAAGACTCAACTAAAGTTGTAAAGTTTGAGGAAGAAAACTCAATCCTAAAAAGACAAATAGAAGATCTAATCGGATCGTTGGAAAGGTTCACTTCAGGACAATCGACTGCTCTATAATATCACTTGATTTATTTGATCCATCAATTGACTCAAAAATAATCTATACTTCTCTTCATTGAATCGAAATCGACTGTTCTATAATATTAGTCGACTGATCTGAGTCAGTCGATTCAGAAACAATTTGTACTCTTGTTCATTGGATCCAGTCGACTAATTATAAAAAAATCATTTTTTTTTAAATTTTAATCGAAAATATCGATTTTTTTTGCCTAATCGGTTCAGCATGATAAAAAATTTCGATCGGTTCGATTTAGTTAAATTTTTTTGATTTATTCAATTTCGATTTTAATTAGTTTTAACCGATTATACGCTCCTAAATATAGGTAAATTAGGGGGCATAATAAAAATATTCGTCATTGGCAGCGCACTATTCATCAAGTTCTTGCCTTTTGCTGGGCATCTCGTCGTCATTAGCAGAAAAAGGTAGGTCGGAAGAAGGCGGCGAGAGAGAGAGAGAGAGAGCTTATGGAGAGCGGAGGAGGGGAGAAGCCCTTGAGGCGGATCGCGGAGGCGTTCGAGGCCTTGGAGGCCAGCTCCACGACGGCGCCCATGGAGGTCGATGCCTTCTCCCGAGCCTGCTCTCAAGTCTCCTTCCTCTTTGGATGCCTGGGCATAGCCTTCAAGTTCGCGGAGATGGATTATGTCGCTAAGGTCAAGTTTTCCCCTTTCTCTTTCCCCTATCGGCCTTCCTTTCTCTTCGAATCTTACAGTTCGCTTGATCTCCTAATCGCGGATTGGAATTGATTTCGGGATTTCCGCTTTTTCAAATGATTAAGTTCCACCAAAAAGTAGTTTCCCCCTTCATTTCGGTCAAAATTGATGATAAACTGATTGATCTATATGTCCTCTTCATCTTGGTATCTATCGATGTGTCTGCGATCGCACGACCTCAAAAGATGCCTCTAAAACCGGGTTGATCATATGGTGCGAAATTGCGATTGAAGTACCAAAGTGAGCTCTATCCTTACCTAGCATTCTAAAGTTTCAATTTTTCTAAACTATTGTTCGAACATGTCCATTCCATCTCAAACTATTTTGAAACTACACCTAACTGCTCTTCAATATCAGTATATAAATATTTATTTTATCCTTTATAGTACTTCCAAATTTCCATCTCAACATGACCCCTACAACTTCAAGTGTCATTATGTACCTTCAATTCTGCTTTAGCTAATTGACAATATTTATACTATAGTACATTAAGACAACTTTAAACTAGATATTAATTTTTGAATTTTAACAAGAAAGAGATTTAGAAGTCAATGGTTATGCTTGAAATTGGCATGTAGAACCCCTACAACTTCAAGTGTCATTATGTACCTTCAATTCTGCTTTAGCTAATTGACAATATTTATACTATAGTACATTAAGACAACTTTAAACTAGATATTAATTTTTGAATTTTAACAAGAAAGAGATTTAGAAGTCAATGGTTATGCTTGAAATTGGCATGTAGACATTGTGTAGATTACCACTCTTACACTGTGTTGTATACCATCTATTCCTAACGCAATAGACAAGAGTGATCGCTCATAAGCATCACAAAAAATTGTTTTTTTTTTCAGTTTCTCATCAAAAACATCTTTATATACTTCTAAGAAAAAAATACAAAGATAAAGATATGTTGGAGGATGATCTAGCAGTTTGTATACCAAGAATGTGGTCAGTCACAAAAGAACCAAAGATTCAAAAACTTACTAGGCAATCGAGAGAATGTGTCATATACTCCTTCCTTGGTGACTTCATGATTCATTGTTGTCTCTGCGTGTTGACCCTGTGATATTGAATAGATTGATGATAATAATGCATTGGGTAGATAATTTTATCCAGGCAACTTACATTTTAGTGTTATTGAAAACACTTGGACAACTATACTGATAATACGTTGATTGCTTCCTGTACTTTATTTACTTTGCAACTTCAGTGCTTGCGTGGTTGCACAAGATGCAATATCAAATGATAAAAACCTTCTGAAAGAGTTTGGACATTGTATACTGACACCATAGATTTGTGAGCAACACATATCGAACAAGCATGTTTTGACAAGATGTTTTGCCGAGATTGAATTTCTATTGTTTCTTCCATTCAAGAAGACAAACTATATCTAAGAGTTTTTCCAGACTTGACCAGGCTTCATCATGTTTATGTGACCAGCTAGATTTGAAGTACTCAGGCATCATTTCACCTGAATGCTTAGGCAAGTGTGTGCTTACCTGGCGACAATGCTGATCTTATCTCAAGTTTAATCCCATTTTCAATTGCATTAGCTTTCGCTTAGAAAGCCATGCATCGAAGAGAAAGCAACCTCCATAACCAAGTTCAAACGTTTTCTATGCTTATGCACACTTAAAATGAGGTTTTACTCAATTTTTTAGATGCCAATTTATTAACTGGTTTCTTTCTTTTCTGTCACTTTCTGGTGGATCCTGAATATAGGTTGAAGATTTATGTGAAGCATCAAAATCAATCTCAACTTTAAACAATTTGCTTGAGTTAGATATTCAACAGGCTTGTGTGAAACAAGGTGGCAGCCATTCACGTAATCTACTTAGAGTCAAGCGTGGACTTGACATGGTCAAGGTGTTGTTCGAGCAGATTCTTGAAAAAGAGTATGGACATAAACTCAGACCTTTCTTTTCCATCTGCAATGTGCATGCTAAACATTATATTATGACATATTAAAAGGATGGCTAAAATTTTATATTCCATCTACCTTCTGTTATGCTTGAAATTTTTTTGAACACATTGTTAAATTATTCTTCATATGTATGCCAACTAGTTCAAATCATGCTTGAACAAAATTCAAACACATTACAATGATGACTTAAACTTCAAAGAAAGAATGACAATCTACAAGAATGTTCAAATTAAATCCATTAGTAACTGACTGAAATAATGATCTCCAACATAAATCATTCTAACATGTAGTCAAAGATTTGCCAGATTTAAAACATAAACTAATCTTGTTTTCTGAGCATTTCAAGCCACAAACCATTAAAATGATGAAATATCAGTTCTTAGTCATTAAATTAAGTCCATAGTATTAGAGTTCGAAAATGTACTTCTCTAATCATCCGAAACCATTCATTTTCTATTCAGTATGCATTCGGGTGTTTCCTTGCACATCTCGGTTGCTTAAGAACATTATATTTTTCTGCCTCAGAATTGATCAGATAAATTTCTCTGCAAAACCTTAAGTTGACATTTAGTATGTATTTCCTCTTGTACTTTTGTTGCTACATTTAATGTGTTTTTCATCTTAATATGTTCTCTTTTGCCGGTTGAATGAAAAACTTCATCTCATTGTCAGAAAATGGAAATGATTCTAAAATTTGCAGAATTGCTGTTTGAACTTCAGTTACTGTAATACTAAAAAACCTTCGCAAACTCCTTGCTCAACAATTCTACTATATAAAATTCACATCTTTTTAGAAACTTGAACAAAACAGTTGCTTTAATATGTATTAAAGTGAAGATCATTTAGATAGTGAACTATTACAGAAGTTAGCATCATGTCTTTTAATTCTTTTTCATTTGGTTATTTGCCAACACAGTGAAAATTCCCTGAGGGGCCCTGCCACTGTAGCATATGCAAGGGTGTTTGCTCCTCACCATGGTTGGGCAATAAGGAAAGCAGTTGCTGCCGGAATGTATGCCCTTCCGTCAAAAGCGCAGCTACTGAAGAAGCTAAATGAAGACGGTGAGTTTCTACTCTTGATATTGGAATGGCTCATTATTATCAAACATGACATTGCTATTTATGGTTATGGTTGAAACCTCATGCAGTGTTCTGAGATCATACAAGATTTTAAAGAACTTTCTGCTCAAGTCCTTTTTATCTGTTTCTCAATTCGTTTTTAACTGTCAAAACGGATGAGGAATAAGATACAGTTCTAGGCAAACATAAAACTAAACATGAGGTAGTGTATCAGCAATCCATACACTTAAAACTGTTTTCAAAAACGAAGTCCATCACAGATCTATGCTTAAGATCAGAACCTTTAAATTTCGCTTGCAGAAGAATTCTGGCTGACTAGTTGTTGAATGATTGCAGAGGCATCAGCAAGAACCTATATGCAAACCTATATCAGAAGCTCTGGTCCTGTCATCGTGTACGTTGAAGGGCTATATAACTCGAGGCAATTGGGGATAGATTGGTGAGGAGGACAGGCGCATCTCATTGCTACATCTTGGCTAAAGGGTGAAGTTAGAGGAATTCATGTTGCATTTGTTGACACAAACATTTTCTTGAGCTGCATGAGCTTTAGAATGTCCATATATTTGCACGAGTTTACTTCCCAAACGTTTGTTTATACAGTACAGACTATTTGAGTTTTATTGCATATATATTATTTAATCATTGATTTCTAGACGAAGCTAGATGAATCACTCAGATGATTTTAAAGGTCTATTTTTGAGTATGCATAAAATATATATTTTAGATTTATTTGATAAATGGATTATGGAAAAATTGTTTATTTTCAAGATTAATCAGGTGAAACTTAGGATTATCAATAAATAAATCCTAGACATTATTCTTGATCCCTTAGTCTTAATGCAAGTAAATATGCTCGTTGTTAAACATATAGCTTTATGATTTGAGATTAGCACTTAGTTTCCCCACAATATCCAGTGTATCATCAATTCATTCAGAATTCGTTTGACGAAAATTTCTTTATCAATCCAAACAAATTGACCATCAACCTCAAAAACTCATGTTAATTAATAAAATCTGAGATAAAAGATGGTGCACTCAATAAATATTTTTCATTGTTGGTCCATATTTTTGCCCAATTAAAAATTAACACAGTAAAAAAATAGACACTTTGAAAAATTTTATAACTTTCGGAGATTGACTTTTACTCAGACAACATTAATTAATAAACCTGATTCATATCGAGTTGACATTTAATTGTTGATAGTATATTATACAGATTTAAACAAACCATTTTTGAACACTCAATTTGAAGGAATTCCATCAGAAATTATCCATATCAGAGCCATAACAGAGAAGTCTAATTTACTACAAAGTTCATAATGCCATAAAAAAAACCTAGACAAGTTAGACAAAGTTCATGACCATGAAATTGATACGGGAGACGCACCATGAATTAAAAACTAAAGTTGAAATGCCTCGTATTTTAAGGATTTCAACACAAGTTTCATGATACGACGAGGTAGAACAAAAATTTCATTACTTAATGTGACATGACATATTCTTGAACTCTGTGAAGGCCCTCGGATTCTTCACCATAGTCCTGGCAAAAGAAATCAAAAGGCAGATGAGCAGCAAAGTACAATTTGAAGTTGCCATGCAGCAATGAAGCACAAGTAACAAAACAAACCACAGAGAATAAAGAAAATGAACATCTGGTCAATATCAGTCCAAAAAATTTTTTAAGAAATCTGAACATGTTGATTGTATAAACATCCAGCATGATTTGACGACGACGACGACGACGACATAAAAAAAGGGGTTCTTCATTACCTTCACGACCACGCACGAGCAGCCAACTACTTTCCTTGCCTTGCCCTCTGAATCAATCTTGCAAAGCTGCATAGTGTTGATCATAAAAAAAAGAAACTCTTAAAAGTAGCCAAACAGCAATTGCTGTTCCAACTTCTCATCTACAAGGAGGGTAGGGATAAGAATGTTTGCAAATTATAGAAAAAGGGAGATGGCAAAAAGCAGAAGTGAATCAACTAACCCCAGCCCATTCGCCAAGTGTTTTGGCGCTTGGAATAATGACCAAGTGCACGTTATGCTCAGCGCAGAGTGCCTTGACCAACTTAACATAGTCGGCCTGGTTGCAGTCCTCAGCTAAAATACAAAGCTGAGCGGCATGCTTCTCGATTGCCTTTGCAGCCTCATGTAGTCCGCGAATAAGTCCATCATGGGCCAATGACTTCTTCAACACCAACTGCAGAGCAGTCATCAAATCCATGGGCTCGCCAAGAACCGGACCAGATTCACCGACAGCATCTTCACTGCCAAATCGAAAGGACTTAAGAGCATAAGAAAAGATATGAAACAGAGAAGTAAAGAGGGAATGGGTGATAGAAATAAGAGAGGAAGCAAATCCCTAATGTTTAATAACAGAGAGAGAGAGAGTTATATGGAGCAAAGTAGGTAATTCAGTTTTGAAACTCTGAACGTGTAATGGAGAATGGTCTTGAAGACGTGCTTGAGTTGATCCATGAATTTGAAAAATCTAGGAAAAAGAATCTGTGATGGTTAACAAGCCTCCTCCTTCAGTAAGCTCAGGAATGGGTGACCAGCTGTGATTTACCTCCCTTACGATGGTCCGGAGTCGGACTGGTAGGGGCCGCTAGGTTGACGGATTCCAACCTTTTGTACAAAAAGGAATGGGTGACCATCTATCTGTGAAGACCTCACTGCGAGGCCTTTTGTGTCCCTCTTGGAACACATGAAACCTTTCACAGGTTCTCCATGAGGTTGCTTGACAAATAACAAGCCTCTCAACCAATGACAGGAGACCTGCCACCCGTGGAGGAGGTGAGGAAAGGGTAAATAAGGGGAAGGGAAGGGGAAATTTTTTTTTACCTTTGTTTGGGAAGGAGTGAGAGAAGAGTAAATAAGAGGAGGAGAATTTTAAATCTTGTTTAGGAGGAAGTGAGAGAAGGGAAAGGAAAGGTAAGGAAGGGTAAGTTTTAACCTTCCTTACCTCTCCTTCCCTCCCCTTCTAAGTTTTAACTCTCTTTTCCCCTCCCTTTCCTTCTCTTCCCTTTCCATTAATGAACTTTCCCTCACCTCCTCCCAAATATAGTGTAACTAGCAATGCCTCACTTTGAGGCCTGCCGCTAACAAACAACACCACACTCCAACAATTGCACTCATATCACATTTTGAGGCTCACTAAGTGAGGTATACCACAACTCGTTGTTTGCAGGCTGAAGAGAAGATATGATAGAGTTTTGTGAAATTGGATTAAGAAGAAAATAGGTCAGTTTCCTCACTTTTTATAGTCTCTCTAATTTGTTCACCAAGCAAACAAAATTTTTAGCTCTCTTTCCTACTTTCTCCTACTATGGTTGGAGTCCTAGACAAATTAACCAAACAACAGTAGACCAAAAGGGTTTAACTTGGAAGAAAGTAAACAAACTCTCAGGATCGTCAGAGCATCAAAATGTCTAAATCTAGCATTTTAAATTGAAGAAAACTTCACCACTCAAAATTTTACAAAATGTGGGTTTTTAACATCAAATGAACTTTTTTTCACTGTGTGGTGGTCATTTTTAAGACTTAAAACAAAAATTCAAGCTGACTTTAAATGTATAATTCAATGTCCAAAACCACTCGTTTTCAAATTTGTTAAAACTTCCAAGCCATCACATCAAAAAAGACTCTTTGAATGTTCACACCAAGTAAAATTCAGCTAGAAAGTTGGCAGAGAGGAATAAATTGAAATTCATTCTTTTTTATAAAAGCGTGTGTGTGCGCAATAAAATTTTATGAATATATATATATATATATATTTAAAAACCTAATAACTCTTTAACGTTCCCCTTCAGAAAATGTAATATTAGTTTGTCCCGCAAAACTCAAAATCCTGCATTCATCCCTATATAGTTGCA
Source organism: Wurfbainia villosa (assembly GCA_025175895.1). NCBI lineage: Eukaryota > Viridiplantae > Streptophyta > Magnoliopsida > Zingiberales > Zingiberaceae > Wurfbainia > Wurfbainia villosa. The sequence continues at coordinate 693,291 of JAKLTH010000267.1, read as the reverse complement.
AATATGCTACATTATGGTTCATCAACCATAAAAAAGAAAAAGTAGCCTATGTTCCAGAATTTCCACTCCTCTTACATATCCCTATAACAAATTAAGAGTCATTGATATCAAGGTTATCATTTCCAAGATAAACAAATTACACTCAATTCCATGCAAAATCCCTAAGGAAAGGATCGACGTGACTAGCTCGGTAGTGTTCTCAATTAGCATAATAACTTCCCTCTCAATATTATTCTCCCAATTCAAAAACGCACACTCATAGTCAAGGACACCCTCTGAGTAAATCCTAAAACCAGACTTTTTCGTACACGTACACCAAAATCGCAGAGAAATAGTACACGAAAACATATGGCCAAATTACCAGAAAAACTTCTACTCATCGGCGGTAAAATAACACGAGGCTAGGGAAATTGGGAACAAGATCACTTACGCCATTGCGTTTGCTGCGACAGAAAACGAGGGATCGACCGCAGACGAGGTCAAGCGAGGAACGGAGAATGGCGGCGCACCGGCGATTCAGATCGGACTAGGCCGGGGAAGAGCTATTTATATAGTAGGTAGCAGGCACATCTTGGCCGTCGATTTAATGGACCCTTAGACGGTTAGAACCGGCCGGTTCGGACCGGGAGAGAGAGGTGGGCCTAACTTCAAAAGCTGTAAAACGAAATCCAATTAAATTTATTCCATATTAAGAAATTCGATCTAAGTGAATTAAACCCTTTTTATTCTCCATAATATTAAAAAAAAATTAAAAAGATATTTTTTTTTATAGAAATACCAAAAAATGCCTTTTTTTAATCATTGTTTTGGGGGCAAGGTCCGGTCCAACTGCGTCGGATTAGGGTCTGATATTTCACCAGTTCGGATCTAGTTGTCAACCCTAAGGCTACGTTTGATACAGGGCAATGTAATCAACCTTGTAATGTAATGTAATATAATGTGTATTATATTACTGTGTTTGGTTAGCGATTAATGTGCAATCTTTGATTACAAAAGTGATTACATTTGTTTGTTTGATATTCATATTTGTTATAAGGAATGTAATTCATATTATTATAAAATGACAAAAATAGCCTTATAAAGTTGTCGTCGATCGAGCGCACCGGGTAAGCGTATTGTCGTCGTGGCCGCCGACCGGCCATCGTCAGCGGTCCGGCCGGCCACCGATCGCCGTCGATCGTTTGGCCGCCACGATCGCCGGTCACGGCCGTCGCCGGCTGATCGATGGTTTGGCGGTCACGGCCGATCCGATCGATCGATCTGACGGTGCCGTCCGATCGCCGACCACCCGCCGGTCGCCGGCCGGCCTCGAGAAGCAATTAGAAAAAATAAAAGAAGGACATAATTGTAAAGACAAATATTGAATCCGTAATGTAATCGGATTACATCGTTTTTCCTTCGTAATCGAGATTACGGATCTTGACTCTTATTTTGTAATGCGATTACATTACATTACATCTTTGAAATGTTAACAAACAAAGTAAATCATCTTGTAATATAATCCAATTACATTACAAGCCTAATTACCCCGTATCAAACGTAGTCTAAACCCTAAAGCATTGCAACCAATGGAAATGCACTATTATTCTGTTTGGTGAATGGACGTTCATACCTGATCTAAAACCATTTCCCTATAAATATCTCTGCTTCTTCATGTCCACCCTTCGAGCGAGGGTTTTGCGAGTCCTCGTCTAGTCGTCGCCCACCAAAACCCTAGTCGCGTCGTGCTACGGTGTTGCCTCCCATCGACATCTTCTCGTGTTTGGAGTGGGTTTTGAATCAAAGACGATGAGCTTCTTGTTACGTAGGCCTGGCTCCACTGCCGTCTCAGCGTCGCGTCGAGCCCTTGCTGCTCTGGTCTCCCCGGCGGCGCCCCGGCTACCGCCCCCGAAACCTGCGGGGTCTCCCTCGGACTCTGAGGTCGGCGTTGGAATCTCCTTATTTGGGTATCGCGGATCTCAAAAGTTTGGCTTTTGTGATGTCGGCCGTAGGGAGTTCCACTCGGTGCGCTCGCTAGGCTTCAGGGCCACTGACGTCGCCTGTGCTGAGTACGCCTTTGACGACTATTATGAAGAAAAGAAAGAGAAGGTTGCTTCGAAGAGTGGGGAGGAGGGGCTGGAGATCAGCAAGCTGGGAATTTCGGAGGACATCGTGTCTCAACTTGCAAAAAAGGGGATCACGGCTCTATTTCCTATACAGGTATCAGGCTTGCCTGTTTTCACTGTCAGCTGTTTTTAATTATTCATCCTTGCACTTCCTTTTTTTTTTTTTTTTTTTGACCGTTCTTTGTTGCTCATAGAGTGTGGTTGGCTAGAATCACTTGTTTAATCGCACTTGTTGGCTTGCTCATGTATAGTCAGATGTTTTCTGGAACTACTCAAAATTTCTACAATTCATCCCAAGCCTGGATGAGAAACAGCCTAATCTAGCAAAATTTTATTAGCTACACTGCTCCTGCTATTTGAGCATTTTTACTTGTTTTCTTACTTTTCATGTTTGTTTTGTTTGCTATTAAAATTGAGCAGTGTTCTCATAGTAACATCTATTTAATATGTTTCTTTGGATATTTTATTAGAGAGCTGTTCTTGAACCTGCAATGCAAGGGAGAGATATGATCGGCCGTGCAAAGACAGGCACAGGGAAAACTCTTGCTTTTGGAATTCCAATCATGGATAAAATTATACAATTTCAGGCCAAGCATGGGTAGGTTCATAATCCAAGATGTAGATTCTCTGTTTATTCATGGTTCTATACATGCAGATATTTTATTGCATATGTCATCTGATTCTTTCTCTAGTATTACAAACATCACTATTTCGACTACCATGTCTGATATTATGCTGTGCTCTATTTCTGTAGTCGTGGAAGAAACCCTTTGGCCATAGTGCTTGCACCAACCAGAGAGCTTGCTCGACAAGTTGAGAAAGAATTTCGAGAATCCTCCACTTTGGACACGTTGTGTGTCTATGGAGGCTCTCCAATTAACCAACAAATGAGAGCACTTAATTATGGTGTGGATGCTATAGTGGGCACTCCTGGGCGAGTTATTGATTTGCTGAATAGAGGCGCATTGAATTTGTCAGAGATTCAATTTGTTGTACTTGATGAAGCTGACCAAATGCTTAATGTTGGATTTGCTGAAGATGTTGAGAGAATTTTGGAAAGGATGCCACCAAAGCATCAAACTTTGATGTTCTCTGCAACTATGCCCACTTGGATTCGGAAACTCACACAAAAGTTTCTTAATAATCCTGTTAACATTGACCTCGTGAGTTTAACAGTTCTATTACAAATCATAATGTATTCTTTTGGGTTGTTAGTTGATTTACTTTGAGGCAATATCAATATTTGTCTCTCTTTGGCTAGTATGAATAACCATGTAAGTGCATCCAGGTTCATTGTCTTTTGCATGTTTATGGTCTTTATCCTAATTTTCTGTACAAGTAAATTTCTTTGACACTTTCTGTTGGAAGGGTCTCTGCATGAAGTTAGAGGGCACTTAAAGAAGTGGAATTTGAATGAAAATGCATCCTAGCTCACCACAAAGCAATCTAAGTATTTCATAAAAGTAGAATGTTATAGAAAATTATGATAATAAAGCTATAAGTTTACTATAGGATGCTTTAGCGAGAGGCTGGTTGTTGGGATATCCCCTCATACATTTGATGGTTGACTTTCACATAGCATATTTTTTAGTTCTCTGGTTATCAACTTTTTGTTTTTCTTTATCATCAAACACAAGAATGACCCAGTTTGTTTGCAGCATTTTCTACGTTTAACATATAACTAAATGTCTTCTGGATTTTATAACTACGATTGATTTATATTCCTTTTAGTTGTATGGACGTAAATGATTCATTCAGTATATATTTTCTTCTGTAGGTTGGTGACTCTGACCAGAAGTTAGCAGAAGGAATAACACTCTATTCTATTGTTACGGATAATTATGCAAAATCATCAATTCTTGGCCCACTAATTAAAGTAAGTTATAAGTCAACTTATCCATTTTGCTACCTTTAAAGTTTAATTAATATTTGAATTAACTTGGTTCAATTGTAAATAACATCTTAATTTCATTATAGGAACATGCAAAAGGAGGTAAATGCATAGTATTCACTCAAACAAAACGTGACGCAGATAGGTTAGCCTATTCTATGGGTCGGAGCCTCTCATGCGAGGCGCTCCATGGTGATATTTCACAACAACAGAGAGAAAGGACACTAGCTGGATTTCGCGATGGCCGCTTCAATATTCTAATTGCGACTGACGTTGCAGCTCGTGGTTTGGATATACCAAATGTTGATTTGGTCTGCACTTTCTCTTGTTCACATGTTACTTGTGCTCTTATTAACATAGCATACCCAATTGCTAATGCTTGACCTTCTTGAAAGTTTTGCACATGCTCAGTTAGTCTGTGGGGCATGTTCTCCTCCTAGTATGGAAAATCTGTCTTCACAGTAAGGCTGCTAGATCCGTTCTTGGAGAGTTTAGAGGTCTAAAGCATATAATAAGTGTTGGTGGCTTCGTAAGTTGGTACAATGCACTATTTAGGTTAAAGAAGCCATAATTTAAGTTTGGCAAATTTTCAGAAATAATGATGATTTATAAATGGATGAAATAGCTAAGTTTAAGGTGATAAAAAATTATTAACATTGCAAAAGTTTAAAGCATATTATAAGTTCTATGATAATTTAGGAATTAAGAGTTAGGAGAAGGATATTAATTAGATTGCAAAAGCTACAGAAAGGAAATGTAGAAACTTAGGCAAGGTTAGATGCATAAAAAGGTTCTCATTGATTTTAATCCAAGTAAGGAAAATTATTCTTATAAACTATGTAATGAAAATTTTACAAACAATTTGATTTTTGGACTAAAAGGTACTGAAAGTGGAATTATAAATTTGTTCTTAATAGTAATCAAGTGAGATTAAATAAGTTGTAAAGAAAATAAAGGCACATAAAATTGTGGGGCTAGATGATATAAAGTGTCTAGGAATAATTTAGATAATTAGATTATTTAATAAAATTTTGTGAATTAAGAAGACATCTGAAGAATAGATTTTTAGTATCTAGTTATGAAACTCTAGGAAAGGGTAAAATGAGAGATTTGAATTAATTTCTAAAAAACAATTTAGTGATATCTTTGGAGTGCAACTATAGTTGCTATTTATTTGATAATGGAAAAATATAGAAAGGATTTGCGTTCGGTTTTATTAATTTAAAAATATGATTAAATTTTTAAACAACTATTATGGGGGCTCTTTGTGGAGAAAAGAATTATCTTATTCTTTATTAATGCAATAAAAGTTATCTGTGATATTGTTAGTGTTAGAGTTTCTAGGAGTGTGACATATCTTTCTATAGTTATAATTTTACATCAAGGGATAGTTTTAAGCTCCTACTTTTTCATAGTACTGCTAGATGAGTTAGCTATTAATGTTGAAGATTAGCCTTCTTGATGAATATTATTTGCAACCAATGATATGTTATTTGATGAGGCAATTCCATTAAATTTGAAGCTTGCATTATTGGAAATATTTTAGAAACTAAAGATTTTAATAAAGTAGAATCTACATATATGAAATGTAATTTAAGAAAAGGATTTATGAAATAATTATGATGAATGGACATATAATCCTTGTAATCTAAAACTGTTTAGGTATATTGGGTATATTATTCAGCAATAAGAGGGTATTGATTAAGAGATAATTACTAGGATAAAAATGATTGGTCTAAATGGAGGAGTGCTTTTGGAATCTTGCATAATTCTTATATTCTTTTCTAGATGGAAAATTTTATAAAATTGTTGTACCATATAGATGAGAGAATGGACAGAAAACAAGGCATACAAAAAGTCAAAGGAGCAGAGATGAAAGAGCAAGATGACAGTATTAAGATGGACATGTGGAGATACTATAAGGTTAAAATAAAATATTAACATTTAAGGGGAATTAGATGTAGCTCTAATAATGATAAAGTGAGAAAAAGAAAGATGGTATGGGCAAAGTTCAAAAATGATCAATGAATTCTAGGAAAAGCTAAAATCTTTTAGAGTGGAAGGTGTAAGTGGAAGTTCTAGGGATAAATAATAGGTATTAATTTTTAATACTATTAATGATATTGCTTTGCATAGGACTCTATTAGGGGATGAAACAAATGCAGCTGCATGATGATGATAGTAAGGTTGCTAGAAGGAACATCTTCAGGAATGTCATACACAAGCTAATAATTTTGATATATATCTTCATATTGTGTTATTTTTGTTTATGATATTCCAGAGGTTTGTGCAATTTATCTATATTGCTGATCTTTGATCTTTGATTTTATACTTGCTCGTATCATTGTACTGCTAAATTGATTTGGTATCTTAAATGATTTGTGGCTAGTGGCCTTTCCCATTTGATTGTGATGGCTGCTCTGATTGAGGTCACGATTTCTCTTTCTTTCTGCCTCCTGTACTCGCAGAATTTTGTAATGAGTAGGACCTTTTCCACTGTTGATATATGTTGCAGGTGTACAAAATATATGTTGACCTATGCTTAGTCTAAACTGTTTCATATCTTCTATGACCCTTTTTGGACCTAAAAGAAAATTTTCACAAGAGTATGGTAACCATCTTATTTATCGATCAAAGTCTTAAGCAATTAGGAAGGATATTAAAAAATGCTAATGTAATAGAGATGAGAATATAATATGACGTGTGCAACTATTAGGAAAGATAAAATAAAACATACTGCTACTATATTACTATTCAGAAGTAAATAGGTATAGCTCCAATTGGTGATAAAATGGAGAAAATAAATTGAATTCCACTAATGAATTTTATAGGTAGACAAAGTGAATCGATTAGGGTCCCATTACTTGGATGGAGGATGCAAGGAAGAGGAAGGAAAGCCTCACAAAATTACTTTGTTCCATATATATATTTTGTCACTGTCCCTCGTATCTTCCAGCCAAACAATGAGACTCTTAGAGTTGAAATGTAAAGGGTTAAAGGGAGACTAGGAAAATACGAGTAGTAATGGAAGTGGTTTGTTTGAATATTAGTAGTGATATTGGTGGATTCTTTACGTGACTTGATGATGACAACTAGTCTTTCTTTTCCCTTAGTTTTAGTTGTTGTTTTTTATTTTTTATTTTTTACTTTTGTAATGTTTTTGATAATGGAGAAACATACTATAATTTTTCTTGATTTGTTACTTCTTTTCTTTGGTCAGGTGATACACTATGAATTGCCAAACACAACTGAGTTATTTGTTCATAGATCTGGTCGAACCGGGCGAGCAGGCAAAAAGGGTAGTGCAATTCTCATACACACGAATGAGCAAAATCGTCTAGTTAGAGGTGTTGAACAAGAGATAGGGTGCAGGTTTGTTGAGGTATGCTGCTACTAATAAATCTTAAACTTATTTGAGGCTTCCATGCCAATATAAGAATTTTATTTTGTTTGTGTAAATATTAAGAACCATGATTAATTTTATTAAGGTTAAAACTCAGAGAGAAAAATCTTGAATAAGCACTATACTTTTGTGTTAGTTTTACATCCATTGTAGATTTTTTTAAAATTTAATGTTGTCTATTTTCTTTGTTCTTTTTTATTTTTCTCCTTAGGGATTTCTTCCTAGATTTTTAGGGACTTACAATTCAGTATATTTGTGAATTACTTCTCCTATTTACCTTCCCCATTTTTTCTTCGCTTGCAGCATGAAGTATTTTCAATGCTTATTGCATTTAGTTAGTATCTTGATAGCTACTTACGGATACCCCTGCCTAATTTTGTTTTGTTTAGAGTTAAGGTCCTAAATGTCTTTATGTGCCTAAATTTGTTTTGTTTAGTTACCGTGACTTCACCCATGTTTGTTCTTCCTTTTAATTTTCAGCTTCCAAGAATCAAAGTTGAGGGTGGGGGAGAAGACTTTAATAGCATGGGTGGCGGACGTTTTGATTCTTATGGAAGTGGTCGGATGGGTGGTTCGGGCTTTGGACGCAGTGGAAGCTATGGTGGTTCTTCTTATGGTCGTTCTCGTTCTGGTGGGTTTGGAGGCCCTCCTGGACGCGGAGGCAGTTTTGACGACTCAGGTTCAGGGCGTTTTGGTCGATCTGGAGGTTTTGGTGACTCTGGTTCAGGGCGCTCTGGCAGTTTTGGGGACTTTGGCAGCTCCACTTTCGGTCGATCTGGAGGTTTCGGCGACTCTAGCTCGAGGCGCTCAGGCAGTTCCGAGGACTCTGGTGGTGGTTCAAGTTTTGGCCGTTCTGGTGGTTTCGGCAGCAGCAGCTCTGGTTCCGGGCGTTTTGGGAGCTTCGGTGACTTAGGATCAGGGCGCTTTGGCAGTTCTGGTTCTGCGCGTTCTAGCAGCTTTGGCGGAGGCTCAAAGAAGGATGAAGGCGACAGCGGTTGGCCCGGAAGGTCTTTCATGAGTTCTGATTAGGTCAGCAGCAATACTGTCCTGGATTCATTCTGCTCCCAGGACTCAGCGACATAGGTTGCACTAGATATCACTTCAAATCTTCAACTTAAAGGGCTTGTTCAAGACTGGATTTCCACTTTCCATTCATTTCGCAGTACCTATACTACTGCAATAGGTTCTTCAAAAGGATTGCCACTGCCCTTGTGCTTGGTTGAACAAAGTTATAATCGTAAAAGTATGTTAAATAATGTTCTTTTTCACTCTTAGACATCTGTAGGCTGATGGTGATTTAGGTTTCTTTTACCAGGTAAGTGTCGTGCAGTATCTGCTCTCTCAAATTCAAGTTTTGTCGAACGAATCAGAAACACAACAAATACTCTGATATCATTTTGTTCATTGAATTATCAAAAGAAAAGTTCTTGCTATGGGTTGATTAATATGGCAATACTTGTGTTGAAACCCAAGTTAAGTTTGTGCCATAATTTTTTTTTTTTAAATTTCACCCTAGTGAGAATTTTATTTTATTAAATCAGATGCAAGACATTTAATTCAAATTTCCCAAATAAGCCGTTTTTTGCTGCTGTGAAGCTTAGAACCCTCTACTGCTAGGTCGATCTTAGATGTATTAGTTTCCCAATATCTTGGAGGTGCTTTGGATTTACCCGGCAGATGAACTAGAAGGGATGAAATTCGAAGAGGTTGTTGGTCAGCTAACACAATATTGTGTTCACTAAAAGCTGTAACAGGCATCAATTTCTCAGCAATATCGATCAAAACCTTCTGCAGGTGCTCACTCGTATGATGAAGGCTCGACTGTAAAAGATCGACAGGCATCTCCCTCCTTATTGCGATAGCATCTTTTGATGCCTTATCGAGTAATATTAGATGAATGTTATCGTATTTAAAGATCGATAGGCATCTCCCTCTTTATTGCGATAGCACCTTTTGATGCCTCGTCGAGTAATATTAGCTGAATGTTATCGTATTTACGCAGGCAGTACTCGGTCAGAAGGCTGAAGAGAGCGTCGAATGATTCCTGCCAAAACGTCCACTTGGATATGCTGTAAGATACTCGACAGAAGATGACTTGTCCGGTCGATAACAGATTTCACGACGATCGTGGCTCCATCATCGGGATGTAGAGGTGACCATAGTTCGATTCTAACCGTGAATTGAATCGGAATCGATGACTTAAAAATCGAACTTTTTCGATTCCGATTCAGAAATTGAAACCGGAATCGGAGATATATAATTCGGTTTCGATTTCTAAATTTTTAAAACCGAAATCAAAATCAAATTAGAATCGAAATTGAATATTTTTTTTTATTAAAAACAAAATCAAAAATTTTAAAATAGATTTTAAATAATAAAGAAAAATAATAAAGACTTATATGATCTTACAATCGAAGATATATCAATCATTATCTTTGATAACATTTCAAATTAAATCAAAATGAGAAGATCATATTCAAATGGAAAGTGAACTATAAAGATTTTAATTCTTTTTGAACAAAAAAATACGTAAATATATAAATTAAATTCAAACTTTTTTTTTTTATTATTATTAGTTAGACGAGAGATGTAATATATTATAATTATAAGTATTTTTAATTTATTGATATGAATTTATTAATTAAATATATTTTGATGATAATTTTTTATGATAAATATTTAATTCAAAAAGTTATATAAAATAAATAAATTGATATAAATTAAATCTACATATATAAAACTTAAATTTAAATTAAAAAAAAAAACGATCTAATTAATGAATTTAAAAATAATATATTAAATTGAGAAATTTAAAATTAAATAATTTAAATTTTGATTCTAAACCGTTTGTATCGAAACCGAATTGTAAGGATACGAAATCATCAGTTAATAATTCGATTCCGATTCCGATTCCAATGAATCAAAATCGACGATTCCGAAATCAAAATCGAACCGTAAAAAATCGAAACTGACAATTCGAAACCGACGATTTCGGAACCGTAGTCACTCCTAACCGGATGCACTTCCAAAAAATATGGAACCGCCACATTAACGGCCCCCCACCGCTACTCCTCTGTGTGGAGAGGATAAATCAGGTCTCAGGTAGCTAGCGCAGAAATACAGAGTCATCGGTAGCCTGATCGTCACCTCTAAGAATCGATCCCTTGCCCTTTCAAACCTTAATACGACTGTACTAGCCATCTGAATTTGCCCCGGGAGCAACCGGATGCACTTCCAATATGATGAAGAGGTGGTCGTTCAGTCTAACAGACTGCTGCAGCCAGGCAAACGCTGAGTGCACTCAAGTCCACATTGTGCACGCATAAAGACACAGTCTGTGCTAGATTTTCTATTGTTTCTGACGAACTGGAGTCCGACGATTGTCCACCAAATATGAATCTCAAGTGCCGGAAAACAACCATGCAGACTACTCGCGCGAGGTTACTTCCAGGGTCGAGAAGTCGAAGATAACGCGATGAGTTTCCGGCCCTTGGCAAGAGAGATTCTGCGAAGGACGACAATGTCATCCTTTGGATCGAGACCAGAATAACCAGCTCCACTGGCTCCCAGCGGATCGACAAGTTCAAGTGATGCTGCAAGTCCATCCAGAGAAACTTGTCTCCTCTCTGCTGCAGTTGTAGACCACCATCTTGTGGAGGATTGAACTGTAAAAGCCGATCGATATCATCTACATCAAGGAGGAGGATGATACAATCTTCAATGGTGATTCTAGCGGCTACAAGTGGTTCCTGCTCAAGGGATTTCATGGAACACTTCAGTTCATGCAAGCTATCTGCATAAGAGGAAGGCATGTCGACTTCAAGAAGACGATGAGGTCGGCGAACTGAAGAGAATGGAACCTTCCCAGCTGCATCGACGGGAAGATGAGCATGTGATTCACTGCTACCGCGTGATCGAGAAGGCAAAATCTTTAATGCTTCTTGGACAAAAATTGTGTCTCAGCCTTCCAGTTGATTTCTTTGCAAGACAAGCCTGGTGGTGATAATCAGTCGTGTATCGATCGTTGTCGCGGCTTGCTGCGCTTTGCATCTTCAAAATGCTTTCTATTTCTTCAGGTGTCATGTACTTTGATCTAATCTGCGGCCGCCTGTTATCTACCTTCAAGCTGCCAGAATCAGAAGACTCATGTGAAAACTGAAAATGCTGCTTTCCTTTGAGATGTTGTGTCTATTGTCTTTCTAACCAGGCATGCCGATATCTAGATCAAGCTTGTTCCTCATCTGAAACAAATTAGCTTGCCAGTGAGAGAAACAGAGATGAGATGGCTGGAGTTGTGACAATCTATGATGCTGCAATAATATCAGTAAAGTTGCCAAATTGCTTGGCAGAGACAATTGATGCCGAAGCATGTTAGGTGACATATCGTCACCGGAAAATAGACCAGTATGATTCAGCAAATAGCCCCTCGCCCAACTACTTGTAGTCGGACAATGAGCAACTCCATGGGCGATGTCTCGACCAAAATGCAATCCATGAACCAATCTTCCCAAGTGTTGCTGAGGACCAGCGTCCGGGGCAAGAGTTAGGCCAGGCAACTGGAGTCCAGTATTAGGCGAGGGAATGCTTAAGTGCCATGTAAGATTTGAGAGTGGCTGAGATGGTTCGCCATGTGGATCATAAGAAGTGAAAAGTGAGCTGGATGAGGGGATTGATTCCCTAGTGCATCGCTGCCTCTGCTGCTGCTGCTGCTGCTTCGGAAAGGTTCGCTGGTAATGCGACTGCTGTGGACATGATGAAGCTCTATACAACGGTTTTGATAAAGAAAGCTGAGACGATGAGGGATGTGGTTGCGACCACCATCTCTTGTCCTCTTGAACATTTTCAGCATCTAATATTCGCTGATCAATCCAGTGTAAATAGACTTCATCCTGTGCCCAGTCTGCAGTAGAAGAGCCTAAAACCCCAAAAAGGGAACCATTATCGACAATAGTTTTGATAAAGCCACAGAGATGCAAAACTTTTTCGGCAAGAAGGAGAACAAATGGATCATAAACTTATATCAACTGTAAGGAATTTATGGTTTTTCTGTCAAGCTATTAGGGAATTCGATCACATGGAGAGCCAAAAACAGTCGAGTGTAACATGCAATACTGCCGAAGTTCGGAGTCATTACCCAGGGAGTTTAGGAGTAAATTTGGTCGCAAAGATTGATGGAAGACTTAACAGTGCCACTTGCTCGTCCAATAATACTCTATAGTGACAGTAAGTCCGGTATCAGCGGAGTCAATAATCCTAATCAACATAATAGGATGAAACATGTCAGGATTGAATGAAGCTTTATAAAGAAGCAATTAAAGGAGGAACAAAGAGTACCTATCTTCCTACAGCTTGTAGAGAGACAAACATGTTCATCAAAGCAAAGTTATTTGTTGTGTATTGTATTCTCTGAGAATTATGGGATTTGCCTCTGGTTATGGATTCTTTCTATTTTTTGTTTGGAACAATTAACTTGTATTTGTAACTTGTATTTGTTTCTTTTAGAGTGATGGAATGATGGTATTGAATCTACTGATTGTTCCCAGCATCCAATTTTTGTTTCAGATGTTCTTTTCTTTTCAATTTTCAAATTCCCTTCTCTGAAAAATGAAAACTAGAACAAGGGAATTTTCCGCATGACGAACACAGTTAAGTTAGGAATCTCTTGGGCTCAATCCAGAAAAGGGTAATCATGTATTATTTGACTGTGGCCTCGCATTACTACGAATCAAATTAGAAATTCCACTATTTTCATTCTTACTGGAAGAGCAAATGTGATTAACCAGCAATCGATCGATCAAAAACTATGAAATACTTCCATTATATCGTCACATGGACTAATGATCCTGAAACAAATGTAGCGAAATGAGAAACTACTTACTTTCTCTAGAAAAAGATCCTCTATCACCAATAACTCCAGTAGTCCTTGGACCACTGACCACTCTGTTTAACTGGTGTAAAAATTGCAAAAATATCGATTAGCAAGCAAATATAGAATAACAGTCATGAACAAAATCATATGACAAAGGCCTAGCTTACACTATTCAAATAGCAACTAAAAATAATACTAAATTTCCCGAAAGATGCACTAAATCCATAGAAGCAATATAACAGATTAAAACAGGATTGACTCCGTGCAAAATATAAAGCAATGGATGCAATTCTTAGGAGAATGCAATAAAATGATCATCATAGAGTAGTGAAAAATGCAGTATTTAGCCAGTGTCTCTGGATTTGTCGCTAAGCTACCAGGAAGGTTTGTGACAAAATGAAGTCATGGCTGAGCATGTCTATACTGAACCCAACCAAGAAATGTTTTATCCTTTTTTCATAATCGGCTAACTGAAAATCTTACTTTAACTCTTTATCTGTCATTTTGGAGAAAAAAAAAATAGTCAAACAAATCTCCTATTTCTTCATAAACACAGTTTTCGGTAAACAATAGGTTATCCTGGTAAGCTTAGAAATGTGGAAATGAAATAACTAGGAAAAGCAAAAAAATTACGATAGGTAAACCAACCTTTGTAAAAGTGCTTGCAAGGTCATCATTATCAGATAAATAACCTAACCCTTCAACCTGCGTATAGAACAAAAGGCTAACAATGAGAATTTTCATTAGGAAAATGATTAAACCAAATATTTTATTAAATAATTTTCAATGAAAAGAAGGGAATCTTTCACATGCAGGAAAGAGTGCACATGGGAACTAAAGTGAAGTTTAATATTGATATGGATACAAAAATCGTAAGGTTTGACCCCGAGTAGATAAATGAACAAGTTAAGCAGTGTAGAGAGTATGTTTTATAGCAGACTCTCAGTCAAGACTAACACAGCTTCTCATGGTTTTTGTAATATAAGCGAAAAGTATGGAAAGTAAGTCCAACAGAAATCTATCGTACAGAAAAATGTTGTCTCGGCATTACTATCTTGAACTTGAGTTAGAACTCAAGGTAACAAATACATGTAAATGTCCCACTGCATTGTACTTTGGCAGCTGCAGTATCGTGTATCTGATGGTAATATTATCATAGCATACCAAAAGATGATTCGGAGTTGTTGCCAAGAACATGCTGAGCAAGAAGCACAAGAGCCCTTGCATGCAAAGAAATAATATTACTTGCTCAGGTGCTTATGTATGATTCTTCCCCTTTTCAAAAGGAGCAAGATTATGACAAATCAACACAATCCAATGGAAAAAAAAAACACCATGAAACACGATTATGATTCTTCTCCTTTTCAAAAGGTGTTTAATAGAGCGCATGTTTGTGGAGCATCCTTCGTCCATCAAACAGTTTAAAATCAATGTGCCAATTCAGTCTTCATCAGACATGTTAAGAAAATTGATAGCTAGCTAAATTTGGCCCTGGCAGGTATCAGATTGCTTTTGAACTGTTTGTTAATTATGCTCTGTCAAAAATCAATCAATAAGCAAGCATGAGAAAGTGAATATCAAAAACTATTTGGTTTTTGCTCGTAGCAAAATAAATAAGTATATATTTTGCTAAAAAAATGTTGAGATTTGTCCTTAAGCGGCAAGAGCAGAGAAGAAAGAAGTTCAATTTACTGAAGAAGGATATTTTTTACACTCTAATAAAACATGGAAGTATGAACCAGGTGTTGGATATTATACCTTTCCCGAAGAGAATACAAAGGAAAGCCTGAAAACTATTCGGACTTGTCTGTTGAGTCTGCCACTTCTGAAGTGTCTTTGGTCAAGAAGAGCTTCTTTCTATCGAGACCGTCGAGTCGGATCAGAAGTCTCCTTTTTGCAAGAGTCCTGGAGGCTACCGTGAGAGAGCCGGCAGCCGTTGAGCCGAGTTGAGCCCGCTGAGCGCCGAGTTGAGAGACTGCTGTGGAGATGTTGCCTAGCTGAGTTGAGCGCCGAGTCGAGAGGTTGCTGTGGAGATGTTGCCTAGCTGAGTTGAGCGCCGAGTTGAGCACTGAGTTGAGAGGCTGCTGTGGAGATGTTGCCCAGCCGAGTTGAGCACTGAGTTGGTAGTCTACTCGCAGCGGCCGGATCGAATCCCGTACTGCCGTAAAGGCAATCGCTCGAGCCAAAATAGAAGACTTCGTCCGTCGAGTTGCCGAGCTGGGAGACAGAAACGGTGAATACCAAGTGAAGAAACCGCCGAGGCCTGTGTTTACACAGTTTCCTTAAAATAGATTCGTCCTCCTCCGACAGAGTGTTTACGAGGTTTAGCAGGACGTCTATTTCCCAGGATACAATGGCAAAATCGCGGACTCAAATAAGCACAAATAGTTCGCAGCGAACTGAACATACACCTGAACACTATCACTGTGGAGTTGTAAACAAAGAGCTATCGTTATTTGTTCGAGTTCGCAATCCTGTCTCCTTTTATAGAGGAGACCTATTAATGGTGGAATTGAAAGGTCAATCATAATGTCTCCTTGATTCGTTTAATCTATGTGAATCGAAAGATCAACCATAGTGTTGCCTCGATTCAACCGATCTACCATTAATTCATTAATTTTTGACCATTTATGTCAGAGTTTCAATATGAACTTTCCACGGTTTGAAGCAAAAGATGGCGGAACGTCTTCCCCATCTTTCCGTTTTACCATCAACGAATTTGGAAGGATGACAGAATGTCTTCTCCATCCTTCCTTCACATTTCCATTCAAATTCCAACAACAGGTAGAATTCTATCGCACTAAGGTACCTCATTTACATTTTGTGCTCCGGAAGGAGCAACTTCCTCTCTGTCTGTAATAGTAGGAAAATGGTATTCATCATCAATCCTAATAAAACTGCAATTGTCACCTTCATCGTCTTCCTTTCCAAAGAATGCATATTGTGAGGCATCGAATGGTGGGTTATCTACAAGAAAAGGAAAAAGTATAAGAGAGATGGCAAATGCTGAATTAATAAGTAAATCAAGTAATCAACAAAATGGACTGAGAAACCAGTAAAGTAGCTATGCTAAAATAATAACTACTTGTTCAAGAGCTATCACCTTGAAGATCAGAAAGGCATCATTTACCTCGGAAATTTTGTGCGAGTAAATTTGGCACTTCACAAAGCAACCAAAACGACCTTCGATGAAACATAAACATCCTTTTCGACCAAGTTGATACACGCAACAAATAATATTTCTTTACGGACAAAGAATAGTTTGAATAAAAGACACAATTTTAGCTTTCGATCGATGCTACGCCGTGAGAATCTTCAAATTAAACTAATCAGGACTCGCATCGAGCAGCCAAAACAATCAAACCACGAGCAATACAAAACACAATCAACCAAGCAAATACACTCAGAACCCACGAAGGAAAGCGGCAAACAGCCAAAAAAAAAAAAAAAAAAAAAAGGAAAAAAAATCACCTGCGACAGCATAGACGGTTTGTTGAGGATCATCATAGGGGCGTTCAGGGTTCCGAGAACCCGAACCTTCCCCCTCAAATCCCCTTACCATCTCCCCGCACCGCTAAACCCTCGCCCCTGGCAGCTGACACTCCGAAGGGAGGACGACAAGGACGCAAAAAGGAACCACCTTTCCATCCAATTCTGCCACAACCTGCCCTGAGTCGAAGAAGGGAATGGAAAGGCAGCTGCGAAGCCACTTGCTCCACGAATCAAAAAGGAGCACGGGATGAATTGGAACAAAGAAATAGCACCAACAGATGCAAAAAGAAGACGGCTTTACGGCGAGAAAGGCAGAGAGATAGTTTCCCCATTACTCCTCTCTGCTGAGTTGAGAAGACTCGTTTCTTCTCTTCTCTCTCGCTTTCTTCTGGTCTTCTACTTCTTCCTTTTTCATCTCTAAATTTGAGGGAATAAGAAAAGGAAGAGATACATGTGAATTGATATGATATCTACATTGACTTGACTAATTATAATTTCAGGGTCTTAATGTCATTGACCCACAATTAACATGCAATTTGGGGATGAAAAATCGTGGACATATTTATTGCACAAAATATTTTTTTTCCTTCATAATGTATAAGGAACATTTTAATATTATTAGAAATTAGGAAAGAAAAGTTTGCAACTAATAACAATCTTGATAATATTTAGTGCAAATACAAGGTAAGGAAATTGGAAGGATTATGGCATTGGCAAGTGAAATTGTATTATTAAGAAATTAAGCAAAACTAAAATATAAATATTTTTGGGAAAAAATTAAAATGGCAATTTATCTCTTTCTTTAATTAAAAAGTATTATTATTTTAGTATTATTGCAGAATAAAATTATTCTAATTTAGTCAAAATTATTACATTATTATATTAAACTATATATTTTAAATCTAGTTTGATTATAAAATTTTAAATTTAATCAAAGCCATTTAAAAGTTGATTAAAATTACTAAAATGGGAGTGGAATAGGCTATTTTAGAATATTGATGGTGGGAAATGTAAAAAAGCAAGGCCTTTTCTTTTTAAGTGGGAGAGCGATAGGAACTTCAAGGGACCAAAACAAAAACCTGTGAGAGTTATTTTTGTATTGTGCATTTTCAAGTAAAATCAAAATCCCCCTTTACATGCGCATGAGATGACGTAATGATTAAGACACGATGATACTGATAGAAGTGATATGGATCGATTTCGAAGGAGATCTAAATTTTTTTTTTGGATTCAAATAACTCTCATCTATCTTGGCCACCACGTCAAAGTTCATAGGACTCTTCATGATTTACTTCCCTTATAATGGTTGTAGGACAGACCAATAGAGAGTATTAGTTCTAATCTTTTACGGATAAAAGCCCACGTGGATTTACAAGTATATATGATAGATTAGATTGACTAATTAATTTTTTTTGTGTTTAGTTAATCATGTATCATTATAATCCCAATCGTGGGCAAAAAGTTCATGTATTAGATTATTAGATTGAGAATGAATCTATCCAAAAAGTTGGGAATCACCCATCCCAGAGGCGAGAGAGGTAAATCATGTGACTAGATGAGGAGAATGAATCTAGTTTATACATATCGGTGACATCGAATTTTTTTTTTTTTTTTTTTTTTTTTTTTGCATATTATTGATCTTAGATAGTGGCTAATATTTTTTATTTGATGGTTGACTTGTGATAATCGCGATTAACTAGTATATTTGGATAATTGTATCTAGTGATCAAGCTTATCTTCACCCGTCACAAGACATGAGTTTTTATTTTACTACTGGCTATAAAATAGAGGAATGGTGTAGCATAAATAATAAGTCATTAATGTTACCATTTTTTTTTCCTATTTACTCAGAAATATTTATGTGAATGTGAAACCTCCTAGAAAAATAAATTCTGCGAATGTAGATTGTCTCAATAGATTTGAACGTTCTAAAGGATCAACCATCATTTGAAAAAAAAAATTCACAAACAAATTATAACTAGGGATCGATCCATAGATTCTTAATTATCTGCGTAGATACTCTATCACTATATTATAACCCAGGGGCTGAGAAATATTTACGTGAATACAACTCATTGGTTGACCAATTTTCTTCTCTTCTTCACAAATTTATGTTAATGCCCTACTATACATAAACTAGAGTCCATTTGTCCACAAGTCATCTTCGTTCTAAAAAAAAAAAAAATGCAAATTCAAATTTGAACTTTTTATTTAAAATATTTCAATTCATCTTTTATTAGACCAAAAGAATAAAATCAAATTTTAGATTCTCACACTTTTAATAACACAAATATAGTCTTATTTTTTAAAAAAATTTAGTCCATTGAGCTTTTTTAATCAGATTAAAATTGCTAAATGGACTAAATTATATTAAGTCTAAAAATAAAGCTTGAAAAATCTTCATGCATACAAATTAATCCAAGAGCAAGTGGCTTGTTATTGTCTTGATGATGCTTGAAATCGGGTCATGTAAACTGAAGGATCCAGGAACGCAGTTAGGCTTGGCTTGCACAACCCTGGTAGTCATTGCGAAAAAAATTAGTCACACTTTTTGCACATCAACTTTTAATAGTATAAAATAAGAGTGAACAATTAATTAATAATTAAATCGACTGAGTCTATTAAATAAAATCAAATACATTGAATTTTTTTTTTAACAAATCAAACCGATCAAAATTTTCAATGAAAATAGAACAAATTTATTTTTGGAAGACGATTAACTAGATTGAAAACTGAACCGACTGAACTTTTTATCATAAAACGATTGATATTTCATATTAATTGACTGATGATAATAGAGTCGAGAGTTGCGAGAGAAATCGGATTAGAATTAGGACAAAATCATGAATTGATTTATATTAATTAATTGATTGATATGATAAATCAGTCAATGGACTCTAATTCAGTTTAATAAGTTAACTAATTGTTTTCGTTTCGGAATTAGAACCGAACCGAATACACTGAAAAAAAAAATGAATTTCCAAATAAACCGAACCAAACTTTTTGATTAGGTCGATTTGTTCAGTTTAACTGAATTTTTATTCACCCCTAGTATATGGGAGGAAAAAGCCGAAAAGGAATTAGGCGGAATTTGTTAGCTACTCACTTCCTTGTGGAGTTTGATTGAATGTCCAGAAGCAACTCCAGTTCTTTTGTAGGTTGTTTTACCTGCTAATTCATCTTCGACCAACTCCTGCCGATTGTGAATCCAGATTGAGCGGCTGGCTGCAAGCAGTTTCCTATCTGGCAATTCTGAAACAATGACAAGGATAGATCAGTATCCAGCGCAAAACTGAATTAAGTAGATGCGTCTTATCTTAGAATGAAGTCTGGAGTCTTATTACTCATGAGTCTTAGAATAAATTATGCTTCAACTCTTCAATTTTGAATGATCAGAACTCAGAAGTACATTACATCACTAGACGTTTCATCTAAACTCCTAGTCTGAAAAACATACTTTTGTACTGTTTATGCAGATGATATCATCATTACCAGATGTGGCTTTATAGGGATCTCATCAACACTTTCAAATTAAGGATCTAGGTGACCTAAAGTATTCCTTAGCCTAGATGTTGCTATGCTTGGTATGCTAGTAGTAAGTTACTTTACAATCCTATGGATGTCATGACAAAGAGAGAGCGATGATCTAATCTAAGTACATGCGACCAAGTTGGAAAGTTGAATTATCTTCCCGTCGCAAGAGTAAACCATCTATCGTAAGTGTGATTAGTGAATTTATTTGCCTTAATGTCAATAATCATCGGGAGGCAGCTCCAAGGATCTGGCAATACATTAAGAATGCCCCAGAAGAGGCCTTTTATTATGACATTAGCCACAGGACTGTTTATCAATATGATCTTAATTGACCGTCAAAAATGTGTGATTCTTAAACTGTAAATATGATTTATTCCATGATGAACAATTTGTTGCATAAGGATACCTGTAGGTCGAATAAAAAAGTGATTAAGACTAATGCAGCTATGACAAGTGTATGATCGTCTTCACTTAGATTGCATAAAATCCATCTAAATTGAGAAATTGAATGGTCATTTCTCTAAATAAAAGACATAAGACCAAAACCCCCATCTTTTCAGGGAATTAAACTAGCACTACCAGTTGAGTGCGCGTAGGAAATAACTATAATGGTAAGAACATTCAACCTCCATATCATTACTAGTCGTTGAATAGTTGAGTATAGAAAAAAGTTATCAAATTAGAAAACTGAAGAGAAGAATTACCTTCACACTTGGGGCAACAAGCTGGAGTATAACCATTGCCAATAGGAGGATTGCTCTTAATTTGCAAATAAGATTCCTTAGTGCTCAAAAACCATCAGGAATCAATGAGTGGCAACCTACTGGAAAATGGAATTGATTTTAGCTACAGTAAAATGTAGTTTCTCATGAGAGTTTTTTAAAAGATATTATTCTTAAAGTTAGGAGTAAATAACTGTTAGTAAAGAGTTTTAGCACGTTTAAAAATCATTGTGTAAAAAAATCACTTTGATTAGTATCCAGAAATTAGCTACAAGTGGTTCACTACACCATCACCCACGCTTGGCTTTTTGATTTACTTATTATTGTGGACCAAGGTTATGGTGTAACTACATAACTTAGTTGTGTAACTGACCATATAAGTAAATACCAATTGCACAAACTTTGGATATGATATCAATTCATTAGTAAACTTAGCATTTTAACCAAGGTTTAAAACTATGTAATCTGAGTCGATTTTAGTATTAGTTACCATCTCAGCATTGAGTTGCGCCCATGCTCAGTCCAGGCTGGGATGACATGGTTTTGGACTAGCCCCACCTTATTTATTCTCTCTTAAATTTGTTTACTTCCACAAAATAGAACATAATAGCGTTCTAGTCAATTGAATTAAAACATCATATAAACAACTTAAAGAAGTATGAAAAACATTTCAAATTATAACATACCATACTGGCAAGAATATCTCTGCTAATGGTTGTTAGTAGGAGTCTCTATTCTTTCTAGAATGAGTATCTTGCGTTGGACAAGAGCACATGTCCTTGTAGCATCTAAGTGAGATTAACTCCACATTTTTCTTCACCTAGTTCACATATTGCACAAAGAACAATTTGATATTTGAATTGATTCATGTATAAAACAGTATAGCTCAGTTGACAATACAAAATCATACTAGCATAATCGAAACTGGAATAGACAAAGGTACAAAATACAAATAAAATTAGGTCCTGAAGCACTGGCTTAACTAATCATAATATGATATGTCAAAACCATAACAGTAAGAAACATGAGTGTGATGAACTTCAAGCATGCGTTTAAGATGAGCTGTCATGGGTTTATTGATTACTTATTATAATAATAGCATACTTATATTATCTTGTTATGCTTTACCTTGTAGAGTCACCGTCAAATCTAAGCCTTTAATTAACCCATGTTGTATGTCTAGTTGATTAGTTACTTGGATTATAATCTATTTTTGGTTTTATTTATGTTTAGATATTTAATGGGTTCCACAAGGTTTAAGCATGAAGAAATGTTGTAGTTTGGTGCTAATGTCATAAAACATGCTCTTCATGTAGAAGTGAATAGGAAAAATATTAGTAATTTATAAATAAGAATAGATAGTGTACTAAGCATGTCTTTTGCTACTCAGAAGCTCACTTATTTCAGCAGCCATCTATATAAAGATTGGATGACAAGAAACATAAGTGACCCAAAAACTGACCCTCAATTCGGTAAGACCATACAATAACAACAACCAAGTCTTATCCCACTAGATGGAGTCACTATATAGATCCTTCTACACCATTGACCTATATCCCCTACTATATCATCATCTATATTTAAATATATTTTATCATTGTTTTATCATTGCTACTTAAGACTTCTTTGGCCTTCCTCTTTTTCATCGTCATAATAAAACAACAATCATTTACCTATTTGAGGTATCCATGTTTGGTGGAAATTTATGTCTGGTCTAGGAACATAACCCTCTTCTCTAAGCACTAGAAGGAGATTCTTCAATGTAAAGTAGATGAGTTCACAATCTGGATGGCATTTGTCAGCAGCAACAAACATGTGACTGGCATGACTTATTTCTATCCAGCTATAACCTGGCACTTTCTGTACTTTTCTTTCCTTCATCAAGCTTCGAGCTTTAATTACTCCCTTCCACCTGCCAGCCACAGCATGTATGTTTGACAGGAGCACATAATAACCAGAATTCTCAGGATCCAGCTCAAAAAGTTGCTCTGAAGCAAGCTCAGCTAGTTCAACATTTCCATTAACCCTACAAGCTCCAAGAACTGTGCCCCATATTCCAGCATCTGGTTTAAATGGCATACTCTTAATCAGTTCTAGAGCTTTATTTAGCTGCCCAGCACGCCCATATAGATCGACCATACAAGCATAGTGCTCCATGCGAGGTATGATTCCATATTGCTCTTGCATAGAATGAAAAAGCTGAATCCCTTCTTCAACTCGACCAGCATGGCCACATGCAGATATCAAAGCAAGGAATGTTATATGATCTGGTAGAAATCCTGCTTCCTGCATATGATGAAACAGACACATACCATCTTCAAAAAGACCATGTGCCCCATAAGCAGCAATTATACTATTCCATGATACTTCATTCTTGTGTGTCATTGAATTAAACACTTGACAAGCCACTTTTAGATCCCCACACTTGGCATACATATCTATCAAGGCACTTTCAGCAAATAGGTCTGACCTAATATTGCTTCTCATCATATAACCATGAATCTCTTTACCATGGCGTAATGCAGGTATACTCGCAGATGCTGATAAGGCTGAGGATATGGACACAGAATCATATCTCATTCCCTCTATTCCCATTTGACGGAAAAGAGTTATGGCTTCCTCTGGTTGCCCATTTTGACCAAAACTTGCAATCATTGTGTTCCATGCAACAACATCCCTATTTGGCATTTTGGTGAAAACATGATAACCAAGATCAACCCTGCCACATTTGGTATACATGTCAATCAATGCACTTGCTACGTAGATCTGACCTTCATATGCATTCTTCAGAATGTAACCATGTATCTCCTTCCCTAAAGTTAAAAAAGCCAAGCAAGAGCAAGCTGGTAAAACACTAGCTATGGTGATTGGGTTAGGCTTAATTTGTGCTTTTAGTAATTTGCGAAAGATATTCAAAGCATCACCACTCATCCCGTTAAGCACATAACCAGATATCATTGCACTGCCAATTACGACATCCATTGATCCTGTAGCACCAAAAACTTTTATAGCCATCACTGAATCCTTGCATTTAAAGTATACATCAATCAATGCACTTTTTAAGAAGGCATCCATTGGGACATTGTTCCTAATTATGTGTGCATGAATTTCTTTGCCCTGCTTAATTCCTGCAGTACCAGAAAAACTGGGAAGGAAACTTGCCAATGTAATAGAATCTGGCTTCATCCCTGCAGCTTGCATCTTGCAGAACAGTTCCAAAGCCTCATCAACAAGCCCACTCTGGACATACCCAGAGATCATCCCATTCCAAGTGATCAAATCAGTCTGTGGTATCAAAGCAAACAATCTTTGCACATCAATCAAGCAGCGGCATCTAGAGTACAATGTCAGCAATGTGTTTGCCACTGAAGGTTCCAACTCCACACCAAACTTAACTGCAAGCCCATGAAGCTGAGTTCCATGCTTCAGCATCCCTTTTGAGGCACAGATAGACAAGATGCAAGCGAAGGTCACAGAATTGGGCTTGGTATCTGCAAGCCTCATACTATCAAACAAAAAAAAAGCTTGCGCATAATCATGGATTCTCATGTATCCATCAATCATGACATTCCACAAAATGCAATCTTTTTCGTCCATTCTATCAAACACCTCCCTTGCACTCCCAATCTCATTATTCTCCGCATACATCTTGATCAAGGAACTACCAATGAATATATTAGTTCCGAGACCCATTGAACATATAGTACTATGAATCAACCGACCTAACTCCACAGCTGATAACGAAGCAACGGACTTGATCACACAAGGGAACGTATGCCTATCAGGATAGGCACCGACGAACCACATTTTGAAATAGAACAGAAGAGCTAATTCAAAGCAGCCCGTCATGGTAAACCCTCTGATCATCCAATTCCACGGCAACGACGAGCGTTTGTCGAGCGAAAAGAACAAATACTTGGCGTCCACGAGGCTTTGGCAGAGAACATACATACCCAAAAGCCTAGTGCCCATAGTGAAGTCGCCGAAGCCATTAACCACGGCCTGGGCGTGAATCTGGCGGCCTTTGGGGAGGTGTGAAGGATCCCGGCACGTGCCGAGGATGGAAAAGAGGCGGCCCGTGATTTCTTCGACAGTCTGCGCTGGTGAACAAGAGCAGACGTCGCTTTGAGACGCGTAGTCGGAATCAACGAACTCGACGGCGCAGCTCGACAGAGATCTGTAGAACCTGAAAGAGAAATCGGAGCGGAACGCAGAGATCAAGGAGGGCGATTTAAATCTTGCGCTCAAAAATCTCATTTTGGAGGTGACGAGGCAAACGAAGGTGAAAACGAATCCCGTTGCGGCTCATTGTATCATTTATATTTGGCCATATTAACGAATAGGTCCCTAATCTATAGTTTTGACTACTTAACGCTCCGCTTATTTTTTATTTATCCAATGGCCCCTTTGATTTGCCGAGTTAATTTTAAATATTATCAAACTAATTTACTTATTTGAAATTTTAATATTTTAATATTTATTTATTTAATTAATATAAATAAATTTTATCATGATGATAATTTATGAATTTTATTTTTTTCATTAATAAATCAAATACATATTTGTTCGTTTAATTTATTAAACAATTCAAATTTATTCATTTAATTGAAATAAATTTTTATTAAATTTTGAAAATTTCCGAATTTGATCTCACAAGTGAATTATAAAAAAAAAATAAACATGAGAGTTTCATTTTTTTGATAAAATATAATAATTTAAATTATAGGGCGGGGCAAAATGGTAAAATGAGTAAAGTAGGAGAGCGAATAGATATCCTTTTGTCTGCGGTCGACCAGTTTGGTAGGCTAGAAAAGCAGCAGGCAGTCTTTGAACCGGCAGATGAAAAGCATCTGCTTCTACCACCACTTCTTTTCTCCCGATCGTCTCTTTTTCTAATCGACGATCGGAGTAAACAACCAGGCAAGGGCGGATCGCCTTGCTCCTCTCCCGTCGACATGGCGTTGCTACGATCCTCTGTAAGTTCTCAGACTGCCTGCTTCGATTTATTTGCCACCCCTTTTGCTTCCGAAGAACGGTCGATCTGTTGTTTTTTTTTTTTTTTGTGTTTTTGTTTTTTTGGAGATCTGGTACAGTCGTTTTCTCTGTTGATCACCGCGGAGCCATGGCTGCTTAATTGTAACTTCGCTGTGATGTCTTTGTCGCAATAGTTTAGGCCTTTGATCTTTTAATGCTTACGAGACGAAAAGTGATTATCTATGTCGTATTTTATGGTGGAAACGGCTAGTTGTTTCGTAATTAGGTATCACTTACCGGAACCTTCAAGTCGTGCGATTGTAGTCGCTGGATCTGATGTATCTAATAACTTTTACTAGTTAATTTTGTGTGTGTGTGTGTTTTTGGATTTTTTTTTCCATGGAATCTAGTTAGGCCTGTTTGCGAAGCTGTGTTTGGACATAAATTTGCCCTGTTTTGCAAACCTTTTGGTTTGTTGTCATCCTGGATTATGTCCATGGGAATGCAATTTGTCACAAATGTTTTTCCCTTTGATTTTCTTTATTTTTCAGTAAGTTGGGGTTGATATGTAAGATTGACTTTCCGGAAATTTGTGCAGAAGGTCCTGCAAAACTCTTTCAATTCTTTTTTAGCTTCTTTTATGATTAATAATTCTTAATACTGAATATTAAGTGTTTTAGAAGGATGTGGGCTACTACTGGTGGTATATACTAAAGCGGATATTTATTTTATTAATTTAGGCTTAAGCATTTCAGTTATGTGGTTTAGGCAAGCAAGTGTAATGGGCCAATTTTCTCATTATGTTGGGTTAGGTCATGATAATTGGTATCATACTGGATTTGATGTCCAATAGTTAACCTAACTCGAGGTTCTGCAAGGGAATTTGATGGGAATGGCTACATAAATGGCAGAACCACCACCGTGACCCGTCTTTGTATATTAGGATTTGTTTCCTACTATTAGCTAATCTTTGGTCCGTAATGATGAGGTAAGGAGATGATGGGTTCCAATTCAATTTAGAAAATCATTAATTAGTTGTGTTGGCATATAAATCCTACTTGAGGCTACTAATTTTGCGTTAGGCATTTTAGACCAGTGATTCACCCTGCTAAACACTTAATAAGCTTGTTATGCATTTTAAGATTCAAAGTGATTCATTCCCAAAAGTATTCCATTCTTATGTGAGGTTAAATGTTTAATGTGCCACAACTGCGATAAATAGTTTTTTCTTCTCTTCCAACCTAGGATTACCCTCATTCTCATTTTCTGATGTGAATCGAGAGAATT
Source organism: Wurfbainia villosa (assembly GCA_025175895.1). NCBI lineage: Eukaryota > Viridiplantae > Streptophyta > Magnoliopsida > Zingiberales > Zingiberaceae > Wurfbainia > Wurfbainia villosa. Next base: position 666,014 of record JAKLTH010000267.1, on the reverse strand, counting down.
AACTTAATAACTTGGTGGGGTGACTACTTTATAAATTATAAATCCCATGTTAATGTTAATACATTTATTTGGTCTGATTAACCCTCAAACTATCCGCTGAACTAGTGGTGCTATAATCTCCCTCATTGTTGTTGGATAGATGATAGAGGTGAGGAGGGATGACAATTAGAGGTACTCAAGTCTTTTCCTTACAAGGAAATCATCAACAAAAGAGAAATTGCGGAAACCAATGAAGGAATATATCTTCAAGATACACAATGAAATCCACCTTCAAAGGAAATAATTCTTTTTATCGTTCAGAAGTTCTCATCATGTTTACAAGAAAATTCCGTGTATAATTGAGAATAAGGTTCTTGTCATTACAGACTCTCATTTCAAAAGAAACAAAACAATCAAGTAAGGTACTTTTCAAATGTTTGGCAGATGCCTATCTAAGTATTTGTTCTAGAGGCAACTTTAAGACAAGCATGCACACACTTCACAATACTTAGAACTAATCCCGAACTTGAAATTTCAAAACTTTGCTGTAAAGACTAGCATTCAAAACGATCAGTATGACTTGTGCCCAACATGAGTGCACTTGAGCTTGTAAAAAACCCTGTTGTGCCTCATTTAAGTCTTGATGCAATTACCTAGGCCCCAAATCTAACTTCTTCCCTAGAATGAAGCCCCTAGTTGGTGATGCGAAAGGTATCTCCTACCATATCCTTTTGTCCCCTCTTCATGAATCATATGCACACTTGATCTTGACCTGTTGTGTTGCCTAAGCTTTGACACCCTTATCTAAGCCAAAATCTAAATTTTACCCTGTAGCGAAACTAATACAAACAGGGAAACCAATAATGCAGAAAAGGAAATGACTTGGAGAATAATTGGAAAATAATCTGGCTACAGTGCCTTGTATTTGTCAACAATCTCTGTTAAACTATGGGTGTTAATCTTATCATGGCATAAGGGTGGAGCTACTCCAAGCTTGGTTATGTTGGAATTGGCTAGTTTCATAGTGGAACTGGACCTCTCATGCAATCAACTAGGATTGGATCCTGGACTGAATTAGATATTGGGCTTTGACGGGCATGGAACATTTAGTGAGGGAGATCAAAATAATCTCAATTATCTCCATCAGTAATGTAGTAGTTTATAGGCGGATAAAGCCTAGATGGGGGAGTAGTACCATTAATTCTTTGTTTTTTTCTGATCAGCATCTAAAATATATCAGGTTAACCAGTTAGTATCTTACTATCTGTTTCTGGGTTATGATATATGGTCCACAAAATTACTATATTAGCAACTATAACACCCAGAACTCTATCCTTATCTTCGCCTTGAAAGACTACAATGTTATCATTTTACAAGTCATGTATCATCATGCACCATCATTTACTATTTTTTCCATGCAGACTTTTCCTTGATTCACCTTTTTTTACTTATTTTCCTCTTAATGCTATAACTAAGAGGGAAGTGCATGCATTTTTTTTTGACCTTTCAATGACTGTTCCAAGGTAATCTTGATATTCTTATGACTTGGAAGTTTAAACTTAGCTGTGCAATTGAAGTGTATATGCAATTAATAGCAGGGCATATCTATGCAGAGCCAGTCTTGGTTGCAAGGACTTCATATTATACAATTATATTTAACTTCTATTTTCTTGTAAATTGGTTATAAATTGTGAGACAATTTTATGGTTTATATGTATATATATCCTGATGGAGACAAATGACAAACTCCATTAAAAGTCTACAAGCGCAGAAATAAAGATTCTAAAACTCCATTATTAATTTGGCATGTCTTGGAAGATGAAACCCCTACTTGGGAAATGATATAAAGTCCATCTCTTCCTAAGGGTTGAAAAGTCAGCAGACCAACAATTCCCATATGCTTTAATGTCTCATGCTTGGAAAATTGCAAGCATACCTATGAGTTTTTTTTTTTTAATTTTCCATGTGTCTTAATGAACCCTTTGTGTTTTCAATAAGTCCATTTAGCGTTTATGTTTTCTATATGACTTTATGAGTCCTTTGTGAGTCCTAGTATAAATATATGTACTGCTATAATGCTGGGGAGAAGAATAGATATCAACGTTTTAAGAATTCTCTTAGGTTGTGCGATGCAATCTCCCTATGGTGTGATGCCTAGGAACCCTTGGGTGCGATACCTAAGTTTTTACACTCTTTACCATCCTTTTACCACTCCATCGCGGATTTCTACTTCCCCAATGTTCTTGACGCTCAATCTCTTGTGTGCTACATCATATCCTCATCAACTTGCTAAAGAATAGCTTGCTTTGTGTGATTCCTTTGTTTGTGTAGATTTGATAAACTAAGCCCAAAATCAATTGGGCCATAGATTTCTCATTAAGTTTGAAGTACCGTCTCTTTCCCTCTCGTAAACATATTACCTATTTAGTTATTTTCTCTTGTTAATTGATTTCAGTCAAATGCTTCCTCTGGGATGGGTGTTGCTGATGATTGCAAAAGTATCTTCTTAGAGCTTCAGAGAAAGAAGACGCATAGGTATGTGATTTTCAAAATTGATGAAAAGCGAAAAGAGGTTATTGTGGAAAAGGTTGGGGCTGCTACTGAGAGCTATGAAGAATTTATGGCTTCGCTGCCTGAAAATGATTGCCGTTATGCTGTCTATGATTTTGACTTTGTTACTGAGGAGAATTGTCAAAAAAGCAAGATTTTCTTCATTGCCTGGTGAGTCTCTTCATGCCATCATTCATCTTTAACATGGATATTATACCAGTATGAAAAATCTGTTAGATTCAAAATCATTTCTAATCTAGCAAATAGAGTTATATTCAATCATATTGAGCACTTACCTTTGGAAAGTGATAGAACTTTTCTATAGTTGATAATGCAGAAACTTCAACAAATTCCGCCAACAGAAGTCTTTGAATTGAATGATGAGTAAATCATATAACAGTAGTACCTCTATTATATATTGGATTTCAGTTCATACTCTCATAACTGCTATCAAATTGTTTTTCATCAAAGTTATTCACTATCATTTATGATGGCACTCCTGACAATCTCAAAAAAGAGTTCTACAGTTTGATCTACACTTGTGTTCCGAATTCGAGTACTGTGAGTTATCTAAATTTTCACTATTCTGGGAATTACTGGTTCCTCAGAAATTTCCATTTCAATGTGAACTTGACCGGTCAGCCTATGCTCGTTACATGAATTGTTCAACTTTCATAATGTCTATCTGATTCATACAAATTGATTTGTTATATTTCTTCTGGGCATCAGGTCTCCAGATGTTTCTCGAATCAGGGCTAAGATGCTGTATGCAGCCTCCAAAGATCGATTCAGGAGAGAAATGGATGGTGTTCACTATGAAATTCAGGCTACTGATCCAACAGAGATGGAACTCGATGTCCTTCGGGAACGCGCACATTAAAGTGCATCTTCAAAAGGGCGAGCTGGAACTCGATGCTCTTCGAGTTAGCTTCATGTCAACTCAGTGCTCGCAGCTATCTCAGAACACTATTAAATATGTACAACTTTATCATGCTACTTGATTCTGTTAATCATGTGTTATTTGACACTTACATTGTCGAAACCGTGTGAACTGATACAAGCTCACTGAGACTTGCTTGCATGGTTATTGTTCTTGCTCATTCTTCATTTGGTGTCTGCCACTCGATAAAATTTAAATAGTCTCATCCCCTATGAAATCTTAGAATTTACCCTTGTACATGTGCAAGTAATCTGATAATTTCTCTTTTTTCTTAGCAGGGTCTGACTTCATCCAAGTTTGGTGATCTCTAAGTCAGAAATAGCTTTTACCTCAGTAAGTAATTAGAAAATGATGTTCTGTTGGATTTCATCACCAACTTATCCCTCAAAAAGATACTCGAGTGAGTGTTTAACAGAGGTGAGGATGAATTGTATTGGAGATCTTGTTCACTTGAATTGTCCGCTGATGCATCCTAAAGAGGTTGTATTTGTAGGGTGGTTATGGGACTGCTAAAGGGTTATTGTAGGGTGGCTGTATGATTGGTTTTGCTTCTATTAAGAACCATGAAGGAGCTATCGTGGCAAAAGACGGTAACCCTCGCCCCCAAAGTCTTTCACCATTGGTCCCTCGATTACGGTGAGTGGAGATAAATTATAAAGCCCTTGGCCTGATGGCTGGCTATAAATTATGGCGGTTCTGTTGAGCCCAGGGAGAATTTAAATCTCTTTCTGGATCAAACTATGCATCACTTGTGATAAATTTTCGCATTAGATCGTCCTGAGAAGACTATCAGTTCCTTCTCGATATGTCACCATATGGGTGTTGCACATGAGTGTGGAAATCATGCGGGGCGCTTCGTGTGGTATGTGCCCTTTCTTCATGATGCTTTCCCTCTCTTTAGAATAAATTTGTGTTTTCAGAGTTCCGTCAATGACGACTATATGCAAAGTAACAATAATGATCAAATTTAGATATGATAACTTATTGAAACTCAAAGCTATCACACAAGTATATAAAGTTTTGAGTACTTCAACAACTCATGCATATAAGTCGAGATAGCATTTATCGTCCCTAGAGTTACGATGCAACAGTAGAGTCTTAAGTTTGATCCTCGGGTATTCATAATTCGATTTCAGTAAATAAGATGACAAATTAAATTCGATTTCAGTAAATAAGAAATACTCTGATAATTAGTGAAAAATTTTCAGTATTAATATTCAGTGTTAGGAGAGAGAGAGGGCATATATCCCTAAACCTTGCATGGCATCAAAATTTCATAATCGGTCTAATTTGGGTCGAACTTGCTGTTAGCCGAGTAAAAAAAAAAAACAATCATGATCGAATCTAAAAAAAATTTGAGGATATGTTTATATTAAATATTTGAAAAAAAAAAGAGCATAAAACATGATATGCACGAGATGATGTGAAAAGTTCTTTTTGCTCGAGTGGTAATTAAAAGAAAAAATAAACTAGAGAATATGATCGATTCTGATCGTTCGATAAATGCAAATCGACCAATATTTTCACAAAAAGTTGAGTTTTTTTCTTCTCTTCTTTTATTTCAAAGTTGAATCGTTTTTCTTTTTTTATAGCGACGTTGGAATAATCTTTTCTTTTTCATCTCCAGCCCAATAATTTTTCTTTTTGTGTTTTTTCTTCAAAGTTGGATCATTATTCTCTCCCTGTTTTTATTCTTATTATATGCGCCAAAGTGATTGAAATTTTGATTACAAATTTCATTTTCCACGTTGATAAATCTTATGACATCCCTTAAATCATACACTCACAGGCTTTTAAATGAGGCTTTGAACGAGTGCCGTTTATTCTTTATTGTCATTTTTCAAATTTTAAATGAAAAAAAAAATCATAATTAAAATAAGCAAACCTAATTAAATAAATAATAATGATGAATCAAAGCTTATTCATTATCAACGATGGAACCCTATTCAACCTTCAAGAGCCATTGAATTGAATTGTTCAAAATATTCTTCTTTTCTATTTTTTTTAGTTGGCACGTTCGGTCCGATTAATTTTGAGGATGATCGATTCGATTTCATAAAAAAAAAATTTTGATCGTCAGAGTAAATTGAGAAGTGTTCGTAGTGAACAGTTCAACAACTCAACATTCTAAAATTTATCATTAAATACTTCGTAATTAGAGATCAAATCAGAAATGTTTAAAAGAAAGTATGAATGTTTTATCGTTGCACCATTGCTCTCGAGATAAGATATATAATTTTTTTTTACTAGCATCAGTTATTCAAGTCTCTAGCTCGATTAATTTTGAGAATGATCGATCTCACATATCGGAAAATATTCGAACGGACAATTTCATTAACTTTGATTTATAATCTCAATTAGAAAAAAAATCTATAAATTTATCTTAATTAAAAATTATAGATATTTAAGAATCAAACTGATCGATGGTTGCACTGTAGCTCTGATGAAAAATAGTCTTCTTTTTCCACCGTAAAAGATGGGACAAAATCTGTTTCTTCTACTCTTTCATTAGGAGCGAGTGCCACATATAAGTTAATTAATAAATTAATATTAGATGATTAATAAAAAAAGGGTGAATTGAGAGTATCACGGAACCGTACCACGATGGCTACCAAAACTAAAAATATATATTATTCTCTTCAACTACCCCCTTTGTTTAAAAACACACAAACTCTTTTCTTTTAGATTGCAGATGCTAATGTGAGATACGATGTGATTAGTCAATGTTAAACATGTTTATTGAATATTTTATGAGACTAGAACTCAGGATCGTTTCAATTTTTTTTAAAATAGTTTGAATCACCAAAAATAATTCAAAAATTAATTTATTAATATATTTTTTAAAATTCGATTACCCGGTTCAATCGGAAAAATTCCTAATTTTGTAATGAATAATAGCTCAGAATTATAAGATTTATGAGATTATACATTTTTTTTTTTTGGTATATTTGACTTGAGTGTCAAATTAGAGAAATATAATGGTAATTTATCAAACAGTGCACGTGAAGTTTAGAATTATTCAAACAGCGTCCCATACTTCATATTTACTAAATAGCACACTTAATTCCCTTTTTATCCTTCTCGTCAAAAAAATCTGCATTATTATGGTGTTAAAATTACAAATCACATCAACACTATAGTATTGAAATTTGAATTTCCAAGTCTGCGTGATAGTGCTCGACCACAAGCAGTAGTCTTTGGAATTTATGAGTTTCAACACCACGATGATGGTCTTTGGGATTGCACCACCATTTGTAGATGCGAATTCAAATCCAGTCTGTAGTGGTATTGAGATTTGTAATTCGAGCACCACAATGGTGCAGATTTTTTTGACGGGAGGGATAAAAAAAAAATTAAGTGCGTTATTTGATAAATATGAAAGTATGAGACGCTGTTTGAATATTTCTAAACTTCACGTGCACTGTTTGATAAATCGCAGGAAATATAATGATAATTAAGCTTATCATTATACATTTATACTAGTGGTCGTTCGTAAAATCCTAGCTAGTGCTTGTTTTTTTTTTTTTTTTACTTATGGAAGCTTCCTCGTGATCACTCGTGGGATGCATGCTTAATTAGTTCCCCAAACTCAACTAATTAAATTAAATAAATAACCTAATTAGTTGGCATCATCTAACTTAAATAAGATACTCGTAACTTTAGATAATCATCCAAAAAAGCTTATTGTCCAATCCATTATTATTTTTATTTATTTATCAATTTACTTTTTCTGTTTTGCTTGTGAAAATTACTCTCATCATCTCATTGATCTATTGTTGTCCGACAAAAATTTTCTTTTAGTTGGCTCGTCGAAAAAAGAGAGAGATTGAATTTTATAAATTTATGCGATTACATTGTGATAATGTTTTCTTCTACAACTTGAAGCTAATTGAATTTTAAAATTGGATAGAAAATAAAATAAAAATAAAAAATTTGCTCGTTGGGCTCGATCATCCCCCATTATTTAATTTAATAATTATTATTATTTTCTTCTGGGGGCAACTAAAATCCTTGAATATTTCGCTATAAAAAATCCCTCAGCGGTTCGTCCGAATCGTTGGCGGAAGACGACGATGATGCGGCGGCTGTCGCGGGTGGCGGACTACTCCCAGTACGAGGCGCTGCAGCAGCGGCGGCAGCGGAAGCGGCGGTGGGAGCCCGGAGCGGGAGCGGCGGCGGAAGGCCACGTGCCGGTCTACGTTGGGGAGGAGATGGAGCGGTTTGAGGTCCCGACGCGGTTGCTGAACCGGCCGGCCATCGTCGAGCTGCTCAGCCTGTCCGCCCAGGAGTACGGTTACCAGCATCGTGGCGTCCTCCGCATCCCCTGCCCCGCTCCGCTCTTCGGCCGGCTCCTCGCGGCCGAGGAAGGGAAAGCGGCGGCGGCGGCGGAGGAAGCAGAGGAGGAGCTGCTCCAATCGTCTTTCGACGAGCGGTTCCTGTCTTCTTTCGACCGGTGTTGAGCCGGCGAGTCGAAGCGGGAGCTTCGCTGTCGATAAGTTGCCGCCGGCCATGGAGGGTGGTTGTGGAAAATTAAGCTCTGGCTATCTCTCTCTTTCGATCTTATTTGTCTTCTTTAGACACGTTAATATATTAATGATAGATTTTTGGCATATGCGATCATCTCCTGGTTTGGGCGACATGGATTTCTCCTCAAACTATTAAATTATGACAAGAATTCACAGCCATTTTCTTAAAATTCCAAAGGAACAATTGAAGAACAGCAATCTGTTTTTTTTAATATAAAAAAAAATCTTCATAGAAGAATGAAGCATTTCGGACTTCCAACACCCAAAAAAGAACCGCAAAACCCAATTTTTTGCAACAAAAACCCGAAAAGGAAGCATTTTGATGCAGAATCAAGGTCCATTAATGGCAGACAACCGACACGCCATAGGATAGCGCGAGCAGCGGCACGGTGGAGAGATCGCAGGGCGGCCGCTTGCGCACCTTGGTGTCGACGACTTCGTTGAGCAGGTCGAGCTCCTTCAACTTCCGCTTCAGCTCCTCCTCGAACTTGGCCAGCAGCGCGCCGTCCTCGCGCTCCGCTCCACCGAGCGCTTCGTGTCGTCCTTCTAGCGGACGGCTCAGACGAGCGCCATGGAGCAGAGAAGGGAGCAGAAACAGGGGATCCAGGAGCGACGCCACGCCACGAGCAAGGTGTTTGCCGAGTAGAGGAGAAGGAGGGAGTGAAAGACGAATAAAGCACGGCGAGCATAGGCCGCCCGGCGATCATGCGGCGGACAGAGTAAACGCGGAATTCACGGATAGCGATGCGCCGGGCGACGAGCTTCTCCTCCTCCTCGATCCACACTGCTTGAGGAGGAGTTTGTGGGCGGCGCTCTCAGCCATCATGGTACAAGAATTTCGACGCCGACGAGGCGATTCTGTCTTCGCCGGCGGCCATCTTCTCTCTCGGAACGACGAATAGACAGAGGATCAAAACGGGATTGATAGTCGATGGTGCGATTTACTTTGCAACGGTCGAATTGAGTCTCTTTCAACTCAGAATATCAACATTACGAATTGAGCCAAATTTACGATCGATGATTTTAGACAAAAAAACATTTCAGCAGATTTTAGAAAAAAAGGTTAATCTAGGAAGGAATTCTCCTTTGCAGATGAGATTTCAGGCCATGGAGAAAGTGTTTAAACTTGATTGTTCTTGATTTCTTGATCGAGAAGTTAATGCGAGCATTAGAAACGATCAGCCAAACCAAATTGGTGGCTGATCTCTCAAGTTGGACTCCTCCACCACCATCATGTCCGCAACCACCTGCGACGCCGCCTTGTCCTCCGCGGGATGGTCCGGGCCATTCGTCCCGGCCGAGGAGCCGGCCGGCGCGGTGGTCGGGCGATGGCGGAGCCCGAGGCAGCACGCTGCGTGGCCGAGGCGGAGGTGGACCACCTGAGCTTGGGCCATGGCGAGCTGCGCCTGCAGGACCTGGATTTGGCGGTGCAGGGCGGAGATGGCGGCGACGCAACCGTAGACAGGGTCACGCAGCCGGGCGTTGGCCTCGTACACGAGACTGCTCACCGCGTCGCCTCGCTGCCCCACCGCCACCTCCTGCCGATCCAAACGCGCTTCGCATCACACATAACTCAACCATGCATTACAAACAAGCAACGAAGATCTCTGCCCCCTTTGAGGTTTTCACCTGCAAGAGCTTGCTGATGTTGCTAGCTCCGAAGACTCGGTGGACGTTGGCGAACTTGTGCGGCTCCTCCGCCGGAAAATATGGCGCGAAGATGCAGTCCTGCGCGCACCGCCGTCTCAAAAGCTTGCACGCGGCGCAGGGAGAAGCAATGCCGCCGCCGCCGCCGCCGCTGCTACTCTTCTTCCTCCTCTCCTTGTTCATCACCATGATATATATCCTCCTTCTACACGCGATCATTCTGTAATTGGGATGGAATTTAGGTGCTTAATATACGAGAGAGAAAGAACAGAGAGAAAGGAAAAGCGATCAGGAGGAATGAGCAAAGCAATGGAGGAGAAGAGACACAATAAAGCCATGGAGCAAGGAAAAGATGATGATGTTCTTTTTTGCATTTTGCAGAAGATGCAACTTTGCTACATTATTGAGGATCACACAGTATCTCTCGATCGATTAAACTAAGCTAATGATGAGATCAATTAAGCTAACTAATGATTCAATCAAGACAGATTTGGCTTTTAATTATGAGAGTGCAGGCTCCAACAGGCTTTTTACAGATTCAAACTCATTGTTTAACCTCAAACTCATGCGACTGATCACAATTTCGAGGTAATTATTGCTAATATCTCTTTTCTTTTTTCTCGAAGAAAAAGAAATGACAAAAAGTGTTCCTACTTTTGCTCATCGAGCAAAAAAGAGAGAGAGTTTGCATGCGCATTGTTCCTGAAATATAATTACAGAGCTTCTTCTATGATCTGTTCTCTCCCTAAGTTTAATAATGAGGCGGTGGTGACAGATTCAAGGGCTCTTCCCCATGCTTCTTCATAACCGAACAACAAAATGATAGACACCGGCTTCACTTTGAGCACAATGATACAAACGTGTTAATGTATACTAATTGCCCTCCTCTGAAACGAAGAGGAACGAGAACACAAAAAAGCAAAGCTTTTGATATTCAGAAACTTAATAATTGCTGCAGAAGAAAGTAATTAATTTAGCATATGCAAGTCGTATATATATCAATCAAGAAAGGAAGCAGCCCCACTCGTGCAGTGAATCATAAATTAGACATTATTTTGTATATTTTTATTTGAATTTTATAGAACAACATGGTATGCTTGTAGAAACTAATGAAACTTTAAATGTTGCTTAATTAATATACTATACATGCTAATTAATACTTACTTTCTAGTATGATTTTTCGCATTATTTCTCAATTGCATTGTAAGCACTCTTTCATCTTCCTATAAAATTTTTAAGTATGAGATATATATACTAATGGTCATATTCTAACAAGAGAGAAGAGAAAAGAGAGAAGAGAAACCGAATTAACGTGGTTCGGTCACACGACCTACGTCCATGGGCAAGAAGATTATTTTTCTGAGAGTCTTTACAGCAAGCCTAAAATCTCTATTTAACATAGAAGTTAAATGGATCCGGGTTACTAACGGGTCGGCTCATAATCCAGGTCCGCCCAATAATATTCAAGACAAATAATAATTCTCCACCTTGACTTGAATTTTCCTGCCATCCATGCCCCGAAGGGCCTTATGCTATGCGAACATTCACCAAGTCTAAGCTATGCTTGAACTTCTCTGTAGGCAACGGTTTTGTCAACATATCTGCTGGATTATCAACTGTGGCTATCTTCTCTATGGAGAATGATTGATCCTCTATGACATCTCGAATGAAATTCAACCTGACATCAATATGTTTTGATCTTTCATGATATACTGGATTTTTCGCCAAGCTCAATGCACTTTGACTATCACAATAAATGATAGGTTTCTGCACATCCAAACTCAAGCTATCAATAAGACCATGCAACCACATACCTTCTTTTACTCCTTCTGTCAATGACATGTATTCCGCTTCTGTAGTAGACAAAGCAACTGTAGACTGAAGCATTGCTTTCCAACTAATCGCACATCCATAAAGAATAAAGATATAACATGTCAGGGATCTCCTTCTCATAAGGTCTCCACCATAGTCAGAATCTGTATAGCCAATAAGATTTTTGGTATTTCCATTAATACCATAAACCAAACAAATATCACTCGTGCCTTTCAAGTATCGCATAATCCACTTAACTGCCTCCCAGTGAGCTTTTTCAAGATTACTCATAAACCTACTTACCACACTAACAGCATGAGTTAAATCTGGTCTAGTGCATACCATGACATACATCAAGCTTCCAACAACACTTGAATAAGGAACTCTACTCATGTAATTCCTTTCTTCATCAGTACTAGGTAATGCACTAGCATCAAGTTTAAAGTGTGCTGCCAAGGGAGTACTAACCGGCTTAGATTGTTCCATCTGGAAAAACTGTAGTACCTTCTCAATGTATTTCTGCTGAGATACATACAGTAGGCCTGCTTTCCTGTCTCTCCAAATTTCCATGCCTAAAATTTTCTTGGCTGCACCCAAATCCTTCATTTCAAACTCACTGCTCAACAAACTCTTCAGATTGTTAACATCAACCTTATTTTTAGCTGCAATTAACATGTCATCCACATATAGCAACAAATAAATAAAGGAACCATCAGACAGTTTTCTAGAGTAAACACAGTTATCAAAGGAATTCCGAACAAACTTCTGGGAGATCATAAATGCATCAAACCTCTTGTACCACTGCCTAGGAGACTGTTTCAACCCATATAAGGATTTATTCAGCAAACACACATGGTCTTCCTTTTCAGAATCAAGAAATCCCTCTGGCTGTGACATATAAATCTGCTCCTCTAGATTCCCATGTAAGAAAGCAGTTTTCACATCAAGTTGTTCTAACTCAAGGTTAAATGTACTCACCATGGCTAGAAGAACTCGAATGGTCTTATGTTTTACAACTGGCGAGAACACTTCATGATAATCAATTCCCTCCTTTTGTGAAAAACCTTTCGCCACAAGTTTTGCCTTGAACCGAGCTGGTTCAACTCCAAGAATTCCTTCTTTCTGCTTGAATATCCATTTGCATCCTACTGGTTTCACCCCCTTTGGTAATGATACTAGATCCCATGTTTTGTTCTTTGAAAGTGATTGCATCTCCTCATTCATGGCAATCAACCATGCATGCTTCTTACTCAGATCGCCTCCTTGTATGACCGGTTCATCGTAATCAATATTCGAGCAAGCAATCACAAACAAATGCAACAGTATTAGTATCAATACCCTCAACACATTCTGCATATCTTGAAGGCTTTCTGATTTCTCTCCTTGACCTCCTTGTTGCTATATTTTCTGACTCTTCGTCTTGTACATCCTGGGATTTCTATAGGATTTGTAGTCATCCTTTTAGGAGTTTCAATCTCAAACTCCACCTTCTGGTCAGCACCCTTATATCTCTTACCTGCAAGATCACCAAGCTCCTCTTTCTGGCCAAACATAGCAGACTCATCAAATGTGACATCTCTGCTAATAATAAATTTTGGAGTTCTATCATTTTCAATACACCAGAACCTATACCCTTTAACTCCAACAGCATACCCTAGAAATATGCATTTCATTGCCCTAGCCTCAAGTTTACCATCATTAACATGGGCATATGCAGGACAACCAAATATACGTAGGCCAGAATAATCAGAGGAAGTACTGTACCATACCTCTTGAGGAGTCTTCAAATCAATTGCAGTTGATGGAGATCTATTTACCAGATAGCAAGCAGTATTAACTGCTTCAACCCAAAATTATTTCGAAAGTCCAGCGTTTAAACGCATGCATCAAGCACGATGCAACAGTGTTTGGTTCATACGTTCTACAACTCCATTTTATTGTGGTGTATATCGTACAATGCGGTGCCTCACTATACCTTCTTTCTTACAGAACTCTTCAAACGATGCATTGCAGAATTCTAACCCATTATCGGTTCTGAGTGTCTTGACTTGTTTCCCAGTACGTTTTTCAACCATAGTCTTCCACTCCTTGAACCGCCCAAACACTTCATCCTTTGTCTTCAGAAAATACACCCAAACTTTTCTAGAGTAGTCGTCAATAAAGGTAACAAAGTATTTGCATCTGCCATGTGATTCAACCTGAGAAGGACCCCACAAATCTGAATGAATATACTCAAGGATATCTGTAGAAGTGTGTCTGCCAGAACTGAACTTGACCCTGCGCTGCTTGCCCATAACACAAGTCTCACAGAATTTCAGTTTCCCTGTTTCTGCTCCATCTAACAATCCTTGTTTACTCAATATTGTAAGTCCTTTCTCACTCATATGACCCAATCTACGATGCCATAACTCTGTACTACTCAATATTGCAAGTCCTTTCTCACTATATGACCCAATCTACGGGCGTCATAACTCTGTAATCATCGTCGCTCTAAAGAACGAGATATCACACGCTCCAATCATTGAATTTCCAACCAAGATGTAAATTCCATGTTGCAATTTACCCTTCATTACTGTCAGAGCACCCTTTGAAACTTTAATTTGCCCATCTCCACCGGAATAATTGTACCCTTGCTTATCAAGAGCACCCAAGGAAATCAAATTTTTCTGTAGGTCAGGAACATGCCAAGCATCGATTGTTCTAACCATCCCATCATACATCTTAATCACTGTAACCACGCCCTTGACACTAAGCTCCTCATCATCACCCAATTTCATATCACATTCCATTCCTTAAAGGAAGTAACAGATTCTTTGAAAAGTCATGTGATAAGAAGCACTGTGTCCATGACCCAAGTATTTGCGAACTCAAGTATAGATACAATAAAACATCACTACCCTCACCTTCATCAGAACTATCGTGCACTACACTTGCACTAGCTTTGCCATTTGATTCCTTCTTTTCGTTTCCCTTCTTCCGCTGTGGGCATTCCCTTCTAATGTGCCCCTTTTCTTTACAGTGATAGCACCGAGGTCCATAATTTGACTTCGATTTCGAACGTGACTTACTCTTGTTGCCTCCATCCCTTTCCTTGTTCCTGCCCCTGCTAACAATCAGACTAGTCTGCTCCGCCTTCATTAGAACTAGAGACCTTTCTTTTCAATTCTTTAGACTGCATAACATCCTTCACATCACTGACAGAAATAGTCTCTCTTCCATAAAACATAGTGTCAACAAAATTCTCATATGAATTAGGCAAGGAACATAAAAGAATGATTGCTTGATCATCATCATCAATTTTAACTCCAACACCTTGCAAGTCTAGGATGATTCGGTTAAAATTATCAACATGATCTTTTACCTGTGTATTTTCTGACATTCGCAAAGTATACAAACGTTGCTTCTGATATAAACGGTTCGTTAAGGATTTCTTCTGATACTTGCTTTTCAATTTCTTCCATAACGACGCAGCAGTGGTTTCATCAACCACCTCTCTCAGGACTTCATCAGTCAGACTCAACAAAATTGCACTATGTGCTTTTTCTAGAATCTCAAACTTTTTCTCTGCCTTCAAACTTTGAGACAAGTTTTCTTCTCCGTCTAATGCTGCTGCACATCCCTGCTGAACCAGAACAACCTTCATCTTCACCTTCCACAAAGTGAAATCGTTTGATCCATTGAACTTCTCAATATCAAACTTGTGAGATGACATCTTCTAGATCTTGATCAAGAATGCAATCCCGTATATTTTCGATCAAACTTTGACTGAGATACAAAATCCCAAACTTTGACCTAAAAAAACTTTCTTTCTTCCCAAAAAAAACTCTCTTCTTTTTTTTCTTTGTTTTGTTTTCTTGATTTTCTTTCTTCCACAAAATCGATTTTTTGACGATGAAAAAAATTGTGCGCTTTCACCTTCATATTTTTCTTTCTCCCTTCGTCGCACGATGCCCATGTCTTCGCGGCGTCACGACTCCACGTCTTCTTGCGCAGAAACCGAAAGGCGGCGTGAACTGAGGCGGCCCGCTTTGGGGTGGCGGCGTTAGTCCTCTCGGCGATTCGATGGAATGAGAAAGCGACTGCGGCGCTGAGATTCCGGCGGACCGATGACCTAAGCGAGCGTCAAGATTCCGTCGCGGCGCCTACCTCTGCTTCTGCTTCAGACGAATCAGGGCGTCAAGATCGCCCTTCGAACGAGTTCGCCACGTGCGGCAGCGAGAATGAAAACGCACCCACAGAAGAGAAGATGCGCTCCAGCGGCAGATGAATCACTGCAATAAGCCCTCTGCGGCTCGATACCAATTATTTACGAACAAGAGAGAAGAGAAAAGAGAGAAGAGAAAACAAATTAACGTGGTTCGGTCACACGACCTACGTCCACGGGCAAGAAGATTATTTTTCTGAGAGAGTGTCTTTACAACAAGCCTAAAATTTCTATTTAACATAAAAGTTAAATGGATCCGGGTTACTAACGGGTCGGCCCATAATCCGGGTCCGCCCAATAATATTCAAGACAAATAACAGAAACATTCAGACAAGAGACTTGGCTGAGACGAAAATGAGAATGACTCGGGAGATTACTCATTGACTCGGTTGAGGGTGATTCAACGAAGCTGGTGGCTCGGTCGGTCGGGTAGGTCTGCTATATTCAATGAGCTTGCCTAATGGGGAAACAGACACGTTTTCGATGAGGAATCCAAGCGGTGATCTGGGCGGTGGGGCGAGCTCTGGCAGCGCTGGCGAGCATCTAGCGGAGCAATTGGGAGCTAAGACATGAGGGAGAGCAAGTAAAAGTGAAGGAGGGGCGTCGAGAGGATTTGTGGTGACTCTCCGACGCTCAAATTAGTGGTGGTCAGAACATGAAAGAAAAGAGAAATACTAGGGGAAGAAACGAAGAGGAGACCGGAGGAGAAGACCCCCTGAACTTCCTCCAATTACCTTTATATGAGATAGGAGACCGGTGCGAATTTCAACGAATTAGGATATAGGTTCTCCATTATGGCAGCCTGACAGTAGAGAATGATGAGAGATATTATCTCATTAAATACGAGAAGCGGGTGGAACTTAATTAATGCACCCTATGTGGTTGATAGGAGACATGACTCTATTAATGCGTTGGACGTGACTTCAACAACGAAACGACATGAGCTTATCAGTGAGAGAGTCACTTCTAATCAATGGGAACGTACTAACATGTCGATTTGTCACGTGGTGATCCTGTCTCGATCACCTTATCATGACTCAAGATAAGTCCGTCTGTAGAGATAAATATATCTATCAAAATATAAATAGACTCCTATCGAAATATATGAAAACATCTGTTGAAGTATACCTGTCGAGATAATTTTACTGAGCTCTTCTGTTCTATTTAAGATTAATGATGTCGCTTTTGGCCAAGTCTAATCTAATTCTTTTTAGCTCGGATATTGATTTGACCGTGCGACGAGGAACAACTTGCCCATATCATATACATTGAAGAAACAAAGAAACAAATATATATATATATATATATCGAGTGGTAGGCAAGAAGCAATTAATTAGTGCCCCAAATTAGATAGCAATTCAATTGAAATTGGAGGATGGTCACCCGCTCATCGCACTTTGGCCTCTTTCTTTCCCTGTAATTTTTGTTGTCGTCGTCGTCGTCTTTGTTTCCCTCTCTCTTGTTGGTGTTTCGATCTCCAATTCCTTTGCTCCCATCAATTCTATCGTATTGGTCTTGATTGGGAGCGGAGGCATTACACACATAAAAATCTAGCTTTAGAGGAAGATCTTCTTCCCTGTTTCCATTAATCTTCTGTTAATTTTCTTCCAGTGGCGTTTTGTAGAGAGCGAACAGTTTGAGGAAGAACAATGAGAAAAATGTCTTCTGCTCCTTCGCCCGATGATTCGTCTCGGCCACCTCCCTCGTCGTCCAATTCTCCGCCTCCACCTCCTTCAACCTCTAGAAGTCCACGGCGAACGCCAAGAAAGTTAAATAACAATGACGATGGCTCTTCGCCACCTCCTCCGCCACCGCCACCTCCGCCTCCGCCTCCGCCACCACCTCCAAATAAGTGGTGGCGGCCATCGCCACCCGAGGAACTAACACCCCCTTCCCATTCAAAAGGACAAGACAACGTCAATAATTCGCCTATCCTTATAGGGGTCGTGGCAGGCGTAGGACTGTTTCTAGTGCTCATGCTCGCCCTCTGCATCTGTTGCTTGAAGAAGAAGAAGAAGCGTCGCGATCCAAATCCAATGCAATATCACGCAGAAGGTTTGCCATGCAAACGCACAATGCTCGTCTAATGGATAATACTCAACGAGTTTTATGTTTGTAGACACCGATGGCTTTTACAACGACGGCCGATCGCAAAATTGGCTCGATACTGGAAATCAACGCGCCGAGCATGTCTCGAAGGTTCCGCCTCCTCCGGGTTCGTCGCCGCCGCCGCAGCAGCAGCATCGTCTCGGGTGGCAGCCACCTTCGAGCTCGGTGGCCGCCAGCGATGCGAGCTCGGCGTACTCAGGGCCCCATGGACCTCCCCTGCCTCCTCCCTCCCCTGTCATTGCGCTCGGCTTCAACAAAAGCACATTCACCTTCGAGGAGCTCGCGACGGCCACCAATGGCTTCTCGGATTCCAATCTACTGGGGCAGGGCGGATTTGGATACGTTCACAAAGGAATCCTACCCAACGGAAAAGAGATCGCCGTTAAACAGCTCAAATCGGGGAGCGGCCAAGGCGAGAAGGAATTCCAAGCCGAAGTTGAGATCATCAGTCGAGTGCACCATCGACACCTTGTTTCTCTTGTAGGCTACTGCATTGCTGGTTCACAAAGATTGTTGGTGTATGAATTCGTCCCCAACAATACTCTCGACTATCACCTCCATGGTTAGCACTCACTTTCTTTTTCTTTTTAAATTAAAAATACTTATCGATTATTTTGCTTTTTAAGTTTTTTTTTTCACCATCTATGGCAGGAGAAGGGCTCCCAGTTATGGACTGGTCGTTGAGGCATAAGATTGCTTTAGGATCGGCCAGAGGCCTCGCCTACTTGCATGAGGATTGTGAGTTGTATATACTTGCTTGTTCATGTTTCTCGAACACACAAACACACACACATACACACATGCAAGCGAATATCGATTTTTGATTTGTCTAGTCGAATTGCTCGTGAAGGTCACCCTCGAATCATTCATCGCGATATCAAGTCTGCCAACATCCTTTTGGACTTCAAATTTGAAGCCATGGTAAGGGCATTTGGTTCATCATGATACTACAAATTGGTTAAGAATTAACTGGTGCAACAACCAGGTTGCAGATTTTGGGTTGGCAAAGTTATCGTCAGACAACTTCACTCACGTATCGACTCGAGTTATGGGAACTTTTGGGTGAGCATTGATGCATGATTCAATAAGTGATTCGCCGAATGAGAGAGCTTGAACATGTTCATTGTCTTCCCTGCTAGGTACTTAGCTCCGGAGTATGCATCGAGTGGAAAGCTAACTGAGAAATCCGATGTCTTTTCGTTCGGAGTGATGCTTCTTGAGTTGATAACCGGAAGACGGCCAGTTGATAGCTCACAGATGGAAGATAGCTTAGTCGACTGGGTTAGTATGTTTATGTTTGGTTCATGCATGACTTGTTCTTATTTCATTCATCAAAGTAAATTAGGCTCATTTTCCTTGATTGATCGATACTAGGCTCGACCTATTCTCTCGCAAACTCTGGCTGATGGAAACTACGACGTGTTAATCGATCCTCGCCTAGAAGGTAACTATAACCCATTGGAGATGGCACGCATGGTGGCATCTGCTGCTGCTTGTGTTGGCCATTCTGCAAAGAAAAGGCCTAGAATGAGTCATATTGTTAGAGCTCTAGAAGGTGATCTATTGAATGAAGACTTAGCTGAAGGAGGGAGGCCTGGACACAACATGCTTTTCAGCTCAAGCTCTGAGTATGATTCGAGCTCCTACACCACGCCGAAGATTAATCGAGTCAAGAGAGTCGTAGTAGCCAGCTCTGAGTATAGCGGTGAGTCCAGTGGACCGATCAGGGAAGTCGAGGGCCATCAATCTGCATCGAGCATGAATTCTCTTTCGAGTCTGAAAACCAAAGACATGAATTTCTCTCAGGCAAGCTAGTCAGTTACAAGCCTAGTCGAGATTAATGATGGTAGATGAAAGGTCTTTTGTTGTTTAAATTTGATTTTGTAGCTTATTCATTTGATATCTCAGTTTTGTAGCACAAGTATATAGAGAAGGATCGAATAATCTTGTATTTTTCTTTACGATAGGTATTTTGTCATTTGAATTTATCTATTCGAAAACACCCTCGAATGTGTATGCCCTCTTTTCGAATTGTGGAGATATCCCGCCCTCTTCTTTGTCGTCATCAATCCCCTTTCCTTTTGACATCGTCAACTAGGGGGAGTTTGTCACCCTCTTACGGGCTTCTTCGAGGTGGAAGAAGTGAAAATTGAGTAGTCCTCTTGCTTGAACTAATGATGTCCCCTAGAGGTGGGGCTTTAAGCACCCTCTTGTGAGTTCCCTTGATGATAAACTTAGGTACCCCTTTGCGACCTCTCTCGAGGTAGAGGACATGGATCGAACCCTTTCGCTCGATCCAAGTAGCACAGGTGCACATCGAGTAGGCTAAGTTTAATCCAACAAATCAAGTAGTGATCAAGGTGGAGCTCAATCTAGCAAAGATTAGTCGGGAAACCAAACAAGGAAGGCTCATTTACACCCTTAAGATTAGCTTCTCCATTAACCTCGTTCTATGTTGATAGATCCTACTTTACCAGACAAGCTCAACTTTGTCCATGCAAATCAAAACTTGTAGTAGTAGAACAAGAACATCAATAACATTAAATCACAGATCTATTGCATACATGACTTGAGGATCTTATCATTGTATCGAACAGAATACCAACATGAATTTTTTTACTGCTTGAGCAACAAGAACAGATCAAGTTACCATGTCACCACCATAACTTGGTGAGCTTTTAAATAGGGAAGCAGTTAATGCATCAACATTAGGCAATCACTAAACGTCTATCGGTCTATGTCTACCTCTAGTCTCTTCAAATGGATACATCAAAAGATCCATCAATAACGTGAC
Organism: Wurfbainia villosa; assembly: GCA_025175895.1. Lineage (NCBI taxonomy): Eukaryota > Viridiplantae > Streptophyta > Magnoliopsida > Zingiberales > Zingiberaceae > Wurfbainia > Wurfbainia villosa. The sequence goes on along the minus strand of JAKLTH010000267.1, from coordinate 645,453 downwards.
GAAGAAGGGATTAGTACAAATACAAATCATTGGACGAGAAGCCTAGTGCCAGTCACAATTGACATGGTTCTCAAGAGGAAAGATAACTTGTCGGCATAATTGGATTTGCTGTCAGTAATTGAAGCAAGTAACTAATAAGTAGTTGATTATCGCAATGCATCGACAAACAAAACACATCTTTTAATCCCTAACCTGTGTTGAACAGAGATCTACTTCTTCACGGACTTCAAGTGTTCAATGACCACAGCGGCAGCATTGCGACCAGGTGCCCCCATTACACCACCTCCAGGATGTGTACCACTCCCACAAAGATAAAGCCCTTTTATAGGTGTTTTGTAACCTGACCTGCATATATAAAAGTTTTCATGGAATAGCAATCGACACTGCTAATGTTGTAATCTTATCAAAATATGCTTCGTTTCGAAATGGAGAACTTCTCTGAAGTGCTTCTGTTATTAGTAAATGGTGTAGAAAAGAAAATATACATACCAGCCTTTGATTGGTCGCATTAGGAACATAGAATCCAAACTCATGGCGCCATGGAATATGTTTCCGCCTGTTAAATATGTACCCAAGTAAGATATCCAACGTTGGCGTGAGAACATTGCTTGTCTAATGGTACTGATAACCAAAATCTGAATAAACTTTATCAGATATGCTTGAGAGAAGATTTTTGCGAAACGTTTGACACATTTAGTAACTATCAGGGTTTTTTTCCCCTTGACATCGATAATTTATATCAGTTTCTGAAATTTACCTGTGAGTCCAAACTCTCTTTCAAGATCAGGAGGAGTTAACATGTCATACCCAATGATGGAGGAGCTGAACCCAGGTGCATATTCATCAATTAAGGAGAAACATCTTTGAGCAAATAATTCCTGAAATATGTTATCCAACAACTAATGTTATCAGCATTATTTCTTAAACTACATAACAGCTTATAAGCAATGAGAAGCTAATCAAGGTGATGGAGTCAAAGATGTTCTTGATGATCCATTACACATAATTGAAGGTCCAATTACAAGATCAAGAGCTAGAAAGATGACAGAAGTACTAAATGTATTAATTGAAGATTCTAAAGCCAAAGCTACAATTGAAGCGGATTTGACCAAGAGCGAATCATGTGGCTTAGTCAACCTAATTCAAGCCATAAATGAGTTTAATTAGCCTCCAAGTCGTATTTTGATATAATTCTAATTTTTAGGCTCAATTGCTATCTTTATTTGGGTTGTAATTGTGACTTAAGGCCAATATAGCTATGTAGTCTTAGGCCTTATCTAAATGAGCTTCCTTTTGGCCTTTTAGGATTTTTAGGTCACCCTAAAGTTATAAATAAAGGGGGTGACGGCCACACATGTCATTTTTGGTGATTTTCAATCTATAGTATGGTGAGACTCTCACTTGTTGGTTCTTCATTGAACTAGAACTTATCAAGAGAATCCCTTATGATATTCAAAGACTTATCAACCTCAATCCCAAGGTTGTAGCGTCTTCCATCTTCTATACCAAGGTTCGTGCTTTCTTAAGCATTGGGTCGAGATTCTTTCCATCCATCTTATCGATTTAGACTTTCCTTGTTTCTTCTTCAATTTGTTGTGGGTTCTTGAGACTTTCTTCTCATCGGGTTCACATTAGTTGGTATCCGAGCCAGGTTGATAAGTCTTAGATCTTAGGATCTTCAATTAACATATTTAGTGCTTCCGTCATCTTTCTAGCTTTAGATCTTGTAATTGGACCTTCAATTATGTGTAATGGATCATCAAGAACTTCTTTGACTCCATCATTCACATCTTTGACTCCATCACAAGGAATGTCTTTTCATAATTCACCGTATAAGTGTTGATAGCTTCAACAGTTGTCATATTTTCTTTTTTCCCGAAGAGATATTTCAAAAGATAGAAGCACGTGTAAATTCATGCAAACTCTTGGAAATTCCATTTGTAGTATATTTCAATAACCTAGTCAAAAAGAAAAAAAAAACACATGTATTCATAGTTAATTTTGTACCGTACCAGGCGGCATGGGCAGAATGACATTGTACCAACACCGGCACCAACATCGGCTCCGATACGGCACAACACAAACTCCGATACAGCTCAAAATTTTAAATCATGCATATATTACATCTTTTTTATACATAGAGGGAAGAGAAACAACTCACTCTAATGCTAGGGTCTTGCCAAGTTCCTTCGAAAAGTTTATAGGGTGTATACTGGACAAAAAGATTGATCACATGCTGACCTAAAATTAAGAAAGAAAATATTGTAAGTTACTCATAATCAACCACATCATTCATTTAATCAATTATTATCCATCAACTAAGTATAGAAAACAGAAGCATATATTGTATGCTTCACTAGCTTAAGTTTTTTGGGATACTTGTTGGCATTATATCTTGACCAAATACAATTATTCTATATATCAACACACTAGGGAAGTCAATCTATGTGGTTGGCGTGTCCAGTCATCATCCAACATTTCAACATGTAAGTAAAAGTATTGTAAGTGTTGGGAATAACATAATAAATTAAGCTTTGGGAATAGGTCAAATCAAAGTCGACAGGAAGTAAAAAAAATTATCAGCACGGTGTTTTAACACTCCTATATAAAGAACTGAAGAATACTATCAAATCATGTACCTGATGCACAAGATAAAAAATAATTCCTCATTCAATCCAAAGAAGAATATTGGGAGGGTCTTATACAAAGATAGGCAAACAAAAAACAAACCAAGTAAGAAGAAAGAATTGGCGGATGTCCATTGCAGAAATTGCCACAGGTTATTACCTATTTAGTATAACTCTAACTGGAATACGCGAGGTCCAATTTCTTTTGACCAATAAAAGCAACAAGGTTCAACCACATTTTAAAGATGAATTCCTAGCACATCTCAAACTTAAAGGTAAATTTTCCATCTACCATGTAGGATGATGAATCCATGCCCTCTCCGAAAGGATATTGGAATGTTCAGAAACTTGTGTATTATCCATATCTACCACCCTTTTCCACCCTCTGATTTACAGATACAGGATTTGAATATCAAGAGCAGTTGAGGCAAAGGACAATATTGCATAAAGTTAACACAAAAAAACAAAAAAAAGGCTGATATGAGATCAACAAGGTAGCAAAAGCAATTCATACAGTGATTGATTGTCCTTGTTTCTGCCTATATTTACTCGAAACAAGTTTTTTTGTGGAACACTGGGAGTACTAAGAAAATCCTATACAACCATAGTCAAAACCATTCCATTTATAGTCAACTTCAATTTATCCTTTGATCTTGTAAGAATATCAAATTCCTTGTTTTCTTCTTTGCTATATTATACAAGCTTCTAAGAATCAGTATTTTTTTTTTGACTAGCAATTTCAAGGAGGAAAAAAAGGACATAAAAATGCATAAATATTTTATCTAAAAATCACATAAATGTGAGTTAAAATAAATCATATCCAAGAATATAACAGACTACAGTTACCCTTTTAGAAAAAAGATCAGTGAAAATATAACATCAAGTGTCAAACTTAGTTTGGCACATCTAATGCCATCTCAAGCAAAAAATTTTGAAGTATTTATAAACCAATAACTAGAATATCTAGATCATATTACTGAAAAAAATTTAACATCTGCATTTGTCATACCAGGCGGAGAAATGGTGTGGTCCAAGACAGAAGGTATTGTCATTTCAATGATTGGTCTTCTTGATGGTATGCCACTTGAAGCATCTCTGTATGCTGCATGAATTTCCTCCATGCTAAAAGGGAAAAAGAAAAGGCAATAACTTTATTATGGCACAAACTGCATAGCGACCACAGAATACTCATAATATGCATGTACAATTATATAATGAAGTTAGTATCAAACTAAAATAACAAACCCCACATTATCCAACACCAAGACGACTCATCTAATTTGTCAAGTTCTATCTCCAGGAAGCTAAACAACAAAAAGTGACTAGTCCTGTGAAAACCAATTATAGGTGGGCCTAACGAGCAGCTTTAACCATTGCCAAAAACTATTAGCTGCAAATTTGTAGAGATTCCACATGTTCTTGCAAGCCAAATTCCGATTATTTGAATTCCTTTTGCAATCAATTTTCTTCAAAGTTAGTCACAAATACATGAAGTATTAGAATAGCCATGGATATAGTAGAACACTTGCTTAAATGGCATGTATTGTCTTATATTTGATGGAAAAAATAGATGTAGACAACCTATGAACATGTAAGCTGCTGAATGGTAACAGTGATCAATGAATTACGCTCTTTACCGAACTCAGCCTACCTTTCAGATCCAATATGTATAGTACCCATATGTTGAGGACCTGATTCAAGCACATTTGAATTGCAACACCTAAATTGAGGCAACCTAGAAACAGCAAGATTTATTTTGGTTGTTCCCTGTTCAATGAAATAGAAAATAGAATACAGTCAAAACAACAGTTTATGGTTCTTTTCTTGCTAGGCAAAGTAAAGACATGATAATAGATGCAATGCAACTACAAGCAAACACTAAAGCCTTCAAGAATGTGCATGGTTACTTCAAGCATACAACATAGGTACGGATGAGAAATCTCATGTTTGTAATTAGTTGACAAATAGGTAGTCGAACCAACCAATCCGGACACAGCTTTTTCTTTGGGTATGTATATGATGGAATAGAAACTTGGTTTTTTAATTTTTTTTTAAACTTTTTGCCTCATTTTTCCAATATACGATAATAATCTGATCGTGAAGACCCAACCTTGATTAATGTATTCTACATGACATTTAAATGATGCGCTGTGGAAATTTTACTAATTTATTTACAGTTTCTGTTAAAAAGTGTTACTTTAAAATTGTAAGAGGTTCTTACTGAGCTGTAGTCAATGTTTTTGATGGCACAGAGAAAATCTTCAGGAAGGATATTGGGAGGTACAAGCTCCTGGATGAAGGTAGAAAAACTATTTCAAACACCACTAATGCAGTATGGATGCTAATTGAAATATTGCCATACCACAAAAGTTTTGTAAGGAGTCGCATTTGATAGAACAGCTGATGCGTGGATTTTTGTTCCATCAAGCAGTGCAACCTGAGGTAAATAATTTTCAGTAACTAAAAACTGCAATTAAGCAATCAAATTAAGGGCTCACTCCAGTTGCCATTCCGGTAGTCTCATCCAATATGACTTGCGCAACCTAACAGACAAAACCAATTACTAGCAATTCAGAGATTAAAAGCTTGCTGAATCATATAAGATAATCGCACTAATTTAAGCTGAAGAATTACAGACATATCTGCATGAGCCAACAGTGTAGTCAAAAAATTATTTGGGTGCGGTCACTTGAGTTTAAGTGTAAACATCTTGAAACAAATAGATTATAATATATGAAAACAAAACGTAAGACAACATATGAGACATGATAATGTTCAAAAGATTTAACAAAAAGGATGACATAGAAACTGAGTGATGACTGTAAGTAAGAAATGAGTGCTCATGGGAAGTGAGGGAGGAGAGTGATGGCAGTGAGCAAGAGAAGATAGCGGTGAGAGCGAGCAAGACAGCAGAACAGCAATGGCAAGAAAAAGAGGAAAGCCGTGGCAATTAGTTTGGTGTGTAAAAATATTAGGGCAGCTAGTATTGCAAGTTATCTGGTTTACAGGAAATACAAAATAAAATCAAACAACATATATATATAATTTAATAATTCTGACAATGAGATTGTTGGACATTTTATAATAGGTATAATGTTTGATTGATTTAATATTTTCCAATATAAAATTAAATACCACGACTACTTAATGCATGATCAAAAATCCAGTGGGGTGTTCACTCGACCTCATTAGATATACAGTAGCTACATTATTGGCATGAGTTATTAGTAATGTACTTAAACAGTTAAACAAAGTAACTTTTTGCATATCCCAAAACTTGAATGCAATTGGAAAGATTTAGAAGTGTGCTTATAGATGGAAGAAATGAATATTTCTGAAAAATTACCTCTGCGTTAGTCATAATATGGGCACCTGATTCACAAGCAGAATTACTAAGGGCCTTTGATACAGCACCCATTCCTCCTTCAACATACCTGCAACAGTAATCCCTCTCTCTTGGAGCACACTTCTTTTCTAATGCTAGAAGAAAACCATATGGACTTACTGATGGGTTTGCAAAGAAAGAACACAAAAAGATTCAATCCCAAACAAAATGGAAAACTCAATTCAAATGTATAGTAGAGTCTTGCTTAAAAAAAACTACACAGAAAACACAGAGACTTGAATTTCAGTTGGGAAAATTGGCCACAATGTTCAACATAAATGCTTAGATGAAATGCCTAAGGCGGCTTCATATTATCACTTATTACCTCTATCCATAAACAAGTGATTATGTATTGGAATTGGCATAAGGAGGTCATATTGTTCATTCTTAGACTAAATGCAAGATATATCAAACATCGAATCATGCTTTTGAGAGGAATATATGGCAGAGATGATAATATATACATACGACCAAACACCACGTTCTCCATCAGTCTCTCCCATTACGTGATGCAGTAAGACATATCCTGAACCAGGTGTATGAACACTTGCCTGCAGTGGAATTTTGATAAGAGAAAAAACTACATGAGCATTGATAGAAAATAGTTGTGTAGTCAGAAATTACTAAGAACTAACAGTTGACTTCAGCCAAAAGGACCATCGACCAAGCAAAAATGCAAGCTGTTGTGTGAAAACATGAGGAGAAACAATGGAGAATCCATAGAGTACCCAAGAAAATTTTCTTAATCAACTAACTTATTGAATTATTCAGAGTGTAAATGTTTACTTAATACAAGAGACACTCAATTTAATGACATATAGTCTGACATGCAGCAATGCCTCATCAACAACAACTAATAATAAAATAACAGAAACTTTATTTTCTTTACAGCAATTACCAAGCATCAATATGAAACAAGTCTCCTTGAATGAATTTACTTTTCTATTCCTAAAGCATCTGACATGCATCAAGCTGCAAAATAACTTCATTACATGTGCAAAAAAAAAGGAAAAAATATTACTTGATAATTAAATTTAGATCATTAATACACAGATTATTCCTAGAATGCAATGTAACAAATTCCAGTGAGCAATGATAAATAAATACTTAATCACAAGCAGAAAAAAAGATAAAAAGGATTTTTTTTTTCAATTTGCATAACCATTGATGACAAGATGCTGCTTGAATGGATATTCTTACCATAGTTCCAATAACAGCATCTGTGGCCAGTGTTGCCTTTAGTATCTCAGTCTGCAATATGCTAAAGAAAATGAGAGATGAATTGCTACATTAAATATTAGGCGAAACAAATTTATAAACCAATCCACTAAGAAATCAACCTCAAACCAATTGTTCAAAACCTTTGATGCGGGAGAAAGCAAAAGATCCATGAAATCCCTACCAAAAGTAAGATCAGTTAGGAATAAGAAAAACTTTTGCAATGCACTCTCCCATCAGTATTGGAAAAGCGACCAATGCAGTGCTTTGAGCAAAAGTAGTTTAGGCATAAATTTATTGAACACATTATTTAACTCCCAAAGTGCATTTGCATTCAAAAGAAATTTGGAAAATCATTTCCAAAGAACTAGTAAAACCAAAACTTTTGTATTGATTTGATATTTAAAAAGTTAAAGGTGATAGGTAACAAGTAACGAGAGCACTCACAACATATCCTTTTGTCCTAATGTCACAGTTTGTTGGAGAAGATGACCCCAAAATGTGGATTTTAATAATTTATCCTTCACTTGACACATTAGGGATGAATGATCATGACTGATTTCTGGAGTCGGCGAGTCAAGAAGATAATCCATAAATCCACAGAATTTCTTTAGTTGATCTTCATATCTGAATAATAGAGAAAAAAAATTCATAATCTACATGCTTTCAGTGATTTAATTCAACCAATGGTCTCCATTGCATACGATATATTTGTAAAAGCATAGAGGTTTTATATTCTAAAAAAATTCATGTTGGTATACAATTTGATATTGGGCGTGTGCATGTGTTAGGGGGGGATCATTCTACACGAATATGAACCTCTATCATTCCATCGCTGATAGATTGACAGACAATATGGAGGCTATTTTTAGATGATGAATCAGATTGTCACAAATTTGTCGTAAAAAACATGCCTTGAATTAGTTGAATGGGTGAACTTCACCGGCAATCAGCAAATTTTATGCGCTTTCATCTTTTGCAAAAGCAATCATGCCTATTAAATATTAGCGTAGGTAAGGATTGGAACAGGAGATGATAAGAGAATTCCACCTTGGAAAAGATAAAGCGTCCTTCTTTGAGAACTTGGCAATCTCCGAATGGTTGAAATCGGCATCAGGGCCCAGAAGAAGGTATTGACCGTCGAGGCAAGGGGTGAATGACGACGGGTTCCTCCGAAGAAGCTTCAGGCCGTGCCTCGCCAACTCCAAATCCCTTCAGAGTTCAGATACGCAAGTCAATAGGACAAAGGACGAGATTTCCGGAGTTGCGAACGAGAAGAGAATACCGGATGACGGAAGGACGGAGGAGACTCTGCAGGTAGCTACACCTTGAGAAGCGAAACCCAGGGACAATCTCCTCAGTGACGGCGGCGCCGCCAAGGACGTGTCGCCTCTCTAGGACGGCAACGGAGAGACCGGCACGGGCGAGGTAGGCGGCTGCAGTCAGGCCATTATGGCCGCCCCCGATCACCACGGCGTCCCACTTCTTGCTTGGCGCAGCAGCGGAGGTGGAGGAGAACGCCCGGCCCTTGCGCCACGGACCGAACGCCACAGCCGATCGCCGCATTGCTCGAGATCTCTGCTTCCGCTGCAACCAGTGGGAGGAAAAAACCAAAAAAAACTAAAAGTCATAATAAATCTTTTAAGCAAAGAATTTACTAAGCTCTCATGCTCTATTGGCTAGACCATTTGACTTTGAATCCAATAACCCGTGTTCAAAACCTATCTATTAATTTTTATTTATTTATTTTTTGAAGTAGCATTCACTTTGAAGTTAAATAATGAAATAATTAACTTTCTTTAATTTAAATATTTAAAGTAATTGGAACAACTCTAATTTTCTCGCTCATTCTTCTTATGAGTTCAACATGATCCATAGTTAGTTCCATAATAAGCGAAGACATTTATATAATAGATAAAGATCAATTTAGATGTTCATTCATTATTTTATCAATTGCATCTATAATATAATTCTTTCGTGATTTACTCTCTCTAATTTTAAAGATTACTAAATTGACGGTTCCAATTTTGTTTGCACAATACACAAGATGATCCATAGTTGTTCCTACAGAGATGGTGTGTTGATGAGTGCGATATAGAATTTGTACAAGGAGAAAGGATTTGCGTCAAACGGTCTATTTAATATCTGTGTTGGGTCATATTCTTCACCGTACTTATTATCGTATCAAGATTAATGATCATTTGTGATTTACTCTCTCATATTTATAGGATCAGAGTGAGGGGGGCAACTAAATTAACGGTCCTAATCTTTTATACAAAATGATCCATAGTTCGAGCATTATATACGAAGCGAGTGCTGATTTTAAAATTGGATCGTGTCTGAGATGAAATTTAAAAATTGGACTGTAAAAATTAAAAATTAAATCTTATTTAATATATTTTTTTCTTAGGCGAGATCGAATAGTCCTCTTCCAGCGACAACTCTGACTATATATATATATATATATATATATATATATATATATATATATATAATTGATCGGTCGAGCATTATTTTTTTTTGTCCAATTCATACGCGATGAGGAAATATATAATAATCGTGCACTCGACGTCGTTGATCTCGCTGATAGAAGCTAAGGTCGAATTCTGGTCACGATCCACTCGAATCTGACCGTGATTCGACCGACACCGAAGTCCGATCGGATTCCGATCGAATTGAAGTCGGATTTCGATCGAATCACAGTCGAAAACGATCGCAAATGAGGTCGCCAGTGGGCACGCCATTGGCAACTGCAACTGCAATTGAAATTCGATCGACATAGGAGTCTGGTCGGATCGTGGGTGGTCGGCAATGAATCGGTGCCCACAATCGATGAATTCAATCTCACACGGAAGAAATACTATGTATTTTTTATTACTGTGCAACCGCAATTGATCGGACGACAGAGATACTATCGCATACGAGTCAAGCAACGTAAGACGCATAATATATCAAAACTATATATATATATAAGTTTTGATCGCTCTATATGATCGATCCTCACTGCTCCGTCACGCGGCCTCGATCGTTTGATCGGTCGCGATTGTGAAATAAACAGTGACTCCATGCCCGACACCTCGCCGTTGTCGCTTCGTCGTCCGGCCACCTCCGGCCACCGGACTGGGTGCGTTGGAAGCGCACCTCGTCGACGTTCCGGTTGCGTTGGCTTCCGACCGGAAGCCAGCGCAAATTGGTCGTGATTCGGCCGAATCACGGTCGCAAATCGATCAGGAAATGATCGTCGACGTTGGGCAATCCTTTCCCGACCGAGTGCGCGCGGCCGTGATTCAGCCGTGATTCGATCGAATTGTGGCCGATTTGTGTCGGCTTCCCGCCGTAATCCGGTCGGAAGCACAGCCCGTCCGGACCGCCGGCGAGGTGCGCTTCTAACGCATCCGATCCGGCGGCCAGAGGGGGTCAGACGACGCAGCGGCAGCGACGACAATGACGAGGGGTCAGACACGAGTACACTGTGCAATTCCTCAGTCGCGGACGGGCGCGCAACAATTATATATATATAACCCTTGATTATATAAAAATTCATCTATTTTTTTTATCATCGAATCCATTTTGAGAATGTAGTGAGATGCATTAAAAAACCAAATTCTCTCTCTATATATATATTTCAAAGTATCTTCCAAAATATTTATCATTCTATGGCAATCATTTAACCTGAAAAAAAAATGCTAGCAATTTTATGCATCACATATCAGTCGCGGGAAAAATCGAGGCGAACCGTTTGTTTGGAAAGCGAGCGAGAAATGAGGTGTAAACGAGTAACGCCATGCCTTGATTATTAAGCTACAGAAATTCAGCTACCATCCTTCATTTCCTGCGTCCGTGCAATGGGTTTGGACGCAAAATCGCCCGAAGCAGCCCCTAGAGCCGCACGATCAGGATGGATTCGATTCTAGCCGTCCGTGATCAAATGGCCGAGATTAAACCTGTAGGATCGTGCGGCATTGAGAGAGAGAGAGATACGGAGTACGATGATATTCGATCAGCACTGCGTCAGCCTATCTGATAGATCCGGCGACGTAGTGGTGACGTCACCCGCCGTGTATTGTATAAACTAAAAGTAGCACTGCATGTCTCCGCAGCGTTGAGCATCGCCGTGGAAGCGTAGAATCACAGAGCAAGGCGGCGACGACGAAGCCGAAGGCCACCGCGTCTGCAGAGCCGCTAGCTGTTGACGGCGAGTGCTCATATCATCACGGCGGTGATCGATCGATCGGCTCCGGAGTGCAGTCGGCCGTTTATCCGACCGACAACAGAAATATCAGACCCCAAAAGCATGATACACGATGAAACAACCTTGCAGGGAGTGTTTACTGCAGATTCTTTGGAATGGCGTACAGTAGGTGAATCTGATCGCAGAGGGGTGGGTGGATGTGTCGACGAGCGATCGAGAACCTTTCAGGCGGCCCTTGGAATGAAGCATACTCACTCCAATATATCTGATTGAAGTCCAGGTACGATTGTTATAAGTTCAGATCGAATTTAATTAGTCGACTCTTTTCTCCACAGTAGCTTTGAGTTTGATTTAGGAGAGAAACAAACAGAGGAATCATAAACGCTAGTCTCTCTCTCTCTCTCTCTCTTCCTTCTAATTATATATCCATCCAAGGAAACTGCAGAAGTTTGGTTACAGGAGTGCAGTCCGTCGTATATATAGAGTTTGGTGGGTGTCTTTGACGATATTGATCCAACAGCTAATTAAATTCGATCGGCCAGTCAGTTCGATAATGAATGAAGTTTGGTATGATCATCTGGATCTTGTCTCTTTAATTATATTCTCGACGTATACTCTTATGAGTACGTAGAGCCGGTCTTAGACAGGGCCAAAGATTTTTTTTAAAAAAAATTATAAGAAAATGAACTTAATTTTTATTGAATTTTTTTTTTTTTATTTATAAAATGACTCATTTTTATTATTTCACTCGGGCTCTAAAATATCGAGAATGGACTTTGTATTTTAGTATACACTCCTTCGATAACTTTATTCTTATATATAATAATATTAAAGTGGAAGTGAAGATAATTTTTTTTTCTTTAAAATGGTATTGTCCTATAAGATACATCGTTAATTTTAAAATAGGAACGCTCCAATTAATTAATTAATTAATTCAATGATTCCACATGTAATCATGTGTAATTAATTACTCGAATAATCATAAATATTAAATTCTTATGGATTTGAGAAATTGATTTTGGATTTATTTATGAAATAATAATTCATATTCCTATTCAATTTATTAGTTATTAAAATGAATTTTTCAACGCGATCCTCCAGAAAAAATTAAGAAGGCCGAAGTCATACACGGCCGGTTTTCACAACAAATTGCTGCAATACGCCAGGCAACTCCACATGCATGATCGATCTTTGCTTTGCTTTCTTCCATGCTTTCTCGGCCCTCTTTGCAGGCCAGGGCTAGCTAGCTCTTTGTTTTTCCCCGTGAAGAGGATCTTGAGCTCTATGTATCTGTTTGTTAATTAGCCTAGCTAGCTAGCTAGCTCCTTGGTGGCCTTCGCCATGCTATATGAACCTAACCTTTCAAAAGATCCTAATTAATATACGCAAATCGCAGGGTAAACCAGAGGCAGAATCATAATTAATTAATAGACAGGCTGCATGCATGCATCTGGAATATGTTTGACACGATCTCCCTTGTTTATCAGTCTACGATCGATCTTGATTAGCTAGATTCTTGTTCTCTCTTCCTTAATCGATCTACACACACTACTCTCCCACTCTCTTGGTCTCTCTCTCTCTCTCTTCCACACTTATACTCATCTTCTCCGTCTCTTGATCCCACGAGGATAGCGTGGTGACTAAGATACGATAAAATTTACAGATAAGATAAGGAATGATTTCGGATCGGAGGAGATTTAAAGTCATTTCTTGAATTTCAGATGATCTCACGTGTCTTGACCACTATGTCAAAGCTCATAGGTCCTTCTGTGATTTATCTCTCTCACAATGGTCGTAGGACAGATCGATGGAAGTCGCTAAGTTGACGGATTCAACCTTTTGCGGATCTTCTCCATCTCTTACATTCACGGACATGATGCGTTGGTAAATCAGTGGAGATACTTACACAATTGACAATGGTCGATTCCGGAGGCAAGTCTAAAATTTTGCTCCGGACTCAGATGACCATCCACTGTCTTATCAAACGCACTCGGATAAGGGTGAACAAAAATTTGATTAAACCAATCAAATTGAAAAATTCGGTTCAATTTATTCAAAAATTTATTTTTAAAAAAATATTGATTTATTTGATTTCGATTTCGAAATGAAAACAATGATCAGTTAAATCGGTTTATATTGATTAGTCGACGGATTACTCTGAACAACAATAAAAAAAATTACAATTTCGTCCTAACTCCTTTGTCTTCATTAGTCAATTATATTGGATAAAAATTCAATCGGTTCGATTTTCAACTTAATTAATTAATTTTTTATCTGTTCGATTTTTTTAATTTTCTTTGAAAAGTGTAATTGATTCATTTTGTTAAAAAAATAATTTATTTAATTTTGATTTAATTAATTCCATCGCCTCGAGGTTATTTATCGATTGCTTATCCCCTACTCTCATACAATCTTTTACCCACGTCTCTTTATATCTCTTTCTAACACACATATACAAGTACACACATCTCATTCCCACGGGGATGACGTGGTGACTAAGGCACGACGGAGTTTGTGGATAAGACAAGGGTCGATTCCAGAGGAGATCTAATTAAAGCTCTTTCTTAAATTCAGATGATCCCCACGTGTCTTGGCCACTATGTCAAGACCCATAGAATCTTTTGTGATTTACCTCCCTCACAATGGTCGTGAGATAAACCAATGAGGGTCGCTAGATTGACAGATTTCAAGTTTCCAACCTTTTGCGGAAGTACACACATCTTTCTAGATTTGTTACAAAAGAGAACTAAATCCTTCCATCTAAAAGTCGTGGGATATTGTAATTTTTACCTCACTTCCATAAGTCTTAGGACGGACTGCGAAGGGACACCCGAGATGTTTCACTTTTTGCCACCAACAAATACACACATCTCCCCGTTAACTAGCACCTTGCTAGCCAAACCAATCATATTTCTAAACTTTAGTTATCTCTATAGTATGAAACCATCACATTAGCAGTCTCTCGCAATTGTCCCTAATCGAAAAAGAAAATAAATCGAACGAGTGTGAACGTGGATCCCAGTAGACTTTAGTTATTTCCATGTTGATTATATAGAAGGTTTCTATAGAATTCAATTTTTGTTTGGTTCTCCATGGAGGTTTTTTTTTTTAATGTAGAATTTGTATTTTATATACGTGGATCGTCTAGGAGAGTCTCATAATCAAACATATTCTTACATTATTGATAAATATATTTCAATAATAACTTACCTACAAAAGCCCTCAATAGTTCCCAAATTTGTCTTTAGACTTCAAACTACATGCGAATTGTCTCGATAACAAAAAATTTCTTCTTCCTTTTTTTTTTACACAAATTTATCTGTAATATGGTCATTATTGCAATTATAAAATTAATTATTGATGACTTATGACTACTAGCTAGGTTATTGTAAGAGTTCATATACATCATCACGATCAATTGTCGTCTTATTAATAGTTTTTTGGCATTGAATTGATGATACACGATGCAATTTTTTCTAGATGAATCAAACTCGATCGAGTGTGTGCGACAATTTTTTGGCCGCATTGGTTCGATGAGAAACCATAATAGCAAATCACATGGTGCCAAATGCCACATTGCTTATGCTTTCATAAGTTCACTAGCGATGCAAATTCCGTATCGAGTTTAGGGTTTACGGAGAAAACTTTGAATTCGATACACTACCACTATTCATGAATTCATCTTTGGGAGAGGGAAAAAAAAAAGGGTGATTTATTATATATATATATATATATTATACACATCCGCCATAATTTTCATGTCGAGGCACTCTAAAAAATTTAAATTTTTATCAATAAATATGCAAATAAATGAGCACTTCACAAGTATCTCATGTCAGAAGGAGTTTCTCTAGAATTTAAACATTTAACCCTACTTCACTAGCTTGTTGCCACCTAACCAAATATATTCCTAGGTTAATAATATTTAATTACAACTTACCCTATAGATCCTTTTTATTAATTACCAAAATTAATTGCATTTAGACTTCAAAACAATTGTTAATCTATTCCTCTCACAGCCAATACCATTAAAATATAACGAACGTAAATTGTCTTAATAACCAAAAAACTTAATTTGTTGTCTTTCACTCGAGTCTATCCATATTTGGCACCTTCGCAATTTGTACTAATTACTTTTGGTTAATAGATTACTAATACGAGTTAATGCATCGTAATGATCTTGATAATTATATATATATTTTTAAATACTTATTATTGCATCATAAGTTAAGATTAAAAATAAGAACTCACAAAAATTCCTTGCACTTGAGTTTCCTGCCAAAAAAACAGATAGAATTTGTTCGAAACGTTCAAATGATTGAATCGCATTCCAAAATTTGGCAATCCATGCATTAATTCAATCTATCACCCGAGCGATCCGTGTTGTTAGTCCACTGATCTCCCTATAAATCAATGCTGTTCGCCTCCTCGAATCGAGTGGAAGTGGAATTGGAATTGAGTTCGAGCAGTTAATCAGGTGCGGCAATGGCGAGAGGGAGGAAGACGACCCGGGGGAAGCAGAAGATCGAGATCAAGAGGATCGAGGACGAAGACGCTCGCTACATCAGCTTCTCGAAGCGGCGGAACGGGATCTACGCCAAGGCGAGTGACCTGGCCACGCTCTGCGGCATCGAGGTGGCGGTGGTGGTGTTCTCGCCGACCGGCAGACCCCACTCCTTCGGCAGCCCTTCAGTCGACTTTATCATCGACCGCTTCCTCTCCGGCGATCCTTACAGGATCGCCGGCACGGTGCCTGAACTGTACCAGCGAAAGCAGGTGACTTTGGTTTGCTAGCTTAATTTTACGAACTTAGAAATAATTTTTTTTTTTTTTTTTGAGGTTTTGTGAGGCGCGCATGCATATGCAGGTGGTGAAGGACCTGAACCAGAAGCTGATGGAGGTGGCGAGGGAACTCGACGAGACCAAGGCGGAGCGGGCGGTCCTGGAGCAGCGGCAAGCGGAGGCAATGCAGTGGTTCGAGTGGATGGACAGCCTTGCCGGCGTGGGGCTGGAGGAGATGGACAAAATGAAGGAGGTGCTAGAGAACATCAAGTCTCGAGCAGAAACTCGAGTGAGGGGACACTTGAACATGGCGAGCTCACTCAATACTGGCGGCGCAAGCGGCATTGCCGCCGGAGGGATTCTCTGGCCTGCCGCAGCAGGAAGTAGCGGTGGCACCTTCTCCACACGCATGAACTCGACTTTCATCCTTGGAGATGGTGATGGTGGCGGTGGTGGAGGAGGAGGATATGTGAACGTAACTTCCATCCTTGGAGATGGTACTGATGCTCGAGAAGGAGGAAGAGGAAGAGGATATTTGAACTCAACTTCCATCCTCGGAGGTGGTGGAGCAGGAGGAGGTTACGTGGCTGCAACTTCCTTCCATGGAGGAGGAGGATACGTGAATACAACTCCCTTCCTTGGAGGAGGAGGAGGATATGTTGATACAACTCCCTTCCATGGAGGAGGAGGAGGATATGTGGACACAGCTTTCTTCCATGGAGGAGGAGGAGGAGGATATGTGAATACAACATCCTTCCATGGAGGAGGAGCATATGTGAATACAATTCCTTTCTATGGAGGAGGAGGATATGTGGGCACAAGTTCCTTTCATGGAGGAGGAGAAGGAGGAGGAGGATATGTGAATACAACTTTCTTCCATGGAGAAGAAGGAAATGCTTGTCATCGCAATAATTTGACCTCTGTGGAAAAGGAGGATATGTGACTGAAACCTCCATCCATGGAGGAGGAGAAGATGATGTCAATTCGACAACCAGTGAAGGAAGAGAATATGTGGTTCCTGCGCTACTGTGAATCCTTCTGAAGCAGCTGAAAAAGAGAGGTTGATCAGCTTTGTTCTACAGTAGTTACTGTTTGCTTAAGTTCCTAATTCTTGTTGTCTTGTGGATCTGTTGTGTCTCGAGTTTGATAGTTTTGTATTCCAATCAGAGTTGAACTCATCTTATGATCAATTTTACTTTTGATTCCATGATTTCAATTGTTTTTTGTTCTATATATATTTTTGAGGTAGCTTATCTAGGAAAATGATTTAAGCAATTCCATCTGTGTGTGTGATTATAAATTAAATGTGTTTTATTAATTCCACAAAATATGGGGCATGCGCATGTCTTAGTAATAAATAAATAGATCGAATCCTTACGGTTTTATTTTTCCCTACGATTTTGATAAAATTGGTCATTAGTTATTAATGCATGGAAGAATGCACAATCGTCTAAGTAAAAATTGAAATCGTCTAGCGATCTTCATCGATATGTCCCATGATCACTATGAAAAAGATAAATCATAGAGAATCTTATGAGCTTTGATGTGGTGACCAAAATACATGGAGATCATCTGAATTCAAAAATAAAATTTAGATATCTTTCGAAATCGATTTATGTTACTTCTACAAGTATCTCCGTGTCTTAATCACCATGTCATCTTCGTAGGGACACGAATGCATAATCACGAGATATACTGGTGCCTAAATCAAGCGCACTTCGATTGACTATATCGGAAAGTTTGCTATCTAACTTAAAGAGGAAGGACCTTTAATTTGAACAACTCACACTCAATTTTGACATTATTACATGTGCAAATGAAGTCCACTTGCACATATTTGTGGATCAATGGTTTCTAACTTGTTTCGGTTGAGTAACGGTAATTGAATCAATTTATAAGACAACAAAGAAAAAATTGATGAGAAATGAATAAAACTTCAAACTACGAAGTTCTAGTGAATATTTCCAGTTATACATGAAAATGTTATTTTACATAATTCATCCATGAGCATCCATGAATATATACCTCTATTATTCACTGTCCGATTCTCTAAAATTTAAGAATTGGGCATGCACATCTATTATCCATTATCCAATCCTTTAGGGTTCAATGATTGGACTATAATACACAAGCGATCAAACGGTGAATAATATAGATACTCACGGATGAGTTATATATATATATATATATATATATATATATATATAGAGAGAGAGAGAGAGAGAGAGAGATCCCCTACATAATTCATCCATGAGCACCTCTATTATCTACCGTCCGATCGGGTATCGAATAGTGGATAATGAAGGTGTCCATGGATGAGTTGTATAGGATATTATTATTATATATATTATTGAGACCTTGATATGTGTTAGGGGTGAATAGCATTCCTTTGATTTTGTTCGATCTCAATCGTCAATTGCATTCATATGCTTGTCTACAAGTCATTAGTCTTGTGATGAAAATAAAGATAAACAAAAAACAAAAAGCAATACAAAACGCGCATACAACACCGAGATTTTATGTATTTCGGAATCCTAGTTCCTACTCTATAGACGAGCTCTAACGATGCTCCACCACTAAAACTTCTCCTTCTCAAAATCACACAAGAGGTGAAGAAATTTCTTATAATAACCTGGAGCTTACACAACAAACAACCAAATACAATATGTGAATGAAAAGAAAGAAACAACAACAACACTTTACAAGTGAGCTTTACTTACCTTTGAGTTTGGTTGCTTTGGAAGAATTTAAAAGATCTGGAATGCAACAATAATTCCTCTTCTAAGTTACCAAGAATCGGCATTGAAAACTTCCACAACTTCCTCCTTTTATAAACTCTGCACGGACTGATTTCTACATGATCAGTCGACTGGTCACTTATCCATTGTCTCATAATGATTTAATCCACGTTAGATTTCAGTCGATCGGTCGACCCATTAGTCGATTGGCCTGAGTCATCAGTCGACTAAGAAATATTTTGTACTCTTGTCCGCTGAAGCTAATCAATTGCTTCATCACAACAATCAACTGTTGCATCAGAGCACTATTTCTCAACTCAATTTAATTACCCGTGATTAGTCGATTGCTTCTCCACTGCAGTCAATTGCTCGAGCACCTAGTCCGAGTGTCGACTACCAATGGCTAGTCAACTGCCTCACCACAGCAGTTGGTTGTCCGAGCATCGAGTCTCCCGAGTACCTGAGTCGACTACTCGACCAGTCGATTGGTTAATACAACCAGTCAGTTGCAAATAATCTATGCGATAATTTTATCCCACCAGTCGACTAGACCAAGTCTCAGTCGACTGGTATACACCTCAAAATTGAAGTTTAACTCATCAAGTATGATTCTCTTATACTTGACACTTATCCATAGTCTAGACCTTAGCCTTCAAACATCTTCCATCAATCTCACACCTTTAGAATGCATCGAGTCTTTCACAACTTCTCATCCTTTGCGCTAGCTAGCCTTCAAATACTTCCTTCGACTTTGTCATATTATCGGATACCCTTAGCCTAGACTTAAGACTTCAAACTTCTTCCATCAGCTTCACACCCTTAGGTTGAGTTTATGACTCCTCACCCTTTACGTTAGCCTTTAAGTGTTTCCTTCGATTTTGTCATGCTTACGGGTCTTCCTTGGCCAAAAGGTTACGCCTCTGGGACTTCCATTGCCAAGTCTCTATACTTGGACTTTTCCTTTGCCAAGTCTTCGTACTTGGACTTTCCCTTTGCCAAATCTTCATACTTGGATTTTTCCTCATCAAGTATCCATACTTAGATTTTTTTTTTGCTAAGTATTCATACTTGGACTTTTCCTTACCAAACCTCCATATTTAGATTTTTCATTGTCAAGTATCCATACTTGGACTTTTCCTTGTCAAATATTCATACATAGTCTTTTCCTGTTAACTCTTTGGTCAACCTGGACCGACTTGACTTCTCGGTCAACAACTCCATATGACCACGAATGTTCCATGTCATATTGTTATACATATTGTCAAACATCAAAACTCTACTCGAGTTCCACTGAGCTTGATCAATCTTGACTCGAGGTTGATTGCACCAATAATCTCTTTTATATATAACCTGCGTACCTCTACTAGATCTTCGTTAGTACAGCTACTAATGTGGCTTCCCTTGTGAACAAATTTTTCCTATTAGGACATGCTGATGATAGATGTCCTTGTTGATTGCATGCATAACATGTTATTAGATTCGAGTATGTTTTCTTGGGATTAAATTTTCTGACGTGTTTTTCTTTGTTTAGATATGACTTTCTGGCTTTACTCCTTCTTAGGTAATAAGTTTGTTTGGGTTTTTTCTTTGGTTTTGGATTTATTCTTTCTCTCTGTGGGTTATTTCCGTATTGTTGTGGAGTATAAATTTGTTTGCAGAAACCGTACTGTTGATTTTTAAGTTGTTTTTGTATTTGGATGTAGGTGCATTTTTCTTTTAGTTTATTTATTATGTGTTGTATCCTAACTCCTATGTTGTTGTATTCTTCTGGTACTTGCATTTCTGTCTAGGACTTATGAATTTCTTTTCCTAGTTCCCCCGGTAGCTTACTAAAAAGTCGCTCTCCTACATCTGTACTATAATAATTTCCTGAAATTGATGCTAAGTGTAGGAAATCATTACAGAATTTTTTTATCATGGACCAGTCAAAAAGTTGAATTTGTTCTAGGTCTCTCATTGCTTCCTTTTGTCTAATATCTAGACCTGTATTAGCGTCTCTCGCTGTAAGAATTCTATGAATTGCATAACAGAAATTTAATATGTTGTTTCCTCTATTTGCTAATTTTGTTACTTCTTCCGGGAACTTCTTCTTGTATGCTTCCCACGATGATCGGGCTGTTTCTCCCAGGTAATTTTCTCCTATTCGGAGCATGGCCTCTCCGGATTCTATGTCTAGTTCATATTTTGCCAAGTAATCTCTTTGTACTGATACCATCCATTGTTCTAGGTAGGTATCATATAATTGGGGGTCACATTCAGTGATATTTAATAATACTGATCATGTTCCGAAAAAGGTTTGTTCTGTTGGCCTTCTTCTTCCTAATGTTCTTAAGAGGGGGTTATTGTTGGTGTAAGGAGGAGCTGCCCTCCTTGGGGGGTGTCCTTGTCCATAGTCTAACGCACTCCATGGTACTTTCTGGGTAGGTATGGATCCTAGATGTGACTGTTGATTCTGTGTTCATAAAATTCATATGTTCATGTGCTGGTGTTAGGTTCATAAAATTCACTTGTGCTGATTCCTCAAGAACTAGGATGTTTCTGTCTTCATCTAATACCAGTATTTCGTTCTCCTTTAGCTTACCCTTGCCTTTTTCTTGTATTTCAAGTTGTTTTATTTCCTTCGGTGTCATGTTATTTTTGTTGCTGGGTTTGTATACGTACGCTCCTAAGTCAAATACTCCTCTGGTTTGTATATTCATAAGGTTTGTTTCAGTTCTTTTCCTTATTCCTTCCAAGTGTTTCTTTCCTAGTATCCTAAGCATTTCTGAGTGGCTTACTTCTCTGTTCATTAGGTTTGTTTCGAATCCTTGTTCTTCTTCGTTTTCTTCTGTGTTTGTTAAATACCCTGAGAATCTAATACTTAGTTCTCCTCTTCTGTTTTTATACATTATGGACTGTGTGGGTTTCGTTACAGGACTCTCTTCTTCTAATTTTAGATTTCATTCTAGACTTGCCAATTCTTCTGAACTATATTCTCTAGGTTTTAGGAAATTAGTTCCCTTAGAGCTGAGGGCTTCTATCATTCCGTTTATCTGAATCTTAAAGTGGTTGTTCATGTAATTCATAGTTTTTCCTAAAAATACTATGTCCAGTTGTATATTTTTACCTTGGAAATTTCCATATCCTTTTCCCTGTGCTATAATCCTGATGTGTTTCACAAAGTCTTTTATTGTCATGTTGAAATTAGGGCATATATATGTAATTCCACTATTGTTGTTCATGTCTACTTCAATTAATCCTATTATGGATTTTTCCTTATCGTCAGAGAATCTAGAGTCGTACAGAACTAGTAGTACTTTTGCTCCGATTTTCATTCTAGTTAGTCCTCTGATTCCAAATACTATTAGCCCGAGGTGTATATAGTTGTGCCTATTGTGGAGCAGTTGTCTTCCTGCTTCTTCTGTCATGAGGGTAAGTCTTTCTTCTCCTCCATCCGGTAGATGCAGTGCTTCTACTCTGTGGTGTCTATATACTGAATTAGTGAAAGATAATATATTCCTTCCATATAGTCTCCTTGGGTTAAGGATATTTAGTTGTTCGTTGGAGAATACTTCTAGGGTTCGGTCTATATCTATGATTTCTTCTATTCTGTGTTGGTTTATTGTGTTATTTTGTATGCTATCTAGCGCTAGATTTGAAGGGTTCGAGATAAAGACCTTCGTCCTCCGATGGTCTGGATGTTCCTGTAATTATGTTAGCCGTCATTCTATTCATTTTTTTTCTTGATATGTTATAAATGAGTAGGTGGATGGCCTTCTTCTAATAATTCCTCCTGTGGAAAGTTTTCCTAGATCCTTACTGAGGGTTTCAATTGATTGGTTCCAATTCCTTATGTTTCCTACTTCTACCGTGATTTCGCTCAATGTTGAGGAGGATTTTTGTTTCTAGTATTGTGATCCTATGATGCTACCGTATTGTGATCCTTTGTTGTATTTGGATCCGTCCGCTTACGGGTACTTCTACTTTGTTATATCCGCTTCTCTCGTATTTTTGTGTAGGCTTGTGCGTATTCTAGTGCTTCTTCGTAATAAGTATTTTCGAAATTCAATCTGTTCATTTAATGAGTAGGTCACTTATTTGATTTTGTAGTTCTTTGAACTGGCACTCTATAGTTTTTAGAAATTTCTCTACTTTGGCTAAAAGGTCTTTGTTTTCAATTTCAAAATTTCTGGGTTGGTTTTGGTTTAAGACCCTGGTAAGGTTTAAGAGGTCACTTCTCTTAGGCAAGTTTATGAAGTTAACTTGGCCAATTCTTCTGTTTATGTTTTCTTGGCAATCCTTCAAATATTCCAGGTTTTTGCTTACTTCGTTGAGTTGGTTCTGCTGCCTGTTAAGGATTGTCCTTATAATTTCTGTTTCGTGGTGTAAGTCTAGGAGGTCATTACGTGTAGATAAACTTCCTCAGATGATAAGATCGGTTATAGTGTTTAGGTGGAAGTGTTCTGAGTGTATTAAGTGGGAAGTTTGTCTAGATCTGTGATAGCAATGGTGAGTTCCCAAATCTAATGTTTGCACTTTTCTACCAGTGGTAGTGGCTAGATCCAGATATTCTAGCCTGTTGTTCATTCATCCCTAGGTTCGAAGGCTCTGATACCAAATTTTTAACTTTTTTTTTTAGGCCTTTTTAGGTTTTCTTCGTGAGCCTCACCTCCCTAAATCTCCTACCAGGCCCCGGTATCTAGACTCTTCTGGGTCTTACCAGCACAGGTCTTACAAGTAGTTTAGGAGAGTTATCTCTTTAGAAAAGAGAATAAGGACTATGAAGAACAACTTAGAGAGACATGATATATTTAAAAGAAAATGTAAGGACATTAAGAGCATTACAAGACTCTGAAAAGGACATTACAAGACTCTGGAAATTGACATACAGGAAAAGAAAATAAACACACACTAAAATAAGCACACAATAGAACTTACAATATAACGCTAGAGAAATCGGACTCTGGATCTCTGCTGACACTCACAAACTAAGATAAGAAGGTAGTCTTCGAAGAGGGGATGCCTTCAGAAGTCGAGAGGCTTCCTTTCTTATAGCCCTTGTTGCTTCGGGGCTAAGTTTCTTTTAGTGCTTGCAATGCTGTAAAGTTGACTGTTTGCTTTCTTTTGGTAGGTGGCTTTGTACAAATGATTCCTTTTGAGTTGTAAAGTTTCTGCCTGTTGTACGAAGGGATCAATTCTCCATCATGTTGTCGATATTTCTTTCTTGTGAAGAGGTAGAACTGGGGCCAGTTGTCTCTGGTGGGGTCCTTATTCTTCTCTGTTGTTCTGCCATTTGTTCTCTATATTGTTTGGCTGTAAGTTGGGTGGATTTTTTGAGCATCCATTTGAGTTGTCGTTGTCTGTAATGTTCAACCAATTCAGGATGTTGTGTTGAGTATTTGAATGGAAGGAAATGGGTTCCAAGTTGTGATGGCCAGTATATTTTTTCGGTGAAAGTTTCGGCTACTAACACGAAGTTATAACTGTCTCTAGCATCATCCCAGAGCCAGCTGTTTCCTTGGAGCGAAGCTCTCCAGTGTTTGGCTTGTTCGGGGAGGGGAACAGAAGCTCCCCAATGTTCGTCTGGATCACTTGGAAAGATGGTTTCAATGGGATCGGACTTGTAGATGATTTCTCTGGATCGAAGTTTTATGACATGTCGGGCTGGTTCTATTCTATGGTTCAGCCATTCCGGTGGAGAACTCTCAATAGAACAAGAGACATAGCTCTCAAAAGTTTCCAATTCGATGAGAGTTCGGATGGCATTTCCTAATTTGTAAGGAAAGGCTTCTGTAATGTGGTTAGCTTATACCCAGAGCTCATTGAGGATCCCGTGGTCTAGTAGTATGAAGGAATTTATTTCTATCCCTATGAATCTCTGGATGTGGTAGACACTAAGGTCTATGCTAGCTTTCCTGATAGCGTATTGTAATTGGCATTGGCATCCGTGTTTTTCTGTTATACAATCTTTGAATTTATTTTGGCATCGTATTTTAAAATTGTACTCTGCTTCGTAAAGGATGGTAATGCCTGGTTGGGGATCAACCTGTGCCCATTGTAGTGCTTCTTGTAGTAGGGCAAAGGTTCGCCATTCTGCTTCTTCGGCTGTTTGTCTCATGTATGTAGCTAGATCTGTGGGAAGGCTGTTGAACCTGCACATGTCTATCTGGTTGGGCTGCATCTTTGGACCAGGGATGGGTCCTGTGACTGGTTTTATTGATTTTCCTTTGTCGGAGACTGTCTCTGCATAGGTTTGTTGGGGAGTTGCCTTCATGAGGTGTTTATTTTTTATCGAGGAGCTCAAGAAATAAGTTGGCCCTACTGCCTTTCTGATTTCCTGTAGAGCAACTTTTAAGGAGTCAAATCCTCCTAGTTCTTCTCCCTGAGCGTCTCCTAGTAGGAGTGCTTCAGCTTCTTCCCATGTGTATAGCCCGGCATGAGGACCTGTCATAATACCATAATAGATATATTTTCCTGTATGTCTTGTCGTGCTGTGCATGTCTTTAGTATGTTGGAAGTAATAAATGAGTGCATTTATTACTCCGATTTTGTACGAGGCTATTCCAGGAACTGTGGGTATGTTCCATATGTTGTCTATTATTGTCTTTTGCATTGGCTCCATGTATGGTCTGTGTTCTGTTCTGAATTGTTCCTCCACCCGAGAGTATACTCTTAACTCTTGAGGTCCAATTTTTGTTGTTGTCCCCATGTCTTGGGTGTGACCATTGTTCTGGGATTTTGTCTTTCCATCTGCAATATCATTATGTTAGTAACCTGGATAATGTATCTGCAATGGAGTTATTAGTTCCCTTAATATGTTCCCATTGGATTTTTATGCCTTTGTTGATAATTGTGTCGGCAAATTTAATCCATCTTTTTGCGGAGAGGGTTCGTTTCTTTGTCTTACTATGTTCGTGATATTTTACTATAGCTTCACAATCTGTCCTTATAGTTATTTCTTTTTTATCACATATGAATAGATAAAAGGCTTCGAGACAATAAATAACGGCCAATATTTCATAGTCCAGTGATGTAAGGTGTCCTTTCTCATGGAATTTGCCTGAAGCATACCTGCACAAACTCTCTTGGGTTTTGTTTTCATATTTGTTTGGTTTTCTGAGTAACACACCTCCCCATCCGGTCTCACAACCGTCTGTTTCTACAATTAGATAATCTGTATCTAAGGGTAAGGAAAGTGTGGGCAAGTCTTTAACTTTTTCCTTTATGATTCTGATAATTTTGACGTCTTGTTGGTTAAAATGCCTTTGTCCTTTAGGACTTGTTTTGTTATAGAGCGGCCTGCTGATTTTTCCAATGTCCTTAATGTATTGTCTTGCGTAGTTTAATAGTCCTAAGAAAGCTCTGAGGTCTTTGGTATTTTCTATTTTATCTGGGAAGTTTAATATTTTTGTTGATATGTGTGGTTGGAGTGATATCGTCCCTCTTCCTATCTCTGCTCCTAGGAATTCTATATGTCTAGTTGCAAGTTGTAGTTTCTTTTTGGATATGATCAAACCGTTGGTTTCTATAAGGGTAAATACCATGTGAAGGTGAGCCATGTGTTCTTGTTTGCTCTTTGAGAAAACTAATACGTCGTCTATATAGACACACGTAAAGTCTTTTGTATCCTTAAATATTTTGTCCATTTTACGTTGGAATATTTGGGGCGCAACTTTTATGCCAAATGGCATAACCATCCATTCAAAATGCCCTTCTGGGCAAGAGAATGTTGTCCATTCTATTGATTCCGGATGCATTTTAACTTGCCAGAATTCTGATTTCATGTCAAATTTCGAATACCATTCTGAATTTTGTATTTTGTTTATAAGGACTTCTTTGTCTGGTATTTTATATCCGTCGTCATGGCAATTATCATTTAGTCTTTTGTAATTAAAAACCATCCTGGATTGTCCCCTTTTTTGTTCTGAACTTTTGTTCACTATGAAGGCAGGGCTTCTATGTCTAGATGTGGATCTCCTTATGATATTCATTTTAAGCATTTACTTTATATGTAGCTTACACTCTTCTGTTTCCCAATTTGTATACTTGAGTTCTTGTGCTTTGATTGTTACATCAAGGTTGATTATGTTTAACTTGCATAATGTTTTGTTTTTTTCCCAATATTTTGTAGGGTTTTCTCCTATTATTTCTATTTTTTCTAATTTGGATACTATCGCTTCTAGGTCATCAGAAGTATTGATTTGTTTCAGTATGTATGTTGTATCGATCAACTGAGGTTCCTCTATGTCTGAGTCCAGCTCTAGTTCTAAGTCACTATCTGATTCGGATTCGTTGTGATCTTCTAGGCTTATGTTTTGGGTTTTTGTTTTACAGCTACATCCTAGTTTGCTGTTTCCGGTGCATTTGCACTCTCTTTCTGGAGCTCTATAAGAGGAGGGGTATTCAGATAGGACTGGGGATATTATGAGATTTGATAATAAGAATACGTAATCTGGTGAAAGAAACATAGCCCTATCTTTTGCTAGGAGGAACTGGAGTCCTAAGATAAGTTGGAGATCTGGGTGATTTAAGGGTCTTACCCAGATATGTGGTATGGGTATAACACTGTTATATTGACCACAGTTGTTGTAAACTTTGATGTGTGCATTTTTTATAAACGTGTGGCAGGCTAGGTGTTGTCCATCAAATTGGGTGCTGACCATTGGTTCAGATGTGTATTTAATCATTTCCTTAGGGATTATATTTTGTATGACTTTCAGGTCTAGTGTTGAACTTGTAGCTCCTGTGTCTAACAAGGCTTGAATTTTTATTTCATGTCCTTGTATGTTTAGGACACACTGTATTCTTAAATCAACCGATTTTCCGGTGTTACACATGCTTGGTGTTTTTACAAATACCATATTTGTTTCTGGTGGTGGTGGTTGGGTTACTATATTTGTTTGTTCGTCTTCAAATCCTTCAAAATCTCTCTGTTGTAAAGTCTGTCTGAGTAATTCTATTTCATTTTCTAGGATGTTTATCCTGGTTTCTAATACTGATATTCTGGTTTCTAACAGTGTTGTTTTCATTGTACTCTTCCTAGTTGATGGTTCGGGTATGCTTATATGGTGTTGTTCAAATAAACAGTAGTTGCATAGTTGTTGTCTACAGACTCTACAAGTTCCTCTCTTGTCTAAGGAGGGAAAATATCCACAGACCGAGCATGGTATGTGATCTGCCCCTGATTTTAAGTCCCAAATGTGGGTACATGTTGAGTGGATCGGGGTCTGTCTGAACATGCAATTGTTCTCAAATTTGTGTAACTGGTCCCATTCTATCTCATCTATTTCAAAATTTGCTTGATGTCTATTCTGGTCTGTTTCTAAGAATGAATTTACTAATGAATAGTCTGTTGTTTGTGGGATTTCTTCTAGGTCGGCTACTGTGACTACTGAATATATTAAGGATGTATCAGATACATCTGTCTGTACCTCTACTAGATCTTCGTTAGTACAGGCTACTAATGTGGCTTCCCTTGTGAACAAATTTTTCCTATTAGGACATGCTGATGATAGATGTCCTTGTTGATTGCATGCATAACATGTTATTAGATTCGAGTATGTTTTCTTGGGATTAAATTTTCTGACGTGTTTTTCTTTGTTTAGATATGGCTTTCTGGCTTTACTCCTTCTTAGGTAATAAGTTTGTTTGGGTTTTTTCTTTGGTTTTGGGTTTATTCTTTCTCTCTGTGGGTTATTTCCGTATTGTTGTGGAGTATAAATTTGTTTGCAGAAACCGTACTGTTGATTTTTAAGTTGTTTTTGTATTTGGATGTAGGTGCATTTTTCTTTTAGTTTATTTATTATGTGTTGTATCCTAACTCCTATGTTGTTGTATTCTTCTGGTACTTGCATTTCTGTCTAGGACTTATGAATTTCTTTTCCTAGTTCCCCCGGTAGCTTACTAAAAAGTCGCTCTCCTACATCTGTACTATAATAATTTCCTGAAATTGATGCTAAGTGTAGGAAATCATTACAGAATTTTTTTATCATGGACCAGTCAAAAAGTTGAATTTGTTCTAGGTCTCTCATTGCTTCCTTTTGTCTAATATCTAGACCTGTATTAGCGTCTCTCGCTGTAAGAATTCTATGAATTGCATAACAGAAATTTAATATGTTGTTTCCTCTATTTGCTAATTTTGTTACTTCTTCCGGGAACTTCTTCTTGTATGCTTCCCACGATGATCGGGCTGTTTCTCCCAGGTAATTTTCTCCTATTCGGAGCATGACCTCTCCGGATTCTATGTCTAGTTCATGTTTTGCCAAGTAATCTCTTTGTACTGATACCATCCATTGTTCTAGGTAGGTATCATATAGTTGGGGGTCACATTCAGTGATATTTAATAATACTGATCCTGTTCCGAAAAAGGTTTGTTCTGTTGGCCTTCTTCTTCCTAATGTTCTTAAGAGGGGGTTATTGTTGGTGTAAGGAGGAGCTGCCCTCCTTGGGGGGTGTCCTTGTCCATAGTCTAACGTACCCATGGTACTTTCTGGGTAGGTATGGATCCTAGATGTGGCTGTTGAATCTGTGTTCATAAAATTCATATGTTCATGTGTTGGTGTTAGGTTCATAAAATTCACTTGTGCTGATTCCTCAAGAACTAGGATGTTTCCGTCTTCATCTAATACCAGTATTTCGTTCTCCTTTAGCTTACCCTTGCCTTTTTCTTGTATTTCAAGTTGTTTTATTTCCTTCGGTGTCATGTTATTTTTGTTGCTGGGTTTGTATACGTACGCTCCTAAGTCGTCGAATACTCCTCTGGTTTGTATATTCATAAGGTTTGTTTCAGTTCTTTTCCTTATTCCTTCCAAGTGTTTCTTTCCTAGTATCCTAAGCATTTCTGAGTGGCTTACTTCTCTGTTCATTAGGTTTGTTTCGAATCCTTGTTCTTCTTCGTTTTCTTCTGTGTTTGTTAAATACCCTGAGAATCTAATACTTAGTTCTCCTCTTCTGTTTTTATACATTATGGACTGTGTGGGTTTCGTTACAGGACTTTCTTCTTCTAATTTTAGGTTCCATTCTAGACTTGCCAATTGTCACGCCCCGAGAGTATGCCGTGCCGAAAAGCAAACGGACGACATCTCCCCTGTACGTGGCAACATATCGGGTTAATACAAGGCCCGTAGGCCCACAACAATAATATGATATACGCAGATATCAACATATCAAAACACACTAAACACAGCGGAAACAATACAAACAGATCAACCAAGATACACAGACCAAACTATGCACTCCGGAGTGACTTGACACGACAAGAATCATAATAGAAATCAAATCGAAGATCAAATACATACAACACGTCCGTATATCACAGATACGGAAACAATACAAGCTAAAACCACAAAACGACAATCCACACAAATACAACAGTGCGGATTAAATATCCATCCGTCCGGTGTGAGATGGGATCAGCTGGCAGAGCTCCGAACGTCCAAGGAATCTTCTACCTGTTACCTGGGCGAAAGGAAGCCCAGGGTCCCGGGGTGGTGAGTATAAACTCAGGGGTAATATATAGAAAGTGCATGAACAATATAAGGATAGATCTACAAGTATACATGTGAAGATCTACGGTGTATACAACATGAGTCCGATAGACATACTATATCCAAATCTAATAACAAGTAACTACAGTAAAGTCATACTCAATGTATATACTAAACTGATCCACTGAACATAAAATAATGTACCAACGTACCTGACGGTCTGCAACACCATAAGCTATATCATCCTGAACAGATTACAATAACATAACTATATAACATACTAAGTCAATCCTATACCGACTAATACGCCAACATATAACAGATATGATCACTGTAATAACAACCCACCCATACCACACTATGACATGACACTAATCA
Organism: Wurfbainia villosa; assembly: GCA_025175895.1. NCBI lineage: Eukaryota > Viridiplantae > Streptophyta > Magnoliopsida > Zingiberales > Zingiberaceae > Wurfbainia > Wurfbainia villosa. The sequence goes on along the minus strand of JAKLTH010000267.1, from coordinate 614,668 downwards.
AATGCATACATCGGTCCGACTAACACATATATCATGCTCAACACATAACAAAAGATATAAAATGCAAATGACATGTATCATGATGAATCATAGCTCAATCAAATGCGGCATCTCACGGGCATATGTAAAACATATATCAAATACATGCATACATATATATCGAATGCATATGCATGGTCATGTCTGCAGATCTAACTCGCTACCACGACCCGGTGTGGCCTAGGTGGCACGTACATGACAACTATCCCGACTCGGCCGCCACCACTCTCGAGTGACCGAGTTGGGTAGTATGAAACAGTAGCTAGCCCGCTATAGAGCTATATGCTACCCACACGGGGTCCTCGCTAGCCGCTCGTCCCTACCCATGAGTAGACGAGCACCGCACCGGTGACAACGACATCACACAACCACCGCCAATATAGTGGGTGAGTGCGCTAACTACCACTCAAGACAGCTGGCGTCGCATCTCCGGCCTACCACCATCCCTAGTGGCCGAGAATGGCACGCACAACAATGCTCGCCTCAACCTCAGAACCACTACCCCGAGTGGCCGGGGAGGCAGGATGACTAACGACACGTCTCCACCATAAGGGAGACTCAGTCAACAGCATGCATGTAGTGTAATGATGCATAGATCCATACATGTATCCTCGCCACACTCTCTATCCCACGGGGAGACCTGGTCAACAAAAGTCAACTATGCGAGGACTACAATCCACAAGACTCTCTCTATCGCACAAAGAGTCATACTCATCTGACAGTCAACCCCACTAAGACCTCTAGTCCATAACGATATACAATCGACCGTCCATATAACCATACACAGGCACACAATCCATAATGGATATACCATCACGCTAAGACCTCCAGTCCATGGTCACATACTGACAACCATACACTTATCTATACACAGACAACTAGATCCATCATAAATGCACCACTACCAATACAGATATGATATAACCATCGACTCCCTAATCCAAACCATCACCTAACCCTAGTGATGTAATACAGTAATCCAATCTGAAGTCACAAAGATAACCCTAACCACATGTACTTACTGAACATCTATCAGCTAATACATAATAGGGTTTATAGTTCCTATCCGTGCTAGATAATCAATGAGTAACAGAGTATATGTATATCTCAAAGGTCAAGGCAGTACAAGCATATGATTAAATATGAGTGGATCTAAGGTAAACAGGTATATACATACATCCAAGATCATGCACTGGAATTGATCAAAACTACCGGACCAGGTAGATATTACCCACCTGATATATAATCCGTGCTATTCATCTCCACGTCCATGTATCTATCACAATCAAAGTCCTGTAACAATAGGATACAATAAAGTACTGTCACATATCTAATGATCGAATCAAATTCTACATCAACCTTGTATCTCGACCAACTAAATCGAACAATCTAATACTACAGGATGAATGAATTCATATTAGCCAATCAATCTACAATATTAATCAGAATATACCAATCGGACATACCTTGCATTTCGAATTAGATCCACAAGGAAATCTCGCTTCCACACAATCGCGTGTCAATTCCTATAATCGAGCTCACATCTCATCAATACACCAATTCACAATACCTTATTGTCAATACCTCCAACCGTAGCTCAACTAGTGTAACTTCAATCATAGCATACGAAATAGAACACTTGGCTATCATCGAGGTCAGAAGCAAGCAATCACAGATCCAAGCCCCCACCTAGCACAATGATAGTGCCAATTGGTTGCAACTCGATAAGCACAAATTAGGAAACTATGTCATGGATCAAGATCATCGAAGAGAACTACAACCTTACCAATTCAATTCAACATGCAAACTCACCATATAACTGCAACCACACCAATCCAACCAACATCCACCTATTTACAACCCCCACAACCGGCATACCAATCATCACCACAGATTTGTAGCTTCTAAATAACTGAAGTGACACCACTGTAATGGTATTCTCCTTCCCTATTGCATATAGATCACAACACAAACACCATCAACACACCTTCAATCCTTCACAATCTTCCAATCTCCTACGGTGAATCTGCTACTTGGTCCACGGATCCAACCATGGCTAACCTCTGAGCTATAGCGATGAGCTTGCTGCCGTCCAAATCAACATAGTAGAGCATAAACGGTGATGGTACACAGCAACCCACAACAACCCACAACAAGGAAGAAGCTCGATGGTAGATCCGAGTGTGGCAGCCAAACTGCTGCTCACAGTGCAGAGTCAACTGGAGGCGCCCCTCATCCGGATCGGCAGAGCTCAACAAGGAGATGGCGACAATGGCAGATTGAGCTCCTGATGGCTACCGATGTTGTTCATGGTGGTCGGAGGCAAATCGATCAAGCGGCGAACTAGAGTTGGTCGAGCAAGGGCGACGGCGATGGCGGCTCAGCCATTGCGAGACCCGATCGACCGTCGCTACTAACCCCGGCTCCCAAATGACGACTCTTCACCGGAATCGAGCTCGAAACTCAGAATCGGAGATCCTCCGCGACAATCGGCATGGCGGCTCCCAAATCCGGCAATTTGAACCTCCTGCCGATGCTTAGCCACCGGTGAGAGTTCTCAACCTGTCGGCCTCGACCGGCGACCCTCCCTCCAGTCGGACCTCCCTCTCGGCGGCCGGCAAGGGGCGAGCTCGAGCGTGGCGGCGCGGTCGTTCGGAACGAAGCAAAGAGGCGGAGAAGAATGGAAGCGGAGATCGCGATGTGTATGTCGCGATCAGCTGTGGCTTTTAAACGCCGTTCGTCCCATTTGGTTAACCCAGCCCAAACTAAACCGTTTCAACCCAATTCAAATCCAACTTCAGTTCAAGCCAACCCAAGCTCAATCCAATTGATTCAGCCCAACCGATTCAGCCAATTTCAAGCCCAACAATTTGGCCCAAGCCCAATTTCAGCTCAATTTAATCCACTAATTAAACTCAATTAACCCACTAATTAAATTCAATTAATTAAAGGGTTAATCCATATAATAAATTTTTTTTTTTTTTTGTATTTTACACCAATTCTTCTGAACTATATTCTCTTGGTTTTAGGAAATTAGTTCCCTTAGAGCTGAGGGCTTCTATCATTCCGTTTATTTGTATCTTAAATTGGTTATTCATATAGTTCATTGTTTTTCCTAGAAATATTATGTCTAACTGTATGTTCTTACCTTGGAAGTTTCCATATCCTTTCCCTTGGGCTATTATTTTGATATGTTTCACAAAGTCTTTTATTGTCATATTAAAATTTGGACATATGTATGTGATTCCACTATTGTTGTTCATGTCTACTTCTATTAATCCTATGATGGATTTTTCTTTGTCATCTGAGAATCTGAAGTCATATAGGACTAATAACACTTTCCCTCCTATCTTCATTCTAGTTAGTCCTCTGATTCCAAAAACTATTAATCCCAAGTGTATGTAGTTGTGTTGTCTATGTAGCAATTGTCTTCCGCTTCTTCACATGAGAGTAAGTCTTTCTTCACTCAGTAAGTGCAAGGCTTCTACTCTATGATGTCTATAGACAAAGTTCGTGAAAGATAGTAGGTTTCTTCCGTATAGTCTTCTAGGATTTAGGATGTTTAGTTGTTCGTTGGAGAATACTTCTAGGGTTTTGTCTATATCTATGATTTCTTCTATTCTGTGTTGGTTTATTGTGTTATTTTGTATGCTATCTAGCCAGGCTAGATTTGAAGGGGGTTCAGATAAAGACCTTCGTCCTCCGATGGTCCTGGATGTTCTCAGATAAATATGTTAGCCGTAGTCTATTCATTTTTTTCTTGATATGTTATAAATGAGTAGGTGGATGGCCTTCTTCTAATAATTCCTCCTGTGGAAAGTTTTCCTAGATCCTTACTGAGGGTTTCAATTGATTGGTTCCAATTCCTTATGTTTCCTACTTCTACCGTATTTCGTTCAATGTTGAGGATTTTTGTTTCTAGTATTGTGATCCTATGATGCAGCGAGGTTAATAGTGCTATTATAGTATTGTTTTGTTGTATTTGGATCTGGTCTGCTTTACCGGGTACTTCTACTTTGTTATATCCGTCTTCTCGTATTTTTGTGTAGGCTTGTGCGTATTCTAGTGCTTCTTCGTAATAAGTATTTTCGAAATTCAATCTGTTCATTTAATGAGTAGGTCACTTATTTGATTTTGTAGTTCTTTGAACTGCACTCTATAGTTTTTAGAAATTTCTCTACTTTGGCTAAAAGGTCTTTGTTTTCAATTTCAAAATTTCTGGGTTGGTTTTGGTTTAAGACCCTGGTAAGGTTTAAGAGGTCACTTCTCTTAGGCAAGTTTATGAAGTTAACTTGGCCAATTCTTCTGTTCAATTCTTCTGTTTATGTTTTCTTGGCAATTCTTCAAATATTTCAGGTTTGTGCTTACTTCGTTGAGTTGGTTCTGCTGCCTGTTAAGGATTGTCCTTATAATTTCTGTTTCGTGGTGTAAGTCTAGGAGGTTGTTCTGTGTAGATAAACTTCCTCCGATGATAAGATCGGTTATAGTGTTTAGGTGGAAGTGTTCTGAGTGTATTAAGTGGGAAGTTTGTCTAGATCTGTGATAGCAATGGTGAGTTCCCAAATCTAATGTTTGCACTTTTCTACCAGTGGTAGTGGCTAGATCCAGATATTCTAGCCTGTTGTTCATTCATCCCTAGGTTCGAAGGCTCTGATACCAAATTTTTAACTTTTTTTAGGCCTTTTAGGTTTTCTTCGTGAGCCTCACCTCCCTAAATCTTCTACCAAGCCCCGGTATCTAGACTCTTCTGGGTCTTACCAGCACAGGTCTTACAAGTAGTTTTAGGAGAGTTATCTCTTTAGAAAAGAGAATAAGGACTGTGAAGAACAACTTAGAGAGACATGATATATTTAAAAGAAATTGCAAGGACATTAAGAACATTACAAGACTCTGAAAAGGACATTACAAGACTCTGGAAATTGACACACAGGAAAAGAAAATAAACACACACTAGAACTTACAATATAAAGAAAAATAAGCACACAATAGAACTTACAATATAACGCTAGAGAAACCGGACTCTGGATCTCTGCTGACACTCACAAACTAAGATAAGAAGGTAGTCTTCGAAGAGGGGATGCCTTCAGAAGTCGAGAGGCTTCCTTTCTTATAGCTCTTGTTGCTTCGGGACTAAGTTTCCTTTTAGTGCTTGTAATGCTGTAAAGTTTACTGTTTGTTTTCTTTTGGCAGGTGGCTTTGTACGAATGATTCCTTTTGAGCTGTAAAGTTTCTGCTTGATGTACGAAGGAATAAATTTTCCATCATGTTGTCGATATTTCTTTCTTGTGAGGAGGTAGAGCTGGGACCGGTTGTCTCTGGTGCTGGTGGGGTCCTTATTCTTCTTTGTTGTTCTACCATTTGTTGTTCTGCCATTTGTTCTCTGTATTGTTTGGCTGTAAGTTGGGTGGATTTTTTGAGCATCCATTTGAGTTGTCGCTGTCTGTAATGTTCAACTAATTCAGGATGTTGTGTTGAGTATTTGAACGGAAGGAAATGGGTTCCAAGTTGTGATGGTCAGTATATTTTCTCGGTGAAAGTTTCGGCCACTAACACGAAGTCATAACTGTCTCTAGCATCATCCCAGAGCCAGTTGGTTCCTTGGAGCGAAGCTCTCCAGTGTTTGGCTTGTTCGGGGAGGGATTATTGGTTACTATTATATATATATATATATAATGCGCACCTGATTGGATGATGGATAATAGATGTGCTCATAGATGCTTACGGATGAGTTGTGTAGCATAATATTTCTGTAGAGAGAGAGATACATTATGTTACACAACTTATCCAGGAGCACTTTCGTTATCCATCGTTCGATCGAATGCGTATTATAGTCCAATCCTTGAACCTTAGGAGATCAAATGGTGAATAATAGAGGTGCTCACGGATGAATTGTAAAGTATTTGCGCATTGAGAATGAGCGATTGAGTGAAGTGTAAAGTATTTGCACCGTGCATATCAATGTGCACGAGATAGTCGCTCATTCCTTGAATTCACATCGTGCATGTTCTGGATAATTTTATATATATATACACCATGTGTGCCGACGTGCGCACGTGAGGGCAGACGCCCATGTGGCACGATCAACGTGACCATGCCACATGGATGCCTACCCTTATGCATATATGTCGGCACACATGGGCAAGCGCCCAGGCAAACCGCCATATATATATATATATATATATATATATATATATATATATATATATATATATATATATATATATATATATATATATATATATATATATATATATATATATATATATATATATATTTTGATGAAAAATTAATTAAACTTTAAATTATCACCTTGTAGTACATATTTTAAGTTAGTAACTAAAATGATAATTTTTTTTAAATGTTTAAGTTAGATATATATCCGACTCTAAATGCACAATAGAAAATTATATATTCAAAGGTCAGCATTGATCGACACTGTCTAACACCGTCACTCTTGGATCGGATTTCAATTAAAATTCGATTGCGAATCGATCGACATCGAAATCCAATCGAATCGCAGTTGAAATCGATCGCAGTGCTGGTGATCGTAAATCCATTAGATTCTGATCGTGATCCGACTGAAATCCAATCTCGAAGTTCCGTCGGACTATAATTGGAATTCCGATTGAAATTGCCCACGATCGTAGCCGCCAATGACTGTAGCATTGACGATCGCAAATCGATTGAATTCCAGTCGAAATCAGTCGTGGAACTGGTGATCACAATTCAATTGGATTCCGACTACGGTTCGATCGGTCGAATAATGATGACAGTGATGTCGACGATGATTCTGACGGATTCAAAAATTAAAATATAATATTCATCGAGGAAGAATACCGTACGACGAAGTACTATATGTATTTTATTTAGTGTATAATTCTATGAATCAAATAAAGATCGGACCACTACGAGGAATACAACGTATCATTCCTACTCGCGATCTCAATTTTATAAAAACACTTTATAATGGAATTTAGTCAACAACGACTTATCGTGCTTAACATATTACGTGACGACGATCTAAACAGTCAATATTCAACGCACCTAATCCAACGTTTGCCACGTTGCCGCTAGCCAACGTGGCCATGCGACATGCATGGATCTACGTGAATTCTTGGGTAAATCCAGGAAAAGAGAATGGTATGGTCAATGCACGGTCAGATGGTCTGGTCTCTCCACCAGCGCCGTTCCTGCTTGGCTGAGGCCGGAGGGGCCTCATGTCAGTCCAAAGGAAATTAAACAAACGAGAAGTAAGAGATCCTGCATCATTTGCCTTCCCAATCCCTGCCATCACTTTTTGGCATGGCGCGACGTCAATGAAATGCCTCATCAATCCACACACGTCAAACGCTACATCCAATCTCTATCCGTGAGGACCAAATGTTTTTCTGCACCCAAATTTTGCTTGGAAGACAGTAAATCTATCTATGTATATATATGATATAAAGATTAAAATTCATTAATCTTTGTCAGTGTATTTTTAGATTATCTTAAGGAAAATAAATTATGATAAATCTTTGATTTTTGAAATTAATAATTAATGTATAGAGAGTCAATACCTTCATATTTATAAGGGATTGATCCGTTATCCTTTGATATAATATCATATGCATTAACCACTAAGACTTTCCTCCCACGGAGATAAATCTATCTATCTACATCTATAAAAATGACATGTAGTAGAAACTCTCGTATAATTTTCATTCCACGTTTAACATTGTGAGATAAACTGATTGATTTATTATATTATATAAATATTATTCTATACAATATATTTATAAATATTTTTATTATTCATCGCTCCACTTGAAAAAAAAAAAATGAAAGAAGTGTAAATAATGGGAAAAAAAATAAGAGAAAGAGAAGAGAAGCTTCCACTTCAAATAAGATTATGTAAATAATGGAGTGTAAGAAAATCCCCTTCTTCCCAAATAAGATTTAAAATTTTTTTTCCTTTATTTAACCTTCCTTCTTTTTCCCTCACCTCCTTCCAAATACATTCCAAACACAGTGTCAGAGTTCAAGAATTTAATTATAATACGTAGTCGATCAAACGATAAATAATAAAAATATTTACGGACGCTCACAACTCGGAGAATATTTTTCTATTATATTGCATGTATCACAGCATGTGATGTTGTAAATATATATATATATGTGGATCAAAGACTTTCATATGCATATTTATAGCGATGCAATTTCAAGATTCAAATTTTACCAAATTTAGATGACTCACATGCAAGAGCGAATATTGGATCGATCGAAATAAAATTTATCCGAGTGTACAAATTTAAGTGTTGTCATCCAAATCTATTTTGCTACCTGTTCAAATGTGTAATTCATGCGTTAATTTTTAAATTTGTAACCGTTGAGAATTAATATCGAACCATAATCGCTCAGATAAAAATGATCGACATAATTGAAAGTTGAACATTTCTAATCCAGCAGGTAAAGATAACGAATGATCTTTACTAACCATTAATTGTGGTTGTATTTGGACGTCCATACAAGAAGGGAAGTAGGAGATGCATCGACAGTAAACAATAAAAGTTTTCCATCACACTTTGCTTTTCCTTATGTTCTCTTCCTCTCTATTATTTTTCCATAATAATATTCGAGTATATACTTAATTCCTCGCAAATAATTCGAACTTAGATTATATACATCACTACAAAAAATATAGTCATTAGCGACGAATTTTAAAAAAAAAATCATTGTAAAATAAATTAGCGACGAATTTAGCGACAAAAATATTTTCATTGTGGATAAAGCGTCGCAAATATTAGCGAAAAAATAGCGATTTAATCTTTATGATTTAATTTTAGCGACGAAAATTAGGGACGAATTTAAATTTTCGTCGCTAATTTTGTTGCAAAGTTACGAAGAATTCAAAAATTCATCGCAAATTTTTGCGACGAATTAATTTTTTCGTTGCTAATTTTCGCGATTTAAAAAAATTCGCATAAAACTTTACGTTTAAAAAATAAATTCATCGCAGAAAATTCGCGACGAAATAACGATTTCGTTGGTAAATTTGCGACTGATATAAATTCGTCGCAAATTTCGTCACTGAATTCGTCGCAAATTTCATATTTTGTGATGAATTCTTTTTTCGTTGCAAAATTTTGCGACGAATTAAATTTTCGTCGCAAAATTCGTTGCAGAATTTGTCGCAGGTTAGTTTCGTTGCTAAATTCGTCGCTAATTTGCGACGAAAATAAAATTCGTCGCAGAATTAGTCGCAGAATTCTCAGAATTTAGCAACGAATTTGTATTTTTGTCGCTAAATAAAAAAAAATTTAACAGGTTCCATCCGTTTCGATATTCTATCGTATATACAAATTTCACACACACAAAACAAAACACAATAAATTCTAATATCCAAATAAATACATTCAATACAAACAAAACACACACACATTCAATACAACAAAATAATATTCAATAATATCCAAAAATATTTCATATCCAAATAAATACAAACTAACACAATAAGTTAAGAACAATACAACATTCCAAATAAAAAGTTATATCGTACAACATTTCAAACATCAACATAGTTCTGATATCCAAATAACAATGTCCACACAAAAGATCTCAACACATGCGAAAGAAAAAAGAAAAGAGCATCTGCTAAACAATGGCCGACATTCTTCTACCTGCATTAGAAAAGAAACAAACAAAAAGTATCATACATTAAAAAAAACTATATACTAACACGAAAATAAATATGCAAAGACTTACAATGATGTGCATTTTCAACCGCCATAAGGATTGACTTCATCGATCATTCCTGTTTAAAGCAAAATAAAAAGTACTAATCAAAAATTAAAAAAATGAAGGATTAACAAACTCAATAAACTAAAATTTTTTAAAAATACTAATTACAAACATGCATACAATATAATCACTTTGATCCCTAGAGACTTGTGTGTTGTGTCTATGATAATCCTCATCAGATATAAATGGTTCACCATGACATGTCCAGTTATAGTAATTTGCAGTAAAACCAAATCTACAAAGATGCTCTGAAACTTTGCTAGACGAAAAAATCTATCATTGTGACACTTTCTGCACGGACACCTTATCTGATTACCATCCATAAACTCAACATTACAAGATGCGAAATTTAAAAACTCTTTCAACTCACTCATAAATTTATCAGTTAAACCCCGACGTCCAGGTAAATTCCTATTATACATCCAACTCCTTTCACGCTGCATTATGTCTGTTTTCAATAAATTATATTAATAAAAACTCTTAGAAAATACAATAATACGAATATACAGTTAGTTCACATATGAATTCACTATGTTTAACTATCTTTAAACAGAGACGAAGAAAGACAATACTGTAACATAGTGTGGCCTCCTTGGCAAACTAACAACATTGAGGAGAACTAACATGTAATTGATATGGAAAGAGAATTTGTTGTTCATGGGGATGAGAGGACACACACAAAATAATGTTGTTGAATGTCATTGTCAACAGATTTTGCAGATGCATAAGACCATAGACGTCAACAAATCAATAGCACAGTTTGAATGTAATTAAGGTATTTTGCATTTCGAGAATGCATAACGCTTCGACAAAAATGTAAAATAGTTGTAATGGGTTACAGATTCTGATGGTGTATGTGAATGTTTATGAAATGGTTATGTGTCATATCCTTGAATTTTATCATGCTTGAAAACTTATATTATATATGTTACATGAGTTGCATGTTTGCAAAATGTTTCAATAAACATATAATATGTTTCCATGTATTACTGCATTTAGTATACATTATCCTTTGTTATAAAAAGGTATCTCACAATCTTATGCTAACCACAATGGCATTAAGGTGTCAATGAATTGGGCCCAGGCATAAAAATCTGCAAGATTATGGTAAAATCATGGAGTCCCAAAGATGGTTTTGAATATAATGTATCAAGAACCTATACCATACCACTCTAATACCACTCTAGATCAACACAAAAAATTAATAATAATATAAATTTCAATATAAAAAATAACACTGATTTAAAAATATTATACCATCGGTGGCTGTGCATCTCCACTGGCATCTCGAACCTCGGACAGAGAGACCTGGCGTGAGATGTGGCATGGCGGTAGTGGAAGTCTCGAACAAGGCGGGAGGGCTCAGGGCGCGTGGTCGTGGCCGGACGGCTCGCGGCCGAGCAGGGCTCATGGCCGGGCGGGCTCGCCAGCGTGGTCGCGGCCGTGGTGTGGTCGCGGCGTCACCGGAAGTCTCGGGCGGCAGGAGGGCTCGGCGCGTGGTCGTGGTCGACGGCTCGCGGCCGGACGGTTCGCGGTCGCGTGGTCGCGGCACGCCGAAGTCTCGACAATGACGGAGAGGCTCGGGCGCGTGGTCGTGGCCGGACGGCTCGCAGGTGGTGGCGTGGTCGCCGTGGCCAGCTCGGCTCGGCCTCATGGCCGGACGGCCGCCTCGCCGGCTTTGGGGGAACGCGGCGGCGAGCTAGGGATCACGCAGACGGACAGCTTATTTGGCGGGCTCGCGGCCGGACGCCGGTTCGTGGGCGGACGGCGTGCTCGCGGACAGGCCGCTCCGATGATGTCGGGCGCGGACGGTGAAAGGGCGGCGGCGGAGGCTTCGTGCGCGAGGAAATTTGGGATTAGGGCATCGCGGGCGGAAAAAAAATGGAAATTTTGCAACGAATCTTTGGATTCGTTGCAAATATTTTTTTAAAAAAATTAAAACATTTTAAAACCTTAAAATATTTTTTTTTAATTTAAAAGTTTGCAACAAATCAGTTATTCGTTGCAAATTTACAACGAATTTGTAGGTTCGTTGTAAATTTGCAACGAATCACAGATTCGTTGTAAATATTTTTTAAAAAAAAATTAAAAAAATTTGAAAGCGTTAATTGATTTTTTAAATATTTTTTTTTAATTTAAAACTTTGCAATGAATCGCAGATTCGTTGCAAATAATTTAAAAAATAAAAAATAAAATTTTTTTAAAACCTTAACTGATTTTTTAAATATTTTTTTTTTAATTTAAAATTTACAACGAATATGGGATTCGTTTGCAACGAATCGCAGATTCATTGCAAATAATTTGCAATGAATCCCGGATTCGTTGCAAAGTTTTAAAAAATAAAAAATAATTTTTTTTTAAAACATTAACTGATTTTTTAAATAATTTTTTTTAATTTAAAATTTGCAACGAATATGGGATTCGTTGCAAAGTTTTAAAAAATAAAAAAATTTCGATAAATTTGATTTTTAAAAATATATATATAATCAGGGGAACTAGACTAACACATTGGAACTTGTTTCATCTCATTCCAAACTCTCTAAGTCACTTAACCAGTTTCGAAGAATTTTTAATATTTTTTTTCTAAAAAACAGCTTTTGCAACGAATCCGTCGATTCGTTGCAAATTTGCAACGAATCGACGGATTCGTTGCAAAATTTATTTTATATAATAAAATAAAAATGCGGCAATTATGTATTAATCGCTAAATTTCTTGACGAAACATAAATTAAGTGGATTTTTACAATAAATTTATTTTTCATGCCAATTAGCGGCGAAAACATATTAAATCAAATTTTGCAAGCGAATTTTTGATTCATTGCAAAAACTAATTATTCGTTACAAAATTTCGTCCCCAATTTACGACGAATTTTGCAACGAAAATTAAATGTTGGAAATTTTATAATTTTTACAACTAATTATTTTTCGTCGGAAATTTCGTTACAAATTTGCGACGAAATATTAAAATAAATCGCAAAATTTGTTGTAGATTTGCAGCGAATTATTTTAGTTGAAAGTTAAATGCAGCAGTTTTTGTAGTGCATGATCTGTGAAGAAGATTTGTTCGCTTCCTTCCGACGCAATGAAGCACGAAGGGAGCTTTGGGGGGTTCTCTCCGGCCGCAACAATAAAGATGAAAGAATAAAGCCGAGAAACGCAAACCAACACAGGTAACAAAACCAAGACACAGGATGTAACGTGGTTCGGAATAAGGATTCCTACTCCACGGAGGTGAGCTCTCTCACCGGATGCAGTGTCAAAGCACTTTCACTATGAACGTCCTTCTTCGCGGAAAAGGAGACTTCCGGAGGTGGAGGAGAAAACCTCTTACAGTCAAATCACGATACAAGAAAAAGTACACGAAAAGCGAAGATCACCACTCTCCTTGTCCGGTGAAATGGTAGCTCTCCTCCCTAATACGTCTTCATTTCTTCCTGGTTAGAATGATCACGATCCCTCTTCCTTCTGTCCTCTTCCTCCCTTTTATTCTCCTCCTCTGATCTATTGTTGTCTCGCAGGCTGTCCCTATTGTACAAGTGGCCACCACGTTCACCTGGAGAATAATTCTGTTACAGATATGAGGAACGAAGGCTCCTCAAAATATTGTGTGGGGACCCCCCTTCTGTTACATAACACCTCTTCATCTATATTTCTGGGAACTAGGTTAGCCTGTCCCTCTCAACCATTTGCTTTTGGTAAAACTAACTTAGACCTATAGCTCACGTGTGGCATAGCCTTTGGGCTCTTCAACGACCTGAACCAGCTTCCCTCCTTTCCGCCCCAAACTTCTTCCGGACGAACTGGGTCGAGTCGATTCGTATCCGTCCCATCTGCTTCTAGGCCTATCAAACTGAACTGATTCTCTTTTATTTCCTAATGAAACGCGCCCTCGCCTCGCTTCTCGTACCCACTACCTCGCTTCTCCCTTCTTTCTTGAACCAATTATGGTTCGGATGGTGTTTTCTGCGAGCCCTCTTATCCAGGTTCATAGAGAAGAGGTACAAGATATCATTAGTCAACCCCAAAAATAGTCAGCGAAGTTATAAAGCGACTTTTCAAATATATAAAGTATCTACTTCATCCTTTGCTCACTAATTCAAATTCATTCTCCTCTTACAGCCCCACCATGTATACTTGAGGTGGCCTAATGGGCCCATGAGTCCCGCTTCTCTTTTTCTCTCGTATAGTTGAATCGTCGCGAAAAACCCTATATAAATCTCCACCCTTTCCTTTTATGCATGACTTAGTATGCCTAACAATCCCGTCCTTTCTGCTTCTTCCCTCCAGCGGTTTTCTCCGACGGCGTTTCAACGACCCAGCCCTTCCTTTTCTACACGTTTCTCCTCCAACCCTCAAGTAAGTGTTCTGCCCTGTTTTATACCTATGACCCCTAAGACAACCCCCTCACCTGCATGGTATGAGCACACCGTAACCCAACTAGACTACGACCATTACTTCTTTAACCTTAAAGATAGGTTCATAGATCCTTCTATAAAATGTTGTTTCACGACCAAGACGCACTGACCACACCGTCCTCCTTCCGGTCTGACTTGCTTCTTTTCCAAACAGTTCCTTAATGACCTGTTTCTACCAACACCCTCCATTTATCTAGAAATCTTAGATTTTTATGGACTACCTCTAAACCAATTTACCCCCAATTCTTTTCGCATTCTATCGGGGCCTCTATAGTATTTCAACACCTAAATCTCCCTCTATCCCCTCAAATATTCCACTATTTCTTCTAGTTAAAATCCTCCAAGGCAGACCTCTTTTACCTATCTAGCCGCACGGACTACCAATTTTTAATGAATATGTCTACTTCCCGTAAAGGATGGGAGGAATTGTACTTCTTTGTTCAGCTTCCTGTACCTCTACCCCACTCGGACACCTGGAAGCTAGAACTCCCTGAACTACCTCCTTTTCGTGAAATGAGGACCCAGTGTCCTTTCTCGGAGGTTTATAAAGCCGAGAATCCCACTATTGTTCAAACCACCTAATGAAAACTCCTCTCCTAAGTCACTTCGGGTTGTCCCCCTTCCCTTCAACTGCCTCGGCCGCAATAAGTAGGATGACATTTATCCTTCAATATAACTTCTTATGTATATCAACCATCTTTCTTATCAACGCATTTTGCAGATAATCTAATGCAGGATGCTCTAGTAAAGGGAGAAGAGATTGAGGCCGCCAAGAAGAAGAAGATCTCAACAAAGAGAGGCAAGTCTGTGGCAGCCCCTTCTTTCCCTCAAAAAAGATTGCGGCTCCTTAAGGAAGGAGCTCCCAGTTCGTCAGTTCCTCCTCTCTCTTCTTCTGGTCAACATGACTCTCAATCTCTAACCGTCTACGAACCGAGGATGAGGGATACCACCTTCTCCGCCCCATCCTCTTCTCCCCAAGGAGGAGATTCCCTTTCTCATTCTCCTGCTTCATCCTCCCTTCCTCATGATTCTCCCCTACCTTCCCGAACCGAATCCATCTCCGCCCCCATCCTTTCAGAAACACTTACTTCTCTCGCCCCTCTTCGGTGTGATGGTCCCACTCTTCCCTCTGAGGGGGGAGATCTTCCCCTTCAGAACCCTTCAATGGCTACATTGGGGTCGCGACAGATCACCACCTTCGTGAGGTGAAATTCTTCAACCAATCGGGCATACAAGGCCCTTGCGACCAAGTGGGCAAATGGCTGGCTGAGGTAACTACTTTTCCCTTCCGACCTTTAGTGTATTCATACACGTACATGCCACTATATGT
Source organism: Wurfbainia villosa (assembly GCA_025175895.1). Taxonomy (NCBI): domain Eukaryota; kingdom Viridiplantae; phylum Streptophyta; class Magnoliopsida; order Zingiberales; family Zingiberaceae; genus Wurfbainia; species Wurfbainia villosa. The sequence goes on along the minus strand of JAKLTH010000267.1, from coordinate 599,104 downwards.
CAACACCTGACGATTGCATTTTCTTTCCTTCAGGCCTCGGCCAAGCATAGCAAAATGGTATCTCAAATAGCCCAATTTCAATCCAATGTGGAGACGCGCCACTTTGCTTCCTTGGCGCACCAAAAGCAACTCACTCGGCAACTGAGCGAGAAGGAGCAAATAGAATCATATCTGAGGGGCCAATGTGAGGACTCCATGACGCAATTGGACCTGGTTCAGAGTGAGAAGGAGGAATTTCAACGAAAAAATGAAGACCTTAAACAACAACTCTTCCTGCAATCCAGCGAGCTTCAGCAGGTGGATCTTCTCACTCATGAATTAACCGGGTGCAAAAGACAGCTTGGGGACGTCATTATTCAAGCTGTTGATTCTTCTACTACAATTCAGCAGCTTCAGCAAGAACGTCAACAGTTTCGGCTAGAACGCCAGACGTGGGAAGCCACTCAAAAGTCTTGTATATAGAAGTGTCAAGAGTTTTCTTCAATGGTAGCTACCCTTCCTCAAGCCGTATCGGCAGCAGCTCGGCAGCAAACAGAACTTCATCGAGAATACTCCGAGGCTCTTTCGGCTCTGGGTCAACAAGCCATAAAAACATCAACCGAGAAAGATGCCCTGACAGCCCAACTAGCCGAAAGTCAGGCCCAGCTGGCCGAGTGTCAAGCTCAACTAGCCAGTTGTCAGTCTCAACTGAAGGAGCAGGAGGCTAACTTGAAGGGACGCTACGTCAAGAAGGGAATGGATCTATTCATACTTGGCTTTGACGGGTCCTCGACATTAAATGCTGAACGAGGATATCCACCTCTCGGCATGGACACTAGTTATCTGAACCCTGTAGATGCATTGTCTAAGTGTCCCCCAGAGCTATTTGAATTGTAATTCATAATATCGTGCTCCTTGTGATGACTATTTTCCCGCTGTTAAAGAATATTTATATTGGCATAGCTTCTTGTTGTTCTTCGTATACGCCTTGGTGCGGGTCGAGAATTTTAGATTGACTCCATGCTTTTTTCTCTTTACAATAATGCTCCCTTTTCCATCTCGCCTGGCGCGATTACTCCCTTCGCTCGGGAACCCACTCAGAGGGGCCCGGACGGTCATATTCATGTCCGACCCAATTTTGGCTCGGTTAAAGATTAAATTACTTCAGTCTTTTGATCTTCTTCGTCTATCTTGCTGCTCCGGAAACAATATCTTGACAAGTACCTATGCTGTTGCCATTATGATATTAGTCTCTTCATCTTCTTCTCCTTCCCGAGAACGACTACAGTTCCTTTTCTTTCAACTATAAATTATCATCCCCCATGTCTACATCCTTCCATCTCACTCTCATGGCTTCGGCAGAACACCCCATTGAGATTTCCTCAGATTCTGAATCTTTCGAGCTTCAGGACTAGTCTACTGAAGCTTTAGATTGACTCCATGCTTTTTTCTCTTTACAACAATGCTCCCTTTTCCGTCTCGCTTGGCGCGATTACTCCCTTCTCTCGGGAACCCACTCAGAAGGTCCCGGACGGTTATATTCATGTCCGACCCAATTTTGGCTCGGTTAAAGATTAAATTACTTCAGTCTTTTGATCTTCTTCTCGCTATCTTCTTTGCTCAAACAATATCTTGACAAGTACCTATGCTGCCGCCATTATGATATTAGTCTCTTCATCTTCTTCTCCTTCCCGAGAACGACTACAGTTTCTTTTCTTTCAACTATAAATTATCATCCCCCATGTCTTCATCCTTCCATCTCACTCTCATGGCTTCGACAGAACACCCCATTGAGATTTCCTCAGATTCTGAATCTTTCGAGCTTCAGGACTGGTATACTGAAGATTCTGAGACCCGTTCAACAGCTACTTCGGCCTTTCGCCCACTCCCTCTTCCGTCTCTAACTACTGCTCCACCCCCTTCGGCAGGGAGGTCCTTCCGAGCGTCTTTCCCTTCCTTCCGTAATCGGATATGGAATCCTCCTCTGACGTGGGAATATACAATAGGAGATCCCCGGGCCTTTGCTGAACTTCCTCCACTTCCGCCAACCCTAGCTTTCGTTCCAGTCTCTTCGGCGAGGATTCGGCCGCCCCCTTTTGATGAAGCTCCACCAACGATGCCTCCTGCTCAAGGCTATCTTTACAGGTCATCTTCGCACCTTCCCCTGAGGAGCCTCCCAACAATTCTCCCATTAAGAATAATCCTAAAAAACTTACGTAGCTTAAATGATGTAACTGCTCTCAAGTATGTTAATAAAAAGGAAGAAAGGAATTAATATCAATTCTTGTCGTTTTCCTGTAAAGGTAGAGCCTCCATTATTAGAAAAGCGCAATCTCATCTACATACTTCCTCTCATTGTTTCCATGGAATTGGACCATTTCTCTCATAGTTATTGTACCAGCGACTTTTCACCCTCTTATGTCTTTATGTTTCCCCTTCTTTACTAGCATTTATTATTTTTATTTCCTCTGCGAATAAATGCACCTTCCTCCTTTATCGTTATAAGGATCTCTGACCATCCTTGTGCAACATCCCTCTTCTCTTTTCCCTTCGCCTCGCCATGGAAGAAACTTCCGAACAGGGCAACAGTTCTTTCTCTTCCGAGGAAAAGACCGAAGAACAACGCTACATTGCTAACTTGGAGGAACAGGTGAGATGTCTATAGCGGCGATTGAGGGAAGCTTCCACTGATAACTACTCTTTGCGCCAGCAGCTAGCAGTGTCCCAGAAGGACCTAGCTAAGCATATCTCCCTACAACAATCCTACCTTCGGCAACTATGGTGCCAACCCCAGCCACGCAAAGAAGCTCCGTTAGTTCCTCCCAACAAAGAACTGTAATGCCCTATATAAGGATTTGTTTTGCTATTTTCTTCTTGTGAGGGAGTTGTAAGATATAACCTTTCTATAATGTAAACCTTCACTTCTACTTTTCCCGCTTATCTTCTTCTCCCAATATTCCTCGAGCTATACCAAACTCTATCTTCCTCGTATGAAAATCAAATAGATGTACCACCTCTTCACCCTTTCATTGCACAGGGGTCACGCATATACATCCTCTATACGAAAATAAAATGCTATATAGCCGAGGGAATACTCAGCTATTCCGTTCCACCTCCGCACGGGGATAAAAGAATTTGCAACTGAAGAAATGTTCAGCTCTTCCGATCCACCACCACACGGGGATAAAATAATATATAGTTGAGGAATGACTCAACTCTTCCGTTTCACGGGGATAAAAGAATATATAGCTGAAGAAATATTCAGCTCTTCCGTTCTGCCACTGCACGGGGATAAAATAATATATAGTTGAGGAATGACTCAACTCTTCCGTTTCACGGGGATAAAAGAATATATAGCTGAAGAAATATTCAGCTCTTCCGATCCGCCACCATACGGGGATAAAATAATATATAGTTGAGGAATGACTCAACTCTTCCGTTTCACGGGGATAAAAGAATATATACCTGAAGAAATGTTCAGCTCTTCCGTTCCGCCACTGCATGAGGATAAAATAATATATAGTTGAGAAAGTACTCAACTCTTCCGTTCCGCCACCATACGGGGATAAAATAATATATAGTTGAGGAATGACTCAACTCTTCCGTTTCACGGGGATAAAAGAATATATAACTGAAGAAATGTTCAGCTCTTTTGATCCGCCACCACACGGGAATAAAATAATATATAGTTGAGGAATGACTCAACTCTTCCGTTTCACGGGGATAAAAGAATATGCAGCTGAAGAAATGTTCAGCTCTTCCGCTCCGCCACCACACAGAGATAAAATAATATATAGTTGAGGAATGAACCCAACTCTTCCGCTTTACGGGTAAAAAATAATATGCAGTTGAAAAATAAACCCAACTCTTCCGTTCCACCACCGCACGGGGATAAAATAATATATAATGACCAAATGCCTTCTGTATAAAGAGTGCGCGGCTTTTGTGCTGCTATTCTTCCTTCCTTCATCTCGAAGGTGAACACCTTCATCCATCCCCTCCTATGAAAGCAAGGGTTTTAGTAAGTAATGGACCAACAGAGAAGTAAATCATCGTTTCCCTTCTGCTTAGGGCCTCCTTTTCTATAAACTAGGAGCCCAATAGCCGTTACAGACCCATTCCCACCTCCTTTTATAGGGGATGCTTCATCTTCCTTTCTTCTGTTACCGTCATTCCTTCTGCCTTTTCGTCTTCTTTTTCTTCGTCTGTTCTTCTTTCAGCCGCCATCTTCCGGTGCCCCAGTCACCCACCTCAGTTCTTTTCTTCTTTCTCCAACAGGCAGGATGCATTCCTCTTTCTACCAAGAAATAGCAAGTCATAACTCACACATCAAACGGGGTGAGGGTCAACCACCAGCCTCATCTTCGTCCTCACTCTCGTCTACTACCATCCCCCCTGCCTCATCTCTCCCTTCTTCTCCGCCTCCGCCTAAAACCCTTGTTACATCCATCCTAGATGAAACTGGAGTAACCAGCCCATCCTCATCTCCCATATTACTTACAAACCCTAACTCTTCCGTTTTCTCCCCCTCCGCCTTGGGTATTTGGAAGTCACCCCCTCATTCATCACAACCTGAAGATGAATCCAGGGAGGTAGTGCGTCCCCGCCAGTCAACTACATATGCTTCTGCATCCCCGCCTTCTCTTTCTCCGAAGCATTGAACCGCCCCTGAACTCATGATGGTTGATATTCCTCCACTGCCTATTTCCCCTGTTGCTCATCGCTTGGAGAGCCCTTCACCTTCTATGGGCACTAGCCCAGGTCCTTCCACTTCTCGCCTTCCCAACGAAGAGTTCTCCATCCCGATACTCTCTATATCATCCTCCCCAGATTCCTCGCCAAACCAATCCCCTTCCGCAACTTCTTGCATGTCAACCTCGCAGCCAACCACATTACACCTTCGCCATCAGGCTCTTGATTCTTTGCCCACGACCTCTATCCCTTTGAGCCTCCTTACTAGCACTCCTACTTTTCCCTTCTCTCCTCTGACACAACCTCTAGCTCCTACCCTTATCCTCCCCATTATAAGTGAGCCTCCACCGCTGGTGTCATCCATCCCTACCTCTTCTTCTTCTCCCCGGGGCCTTCGGATCTTAAATTTGAAGGAACTGATCCCTCGAATGGAAGGTCTGCGCCATGCTTTAGAATTGGTATGTTTCTCCGATCAACTTCTTTAATTTTTCTTACTGAATGACTTCTTTTCGACAAATGACTTACATGCCCTTACCAACTACCAAGAATTAGATCGCTCCCTCCAACAATATCAAGCTCAATCTTTGAAGTTAGAACAACAACAATGGGAGGATCTGATGGCTGCTCAAAATCGAGAGCGCCTCTTAGCGCAGCAACTACAGCAATGTCAGGAGCAATTGACAGAGGCTCGCTACCAACATCGAAAAAATGTCGAGATTATAGCGACATTGTAAGAACAACAGCGGGCTTACACAGAATCATTCTCAATTCAGCGGGATGTTCAGCCAGCACAGTTTGACAAGGAGGTCTCCCCTTCTCAAGAATTAATAAGTCTTCGAGGGCAGGTAACAGAGCTCTTTCAAGAGAAGCAACGAGACTCTGGCATCATCGCCCATCTGCGGGTTCAGCATCAAAAAGCAGAGGATGAAATAGGGGACCTCCGCACTTGCCTGTGCAAGGAGGTACAAGAAAACTCCTCCCTTATAACTTCTAGGGCGCATGCTCATGCCCGTATACACAGGCAAGAAACTTCCCTCCAGAGGCTGGGCAATGAGCTCATCCGCACCAGATCCTACACCGAGGCGGTAGAGGGAATTTCAGCTTCAATGCGCAAGAATATGGTGGATATGACGAACTTCTTCCAGCAGGACCAAACTTCCCGAGCCGATGATATCTCGGTCTTGGCGGATGTCATTATGAAAATATCCCGACATTATAGAGACATGCGTCAAGCCTTCCGGGAGCAACAAGAGAAGTGTCACATGCTCCATCGGAACCGAAGTCCTGATCGCTCAACCGCAGGGAAGCGATTAGTCATCATGCTGCACGCCATCTATAAAGACGGGTTTAATGAGGCGATTCGACAATATGTTGACCAAGGGCTTCCTCCTGCGAACCATCCCACTCTCTCCCTAAATTGGGAGGTTGGCTTTCGACGTTATCCCCCCGACCGGTTTAAGTTATAACTTGATGTATTGCTTCGGGACATTGCTCCCTTTTTATCTTCTTTTCTTTTTCATAGTTCACTACAAGGACTATAATACTACTGTAAATAACTCATCAATCAAACTCGGATTCGTTGTACATCTAATAAATATAACAAATTGTCAAGTACATCCTTCGAGCCCTCAACTCATTTTCTTTTATCTATCACTCCTTATACAATGTGAAAAGGTTTCAGGTGGATAGCGTTCCAGGGTCGAGGAAATTCCTTGCCCTGGTCATCCTTTAGATAATATGTCGACCTCTCACGCGACGCCACTTCATAGGGCCCTCCTTGAGCTAACTTTCCAGATCTCAGCAGATTGACTTTGCGCAGAACTCAATCCCCTCTTGAAATCTTCTGGTATCACCTTTTATTAAAGGCTTGTTGCACTCTCCGCTTGTAAAACTCGCTCGCTTCGTGTCGTCTCCTTTTTCTTCCACTAAATCCAACTCGATTCTTGAATAACCGGTTACCTCTCGCTCGTAACTTTTCACTCGGCGCTACTTAAGAGGGCTTCCACCGAATAACGACCTCTGTCCCATATACTAGGCTAAAAGGAGTTTCTCCCGTTGCGGTTCTTGGTGTGGTTCAGTTGACCCATAAAATTCCAGGCAATTCTTCCACCCAGTTCCTCCTCTGAGCCCCCAATTTAGTCTTCAACCCTTGAATGAGAATTCTATTGGTGACCTCAACTTGCCCGTTAGCTTGAGGGTGGGCCACCGAAGTAAAAGCTTGCTGGATATTGAGACTTTGGCACCATGCTTTGATTTTCTTGCCCTGGAATTGTCGTCCATTATCTCTAACTAACCTCCGGGGAATACCATACCGACAGACGATATTCTTCCACAGGAATTATATGACGGCATTCTCCGTAATTTTGACAAGAGGCTCTACTTCCACCCACTTAGAGAAATAATCCACCGCCACCAATAAAAATTTTTTCTGCAATGGTGCCAAAGACATAGGACCCACTATATCCATTCCCCACTGATCAAAAGGGCATGAAGCAACCACAACTTTCATTAATTCACCCGGTCGTTCGGATCGATTACTATGCTTTTGACAGGCTGGGCAAGTTTGCACTATATGAGCCGCATCTTGCTAGAGGGTAGGCTAAAAATATCCCACTAACAAGGCTTTCCTTACCAAAGCTCTCCCCCCAAATGATTACTACAGCAACCTTCATGGATCTCCCGAAGTACCCATTCAACATCTTCACTTACTAAACACTTCAGCAGGGGTCGTCCAAAAGATGTCTTGTATAAATCTCCATTCAAGAGGGCGAATCATTTGGCTCTGTTCATTAAAGCAGATGTCGCCCCTTTTTCTTCGGGAACCTTTCCATGCTGTAGATAAGCTATGATGTCAGTCCTCCAATCAAGGACCGAATCTGGCTCGGGCGTAACCTCCTCCACATTGCATATCGTTAGAGAAGTAGGGACTTCCACACAGACCGTTTCAAATGACTTAACCCCTTCCATAGCGCTAGCCACCCGAGCCAATTCATCTGCCTTCCCGTTGTTCTCTCTCGGAATTTGCTTGAAGAGGACTTGATGAAAATGAGCTTTTTCTTTCTCGAAAGCTTTCAAATACTTTTGCAATCTTTCTTCCCGAACCACGAAAGAGCCTTGTGTTGGAAGATTGTTGGTGCAATCGTTCCAGGTAGACTCCCGATGGTATTTTGATGATAGACAAAACTCATGACATGGGATTGTCATGGGAAAGTCCAACATGGGGTTGGCATGGGAAGTCCAAAGCATTGCGGAGCCGTGCGCTCGGTGCTTGGCATGAGAAAAGCATTGCGGAGCCGTGCGCTCGGTGCTTGATGAGAAATGCATTGCGAAGCCGTGCGCTTGGTGCATTTGGGAAGTCTTGAGGACTTGGTAAGTTCACTAGGCTCGGGGTCCTTGAGTCGGTGAAGGATGGCATTGCGAAGCCGTGCGCTTGGTGCATCCGAGGGACCGCCGGACGGGGAGCGAAGGGAGTGAGCCCAAAGGAAGCATACTTCTAGGGCATGAGACGCGAAGGATGGCGCGCGGCCGCGCTTAGCGATCCGAGGGACGAGGCCGAGGGAAGAGAGCTTCTGGGGAACTCCGTGTGGACTTGGCCAAGTGGCTAAGATCGAATTGAGGCTCAAACATGGTAATGTTTGAGGTTTTAGCCGACATCAGTCGACTGGCATAGGTGCCAGTCGACTGCTCTAGGTCGAATAGGTTCGACCAGTGTTCGATCAACCGGTAGATCGGATCACCGATCGCCGAGGAGGGCAATGATCGATGGGATGATCGATCGCCAAGGGACGGCAATGATCGATGACACCGCACTGCACGGAGCATGGAATGGAGTCGAGCTTCGCCGACTCTCGATGGATGATCACGATGATGGGTGCCATCAGTCGACTGATGTGTGATCCGTTGGAACTTGTCCGACGTGGATCCGTGGCCGAGACAACGGCGATATCAGCGATATCGATGGTGATGGTCACGATCGATGGGTGAAACAACTGATGCAGGTTATAAATGGAGCTCAAGTTGGAGGATTTCGCAGGGGCTTTTTGGGTGACTTTGAAGGGGAATTGCTGTTGCATTCCAGACCTTCAAGAGCAAGCAAAAGCAAGCAACAAGAAAGCGATCAAAAGCAATCGGTGTAAAAGTTCTCTTTTGTATTGTCTTTGTATTTCTTGTTGTATTTCATTACTTAGTGTAATAGCTTGTGAGAGGTTTCTCCACCTCCGACGTGTTGTCGAAAAGGAGTGTTATAGTTAGTGCCGTGAGCATAACTAGAGCTCGAGGAGCTCACCCGTGGAGTAGGAACCATTCGGTTCCGAACCACGTATATCGTTGTGTTTTGTTTGTGTGCATTTATATTTCTTGTTAGTATTATTATTGTTATTCCGCTGCGCTAACAAGAATTGTAGACGAGAACGAACAAAATACGACGAACGACGAATTAGGGCTATTCACCCCCCTCTAGCCGGCCAACCGATCTCCCAACAAGTGGTATCAGAGCCGAGGTCGCTCTTCAAGGACTAACCGCCGCGAGAGCATTACAAATGGCCGGCTTCATCCATCCACCGAAATTCGAAGGAAATTTTGATTGGTGGAGGAAACTGATGGAGGTATATTTCGAAACCGATTTCGATTTCATGTTAATCATTGAAAATGGTTTTGAAGTGCCTAGGGACAAAGAAAACAAGCCATTAGAAAAATCAAGGTGGACTCAAGACCAAATGAAGGATTTCAAGACAAATCTTGAGGTAATCAAATTACTTAGTGAATTGATTCCTAACCATATTTGGTCTAGGCTAGGTAATTTTAGGAATGCAAAGGATTTGTGGAATAAGGTGATTGAATTCCACAAGAATCCCCAACCGGCACAAATAGAAGAAAATGCCGAAGAAGCTCACAACATTTGAAGATGTTGATGATTTGGTGGAGACCTCCACCTCTAGTATTGAGGGGAGGAAAGGCAATCTTCAATCCGCAAGAACAAGAAGTATCCACATCCGGGAGAAGTGAAGATCAAGAAGAGGCCTCCACCACCTCCCTAGGTAACTCAAGCATTGTAATTTTAAATAAAAATCACATAATATGCTTTGAGTGTAGGGAGAAAGGGCACTACAAAAGTAAATGCCCTAAATTGGCTAAGGAAAAGGCATCAAGACCGAAAGTCAACCCAAAGTCAAAGGATGCCGGTGTTCCCAAAATCAAGAGCAAAGAGCACATTGTGTGCTTCAAATGCAATCAAAGGGACACTACCGCCAATGCCCTAGGGGAGGAAGAAAGGGCAAGAAGGTGCAACTCATGTAGGGGGAGCTCCTAAAGCTAACCCTAAGGTACATTTATTTAATGCACCTTTAATTCCTAAAGTCAAAAAGCATACCAAAAGGAATTATCTTAGCTCTCTTGCTATGATTAATGAAAAGCATGCTAGTAGGAATAAACATGTTTGTTTAAGTGCTAAGCATGTTAGTTTCTCTAAGAACAAACCTAGGACTCACAATTCTAGATCAATTTTACCTAAAGAGTCAATTAGGAGAGTTGAAGAAAACTTGGGTATTAATCCCAAGAAATCTAGGCACATGCCTAAAAGGAAAAATATTTCCCCTAAATCTAATGAAAATTCAAAATTGAGGAAGTTGGAGTTAGAAAACCAAGCCTTAAAGTCAAGGCTTGAAAAATTGGAGAAGACCCTAGCATTAATATCAAATTCGGTTAAAGGGCCTAACATACAAAAATCAAAACCTAGAAAACAAGAAATGTCTAAGGGCAAGAAGGGTTTGGGTCACAAACCTATGTCCTACCATAATGTTCCATTTGATTATGGAACTATTTCTAGGTCTAGACAAACCAAGGCTAATAGGGAAGTTATCCCTAAGTCTAGCTATGGTATGTGTTTAGTGGCCAAGGACTTAAGAAAAACCAAGAATGCCACTAAGAAGGTCAATGGAGGAGTCACCTCTAGAGTTGACCCAAGTAAGACCCATTTGACTAAGGCTTCAAAGCCAAAAAGGGTCATTAGGAAGGTATCTAGGGAAGTTATCCCTAGGGAATACCTTGTTAACCCAAGGAGCTCCAATAGGTATTGGGTTCCTAAAAGCGTGATCGATTCACGCTAAATGGGTTAGGGTGTGTCAACCCTAGGTGGATGGGTAGTTAACCTAACCATAGTAGAGTTGACACATTAGGGTGTGCCAATATGCTTGAGAAGTTTAAAATGATTTAAATTGGCACAATTAGGTCTTAGAGGTATTGGTGTGCCATTTTGGGTTTTTGGCACACTAGGGAGATGAATGGCTTTAAGGCAAATTGATTTAATCCCTAGAAATGGCAAATTGATTTTAACACTTAGGTATTCTAGACCTTAGTATATTTTTCTTGCCATGCTTTATTTGCCTTGCCATGTCATGACATCATTCTCATTTTTATTTATAAAAATGTCATGATCATGTTTAATGTTATATTTAGATGTCATGTATGCTTAAGTTTCATTTACATGCCATGACATCATGATATTGGCATATGTTTTTATCTAAATCATATCTATGCCATAATCATCATGCATAATAAAATGAATTCAAGGACTATGGCACAATTTGATGGGAATCAAATAAATATTACCTAGATATATGCATGAGACCAAGAAAAGAACAAAAATCCACATCTCACTATGTTAATTGCCTTGAATGTGTTTTACAAATCTAGATATTAGTGAGATGTTTAGGAAAATGAAATTAAAGGTTTTGAAAACATTTTGAAAACATTTTGCAAAACCTTGGTGAAGACTATCTTGTGATAGCTATCACCATTGAATGGGATGATACAAAGAGGGCTCTTTATTGAAGCTTTTTTAAACTTTTGAACTTTGTATCAATCTCCTAATTTAATGGGTAAAATAATTTTCCAATAATTTTCACCCATAATGATTGTAATAAGTATTATGCATACCAAATTTCAAGATTTATCTATGTATGTATATTTACTTATGGATTTCTGTAATTCATTTCAAATCAAAATCAAAATTCGATTATCGATCATTCGCTGTATGCCAATGATTGATGGTAAGCCCGATCATTGATCCGACAGTCGACCGCACAATGATTTCGGTAAATCTTGATAATTAGGCCCATGTTCAGCTAGGTTGAGGTCCCCTAACCACTCCTAACCCTAGGATATGCTTGGGATAGCATTAGAGAGGGTGGAAATCCATTGGATATGGATTAGGAGTTGGGTTGAGGGTGAGTATCAATTTTAAGGTGGAAGAAAGTTCATTGTTGAACTGTGCCTTAATTTTGATTGGTAAATGTTCCTATTGGCTTAGGGACTCTCCAAGGACATTGTTGGTGCAATGGTCAAGGGGGAGCAAGCCTCTAGGGGGAGGAATCCATCATGGGAGGATGGATTTGTATTTCCTCATGGGAGAAAATTGGGGTGCCTCTCTTTAAGTGATATGGGATCACTTGGAAGATTGTAGGCATGTGTTCCTCCAAGGGAGAGATTGTAAGATCTCATTGGGATATGAGACATTCATACCCTTGGGGAGGACCTTTTTGATGTAATGTCAAAAAGGGGGAGAAGTTACCAAGTTACCAATTAGGGTTCGTTGGAATTCTCATTGGGATATGAGAATTGCCAATATGGGAGAATTGGTAGACTTGAGATGGTAGTTTTGTCAATCATCAAAAAGGGGGAGATTGTTGGAAGATTGTTGGTGCAATCGTTCCAGGTAGACTCCCGATGGTATTTTGATGATAGACAAAACTCATGACATGGGATTGTCATGGGAAAGTCCAACATGGGGTTGGCATGGGAAGTCCAAAGCATTGCGGAGCCGTGCGCTCGGTGCTTGGCATGAGAAAAGCATTGCGGAGCCGTGCGCTCGGTGCTTGATGAGAAATGCATTGCGAAGCCGTGCGCTTGGTGCATTTGGGAAGTCTTGAGGACTTGGTAAGTTCACTAGGCTCGGGGTCCTTGAGTCGGTGAAGGATGGCATTGCGAAGCCGTGCGCTTGGTGCATCCGAGGGACCGCCGGACTGGGAGCGAAGGGAGTGAGCCCAAAGGAAGCATACTTCTAGGGCATGAGACGCGAAGGATGGCGTTGCGAAGCCGTGCGCTTGGCGCATCCGAGGGACGTAGGCCGAGGGAAGAGAGCTTCGGTGGGGAACTCCGTGTGGACTTGGCCAAGTGGCTAAGACTGAATGTCGGAGGCTCAAACATGGTAATGTTTGAGGTTTTAGCCGACATCAGTCGACTGGCATAGGTGCGATCGGTGCTCTCGTCGAATAGGTTCGACCGGTGTTCGATGAACACCGGGTGATCGGTCAGCAGGAGGCGATCGGTGATGGGATGACGATCATTCGCCAAGGAGGATCGTGATGACCACCGCAGACGCAGAATGGAGTCGAGCTCGCCCGGCCTTTCGGTGATGGATGATCGGTCGGTGATGGGTGCCATCGATCGGTGATGTGTGATCCGTTGGAACTTGTCCGACGTGGATCCGGCCGTTGTGAGACAACGCAGCGATATCGATCGATGGTCACGATCGGTCGTGATGGCGCGAAAAGATCACGGGTTATAAATGGAGCTCAAGTTGGAGGATTTCGCAGGGCTTTTTGGGTGACTTTGAAGGAATTCTTGCATTCCGGACCTTCAAGAGCAAGCAAAAGCAAGCAACAAGCGATCAAAAGCAATCGGTGTAAAAGTTCTCTTTTGTATTGTCTTTGTATTTCTTGTTGTATTTCATTACTTAGTGTAATAGCTTGTGAGAGGTTTCTCCACCTCCGACGTGTTGTCGAAAAGGAGTGTTATAGTTAGTGCCGTGAGCATAACTAGAGCTCGAGGAGCTCACCCGTGGAGTAGGAACCATTCGGTTCCGAACCACGTATATCATTGTGTTTTGTTTGTGTGCATTTATGTTTCTTGTTAGTATTATTATTGTTATTCCGCTGCGCTAACAAGAATTGTAGACGAGAACGAACAAAAAATCTGACGAGCAACAATTAGGCTATTCACCCCCCTCTAGCCGGCCAACCGATCTCCCAACAAGTGGTATCAGAGCCGAGGTTGCTCTTCAAGGACTAACCGCCGCGAGAGCATTACAAATGGCCGGCTTCATCCATCCACCGAAATTCGAAGGAAATTTTGATTGGTGGAGGAAACTGATGGAGGTATATTTCGAAACCGATTTCGATTTCATGTTAATCATTGAAAATGGTTTTGAAGTGCCTAGGGACAAAGAAAACAAGCCATTAGAAAAATCAAGGTGGACTCAAGACCAAATGAAGGATTTCAAGACAAATCTTGAGGTAATCAAATTACTTAGTGAATTGATTCCTAACCATATTTGGTCTAGGCTAGGTAATTTTAGGAATGCAAAGGATTTGTGGAATAAGGTGATTGAATTCCACAAGAATCCCCAACCGGCACAAATAGAAGAAAATGCCGAAGAAGAAGCTCCCACAACATTTGAAGATGTTGATGATTTGGTGGAGACCTCCACCTCTAGTATTGAGGGGGAGGAAAGGCAATCTTCAATCCCGGAGCAAGAACAAGAAGTATCCACATCCGGGAGAAGTGAAGATCAAGAAGAGGCCTCCACCACCTCCCTAGGTAACTCAAGCATTGTAATTTTAAATAAAAATCACATAATATGCTTTGAGTGTAGGGAGAAAGGGCACTACAAAAGTAAATGCCCTAAATTGGCTAAGGAAAAGGCATCAAGACCGAAAGTCAACCCAAAGTCAAAGGATGCCGGTGTTCCCAAAATCAAGAGCAAAGAGCACATTGTGTGCTTCAAATGCAATCAAAAGGGACACTACCGAAGCCAATGCCCTAGGGGGAGGAAGAAAGGGCAAGAAGGTGCAACTCATGTAGGGGGAGCTCCTAAAGCTAACCCTAAGGTACATTTATTTAATGCACCTTTAATTCCTAAAGTCAAAAAGCATACCAAAAGGAATTATCTTAGCTCTCTTGCTATGATTAATGAAAAGCATGCTAGTAGGAATAAACATGTTTGTTTAAGTGCTAAGCATGTTAGTTTCTCTAAGAACAAACCTAGGACTCACAATTCTAGATCAATTTTACCTAAAGAGTCAATTAGGAGAGTTGAAGAAAACTTGGGTATTAATCCCAAGAAATCTAGGCACATGCCTAAAAGGAAAAATATTTCCCCTAAATCTAATGAAAATTCAAAATTGAGGAAGTTGGAGTTAGAAAACCAAGCCTTAAAGTCAAGGCTTGAAAAATTGGAGAAGACCCTAGCATTAATATCAAATTCGGTTAAAGGGCCTAACATACAAAAATCAAAACCTAGAAAACAAGAAATGTCTAAGGGCAAGAAGGGTTTGGGTCACAAACCTATGTCCTACCATAATGTTCCATTTGATTATGGAACTATTTCTAGGTCTAGACAAACCAAGGCTAATAGGGAAGTTATCCCTAAGTCTAGCTATGGTATGTGTTTAGTGGCCAAGGACTTAAGAAAAACCAAGAATGCCACTAAGAAGGTCAATGGAGGAGTCACCTCTAGAGTTGACCCAAGTAAGACCCATTTGACTAAGGCTTCAAAGCCAAAAAGGGTCATTAGGAAGGTATCTAGGGAAATTATCCCTAGGGAATACCTTGTTAACCCAAGGAGCTCCAATAGGTATTGGGTTCCTAAAAGCGTGATCGATTCACGCTAAATGGGTTAAGTGTCAACCCTAGGTGGATGGGTAGTTAACCTAACCATAGTAGAGTTGACACATTAGGGTGTGCCAATATGCTTGAGAAGTTTAAAATGATTTAAATTGGCACAATTAGGTCTTAGAGGTATTGGTGTGCCATTTTGGGTTTTTGGCACACTAGGGAGATGAATGGCTTTAAGGCAAATTGATTTAATCCCTAGAAATGGCAAATTGATTTTAACACTTAGGTATTCTAGACCTTAGTATATTTTTCTTGCCATGCTTTATTTGCCTTGCCATGTCATGACATCATTCTCATTTTTATTTATAAAAATGTCATGATCATGTTTAATGTTATATTTAGATGTCATGTATGCTTAAGTTTCATTTACATGCCATGACATCATGATATTGGCATATGTTTTTATCTAAATCATATCTATGCCATAATCATCATGCATAATAAAATGAATTCAAGGACTATGGCACAATTTGATGGGAATCAAATAAATATTACCTAGATATATGCATGAGACCAAGAAAAGAACAAAAATCCACATCTCACTATGTTAATTGCCTTGAATGTGTTTTACAAATCTAGATATTAGTGAGATGTTTAGGAAAATGAAATTAAAGGTTTTGAAAACATTTTGAAAACATTTTGCAAAACCTTGGTGAAGACTATCTTGTGATAGCTATCACCATTGAATGGGATGATACAAAGAGGGCTCTTTATTGAAGCTTTTTTAAACTTTTGAACTTTGTATCAATCTCCTAATTTAATGGGTAAAATAATTTTCCAATAATTTTCACCCATAATGATTGTAATAAGTATTATGCATACCAAATTTCAAGATTTATCTATGTATGTATATTTACTTATGGATTTCGGAAATTCATTTCCGAAATCTGAAAAACTGAAAAATTGGTTTATCGATCATTCGCTGTATGCGACGATCGATGATAAAGCCCAGATCGTTATCCGACAGTCGACCGCACAAGCCGATTTCGTAAATCTTGATAATTAGGCCCATGTTCAGCTAGGTTGAGGTCCCCTAACCACTCCTAACCCTAGGATATGCTTGGGATAGCATTAGAGAGGGTGGAAATCCATTGGATATGGATTAAGAGGTGGGTTGAGGGTGAGTATCAATTTAAAGGTGGAAGAAAGTTCATTGTTGAACTGTGCCTTAATATTGATTGGTAAATGTTCCTATTGGCTTAGGGACTCTCCAAGGACATTGTTGGTGCAATGGTCAGGGAGCAAGCCTCTAGGGGAGGAATCCATCATGGGAGGATGGATTTGTATTTCCTCATGGGAGAAAATTGGGGTGCCTCTCTTTAAGTGATATGGGATCACTTGGAAGATTGTAGGCATGTGTTCCTCCAAGGGAGAGATTGTAAGATCTCATTGGGATATGAGACATTCATACCCTTGGGGAGGACCTTTTGATGTAATGTCAAAAAGGGGGAGAAGTTACCAAGTTACCAATTAGGGTTCGTTGGAATTCTCATTGGGATATGAGAATTGCCAATATGGGAGAATTGGTAGACTTGAGATGGTAGTTTTGTCAATCATCAAAAAGGGGGAGATTGTTGGAAGATTGTTGGTGCAATCGTTCCAGGTAGACTCCCGATGGTATTTTGATGATAGACAAAACTCATGACATGGGATTGTCATGGGAAAGTCCAACATGGGGTTGGCATGGGAAGTCCAAAGCATTGCGGAGCCGTGCGCTCGGTGCTTGGTGAGAAAAGCATTGCGGAGCCGTGCGCTCGGTGCTTGGTGAGAAATGCATTGCGAAGCCGTGCGCTTGGTGCATTTGGGAAGTCTTGAGGACTTGGTAAGTTCACTAGGCTCGGGGTCCTTGAGTCGGTGATGGATGACATTGCGAAGCCGTGCGCTTGGTGCATCCGAGGGACCGGACGGACGGGGCGAAGGAGTGAGCCCAAAGGAAGCATACTTCTAGGGCATGAGACGCGAAGGATGGCGTTGCGGCCGTGCGCTTAGGCGATCCGAGGGACGTAGGCCGAGGAAGAGAGCCGGTGGGGAACTCCGTGTGGACTTGGCCAAGTGGCTAAGATCGATCGAGGCTCAAACATGGTAATGTTTGTGGTTTTAGCGCACATCAGTCGACTGGCATAGGTGCCAGTCGACTGCTCTAGGTCGAATAGGTTCGACCAGTGTTCGATCGAACCGGTGGTGATCGATCAGCCGAGGAGGGCGGTCGGTGATGGGATGTCGATCGGCCGAAGACGGCGGTCGTGATGACCTTGCTGCAGACACGAATGGAGTCGAGCTCGCCAAAGACTTTCGATGGATGATCGATCGGATCGATGGGTGCCATCACGATCGGTGATGTGATCCGTTGGAACTTGTCCGTGGATCCGGCCGTTGTGAGACAACGGCAGCGATATCGATCGATGGTCACGATCGATCGATGGGCGTAAAACACTTGATCACGGGTTATAAATGGAGCTCAAGTTGGAGGATTTCGCAGGGGCTTTTTGGGTGACTTTGAAGGGGAATTGTTGTTGCATTCCAGACCTTCAAGAGCAAGCAAAAGCAAGCAACAAGAAAGCGATCAAAAGCAATCGGTGTAAAAGTTCTCTTTTGTATTGTCTTTGTATTTCTTGTTGTATTTCATTACTTAGTGTAATAGCTTGTGAGAGGTTTCTCCACCTCCGACGTGTTGTCGAAAAGGAGTGTTATAGTTAGTGCCGTGAGCATAACTAGAGCTCGAGGAGCTCACCCGTGGAGTAGGAACCATTCGGTTCCGAACCACGTATATCGTTGTATTTTGTTTGTGTGCATTTATGTTTCTTGTTAGTATTATTATTGTTATTCCGCTGCGCTAACAAGAATTGTAGACGAGAACGAACAAAATACGACGAACGACGAATTAGGGCTATTCACCCCCCTCTAGCCGGCCAACCGATCTCCCAACACCTTGAAGTTGTGATATCGCCAACTGGGAATCCGAGTGGACTATAATCGAAGAAGCCCCTACAGCTTTGGCAGCCTGTAATCCCGCTAAAATGGCTTCATACTCCACTTCATTATTAGACGCCCGATATCCCAGGCATACGAGTATGCACGTCTCCTCTTTATCAGGGGAAATCAACAAGACTCCAACTCCGCTACTCGTGGATTCCGAAGAACCGTCCACAAATACGCTCCATGTATTTAACCCTTCCTCTTTTGTCGACGAACTATTTTCCGAACCGAAAGGTACTTCCGCCAGAAAGTCAGCAAGCGTCTGGGCCTTGATAACAGTTCAGGGTTGATAATGAATGTCATACTCGCTTAGCTCTACTACCCATTTAGCCAATCTCTTGGAAAAATTAGGCTTGGTGACCACTCTACCCAATTCACTATGAGTTAAAACAGTGATAGGATGAGCCAGAAAGTACGACCTCAATTTGCGGGCTATAAGGACCAGAATATATGCCAACTTCTCTAGCTCGGTGTAACGAGATTCAACCCCCTTCAGGATATGATTAGTATAATAAATAGGTTGTTGATGAGAACCTTCTTGTTTCAGCAAAACTGAACTGATGGCTCCCTCTGAGACGACCAAGTACATCCACAATGGCTCTCCGACTATTGGTTTGGCCAGTAATGAAAGTCCTGCTAGATACTTCTTCAACTCTTGGAAAGCCTGCTCGCACTGATCGTCCCATTGAAACTTGGTAGCTTTGCGCAGGACCTTGAAGAAAGGTAGCCCTTTGTCCGCCGATCTGGCTATAAATCGAGATAAGGAAACAATCCTCCCCACTAGCTTTTGAGTCTCTCGTAAATTAGTGGGTGACTTCATGTTGCACAGTGCTTGCACCTTCTCTGGGTTAGCTTGCAACCCCTTCTCAGTCACTATATACCCCAAGAATTTATCGCTTTTCACCCCGAATATGCATTTTTTAGGGTTCAGCTTCATATTATACCGCCTCAATGTAGCGAAAGTTTCATTTAGATCCTTAACCAAATCCCGAGTGGTTTTTTATTTGACTAGGATATCGTCCACATAGACTTCCATATTTTTTCCTTTTTGCTCCATGAAGATCTTATCCATGAGCCGTTGATAGGTGGCCCCTGCATTTTTTAAGTCGAAGGGCATTACCACATAAGCGTACAACTCCCCTGTCGTCACAAAACTAACCCTCTTCTGATCTTCCTTAGCCAAGGGTATTTGATGATATCTCTGGTATGCATCCATTAAGGACACTACTTCATATCCTACAGTGGAATCCACCAACTGATCAATACGAGGCAAGGGGTAGTAGTCTTTAGGGCATGCTTTATTCAAATCGCGAAAGTCAATACACATCCTCCATTGCCCAGAAGGCTTGGGGACCAAGACTACATTAGAGATCTACTCGGGGAATTGGATTTCCTTCACATGACCCACTTTTAACAATTTATCTACCTCCTCGGCTATAACCTTGTCCTTCTCAGGTCCAAAGTGTCGTCGCTTCTGTTGGACGGGTCGGACTCTTCTGTTTATGTTGAGATGGGGTTCAACGACGCGAGGGTTGATTCCCGTAAGGTCATGCACGTCTCTTGCGAAGATGTCTTCGTTCTTCTTCAGGCAGGCCACCAACTCCTCCTTGGCCTCCAGCTGCTGTGCCACTCGAGTGGCCTTTTCCGGAGTTATTTCCACCAGTTCCCCTTCCTCTATCTTGTCTGCTTTGGGAGGAGATTCTTCCAGGATGCAGACATCAGAAATGACAATGACCTTTCCTTTGGGATCATCGGTTTGAGCCTTCTTCTGATCATCCCGGACCATCTGCACATAACAGCTCCTCGCGGCTTTCTGCTCGCCTCGAACTTCTCCCACCAACTATCCGACTGGAAACTTCACCTTCTGGTGGTAAGGGGAAGGCACCGCCTGAAAAATGGCAAGGAAAGGACGACCCAGAATGACATTATAAGTGGAAGGAGCATCCACGATGAGGAAGGGGACTATACTGGTTTTTTGGCTGGTTTTGTGCCCAGAGTCAGGGGAAATGAAATCTGTCCTATGGGGTGGACCACATGTCCCGCGAACCCGAAGAGGGGTGTGGCCACATCTTCTAGCTGGACATTTCCCAACTACATCTATCCAAAGGTCTCCTGGAAGAGGATGTTGACAGAGCTTCCGGAGTCAACCAATACCTTGGTCACTTCGTAGTTGGCCAAGGAAATGCGGATCACTAAGGCATCCGTGTGGGGCAACAGGATGCCTCGGAGATCTTCCAGCCCGAACGAGACCGGCGGCGCGGTTTGGACAGTCTGGTTGGTGACAATGACCAAACTTTCCATGAGGCGGGCGTATGACTTCCTCGCCCAATTGGAGTCTCCGTCAGTGGGTCCTCCTGCAATGACATGAATAACCCCCCTGTGTGGGGGCGTTATTTAGATTAGATGATGGGCCCTCACCTGATGTGCCTCCTTGAGAAATAACCTCCTGGGACGGGGTTTAGGGGTCCGGAGGGAAAGTAACTTGGGGCGATTGGTTATATGACCCTAGGCGAGCCACATTGGGTCGTTGCCCTCGTCGGGCCGACCCCCCCCCCCCCCGTCTGAGGCCGCAATTGTGGGTAAGCGGCTCGGAGGCGCTCCAACTCCTCCTGTAGCTTGAAACATCGGCCACTGGCGTGCCCGTACTCCATGTGGTATTGGAAGAAAAATGGGGCGGGGGGGGGGGGGGAGTTATGTGGTACTCTCCTATATCCTGAGGGTCACTATAGTAGACCCTGTTAATCATAGAATTCCATCTCCCGCTCCTTCTAAGTCCTCGCGGGAGAAACTGCATCAACAGTCATAATCTGTAATGGCTGCGTAGGGCGAGCACCCTGTAGCAATAACTGAGGCCTGGGAGCCTCCAGTAGAAGACGTCGTGCATATCCCCGACGAGGAGGTGCTTGAGGGGCGACGGGGCGATTTCTTTCGGCAGGGACTGCTGCGGCAGCGCGTTTGGCTCTCTGTACTTTCAGACCTTCTTCCTCGTTGATGAATTTTTCCGCCCGACTTAACAGCTCCTCATAGCTGTTAGCGGGCTTTCTCAAAAGGGAACTGAGGAAGAGGTCCTCCCTCAGCCCATGCGGGATGGCGACTCTGAAAGCTTTCGACCTTGCGGAAGGTATACTCCTGGCTACGGAGGTGAACCGATGAAGATACCCTCTCAGCGATTCTGAGGGCCCCTGCGTAATGTTCAGCAGGATAGAGGCGTCATGCTTATACGCCTTACAGCTGGCAAATTCCTAGCGAAACATCCCCTGAAAATCAGCAAAACAAGTAATAGACCTCGGGGGGCAGGGTGTTGAACCATTTTTGTGCCGAACCGGTTAAGGTGGTCCAGAAGACTCGGCACTTGAGGGCATCGGTATAGCAGTGGAGCGAAGCCGCTCCAGCAAATTGCGATAGATGTTCTTCCGGATCCGTTGAACCGTCGTACTTTTCTACTTGGGGATTCCGGAAGTATGACGGTGGGACTTCTGAGAGAATATCCATGGTAAAAGGGATGGGCTCGTAAACTTCCGGAGCCTTGGTTGACCTATTTTCACCTTGTTCTTCTCGTCGATTCTGGGTTAATGGTATAATGTTCTAATGTGCTCGCCCTCCAGGCCCCTCTTCAGGCACTACTTCAATATTAATGGCTGCATGAGGTGGAGGGGCACCTCTGGTGGTGGTCCCCGAGAAGAAGGTTCACCGGAATGAGGATGAAGATATCATGTCCTTCTCCTTTCTCTAGCGAGGGCCTCAGTTACAGCGTCGTCCACCAGAGCCCTCAGTTGTGATGGTAATATTGTAATGGGGTTTTCCTCCGATGCGGAGACAACTGGGTGTTATATCTCTTCTGGCTGTATCTCTACGTCTCGCTCAAATAGTTCCCACAGACGGCGCCAACTGATGCGGCGAAGAAGATTTGTTCGCTTCCTTCCGACGCGATGAAGCACGAAGGGAGCTTTGGGGGGTTCTCTCCGGCCGCAACAGTAAAGATGAAAGAATAAAGCCGAGAAACGCAAACCAACACAGGCAACGAAACCAAGACACAGGATGTAACGTGGTTCGGAATAAGGATTCCTACTCCACAGAGGTGAACTCTCTCACCGGATGCAGTGCCAAAGCACTTTCACTATGAACGTCCTCCTTCGCGGAAAAGAAAACTTTCTGAGGTGGAGGAGAAACCTCTTACAGTCAAATCACGATACAAGAAATAGTACACGAAAAGCGAAGATCACCACTCTCCTTCTCCGACGAAATGGTAGCTCTCCTTCTCCCCAATGCGTCTTCGTTTCTTCCTGGTTGGAATGATGTGGATCCCTCTTCCTTCTGTCCTCTTCCTCCCTTTTATTCTCCTCCTCTGATATATCGTTGTCTCGCAGGCTATCCCCATTGTACACATGACCACCACGTTCACCTGGAGAATAATTTTGTTACAGATACGAGGAACGAAGGCTCCTCGAAATATTGTGTGGGGACCCTCCCCCCCCCCCCTTCTGTTACATAACACCTCTTCATCTACATTTCTGGGAACTAGGTTAGCCTGTCCCTCTCAACCATTTACTTTTGATAAAACTAACTTAGACCTATAGCTCACGCGTGACATAACCTTTGGGCTCTTCAGCGACCTGAACCGGCTTCCCTCCTTTCCACCCCAAACTACTTCCGGACGAACTGGGTCGAGTCGATTCGTATCCGTCCCATCTGCTTCTAAGCCTATCAAGCCGAATCGATTCTCTTTTATTTCCTAACAAAGCGCCCTCCGCCTCTGCTTTGCCGTGCCAACTACCTCAACTGGCTCTCCCGTGCCAATCGTCCCAGGCGATTGCGCCCGAACCGTTCTTCCCTTCTTTCTTCGCTGAACCAATTATCTGGTTCGGATGGTGTCTTTCTTGCGAGCCATCTTATCCAGTTCATAGAGAAGAGGTAACAGTAGTATCAATACATGATCTTGTCATTATATCATAGAAAACAAATATCTATTGTAACCTCAAAGCACTGAGGTATGGAACGAATTTGTTTTACGAAAATTGTGTCAAACATATTCCTCAACATCTCTTTCCACTCAACCACTCAAATAGCTTGACTAGCTTGACATTCAACAACCTCCAACAACTTGAAAGTTTAACTACCACTGGGCAATTCAAATTCTTGGGCAACTCAATTGCTCAACAGCTCTACCACTCGGACCATTAGACGGGTCGACCTCTCGAGTGACTTAATCATTTGGCGACTAGGGCACTTGAGTAACTCGATAATTTAGTCATTCAGGCGACTCAGTAGCTCGACCACTCAAGCAACCTGGCCACTCGATAGCTCGACTACTCAACCCACTTAGCAACTCAACCACTTGATGATTCAATCTCTCAGATGACTTGGCCTCTCGAGTGACTCAACCATCCAACATGAGTCGACACTCGATAATTCAATCTGCTCAGGTACTCAATCCACTTGGATACTCAACTCTCAATTTGCTCAAAAATATAACCAACTCATTCACTCAATCAAAATATGTCATTTTAATGTATAAGTTGTTTATATAGCTCCCACGGAAATTATTTGAAAGAAGAGATCAACATTCTCAGAAGAAATTAGGGTCAACAATTTTAACAGCAAAAAATAATTAATTACATTCATTCGAGTATTTTTTATCGTCGATCTTTAACGACGATGAAAAAAAATAAATTATGAAGAATTATATCCTTGGATCCATTTATTAAAATAGTCTAAGACTTTTGAGCTATATTGAAATTTAACTCTGAGCGTTTTAATAATATACTATTTTAATTAACGGATCGTCCTGAAGGATCCAAGGACAATAGATTGGTTGGGGAATGTGCTGTGACATAACCCTTCACGGAGAAGGAATGGCGTGCGGTTTTAACATTTAACTGTAAAACTGTGGTCATGTCTCTTCACGGACCCTTTGTCAAACAGAGTCTTTCATCCTCTGCTCGGATTCTCACTCGAAGGAAAAACCACGAGTCTCGGCGTGCTTGACTGTAAGCTCCAAGCCCACACAAGAAGAAGGGAAGAAGATAAGAGACTGAAACTGCTGCATCATAAAGCAGTGTCCATTATCTACAACTCAGTAATCTTGCATCGGATTAATTAAGGGTTGAATATCAAGTTTCCGCACTTGCATTTCCAACTGAGGGGCTTGTAATTGGAGCTAATGTCACCCCTCGAATCAGAGAACAAGGCCAGGGATTTCTCGTTTCGATCCTCGTTCAGTGCTTGTGGGAACACTGGCACTTGCACTGCCACGCAGTGGCCGCATGCTATGCACCTCCTCTCGCACATCGGTGGCCTTGATCCGATCAGGGCTCTCACCTTCTGCTCTCCTCGTTCCTGCTAATTAACAACTACAGTTAAATGAAGTTCTTAGCAATTTCTGAGTAAATATCAAGGATGACTCACGCTTGGGATTTCCAGAAACCTGAATAATGATCTCCCTGCAAGCAAACCAGAGCGAGCTTACGACTTGATGATCAGGAAAAAAGACAGAGGGAAGGGACTGATTTATGACAGGTTAAAAAGCTCACCTTCGACTGAATTGTCGAATGCTGCGGAAAGAAGAATGAATAAGAGAAGGCAGTTGATCCACTGGAGAAGGCCCATTTCTAGCTGCCGAGGAGAACTGATTGATCAGTGTGCTCCGCTGCTGTTTCTGTAGGATTTATGACACCAATATGAAGGAGAAGAGGAGGAGGAGGAGGAGGATAGGGTCAAACAAGTGGAGCCAGCCAGGTATTGAATGCATTGATGGGCAAGGGAGATAAGATGGAGTGCGAGCCAGAGTAGCATAAGAAAAAGGACAAGAGCTGGCGCAGTGCTTCACAAGTAATCGAGTCAAAAGAACGACCGCAACTCAGCTGCAAGATTGATGTTGCTGAAGAAGAAAGCATGCGAAAAGGGATCAACAAAAGCAGGAGAGGGATCAGGTACGTGTGTTGGGATTCTGATTCTGGGAATGAGACAACGCTACTGCCATACGCCATATATGCGTCTTCATTTTGGCATTTGGTCGAACAGTTGCATTGCCTGCCCGATCTGTTACTGCATCTCTGCAAGCTCGTGGTGCATGCATGGCGGACGCTTGTGCTCGGGCCCTTACAGTAGCAGATTTCATCCACACAGGGAGGATAACCTCCTCTTACCGTGCATCTTGCAATCTTCTAAACCAACCAGTCTTTTCAAATTTCCTTAATTAAAGCCGAAAAAAACATATAAAGGTGCATATTTATTGCGATACAAATTAAGTTAGCAGAGTTCAAGACAGTGCAACATATACATTTTGTAGTATAGAAGAACTTTGAAACTCTTAGGCATGCTACAAACTTGCCTAACAATGGTTTCAACAAAGTGTAGAACTTAAAAACATATAATCCGACGCTAGTTTCGGCGTTTACGCATCGATGAACACTTCAATGAATTAGGGACCGAGGCGATAATGGCCATCGCCTCCCATGAATTGCCCTTCCATGTACAATGCAGCAGCATTGTATGCATGAAAGCCATCCATCACCATGAATTGCATGTCCTCTGATGGCTTCCAGTGCCGCTTCCTTTGGTTTATAAACCAGTTGTTGATTTGCTTCTGGTCCAGGCCAGTAGATTCGGCGAGGGCAATCTTCTCAGATTCCTGCATTTCGACACAAAAGGATTTGTCGTAGCGCGATAAGCTGAACAAGTTTAACAAATCACAACAATGATAAGGAACAGATGAAAACTCTGCAGTACTGCAAACAATGTCTTCCTTGCTTACGATAAGCTCACCTGAATTCTTCTAGCAAATAATATTATCTTTCAGAAATTAAGATATCGAGTATCGAGTTGAACTCGTACCGAAGGATATGGCCATTTGTTGTGCAATTCCCACCACTTGAGTAGCTTTTGCCGGGCTTCCTTTGGCAGCTTTCCTTTCTTCTTCTTCTTGGAGAGCTCTTGCCTAAGGCTGCTCAAGTAGCCACTGTATTTCTTCAGAAGGTGGAGTTTCAGCTCTTTGTCGTCGGCGTGCAGATCAATCTTTAGGAGACGAGCTTCTCTGCCGCTTGGATCGAGGTCCTCTTCGGATGATGCAGCATCTTCTTCTTTCTCCTCTGCATCTTTCAAGTAGAAGAACAATCAACAACATAAAATGTCAGTAAATCAATGCAGATCAGATGTTACTGATGGCAAGCTCTTCTTGAAACATTCTTTTGATACAAATAAACAAAATCCATTTCCTAGTTTTCGATTGAGATTTGATCGAATCAAAGCGGGCTCAGTGATTCGATCAATCTAAAGAGTTGAATTGGATTTAACTAACTGACTCTAGGTTTGAATTAGTTAGATGTGGGCTCAAGTAAGGTTTATGTAGGTTTTAGTAAATAATAAGTTTCCATTCGAACTCGATTTGGACTATCTTGACTGTGAGCCAGTTTCAATGAAATTCAGTTTGGATTGTGTTATCGGTGTAGACAATATTTGTCGTCGGGAGGATGCAAACTGATATGAGCTCGTCGAGGCTAGTGTTCAACACTATCTCTGTAAAACGATATTGCTCCGCTCAGGTGCTTACGGATAGCAACAATTCGTTTCCAAGATACAACGACGATGTCTCGGAATAGTAGCACTACAAATTGCGAGACCGGCGAACCTACTCGTAGGCTTTTTAGACTCTGGATGCAGAAAATGGGATGGATGAGATGAGAACTTGAGTGAATCAGTGAATTCCATCATCTAAGAGTTTCTATTTATACTTGTGAAGGAATAGAGACACCTCTTGGTTTAATCAAATCTCATTCATTCAATTAAAAATTGATGATCTAGATTGCATCCCTTCCCAAAAGACATAATGTCTCTTCATTTAGATGCATCTAAGCCTTTCATTTTGATTTTAATGATCAAGATTAAGTCATCCAAAAAGGTACTTATACCCTTTCATTTGAATGAACCAGATTTATCCATTTTAATCCAACAATCTAGATTAAGCCATATTAATTTCTCATTCATATAATTGAGAAAATTAATCAATTTTTCCAACAATCCCCCACACGAATGAAAATTAATGCATTTATGCATGCTGACACTTTACAAGAGTCCAATCGATAAGTCAATGCATCGGGAGAGGTAGCTTGTGGCTTTGAACCTTCCGTAGTGGAATGCTATCGAGCATACTAGGTTGCGCAGTGAACGTGATGTCTTGAACTGTTCAGCTGTTTGTGTATACTAAGACAATAACACCCACACAGAGACTTATCTCACCTACTTTTGGTTCTCATGGTTGGTTCCGTTTCGGCCATGGACACCATCTTGGATTCATGAGTGTTTCATTGAAGCGACCTGTCTTCACACTCACATAGATGATACTTCTATCAAGAGTATCCTACCATACTCCACCTTATAAAGGTATAGAAATCATTAAAAGCATAAGCTTAACCTCACTACATGTGGTAGGACAACACATATTCATCCTAGGATTGGGATAGAGATAATATATCTCGTGTGCTGTAACACAACTTCTGTAACTTCGTTGTCTCATTGAACTAAGATCTTGGGATCTCCGGTCAACAAAGTTGGGTTACCGCTACAGTCGTTTTAGTTGTATATTTTTAATCTCATTCCTCTCGATAAGTAGTATACTTGATCTCGATTTAGCCCCTTCGTAAGAGGATCTGCTAAATTATCTTTAGACTTTACATAGTCGATTGCAATCACTCCATTCGAGATCAACTGCCTAATGGTATTATGTCTACTACGTATATGTCGTGACTTACCATTATACATACTACTCTGTGCCCTTCCAATCGTCGATTGACTATCACAATGTATAAGTACGGCGGGCACAGGTTTTGTCCATCTTGAAATATCTTCTAAGAAATTCTGCAGCCATTCAACTTCTTCAGCTGCTTTGTCTAGTGCTATAAACTCAGATTCCATAGTTGATCGGGCAATGCACGTCTGCTTTGTGGATTTCCAAGATACCGCTCCTCCACCAATCGTGAATACATATCCACTAGTGAATTTGGAATCTTTTGTATCTGATATCCAATTAGCATCACAATATCCCTCTAGGACAACGGGATATTTTCCGAAATGTAATCCATAGTTCATAGTATATTTCAAATATCTAAGAACTCGCATCAGTGCTTTCCAATGGGTGTCGTTTGGATTACTTGTAAAACGACTCAGCTTGTTGATCACACAGGCAATATCCAGACATGTGTAGTTTGTGAGATACATCAAGCTGCCTATTATCCGAGAATATTCCAATTGTGATATGGGCTCACCTTGGTTTTTCGCTAAGTGTTGACTTAGATTCATAGATGTTTTTACTATAGAGAGATCGTACGCATTAAACTTCCTCAACACCGATTCTACATAGTGGGATTGTGTCAAAACTATCCCTTCGGATGTCCTGAGAATTTTAATTCCCAATATAACATCTGCTCGACCCATATCTTTCATATCGAAATTCTTGGTCAACATTTTCTTTGTACTCATGATTATCTCATATCCTTCGGTGTAGACAGTGTTTGCCGTCGGGAGGATGCAAACTGATATGAGCTCGTCGAGGCTAGTGTTCAACACTATCTCTGTAAAACGATATTGCTCCGCTCAGGTGCTTACGGATAGCAACAATTCGTTTCCAAGATACAACGAAGATGTCTCGGAATAGTAGCACTACAAATTCCGAGACCGACGAACCTACTCGTAGGCTTTTTGGACTCTGGATGCAGAAAATGGGATGGATGAGATGAGAACTTGAGTGAATCAGTGAATTTCATCATCTAAGAGTTTCTATTTATACTTGTGAAGGGATAGAGGCACCTCTTGGTTCAATCAAATCTCATCCATTCAATTAAAAATGGATGATCTAGATTGCATCCCTTCCCAAAAGACATAATATCTCTTCATTTGGATGCATCTAAGCCTTTCATTTTGATTTCAATGATCAAGATTAAATCATCCAAAAAGATACTTATATTCTTTCATTTGAATGAACCAGATTTATCCATCTTAATCCAACGATCTAGATTAAGCCATATTAATTTTTCATTCATATAATTTAGAAAATTAATCAATTTTTCCAACAGATTGGACCGATGGTTAGTCGGTTGAACTGGCCCACCGCGGAAGCTCGCGATAGGGTTAGCACCTCTTGCTACAATCAAGAGGTAGGCGGAGCCGGCCCTGGGCCAGGGCTACCAAGGCTCCTTGCCCATGGCCTAAAAATTTCAATGCATTGATAGTTTTTTTTAGAGCCCAATTTTTAGGGCTCTAAATATAAAATTGAGGCCCAATTTATAGTTTCGTCCCGAACCTTTAAACAACAAGGACCAACTCTGTAGGTAGACGTATACAATACCAAGAAGAGAGACTTTTGACAACTTTTCTAAGACCTATTGTTATTGCCACATCTAACAACATTTTTTTGAGTGGCCCATGAAATCCCCAGAAGAGCGAGAGAGACGAAATAAGGCATGTGCTATTGAACTTTCCCTCCATAGGTCACCAAGTCAAGCAAAACTTAGCTCGAACTCATCCACTCCGAACAACCCATATGTTAGTATCCAGAGTGGTTTCACCATGATTTTGATGTTTGAACAAAACAACATTTAAGTTAGGCCTTGTATTATTATCTAATATGTGCGTCTAAGTGTGCAGAGACTTAGGAATACACACAGGATCACTTGATCATCCAATGACTCAAGATCTGTTGAAGTAAAATACAACGAAGGGTGGTATGAAACATCCGAGAGACCAAAAGACAAAGAGTATACATCTATAATAGAAGACACAAACATGCAAGAATAATGACACATGAAGGAAGTCAACATGTTTAATGCATCCGAAGGACGAGAGACTTGACGAAAAAAATACACCAATTGAATGAGAAGGAAGCATAGGAAGTAAGCCGGAGAGCTCGGTGCTTCCAAGAGACGAGAAGCTAGGCGAAAGGTTGCATAAGTAAGCTGTTGTGAGATGAGTTGAGTGAACTTGTAATTGGATAAAGGGTAGTCCTTAGCTTAGGCAGACTCGATTTTAGTAAACCTGAGCCAGGTTGTAATTGTATTGGACGAAAAACCTGAGGTTGTGAACCACATAAATCATCGTGTCTCTTGGTATGTGTGCATATGCTTATATTTGCTTATGCTTTAACTAATGTGTGTTTGTCCTTGCTGAAAACAAGGCAAGAGAAAGAATAATTTTTATTCGCAAGTGTGTTATTCACCCTCTCTCCCTTTAGCGATCCTAACTTAGGGTACTAAACACCCTATCACCATATTCGCCCTAGCTATGCCAAGACATACCTATCTCAATTCAGTTTGGCTAAGCCATGCCCACCTCGACCAAATTGAATCGACCACATTTTTTTTGGTCTTAGACGAACTCAAGTTGTATTCCTCCAACTATGATCTCATTAAGTGCTCCGAGGCAAATCAATCATAAACGCACATTGAACCTTAGTGTAAATCCGACCATACCATGATATTTTAATTTGCCCGATATTTATGTGCTCTAATCTAGCTACATTGCTAGGGTTTATATCAATATCTATATTATAAAGTCTGGACACATTAGATCAGAGTCAGCCCTAGGCCAGATCTATCAGGGCGCTTGCCCAGGACCCAAAAATTTTTAGAGCCCGATATGGCTCCTAATTAGGGCTAAAAAAATTTCAGAGTCTGATATGACTCCTGACTAGGGCCCAAAATTTTTAAAGTCGCCCAGGTCCTTTATACAACTAGGGTCGGCTCTGCATTAGATAAACACATAGCTAAGTGAGAAATTTAATTCGAGATGATATTATTATCATCAACTTTCTTAATTAGTCATGCTAAAGTTTGGTGCAAGCACTAACAAAAGATTTGGCAAGAAATGAAGTGCAAATGATTTGTTTTTGAATATATAAACATGAAGCTCACTAGTTTATTTCGACGAAGGAAGGAGCTTCGGCTCAATTCATGAAAACTTCACATTTCAAGTCCAATAAGTAGTAGTAGAGGTCTAATAAAGGAATATCAAAACTAAGTAATCGTCGTCCCATGAAGAACTTGTCAAATGCTTCAAAATATATTTTTATATAAATTGTTTTTATTTTGAAAATGGCGAAGACGGTTGGATTTTCTTTTTTCAAAATAAAAGTTTTCAAAAAGGTTTTTGAAACATGGAGAACGAGTAGAGGGTTGCCGAAGAACTTAGTTCAACATATGTAGTAAAATTAAGGAGATCTATTGAGATATTTATCTAAGAACTAAATTGAAGCTTATAGGGTTGTAAACAAATCAAGTCAAGCCAAATTTTATAGTAATCAGACTTGTTTAATAAGATAATTAATCAAGATGAGCCAAGTCAAATCTACAATTAATCAAACTATTAAAACAATTGTTTAAACTTGACTCGATTTCTTTTTTTTTTAGATTGAGCTTAGTCCAAGCTTAAATTGAACTTGGCAAGCTCAATTCAAACTCGAATCAAACTTGTTTAAGCTTTACTTGTTTAAATGTTATCAAGCTTGTTTGTTTGTTTATTTGAAATTTTAATATTTTAACATTTGTTTAATTGGTTAATATAAACAATTCAAGCAAGTATAAATAAGTTCATAAATGAGTCTAATCATGAATATAATTTATGAGTTTTATTCAAGAATAGAGTTTACAAGTTATGTTCACGAACATTGTTCATGAATATTAACAAGTCGAACAAATATGTGTTCAAACTTATTCATTTAATTGACTTAATATATATTTATTTAATGAACATAAATGAGATCTTACCAAATCAAACACCAAGTTTGTTATGCTTGGTTCATTTACCGTCCTAGAGGCATGCACCATCATTTGCTTTTCATATGGTAAAATTAATTATATATATGCACTAAGACACACCTAAATTATCCAAGAAATTTAACAAGACAACTTGTACATGCACAAATCCATCTACTCCACTAAGACAAAACAAGTCAAAAATACGTACGTAGTTGATGCCAAAACTAGAGGTCAGAAATATTAATTCATCAGAATTTTACTCCATTTTCTATACTCCGATAATTACCATTTCTGTTAAAACTGCAAACAGAACTGTAACAATTCAAAACAAAATATATAAAGGGAAGAAGAAAAAAACATCATTGAATTTTTTTTATTTTTTTTATTACCTTTTAGAAAAGAGGAAGAAGACGCAATTAACATGCACCATCATACATGATACAGTTGCAGAGTGTCTCTCATGAAGAAGCCAACGAACAGTAATGAGGTTTAGGGCTGCCCTTTAATATATAGAGAGGTAGAACCATAACTAGGCTAGAAATGCAGAGTGAAATTTAGAGAGACAGTAGATAGACAGGCAGAGGACTTTAGCTCGTTAATAAACTAAAAGAAAAGACTCACAAACAAACATTAATTGTGGAAAATTCTCGTCCTACTTTTTCTGCAATCACTCAACTCTACTACTAGTGGACAAATGGCAATCCGAGGAAAGGGAGGGGGAGGCTAACCCTCCCTCTCCTTGTAGTTTTCACGCATCCACTGAACCACACCGGCTGTGGCAGTGAGCATAAATGCATGGTGCCTAGAGGAGAAGATGAGTCAGAGAAAACACGGCAGAGGAACTACAGCTCCACCTGCTCACTCATCTTCGCTTCGAGGGAAAGATGAACAGTAGTAGAGCAGCGACTGAAGTCGGATACTGTTGTAATATATATATATATATTCATGTGATGGTCGATGATGATATATATAAATATATATTGAATTGATTACCAGAGTAAGAGAAGAGCCGGGAGGAGGAGGAGGAGGGGGAGGAGGAGGAGACGGCGTTGGTGAGCGCGTTGAGCTGCGACTCCACGCTGTAGAGGAACTCCGTGGCTTCTTGCAGCGGCCGGCTTAGATCGACCCGGAACTTCGCCAGGATGTCGCAGTAGGCTTCCTGTTTTTATTGTTTATTGTGTCTTAGATTTTATAGTCGCGCAGATGTTTATATATGCGCAGAGAGAGGTGTGGAGAGTAATTAATTGCATGCCATAAATTGGTCGAGCTCGGGGTCGCCGGAGGCTTCTTGACGGCGGCGACTCAACCGCGACTCGAGTTCCTGGGACAACTCCGAGAGCCGCGCCGCCGCGTCCGGCGGCGCTCCCACCTACATAAATCATACACGAAGAGTATTTAATCGAGCAAGACGATGAGTATATGAGAAATAGAACTAAATGATGCCTTTTGGCAGTCGATGAAAGCGGCGATAAGGGTCGAGCACTGCGGGTGCGACATGATCTTGGCCTTCATTCCGTCGTCCTCGGCAGCTGGTACCTCCTCCTGAGACGGCGGCGGGGGCAGGACGTAAGCTTGGTGGGGGTAGTAATCATTTTCATGGTCATGGTCGTCCCCCGCGCGGCCGTAGAAGGCCTCGGCGGGCAACGGCGACGTGGCGGTGGAGGAGGGGAGGTAGAGGAAATCGCTACCGGCAGCCGCTGAGCCGCTACCGCCTTCCATCTGCTGAGACAGCTCCTGATCCATCCCGCCACGATAGGATGATATTTTTGAAGATTTGAAAGGATGACGGTGTGAAGATAATTGAGAGAGTCTGAAGATCAAGAAGAAGAAGAAGGATGATCGGAGGGGAAAAAGAAAAACAACAAAGCAACAGGACTTCGAAATGGAATCGAATAGTTTAATCCAGAAGCAGAGAAGGGCAGGGTAGTGCAGCGCAGCGCAGAGGCAGACAGAGAAGGGAAAGCAAAGTTTGGTGGCTTTCTTTTCCGACGTCAAATCAAGGAGACGGAGGTGACGTGTGTTCAGTGGCTAGTCTACCCCCGCGCACTGTGCTCGTAATTAAAACCTAAACCACACACTTAGCAGTGGAAATCAACTGGGAACTTGGACGCGGTGCGGTGCGAGCATGGACCGGTCGGCGGAGCGCCGGCAAACCGTCGGCGTGCTTCGGTGTCCGACAAGGCCACCTCTCGTTTATAATTGTTTGCAGTTCATCAATTGCATTACGATATAATTGTATATAATATCGCATTCACTACGTGACATCTTCTCCTTCTTCTTTAATATTATTTGATCACGTCCAGAAACAAGAAAGATTCTGAAGAAAATTAAAATTCAAAAGAAAGAAAATACAGACTGCAATGGATGCATGCTGAGAATGAGAAAGCGAGCTGATTAAGTCGAAGAAGTAATTAAATGAGTGAATGTTTACACAATAAAACATGTATTTATGAATTTAATTAGCTTCTTAATCAAATTAAGGAACAGTATGGTGTGCACTGTCGTAGTCTTTTGCTTTCTCTGACATCTCCAATTTCCATGGCGAGAATCTCTCGGGCTCAGCCTCAGCGACTTGTCCTCTCCATCCATCATTCATCAAACCTCTTTCTTCCCTCCTTTCCTCTCTCAAATGACACACAGTACGCACTCACAGTGGGTCAGTTTCTTTGCACGTAACTGATATATTTCTTGCCGTCTGTCGTAAACAAAGAGTTCGACGATCGAGCATGTGGAGTGGGGCATGGCTGGCCGGAACAAAGCGTTCGTTGCCGGTCATGTCATCGTCAAAGTCTGAGGTTGGACGGAGGCAGAGGCAACGAAACATGCAGGTGATGGAGTTGATTATTAATGCATAAAATTAATAATTTAAGTTCTAGCTCTCGTTCTCCATTCAATGCATGCCATGCCGGCCCATGCCTTTCCTTGTAGTACCAGTGCACAGTTCAGAGTGGTGTTCAGCAGCCAACTGTTTTCAGATTTTGCATGGGCATGATTTTAAGCAGAAAAGCTTTTTATTCTGCATGTTCAGTCGAATTTGAATTTCGAGGATGAGTTCGAGAACTAAACTTGCACCAATATTATCTAAATATGTTTTTATAAAAGCTTTTTTCATGTGATACTTGCATATACTCGACGATATATAAATGCAAATTGATAACTAGTTCTTGATCTCGATAATTAATTTGATCTCTCGACCTTGTTGATATAATGTTTGTCAAATCTTGAATTTCTATGATCACTGAGTTCTTTCAAATCCTAAGAATAAATAATATCCAAGCAAAGTTGCGTTCTATGGATTTTTCCCTTAAAAATGTATTAGGTAATGTCTATTTAGATCCAACTTTTAGTGTGATTGAGTTATTAATTAATAGACAATAATGATATTATATAGGAAGATAAAGGAGTGTCTCCCACAGAAGATCAAATGATTATCATGAACGGTATAATTGTTCCAAATAGTAAGAGTCAATTTTCAGGAGCTGTAAAATTTTTCGAGGTGTCTACCTTTCCTCCGTATTAGTTTCTAATTGGGTAAAAATATCTCTCATAATTTACCTCCATCTAGCTATGAGATCGACGATAAGGAACATCTAGAATGTGACTCAATTCCCGGGAGCTACAAAGTTTTTCGAGGTGTCTATTCTTCCACCGTGCTAGTTTCTGACTAGGTAAAAAAATCTCTCGTGATTTACCTCCATCTAACTATGAGATCGACTATGAGGAACATCTTGAATGTGACTAAATTTTCGAGAGCTGCAAAGTTTTTTGAGATATCTACTCTTTAATTCGCCATGCTAATTTTTAATTAGACAAAAATATCCCTCGTGATTTATCTCCATCTAACTATGAAACTGACGATGAAGAACATCTGAAATGTGTACATCATCTTTTGTCCCAAGGAAGATAAAAGAGTGATCATCTTTAATTCAAAATAATGGGAAAAAAACACATTACCTTAGAGAAATTTACACTTGAGGAAATTCAACTTCAATTTCGCATAAGTAATAAAGCTTTATAAGAAATAATTTGTCATAGTTCTAATTAAACTTACCTTCGATTCATATATATCCATGAAATGTAACATCTCAAGTAATTCATTCATAATTTATTAAATGACTCGGCATGAGGCGATACATAACAAATTGAAGTGTTGAATCAACATGAACACTACAATAATTAAAATGCACCAAATCTTTATTTTGTAAGATTATCTAAGATGAATTTGATTTGTTAAAGTTAGATGTTGAATTAAAGATCCTAGTTCGGGAAGATGAGGCATCATCGCTATTGAACATCGATGTCGTTCGACTTCCCCCAACCATTGATGGGTTAGCCTCACCACTAAGTATTTCAGCGATCCTAGTCTCAGCTTTTACCTTTAGTCGCTCGTATCCATTCTTGAGTAGGTCAACTTGTTCGAGGCTCAACTTGTTGATGTCTCTAGCGCAATCAAACTCTTGGGTTTGGGCATTGGCAATTCGCTCCTTTAGATTGACACTCCTACCCTTCGCGGCCCCCAAATGGTCTGACAGATCCATGTACTCTTGGCTCAGTTGTTGGACGACATGGTTTTGATTCGAGCTGGTGTCAGCATCAATTCGCAACAAGTTTTCTAGGAGGAATCGATCCACGACATGATCGACAGTTGGACTACCAAAAGAATAAGGATTACCTGCGGGCGAATACATCATAATAACCACATCAACTCCGCATAAGGTCGAGATGTCACTAGCCTTAGCAAAGACGCCCGTCTTGCGTTTGGAAAAGCACACATGGCGGGCATCCTCGCTTTGTATTTTCTTCATTTCAATCTTCCTCCTTCCCTTACTTGAAGCACCATTCCTAGCCATTTTAGTCGAGAGTACTCAATGCAATGAATAGTTGACTAAATATATAGATTTCATAATGAAACAAAAAAACAAATTTCCATCAATGAAAATACTAAATAAATAAATAAATTAGTTGCCATAAGGGGAAAATGTACCATTTTTAGACTTCCCCCGAAGATATCTAATTAGATTTTTTTTTAGGGTTAGCACAATTTGGTGATGAGTGAATCATTTAGATTATTTGAATTGGCACTTTTTATAGGTGATTTTAAATGGCAAGCTTTAAATGCACTTAAACTATTGCACCTTCTATAATATCTATTTCAAATAAATTAATAGGATCTATTAATTTATGTGGCAAATAATCAAATTTGTGTAGTGAAAACACATCGCAAGATAGGAATTAGGGCACATAGCCGAGCTAATTACAAAGGAACTTAATTAGATAGGATTATACTTGTACACTTTTTCCTATCTATCTTGAAATTATTATTGTAGTCTCCAGCTGAGATTTACAATAAGTGAACAAGGATCAACTCTCATTGTTATTAATTTTAAGAAGACTGTCTAATATAAATCTACCTAACACACATTTCTATAAAGACTCTTTCATCACTTGACGCTTAGAAATTCAATTCTCATGGCGTATGACACTTAGACTCAAGTGTTTAGCCTCAAAATTTGGCACTCAAGACTTAGCTTTCAAGGTGTATGACACTCAAGATCCGGACACTCAATGCATGACCTAGCACTCAATCCTCGAGCGCTTATTACTTAGATTACTCGACAATTCAGCACTCGAACTTATTTTTCGTCTCTCGAGGCTTAGACCCAGTGCTCGGCTCACTGGCACACGAGTCATTCGAGTATTCGGGGATGTAGGTACTCGGGCTCTTATGGTTCAGGCTTCATGCCACTTGAGCAATTGAGCATCTAAGCAGTCGAGCCACTCGTACTCAGACAGTTGAGAATTTAGCTCTCACTATAAAAAAAAATAGTCATTAGCGACGAATTTAGCGACGAATTTTAAAAAAAAATTCGTTGCAAAATAAATTAGCGACGAATTTAGCGACAAAAATATTTTTGTTGTGGATAAAGCGTCGCAAATATTAGCAATTAATTTTGCGATTTAATTTTAGCGAAAATTAGGGACTAATTTAAATTTTAAATCTAATTTTTGTCTGAAATTCTGAAGAATTCAAAAATTAAATCACAAATTTTGACAATTAATTTTTTTCGTTCGATTTTCGACGAAATAAGAAAATCGTCGCAAAACTTTACGACAAAAAATAAATTCATCGCAGAAAATTCGCAACGAAATAATGATTTCGTAAATTCTGTGATACAAATTAAATGCATAAATTTGTATTTGAATTATCATGATTTAAATCAGCAAAACCATATTTTGCGATGAATTATTTTGTTGCAAAAATTTGCGATGACAATTAAATTTTTTCGCAAAATTAGTTCTGAATTTATCATGAGTTGGTTTAGTTGCTTAAATTGTTTATTAATTTGGCGAAAATTAAATTGTGAAGTCGTGAAATTCTCAATTTAGCGAATTTGTATTTTTATCGCTAAATTTGTCGCTAAATAAAAATTTTTAACAGATTTCATCAGTTTTATATTCTATCGTATATACAAATTTTCACACACACAAAACAAAACACAATAAGTTCGAATATCCAAATAAATACATTCAATACAAACAAAACACACACACATTCAATACAATAAAATAATATTCAATAATATCCAAAAATATTTCATATCCAAATAAATACAAAGTAACACAATAAGTTAAGAACAATACAACATTCCAAATAAAAAGTTATATCCTACAACATTTCAAACATCAACATAGTTCTGATATCCAAATAACAATGTCCACACAAAAGATCTCAACACATGCGAAAGAAAAAAGAAAAGAGAATCTGGTAAGCAATCGCCGACATTTTTCTACCTGCATTAGAAAAGAAACAAACAAAAAGTATCATACATTAAAAAAAACTATATACTAACACGAAAATAAATATGCAAAGACTTACAATGATGTGCATTTTCAACCGCCATAAGGATTGACTTCATCGATCATTCCTGTTTAAAGCAAAATAAAAAGTACTAATCAAAAATTAAAAAAATGAAGGATTAACAAACTCAATAAACTAAAATTTTTTAAAAGTACTAATTACAAACATGCATACAATATCATCATCGTCGCCACCATCATCGTCATTACTCGGAGGAATATGACTTGGACCAGAACTAAATTCTTTGAAGCCATAAGAAAGGCTTGTTATCGTCGCATTTCTATCATTTCTTGATCCCTTTGTGAGTTTTGTTGTTGTATTTCTAGAATTTCTTGATCTCTTTCATGTATTATGTCCAAATTGCTAACCTCGAGTTAAGTTATGTATCAAGCCATCACGGTGGAGTAGAAGAAATAGATCTACGAGGAGCATTATGCATTACTCTCGAAGAACTCATACCTAATATCCTTCCCCTTTGATCCTCCACTCGCCGCCATAAATCCAAATTATTACTAACAGATGGCTCGGATCCTCGATACCACCGTAAATCTCTGAAATTCTGCGAGATGAGGATAAGCGATCATATCTCTCCTACACAAAATTAAAATTTTAATCGAGCATTTACATAACTAATGGAAGTTATAAAGTAAGTTTAAAGATTAATTCAAACCTTAATTGCTCTAGCTCTATCTCCACTCCAAGTCTTATCTTTTTTGGAAAGTGTGAGCAGTATCTATAAATTAGGCTCCTTTCCCAATTCCTTAGACTAAATATAAGAATGTTAGAAATAAAATAATAATCTGAAATAAATTTAAAAACTAATTGAATTAAAAAATTACCAATCTACGTGAATGCTCCTCGATATTTATAGATCCTCCCGCATATATTGCGGATAAGTCTCGAATTACATGCTTGATTTAATTTATTCATTGACTCCTTTTTGCTCTCATCAGATTGCCAATAATTGGAGATTTTACTCCAATTTTCCGACGTGACACAATTTGGTTTTTTTACTTTTGGCATGACTCAATACATCGGATATGATTGCCACATTTTTTTAAATTCTTTTAACTTCCAAGTCTTGAGTAGGGTCCCGAATAAATATATCCGAGATGGAAAAAATAATTGATTATATAATCACTTATTTAATATATAAAATGAATCAATTATACCTTAAACTCGCACCACCATAGTTCTTTTGTAGGTCTACGTACTTTAGTATGACAACAGTCTCCTCTCGATAGTTATTCACGATTTTATTGATCTCGTGAATAACAGGTACAGAATTTTCAAACCTACGATAAAGTGAAAAAAATTTGAATAAATAATTAAGATAGTTTAAAACTTATAATATTTATATTACTTACGAATCTCCAATCGGAAATATATACTGACTTTCGATGTTCTCGTAGAGGAGTGTTTGGCGTGCAGTGAATCGAATGGGAAGGCGTCTTGGCAATGAGATGAGTGCTGACTAATCATGTGAAGGTCCGGCTGATCGAGGGGCATATAGGTATAGTGATGGCGGGACGGTGAATCGATCTCAGATCTATCTTCTGTAAATCTCTCACCACCTAACTATCAACCAAAATCAAAATTAGAATAAAGCAAATAAAACTTTTATGCTTAATGAAGAACATGAAAAACTTACAATATTCATAATGAAGATATGAGAGACTGCGAGAAGCTACGATGATGTCACCTCTGATAACCTATAAGAACAAAATATACACAACATACAGAGACAAAAGATATAAATTTAACAATGAGACATTATATAAACAAATAATTGAGCTAAGAAATTTGGTAAAATTATAGTTTAAAACTAAAATTATAGTCATTGTCAACAGATTTTGCAGATGCATAGGACCATAGACGTCAACAAATCAATAGCACAGTTTGAATGTAATTAAGGTATTTTGCATTTCGAGAATGCATAACGTTTGGCAAAAATATAAAATAGTTGTAATGGGTTGCAGATTCTGATGGTGTATGTGAATGTTTATGAAATGGTTATGTGTCATATCCTTGAATTTTATCATGCTTGAAAACTTATATTATATATGTTACATGAGTTGCATGTTTGCAAAATTTTTCAAAAAACATATAATATGTTTCCATGTATTACTGCATTTAGTATACATTATCCTTTGTTATAAAAAAGCATCTCACAATCTTATGCTAACCACCATGGCATTAAGGTGTCAATGAATTGGGCCCAGGCATAAAAATCTGCAAGATTATGGTAATATCATGGAGTCCCAGTATGATTTTGAATAGAATGCATCGGACGCAACCTATACCATACCACTCTAATACCACTCTAATATCACTCAAGATCAACACAGAAAATTAATAATAATATAAATTTCAATATAAAAAATAACACTGATTTAAAAAAATATATTACCAGTGGCTGCGCTCTCACCGGCGATTGGTGGTCGTGGCTCACTGGCGGTCGGATCTCGGACGAGACCTAACCGGTGGCTAGGCCGGTGCGGCGTGGTCATGGTCGCGGCCAGGCTATCGGTTGACAACAGCGAGGGGCTGTGGTCGGAGGCGGGCATCGGCTAGGAGGAGCGGTGCCGGAAGTGTCAGACAATGGCAGCGAAGGCTCATGGTATTAGCGAAGTGGCGGGTGAGGCGGCCGGCTCCTTGGCCTTCGACTGTGACCGGACGAGGCGGCCGAGCTCGCGGCCAGCTCACACGGCGGCTGGCCGGCGCGGTGGCGCGATCGGGTCGCTCGCGACGAGGGCTCGGCGGCGGCGGCGTGGCGGCGGACTGATCGGCCGGACTCGATCGACCTGCCGGCCATTCTCGGGCCCTGGCGACCTGATCTGGCGGGGCGGATTAGTCGGGGCGCGTCACGGAGCGAAGGAAGAAGCGGCGGCGGATGATTAGTCAGCGCGAGAGGAAGAAAGCGAAGGAATTAGGGCATCGGGAATTAGGGTTTCGGGTAAGTTAAAAAATTTTTGCAACGAATCTTTGGATTCATTGCAAATTTGCAACGAATCCAAAGATTCGTTGCAAATTTTTAAAAAAAAAATAGAAAAATTTTAAAAGTTTGCAACGAATCACAGATTCGTTGCAAATTTAAAAAAAAATTAAACATTTGAAAACGCTAACTGGTTTTTTTAATATTTTTTTTTTAAATTTAAAAAATTACAACGAATTCACGGATTCGTTGCAAATTTTTAAATTAAAAAAAATATTAAAAAAATTAAAATTTAAAATCATTTTTGAACGTTACAAATCATTTTTGAAAAAAAAATTAAAAACTTTAAAATCGTTAAATGAATTTTTTAAATTTTTTTTATAAAATTAAGAGTTTTCAACGAATCTATGGATTCGTTGCAAATTTAGCACAGATTCGTTGTAAATAATTTTTTATTTTAAATTAAATAAAATACTCGAAACTCGTTAACTAACTTACAGATCTCGAATGAGATAAAATCGATCTTAATATGTTAAATCAGTTCTCCTCATTATATAAACATCAAAATGTTTTAATCCGTGAATTTTCGAATATCGGCCTCGTAAGAAATCTAATTCACGCGTTAAAAAAATCACATATCGCAATATTTTGGTAAAATTTATTTTTAAAAATATATATATAATCAAGGGAACTAGGCGAACACATAGAACTTGTTTCATCTAATTCGAACTCTCTAAGTCACTTAATAAGCGGGTTCGACAATTTTTAATTTTTTTCTAAAAATAAGAGTTTGCAATCGAATCCTCGGATTCGTTGCAAAATCAACAACAATTCTCGGATTCGTTTAAAATAACAGCAATCAATCCACGAATTCATTGCAAAATATTTAAAAATAAACTCGCTCACAAGAACTTGTTTTCTATTTTTAATAAAATAAATATCTGCGGCAATTAATTGAATTAAAGTAAGTAAATTATGACGAAAATTATTTACATGCGCAAATTGAAGGAAAAAAATTAAATGCAAATATTTGCGGCGAAAAATAATTCGTCGCTAATTTGCGAATAAAAATTTCTAGCGAATTTTGAATTTTGCGGACATTCTTGACGAATTTATTTTTAAATGCAAATTAGCGAAAGTTATTTTATTTAATTCGCAACAAAATTTGAATGTTGGAAATTTTTTAATTTTTTCAATAAATTTTTGTCCGTCGGAAAATTCGTTACAAA
This sequence comes from Wurfbainia villosa, assembly GCA_025175895.1. NCBI lineage: Eukaryota > Viridiplantae > Streptophyta > Magnoliopsida > Zingiberales > Zingiberaceae > Wurfbainia > Wurfbainia villosa. The sequence goes on along the minus strand of JAKLTH010000267.1, from coordinate 556,021 downwards.
TTTGCGACGAAACATAAAATTTGTCGCTATTTTTGTTGCAGATTTGCAACGAAAATAATTCGTTGCCAAAGTTCGTCGCCAACAAATAGTTTTTTTGTAGTGTCTTCAGCCTTTCCAACCATTCCGACAATAATTTATTTTTATATAATTTTAAATTAAGATTTTTTTCCAATCATTCCGACAATAATTTTAGAAATTAATTAAGATGGTATGTCTCTATCAAATTGAATTTCAGCCACCAATATATAAACACTAGATTGATCTCAAATTTTTTTTATTTGCATCAGAATATTCGAATTTCGATCTTATTAATCTATAAGAGTGATCAATTCTGTTCCATAAATTTTCAGAACGCCTCACTAATAACTGAGTCGGATAAGATCAGAGCCTAAGTGACCTCCAACGGCCACCAAGAGTAAATCAGGGAATTGTGCTAGTAGCTTTTTCACGGTTCAGTCCGAACTCCACAATTATACCATTCCTGAACGACGGTCTAATGCCAAAACTGTACTCCATCCACCGGACAAACTTCTAAGCCTAAGGTCGTCTAAATGAATTTTTTTTCTAAATTTGCCACCGAATAATATCGCAACAAAGAATTGATCTGTATTTTCCTATGAGATGTCTCTTCGCTTTTGCAACTGCACTGTGTCCACGAAGGCTAAAAAAATATAAATTTTTTAAAGAACAAAAATATATATATTATAATTACATTGCCCTCCATGTTTTGAACTTGTTAGTGAACTTTCTTCTCGGTCTATGATTTTCTTGTCTCGTGAAAAATCTTTATTTATTTTTATTTTTTGTTTATCGTTGATTCTTCGATGACGATGAAAAAAAGATAAATCATAGAAACTATGTCCTTTAATCCATTGATCATTTTTAAGCTCAGATGCAAATTTTAGACCCCACACCCATAATGACCTCTTTACTTTTGTAAATACATTTGTGTGTGGTTGATCATTGATTATATCCCTTCAAACAAGAAGAATCGTAAGGCGTAAAGTTGACATATTTATAATACTACTTCCACTCTGTCAACTAATCGTCATCGATAGCTAAGGACGAATCCAAGATTTTATATTGGAGGGATCGTATATTAAAATATAATAACGTTAATTAAGAAAAGACAAAATAAATAAAATATTGACAATATGTATCATAATATCATAGTGAAAAATAATAATCACTTAAAATTTGGGAGGGTCATGACCCCCCCCCCTAAATCCTTCTAGATCCACCTCTGTCGATAGCGACGAGTTGCTATGAACTAACGAGATCGATGCAACTTGGCAAGTGATTCAATTTAGTAGTCGAACATGGAAATGAAGATTGTTCTAGCGGCTATGTTCGCTACCATGAAGGTTTGTTTATAACACAACTAACACGCCTAGTTACTCCAACAACATTTGGCCACGGTTCTATGCATGTGTTCGCTCACAATCAAGGATAAAAGAGGATATGTCGAACCGGCCATCATCGAGTTGGTCTAGGCTCAATTTGCCGATGTGCCTAGGCCAATCTATCTCTTGGGTTTGGACATAGATAAGTCGGCTGCTTCAACTTGACTTGTCTAACCTTCGCCGTCTCCGATCGATTCGAGTACAATTGGCAAATTAAATAGCAAAGAAGAGTTAAATAAATTCGTAAAAGGTTGAAATTCGTTAATTTAGCGACTTTCATCGGTTTAAAAAAGAACATTAGATCTTCTTCGAAATCAATCATTGTCTTATCCATAAATTCTGTCGTGTCTTAGTCATCATATTATCCTCGTGGAGACTAAATGCATGGAATCTAAATGTATCAATTTGGTAGCTTCCAAATGGATTCGATTAATATCAACTTAGAAAAGACATGAGAACGTGATCACTATGATTTTCCAATAAATGGTCATAATTGACAAAGTGAGCCAGAACTCCTGTATAAGAACAAGTTAAGATAAAAATAAAAAAAAACTCTTCTTCTTCAAATTTTATTATATTGAATACATTCATTCTTTCTTCTAAATCCCTACCTGTCTAATTTAAATATCGAAAAATCATCGCCGGAGTACTTATGGTGCCCTTTGATATGTGTTGACTTTGACAAAGAAAGTGATTACTAATACGGTCATGAGAATCCATCATCTCTCAAGGATTGATTATAAAAAGTGACCGCATCAATAATAATTAAAGGCCCCTCAAAACAATGCCTACATTAACCCTAACCATGGGTGAGCTTGTATAGTATAAATTGTTGGTGTCATGTAAAAGAGGTACAATCTGAGTGTGAACAAAATAACGACATGTCAACACTTAGGTAAAGTCTAGAATAGAGTTGAATTATATCTCTTAAAGACGAATTTATCCCCCACACGATACTCATGAAATATGACAATCGTCTCTCAAAATATCACAATTTTACCTCCGAATCAAAAAAGTTTTTTGAATTCTCCAGAATAAATATGTAATAAAATACTTGCTATTGGAATAAATTAAATGAAACAAATAAAATAAGGAATCTTATTTATACTTGTGAAGAGGTAGAAGAGTCTCTTGATTCAATCAAATCTTATAATTCAATTTAATTGGATGATCTAAATTGCAATCTCTTTTCAAGAGACACAATGTTTCTTTATTTAAATGCATCTATTTGAATGTGACTATGACCTTTCATTTGAATGAAATAAATTTATCCATTCTAATCCGACGATCAAGATTAAATCATATCAATTTTTCATTCTTCCAAATTAAAAAAATAATTTATTGAATCAACCAATTTTTCAACATGAACCCTAAATCCTAAATCATGAAAGACAAATCTGGAAGAACCACACAGCACACAAAATGTAAAGAGATGGAGTTATAAATCTTAAACCCTAAACCCTAAATCATGAAAGTCACTTCTGGAAGAACCACACAGCACAGAAAATGTAAAAAGATGGAGTAATAATAGGTTTAGAAATTCACTAGCACTAAACAATGCAGTAGACGCTTTTCTTTCAAAGGGAAAAAGAAAAAAGAAAAAAAAAAAAAGAAGAAAAAATAGATGAGCATCCAAATTACGAGCATAGAAGACGAGTAGCTAATCTACCAGCTCCAGAGCCCCTGCAGTGCAAAATCCTTGCTCGAGTGGCCCAAAAGAAATAGATAAAAACACTTGTGAGCCACAAGAGAAGAACAGAGGCCAGGTCTCGGGGAACGATGCCATTCCCTCAACTACAAACAAGCTTGATTACTAACTAATGGAGCTATTGATGCGTGGAAGAAGGGGGCTCAGGCATCTGCCCAGCCGGCAAACATCGGGAGGTGATCGAAGGGCAAACCCGGCCTTAGCTGGGGCGGCGGCGGCATCCATGAGTTCGCTGGGCTAGGACTGAGCTTCGGCGGGGTCTTGGCAAAGAACATGGAGATGTCCGCCCTGTCAGGACTCCCTTCTCGAGAGTTGCTCAAGTCGGTAATCAGTGACAGCGAGTGAATTCCTATTACAGTGCTCAGATTTCCTGAATTCCCCGAATCGCCGATGCTTTGCATTGAGCTGCTGTCCATGGCTCCGACTAGGCTGCGAAGATGATTCGCAAAGGGCTCGTTTTGGTGCTCAGCGGTGAGAGTTATGAGTTTCTGGTTTAGTTCTTCGGAAGCCGCTGATGTCCGGCAATCAGAGCTGCTCGTGTTGTTTCCGGCATTCAAATTGAGCTCTTGGTCGCCGCCGCTTTGAGCTAACGGAGCCACACTCCGGCGCTCGACGCTCTTGTTTCTTTTCGCGAGTTCGCCGGCCAGAAGGGCGCCACTCGACAAGATCTTCTCTACATCGTACCTCGAGATGTCGAAGTTGGTAACGGCATTCAAACCGCGGAACTTGATCGCGGCAATGTCATATGCTTCCGCTGCCTCCTCCTGAGTACCTGAAGATCGCATACGCGTTGAAATGTCAGAAAGAGGAAGAAACAGTTGGCAAAACCCTAGCGGTGAATGCTTTGCTAGCTTTGGCTTCCACTTTTCGATTTGAAGGCGATGATCGTTCAAACAAAGCCATTGAGGGCTACTGAAACATCCCTCACTCAGAAAAATGGTGTAGGAATCAACAACAGCGTTATGAATGGAAGCCCGAGCTCGCGAACTTACTGAAGGTTCCAAGGTAAAGATCCTTGTTCCCTGAAACCCTTCCGATTCGAGCTTGCCACCTTCCATGCTGGTGATGCCTGCAGAAATCTCCACGAGTTTTAGAAAAGAAACACGATCGAGGAGCAGGAGCGGAGCTAAATGGTAGTCGATCGAGCTCAAAAACAACAAACCTCGTCACGCCACGATACATCGATGCTCCTCGCGAAAAGCCACTGCTTTTCCTGTGAAGGAGAGAAGTTTAGCTTGGAGATCATTAATGGCGGAATGAACTGTGCAGTTCAAATTAAGAAATTGGGAAAAGAACACATGGTTTCGACCTTCTTAGGTGAGCAACGTATTCCTGCCTCGTCATGTTCTTCATTTCTTCAAGCTCGTTTTGGTAATCTTCCAGCTGCACCAAACCATCGATGATCGGTCATCGTACTGAAACATGTTTGTTTGGACGAATCTTCGACGGCTTACCTGGAAGTTGATGTGTGTGTTTCCTCCCCAGTACTTCAACGCGGCCAAGTCGTAGGCTCTTGCAGCTTTCTCTTCCATATCGTAACCCCCTGCGATACAAGAGGATCGAAATGATAAGCAGAGACTTACACTCTGGAATCAGTGATGATCGGAGCTTACCCAAGTAAACTGCTTCCGACGAGTTCGCCATCAATGGAAGCATGCCCGACCAAGAAATCAACAGTTAGATGTGGAATCGAAATAACGAGGGGTTTACTGAATGCTGCAGGTCGGATGTGAGAACTCACCTTGCCTCCCCTTCCTGGTTTGCCCTTCCTTCTTGCAACTGTTATCCCAGAGATGAGCTTCATATCTGCCCGTCCACCTGTGCCTGTGGCAAGTTCACCATTCGTCGCCATGAATATCAGGAAAGACTGAGAAGATGGCGAATTCAAATGTAGAATGAGAACTTATTGGGCACTGACCTAGTGACGCCCCTGTACTGGGACGTCCGCTGCCCAAATGTGTCGATCGACTTGCGATGAACAGGCTGCTTCTGGCCTCCTTTAGACCCTCGCTTTTTACAAGGCTCCGAGATCGCGTACTCGCCGGCGGTGGCCGAAGAGGCATGTTGTGGAGCAGTGACGCAGCTTGACTGCGAAACGGGGCTCATGGACAAGCTCAAGGTTTGCAAGTCTCCGTATCCCATGGCAGCAGCAGGAGCACCGCCGCCCATCATTACAACGCCGTGCACCAAATCTTTGAGCCTGCCGGAGGCTTCGTCGGCTCTCACAGCTTGGCCGGAGCATTCAAACGGCGGCTGATACATCTCATGGCTGGGGAGCAGAGAAAAGATGCCGTCTTGGAAGGGTGGCAAGTGGCCATGGATGATGCCTGAGGGAGGGTGAGTGTGGGAGTGACGACCTCCGTCGCTGCCGTCTGCCTCTGCTTTGTGCTGGTGGTACGCGGCGCAGTCCAAGCTTAAAGCCATTGCTGCCCCCCTGCTTCCGCCATTGCTGCCCTCGTACTGATGGGTCCCCATGTCTGGACCGCAGCCTAAGAAGTCTTCGAGCTTGGGAGACGGAGATGCCGCCATCGCTGCATTCGCACGAATGCAACGAGCCATGAAAAGGAAGGTCGCACCTTGGCATTTCAGATCCTTGTGGAATGAAGCTAAATAAAGAAAGAGGAGCCAGATTTTGAGACAGACCTTGTTGTGATCTAGCGAGCGCTTCCATGAGGTAAAACGACCCACTGGACTTTAGTTGAATGGAGGCTAACTGAGAATAGTCGTGTCCTCCTCCGTTCTCGCCGACGCCATACATGAAACCAGAGCTCGTTAGTGGAGGAGAGACGAAGTAGCTACCAGGAGACGGGTTAGATTGGTCAGCAGCAGCTGCCTCCATTTGAGGGGAAAGAGAGAAGCCCAACCAAGCACTGCTGCTGTTGCTGGCGTTCGTGTTGTATATGGACTTCATCTTCTTCGATTGCACCAGGGCGAGGCGACTCGATCATCGAGCAGTACACGGCGTAATCATTCTACTCGTCTTCCTGCAACCCACCCACCCAACCAACTACGGAGCTTGGGGCGTGCGTATTCAAACTTCAAGCGAAGTTAAGCTCCATGGCCGAGACAACAAGTAGTGAGGTGGAGGAAGAGGAGGAGGAGGACGCTGGAGGTGATAGCAGGGCAGCAGCGAGGCTTTTAAAATAAGCAAAAAGAATGAGCCCAACGAGCAAATGAAATGGTGGATAAATTCCGGTGTTCCTCATAGGGATCTGTGTTCTGAGGACCATTGCTTTAGCTTTTCTTCCTTTTTCCTCTCTATCTCTCTCCTCTTCCTCTTAACACCCTAAAACCCTGCTGAAATCTCTGCGATGGAGTCTGCCATGTCTAAGCTACGCTATTACTATCGCCAACCGTTCATGCTTTGGGAAACAGAGAAAATTAAACTGGGTTTGCTTTTTGCCGCTCTTCCTCAGGTTCTGTAGCCATGAGAGAGACGGACAGGAAGGACTCAAAACTTGTCACTTCGCCACAGCTCTATAGCTCCCTGTACTGCTGCTACTCTACGCTTGCTGACTCAGGGATCTAATGGCGGACACCGCCAGTATGTTGCGAATTCAAAGTGCATACATCAAAAAGGATTTTTCTACTTTACGCACCTCAGCAAATCGCCAAAAGATCTGCTCGGACAAAGAGGCGATTGAAGAAAGAGAATGGAAATGAAGCCAACTTCTGCATCTCTCTTCTCTGCTTCTTCTTCTGGTTCATCGGTTGCGATCATACACAATAATCACGCTCGAAACTCCCTCTGAGAACCTTGGCGTACATGCGTATGTGTGAGAAGTAAATTGATTGGCGCAATGATGATCGAGTTATGGCTCTGTTCTGGAATGCTTCGGCACCACATTCACATTCACATTCTGCTGCTCCGAGGCGATGCTTCAGTTCTTCTACCTTTCAATGGTCTCTTTCCGCTGCAGGGGCGACCATGCATGCTGTTATTACACGCGTACTTCTACTGCGATTTAGGTTGATATTTTCCCTCTGCCGTCGTTCGATCGGGTCAAACGATTCTGCTCCCTTGTTCAATGTTTGAGTTAATGCTCATTATGCCGGCGCACAGTGCGACATTCTTGAAGGTCTTCCCAAGTCAACGATCCACAGTCGCTGATCATTGTAATCCAGCAATGTGTGGGATTGTAAAAGCTGTGCTTGAAATGATCGATCTGTCGCCATTTGATAAAACAGGCCTGTCAGGTGGAGAAGGCTGACCTTCAATGCCCCTTCACGTCGCATGGCATGGCATGGCATGGCATGGCATGTGTAATCCTAAAGTAAATTTTATTTTTTTTTAACCGCCTTTAATACAATATAATAATTCAAATTTTAAATTGGATGAATTTTAAATGTACCTATCGTGCAAAGGGAAAATCTCCCAAATCTCTCCACCGTAATAAAAAAAAAAAAAAAAAAAATCATAAAACTCTATCAAAAATAGAAATTTTTCTCTATTGTACGATATGTGCATTGCAATAATCAATTCGATTTTATTCGTGGAAGCTATTTCTAAAAGTACCTAAATTATATTTAAAATTTACTCAGTAGATGAAAAAAATTGGAAAAAAACATTTTTTGTCAATGAATTCTCTTATTGATCGAACTAATTAATTGGCTTTTAAATGTCTACTGCACTTATATTCATTAAGTTCGATTTTGAATTTAAAAAAAAAATGAATAGACTATCTTAAATCGAGTATAAATCAGAAGTTTATCTTCTTGAACAGAATACATCTTCGATGTTGGACATGTCTTACAAGGACAATGTAATCGCGTCGTCAGATTTAACTGTGGAGTCACGAATATTTTTTTAATTTATCTTGATAGTCAGTAGAGTATATCTCGACTAAAAGTTATACTTAATACCCCGTCAAAAATCTGTGAAATTGGACCGAGCATCTTTAAAATTAATCATATCGAAACTTAAATACTTAGTTTTTTTTTCTCAAAATGTCTCCATCTTTTTATTGTCTCTCTTTTTTTCTCCTATAAAAGTCTCAAAAATACTATCTTTCATTTGATAATTTGGTAACAAAATAAATAAAAGTGAAACAATCATATTAGCGGTCCTTCAACTAATGGAGGAGGTAAATCTGAATTTCATGTGACAAGTCCAAATGAGTGAGTCGGTTGATAGTCCAAGATGATGAAACCCTCGAAAATTGATTTCTATCTATTTAAAATTACTCCTTTTCACTTACCAATTGGGACAAATGTAGAGACTTGATAATTTAGTAACAAGATATAGCTCGGTAGCAATGTAGCATTGACAATATAATTTGAAAGCATGTACAGTACAATTTAAATAACACCATTCAAATTTGAATAGAAAATCACATTTTAATCTAATGGCACCTGCAATATTAATTTAAGTTGGATGCATCTGCATAGTATATATAATTGCAAACACAAAATAGGACTTTAAACAAGTGCACTAGTTCAATTTAAAATGCATGCGTGAATAAGAAAAATATCTTTTTAATATGATCTCGAGTCTTAATCCATCTAGAGGCCTAAAGTACAAGTCAACAATTTAACAATGGTTACAGATTTCACAAGAATCTAATTCGTTTCGCGACCTAGCTCATTTGATTTGCTTATGATAAGTTATCAAATAACGCATGTGAAATTTTAGAATTGTCCAAATAATGTCTCATACTTTCATATTTATCAAATAGCACACTTAATTCTCTTTTTATTCCTCTCGCCAAATAGACCTGCACCATAGTGAAAATTCCGAACCATCCAAACGTGGTATTGAAATTATAAATTATAGCACCATAGTGGTGGTATTGGGATTGCAACACCACAATGGTACATGTTTGTTTGGCGAGAAAGATAAAAAGAAAATTAAATATGTTATTTGATAAATATGAAAGTATGGAACGCTATTTGAGCCATTCTAAAATTTTACATGCGCTGTTTGATAAATCACCTTTTATTAATATTTATTACATAGATAGAATTGGACTTGGATTCTGCACAGGCGACAGGCAAATTAAATAATCTTCAGATACTCAAAAAGAAACTCTCATGTCATTCCTAACGATCGATGCAGTGAGTTCGAGCATTGCATATCCAAAGGGTGCACAAAACAGTGTTGCATGCTGCCTTCTCCGAGCACTAGAAGATCTCAAACAGCAGCAGCAGCCAGCAGCAGCAGAAGCATCAAGATTCAAGACCATAACGTAATTGGCAGAGATTGTGATAGCGTCAGGATGTGTAGAGAAGAGAGAAAGGGGAAAGTCGAGCTCATCTGTCCCCTCTAATACTGAGCAGATATGTTGGTGTTCTTACTGCAAAAATGGCATTCATATCAGACGTGTACATGGAGATATGAGCACTCAGCTGCCCCACCACACTGCCTGCACCTTTGACATGATCACCAGCTCTCTTATTTGCTTTTTAATCAATTAATTAATTGAGTGTCAGATGATTTAATTAATTGGATGCCTCGTAAATAATTCTTTCTGCAAGAATAAAAAATATTTCATTTAACACGATTTTTTGTAAAATGACAAACTGAGCATTTTGCTGTCCCTTGCCCAGAGTCCAAAATGCTTAAATAAGGGCCGAGTTTTGTCGGCTTATGGTCAGCTACAATATAAGGCATGTGAGTATGTATCAATGCAAGAACAAGCAAAGTGCTGTCGATCCTTTGGGGAGCACTCAGACGAGCAATTGTTTTAAAGAACTTCCACACAAAAAAAAAAAAAAGGTCATTATCCAAAAGTTGAATCATCAACTAATGATTCATTTTCATTTGTCAGGTGCGAAGGTAGAGATAAATCGCGAGAATCCATGTCCTTTGGCACGATAATGAGACAATGTGAGCCATCTGAGCTCAGGGAGGATTTTAGACCCCCTTCGGGAATCGATCTCATTCTGTATCCAAAACAACCACACTATCTTATCACCGCGCCATCTCCATGGGGACAAACTCATGGATGCTAATTTTCATGACGATGACAGCTTTTTTTCCTACTCGGGAAGGAAAAGGTAGGTTTATGGAATTTTAATTTCATAGCAAAAAAAATAAAAAGTAAAAAATAAAAACAAAGCAGAGAGAAGATGCATTGAAATTTTCTATAATTAATGGTCATCTCATAATTCATGCTAAATCTGTAGAATGTGTCAAGTTTCTACTCGAGTATAGGCATGCTTAACGGATTAGTTTGATCCGGAATTGAATCGGATTCATTAAATTCGAAATCGAAACCGATTCAAATGAACCGGTTATGAAACCGAACCGGAACCATTCCAATTCCGGTTTGGTTCGATTTTGGAATCGGTTCAGAACCTATTTTGATTTCGATTTGGATCTGGTTTCGATTGCTAATTTAAAGGTGAAAATTTTTAGCATGCTAAGAATTTAGAAGATCACCAGTACGCTAGATAAATTTGGAAGTTCAAATTCAAAGAAGGTGATCCGGAACTATTTTGGAATCGGTTCAGAACCAGTTCGGATTGAATTGATTCCAAAGTTAAAACTTTAGAACCTAATCAATTTTAAATCAGGACTTGGTTTCAACATCGGCGAATAATCAAACCAATCAAAATCAAACCAAATCGTAGAGTAGTAGGATGACTTTCCATACAACAAAGGTTCGATCTATTCCGGAGATCATTTCTTAGAATTTTTGGAGTTTAAGTCTTTAGGGGGAGCAAGCTACTTGCACCACTGGTTATCTATTGGTTTTGTCCACGCTATCTAGATAAGCATACCTATCATAAAAAATTTTAAAAAATAAGTTCACTTATCAAATTATCCCTACAATCAATGAGGGGAGCGCAGCGTCAACTACGTACATCAACATCACTTACTGATTGAGTGGTTTCCATGGGCATGTACGTAATATGTGGTTTCAGAGGGTGATCTAGTGTTTCAACTCCATAGCATCAGCCTAACAGCAATCAATTTGATAACATAAATGTTTCTTGATAATTAAAACGTCAAAGAATTAAGATAGATGAGAGAATATTGAAGAAAAGTTGAAGAAGATTCATTGGACAAGACCTTAAATAGATCTAAATTTATGGATTAGTGCCTCTAAATAAAGTGTTTTGTCTCGTATGGTACCTTTCATGCTCGAGTTCCAATAAACATCAGCTTGAACCTGCAGCAACAAGACCACATCTGCTGGCAAAATGTATGCGATTAAGCAAAAGTTCTTAGTATGCATGTTGTGTAAAAAATTGTTTAGTTCCAAACTTAAAAGGAAAAAAGCAAGAAGGGAGGGGGAAAAAAAAGAGAGGAAAATCTAGCATTTTGGTTTGATTGATCATGTGGCGAGACAGATATCTTCCCCTTATCCCTTTACTTTCAGCCTTATTGCGCCACAGTAAAATCTAAAGGCCATGACAGGCTAATAAACATTGCAGTATATGGACTGACATGGTAAAAGGAAGAAAAAAGTTTAAGAGAAATAAAGTAAAAGCTCATTCCATTCAAGCCTTCTGAAGCAATGCAGAAACTCAGTAGCAGCAAAGGACTACTTAAATGCTGGTTCTATCTTTCACGAGGGAACGAAACACAAGATCCGAACAAAATCCAAGCTAATTACCAAACAAAGTGTGCAAAGGCCTATAAGGGAAAGCTGGGTAAAGAGCCCCTCGACGGGAACTAAACAAGCATCAAAACAGATACAAAAAAACAGTAGAGACAGAGAGAGAGGACCTGTAGGTCACATGGTATACCAACTCTTATTCTGCACCCTATTAAAGGTCTCAGTTAATTCTTCCTCCTTTCTCCCTCTGAACTAACCCTGTACACAATCAAATGTCGGTTAGTGCTTTTTTACCACCCTAAAACAATCTGTCACTGTTCATGAGCAGTCAACATCCAACGAGGGTTCAGTGCAGTGTGTGCAGATTAAGACGCATCTCAAATCTCTTTATATAAGAAAGCAGCTAAAGGCAGATGATAACATGAATGTCAAGCCTAATGAAAGAATACCTGCCCCAAGACTGGATGGTGGGGGGTCCACTCTAAAGTTCAAGCTTGTTCATGCCTCTGCAACATTCTCGCCTGTCATGTAATCAGGATTTAGCAGTGGCATGGGAAGAGAGAGAGAGAGAGAGAGATATCAGCTAAAAAAAAAGCTTCTTCAGAGAGCTCTGCTTTCTTTTTTGTTTTTTTGCTTTGTCATAGCAGCAACAGGCAAACAGCTATGGATTTAGGACCTGCAAAGTTAATAACATGCGCAAAAAAGTTTTGCCAAAATCATGCAATGTTCTTCAGGAAGCCGTGAATTTGAGTTCAGAAGAACTAATGGGTGTTTCTTTATAGAAGATTCACGTAAAGAAACGTCAGTTTGAAACCTGGATGATCAATTCTTCTGGTCTAGACGGATTTAATCAATTATAGCAGCTAAATAATCTTGAGATCTAGTTGCAAAAATGTCGAGCCTCTATAGCCAACATGCTATCAGATCATTCATGCATGGATGAGACAAGAGAGGACGAGAAGAGTGTCATTCCATGCGTTCCTTTACAAATCTTTTTTCATTGGATTTGGATTGGACTCCATTGTGGCAGAAGCTTTATGACTGATGGGTTAATGGAGATGGATTGACATGGATGTGAGATGCCAAAATATATAATAGGAAAAAAGAAACAAATGGAGAAGACCTATATTTCGTGTCCATCACATCAATCTGTCCGTGTTTGAATTTATGGAGCGAAGACGACACCAACAATAATGAGCTCTCTCCCAAGACAAACTGAAAAAGGATTTCTAGGAAATTAGGGTCAATTCAGAATCCTCACTGTGATCTTAGGGTGAAGAAAAATAAAGAAACCAAAAGAAAAATTAACAGGAATAATAATTCCAATGGCCCATCCCTTCTTGTTAGGTATAGTCCCAGTTTGTATCATCTGCGAATAATGAAACTAACATGCAAATTAGCTGTTACTGAAAAATGACTAAAAGCGTTTTCAGTTCAAGCACAAGAAAGCTAGCAACAATAACCACCTGTGAAAGAAGAAATGGTCAGATTTTTTTTTTCTCGACTTTATGCCATTGAGGATGAGTAAATAATCTGAGGATAAAAAATTTAACGTAGTTTGGAACTCAAATTCCTACTCCACAGATGAGTTCTAGAGCGAGCTCCAATATTAGACACCTTCATTATAATCTCTTCTTCTCGGAAGTACCTCCGTAAGTAGAGAAACCTCTTACAAATAAGAACTTATACAGAGTAAAAGAAATAACATACAAATGGCTATTTCTCAATCTTATACAACCGATGATGGTCCTTCTCCATCTATTATAGCAACGATCCTGAGAAAGCTACCACGTGTTAAACTACTACTGGACTCCTCGACGGTGGTCATCTGATGCTTCAATTAGAGCATGCATGAGGAAAAAGAAACGAGCCGGAGTTGCCCTCCGAAAAACAGTAAATGTAGATAGAATGAGAATAAATTCCTTGATCTCCCTCTTTCTCCTTCTTTCTTTCTTTTTATATTTGTAGCCCTTAGGGTCAGTTGTTGTGTAACAAACTATTCGGATCGCCGTCCACTTTGAGGGTCATGTGGTTTCGAAGAATCATGTTATTATGTCGTTAGCGAGTATGTGTTATTAGAAATCTTCTGTGGGACCTACAAAGTGTCTTGGTTGGTTGTTATATATAACAAACTCTTACAAAAACATGTCGTGGGTCCTCCTTTTTCTTTATTTTACTTCTATGTTATTCCTTCAATTAACCCTTCCTGTTATTCCTCCGACTCAATTCTTCTTCCCGAGTCATCATTTTTCTAATTCGGCTCACTTCCCCGAGTCATTATCCGACTTCATTTTAGTTACAAGTCAATATACTGCTAGCTCAACTCTGCTCCTCGAACTGTAATCCCCTCAGCTCGACTCAACTTTCCAAGTAAGTCTTACGTGACTCAGTTGTATATCCCGAGCTATAGTCATATTCGTCTGATCCTACTCTCCATATCACATCCCTTCACTTTTCCTCCTATTCCCTTAGTTGTGTTATAATAGTATCACTAACGTTGCCACATAAGCGCATCAATACTTGTGTGTGGTGCACAATGTACTACTTTAAGAACCAGGTAAGGTTTTGTTACTCTTAGAATTTCCATGTGACCAATACCATATATATAACACAATCTATAGTAAGCCTGTAGAACCACCATTGTCAAGGTATCTTAATAACTATTGAAAGAATAAATAAGTATGCAATATTTGAATAAGCGCAATCCAGTGTGTAAGAAAGTTTACACTGACATATATACAAAAAAAAAAAAAAAAAAGGAAAAGAGGTAGGATTTTGTTCAATTGAATGGCAAATGGAAACCAAATACAATGGAGCACTAGCAAACACTGTTTATCTAAAAATTATTACTTCAGCTTGAAATATATAAATCAGTCACCATGTTAGAACGAACAGTAAGTAGAAAGAAATTCCCAATAAAAATTGGAAAATAAGACGAGTCATGCTAACTGATATGGCAAGGATACCCAATAGCAAAACTCATTTGTGTCAACAAAAGTAGTTCTTCAAGTCAGCTTTGCAATTTTATTTCGTTTGCCCTGGTAGAAAACTACTGATCCCTTAAATCCATAGCCTAATCCCATTATTCATTTAAAGAATATCTTTTGTCTTTGGTTTTAATATAGTAGAATATCCATTATTTTACTTCTAAAATCATCTTCCCACTTCGAGTACGTGAAGGTAGCGGGGTGGTAATTAGAGGAGTTTCCCATTCAAGCACTGGTAAAGTCAATCATTAATTGCATCACTTTTATCAAAATTGAACTTTTAATTTGGCCTCATTGCATCATTTACCAATTTGAAACAGTTTGCATGAATGTAGAAAACAAATTGAGACCAGTTAGATTTTTTGTTTAATTAATAGCTACTTGTTGTGGATAGCTGTGTCAACAAATTTCCCCACCATTTTGATGACAGTTACTGGAACAAAGATAAGGCAGAATTTGAGAGAGAAACTTTCTGTTTTGTTTTTCATGTTATATGTCAACAATTAAATGATGATTCAATGGATCCACCGAACCCAATTAAAAGTAGATCAGCAACTACAGAACTGATTCTAAAACAAACCAATAAACATTTAAAATGAATGCACGGAATTTTTTCTGGTAGGAAATGCATTTTTAATAACAAGAACTTACAATTGTTAAGGAGATATAGGGGCCAACAGGATACAGTAGCAAATTGCAGTTGGGGTGGGCATCAAAACTACTGAAACCTACAATCAAACTAGATTACAACAAATTGAGTATTCAGTTCATTGATTGAGTTTTGAATAAGAGAAATTTTCATTTTGGATTGGGACCAAGGTCTGGTCCACATTAAGCCACTTAACTGAACAAATTGGGAGCATCTTTGGTGGGTCTCATTAATTCAATCCATAAGATTGAAGTAAATTTTCAAGTTCAACTAATCCTTCTTTAAAAATAAAAAATAAATAAACATCACGTACATGAATTCACAAATAGTCTTTTTTAATTTCTCCATCATTATTATAAATTAAGACCATCACTCCATTTAGGATTCATTATTTCGATAACTTTGACTAATGTTCTTTTTATTTGTCTTTGGATATTCAATTTCCACCATCTATTCTTAATACTAGTTCAGATAAATTATGCATATTTTAGCATCTAGGAATTACATATTCAATATGTCACTGTCAAGAGAAAATTTTCTAAGCATTTCAACATTCAGGTCGGATTCCAAATATATATATATATATATATACACACACACTATTCCTGAATCTTGTTTAAATCGAACTAAATTGAGTTTGTTCCAGTATAGAAATTTATCTGATTTGATGTTTTCTTGAGACCAGTTAACTAAACTGTGGATAGCCCTCATTGCAAGTGACGGTAAGACTATTTCCTGCAACACAAGAACATAAATAGCCCATACTACCACTGAAAGTAAAGTCTTCATATCTGTAAAGAAGAAAACAGTTATGTACACATGAAGCCTTACACCAAGAACTAATTAAAGAAAGATTATAATTAGAAAATGCAAAATTCAATTGATTACATTTTTCAAGACCTAATGATATAGCTCAACGCAGATAAAAATGACAGTCATGATAATTCAATGTTGGACTCTTCAAGGATGGAGTTTAAAATGAATCTCCCCCATCATTGGGAATAATATATAATCATCTCTACTAACCTGCAAATCAAATCAAATCAAGTGTTTGGCTCAGATTAAATATACAAAATTCATTGACTCCATAGACCAACAACTCTCACAGTAGTCAAATTTGATTGGATATTCCTTGCCTTAATTAAGAAGAAGGGTTCATTTTTCCTCAGAGAAATAATCATGACGAACATGTTAGAAAGTACGTGCATTTGAGTCTGAGGGCCAATTTCCTGTGGAGGAGGTAATGAAAGAAAGCATGCCTTGAGAAAAGCTTCCCTGGGCGTCATTCCCAGCCATTTTCTACGGCCAAAGCGGAGGGAGGGAAGGAAGAGGATGGAGTAATGTTTGTTTAGCTGATTCTTTACATAATGCTTCTGCTCAAATCGAGCAGTAGAATTATTGTTCATGCAATTGGCAAGCAAGTTCAGCCAAAATAAAACACAAAAAATAATATTCTATGTAATCAAACAGTTTATTTTTATTATGTTTTTAAATGAAAAATTTAAGAAACTTAAACACCTTTTTTTCTCTCGAAGGTATAACAAACTAGAAAAATCTTTTCCTCGTACTTTTGTAATTCCCTAGCTTCTTTAACCTCCCAGACTGGCCCCTAAGAGCAAGAGGGGAATCAGTCTCAGCGGCACTCCATTTTAATCCAAGGTAGGAAGTTGTGGCCTATTGATTGGGAGTTTGTAAGTTCCAAGTGCTTGCAACTTGAGCTAGTAATTCAATATTAACGATCTCACTGCCGACTTCTCCAAGTTCAGACACATAATATATTCCTATAACTTTGGTGAGGCGATTGAAAAAGAAAAACTTTATAGGGACCTTAGGTAATCATTGATAGATAAAACTCCTAAAGGAGGCATTTTAACCCAAATTATGGGCATATTGGTGATCAATGAACGAGAGATTCGACACCATCTTCAATTAACGCTTCACTATTTTTTCTTTTTTTTTTAGCTCAACACCGTTGAGAGTATTAAAAATATAATCAAAATTTTATATTAATAAAATATTGAAAAGATTATAAAAGATATCTCTATTTGGATGAAATCTTTTGGATATAATTTAAAAATAAAACCATGAGAGTTTAGATTCAAGATGGACAATATCATATGATTGTAGAGTTATATCACTACAAAAATTTCAGTATTTGACGAGAAATTTTACAATGAATTTTGAATAAAAATTCGTTGTAAAATTTGTTTGCAACGAAATTTACAACAATTTTTTTTTCATTGGAAATAATTCATCGCTAAATTTAGCAACGAAAACAAAAAATTCGTCGCAAAAATTGCAACGAATAAAATTTTTGTTGCAAAATTCGTCGCCAAATTTGGCGACGAAAATAATTATTCGTCGCCAAATTTGGTGACGAAACAAAGTTCGTTGCCAAATCTGCGTCAAAAAAATAGTTCGTCGCCAAATTTGCAACGAAAAAATAATTCATCGCCAAATCTGCTACGAAAAAATAATTCGTTACAAAAATTTGGCGACGAAAATAACTATTCGTCGCCAAATTTGGCGACGAAACATTATTCGTTGCCAAATTTGCAACGAAAAAAAGATCGTCACAAATATTTGGCGACGAAAATAACTATTCGTTGCCAAATTTAGCGACAAATATTTATATTCGTCGTCAAATCTACGACGAAAATACAGTTCGTCGCAAAAGTCTAATAAACAGATTTTCATGAATAAAAATAAATTTGGCGACGAAATTTTTTTCGTCGCCAAATCTGCGACGAAAACAAAAAATTCGTTGCAAAATATTCATTCCCAATCGACTGAAAAATACCATCAGTCGACTGACGTGTGACCAGTTCGACTGGTCAGTTGGCTACCGAAGATTCTATAATGTGCTACAATAAATCAGTCGACTGATAATATTCCATCAGTCAACTGGTAGATCTTCCAGTCGACTGGTGTTGCAGATTTTGCAACAAAATTATATTTTCGTCGCCAAATTAATTTAAAAAAAAATATGAAAAAATACTATTATATAATTTATTATTTTTACATGTTTTTACAATTTGTATTCCAAACACATATAACAATATATAAAAATTCACATATCAAATTTGATAAACACATCTAATTATTCAAAATAATTCATCGATACAAATAATAACCTATTAATCGTATGAAATTTATAATACAAAAATATCGAATGTAACCGTACTAGTCAAGAAACATTTACGTATAAAATTGAAACATAACTACGCTCAACTCTCGCATATATTTCCTCTCAACAATTGATTTTTATTGGAGAAAGAGATCTGTGACTAGAAGGCAGAAGATCCTCAGAATCGGAGAAGGAGATCTTGTAGTTGGAGAACCAGAAAATTCTACAATTGGAGAGATCCTGCAACTGGGGAAGAGCCCGAAGACACATGTCCTGTCTACAATTGGAGGGTTGAAGCAAAGGAAGAAAGTATTCTTCCATCACTATTCAATCTATAACTGTCACGCCAAAACTATCAATCATAATTATTAGAATAATAAAGTAAAAAAGATTCACATATTCATCGAATGTATAATGAATAATATGAAAAAACTTACCATATTTTATCTGCAATACTAGACGCCGAAATAATCTACCAATATATAAAAAAAAAATCTGACGTCTTATAACTTATAATTTTTTTCTTTGCTCGATTTGCATCCCTACCTATCTATATATGGTATCTTAACTTCTTCGGTCGAAATCTCAGCTTCAACTTTCCTCTGGCTTAGACTCGGAATCATATCTAGTAACATGACACGAAAAGAATCTACCAAAATTGTTCTAATTCTTGTGTAGTCCTAAAGTGACTCTTATGTCCTGGACGACATAAGAAGTTATAACAATTTTGACAGATCCTCTTCATGTCATGTTACTAGATATGATTCCAAACCTAAGTCAGAGGAAAGTTGAAGCCGAGAATTCGACCGGAGAAATTAAGATACCACATATAGATAGCGATACAAATCAAATGAAGAAAAAATTATAAGTTATAAGAAACTGCTGTCTTCTTCTCAAAGACTAATGATATCTTGTAAATATATGGATCAACATAGATACTTATCATAAAATTTGAAACCTATAAAAAGTAACGTAAAAGAAAATAATAATAATAAAATCTTCTGAGAAGAAATACAAAAAATTAAACATTAATTATATGTAGTATAAAATAATAATGTTATAAATTTTAGAATATATAATATACCTGCTCTATGGAAGGAACGGATGAGCTCCCAACAGAAGACTTTACAAACTCGTGGATCACCTGAAAAATGGAAATACGATAAACCGATGGAAAATAAAACATTAATTTTTTATTTATATTACATAATTTAATTGAAATAGCATGTTGATATTTTGTGCGTGATCTAAAGTCAACACAATAGTTGTGCCGATCCAGGGACGACGATGAACTACCTACGCGCCTGGAACAATGTCCTAGCTGAGTGAACGACCTAGTCAGACCATCAGTATGATAAAACCGTCAATCCTAACTACGCGAATGATGCAGAAGGATCGATGTGACAGAGCCACGCGAATGACGCAGAGCACCGCGACGGCGAGAGCATCACCTCGCCGCACAAAGGGGCGAGGCGGAGGCGCCCTCGCCGCGGCCGCCTCGCCGTGCGGATCGCCGCGCCACCGACGCGTCTGCGCGCGCCGTGCACCGCCATCGCGGCAACCGCCGCGGCTACCGCCACCGCACCGCGCGGCCGTGCTGCCATGGCCGACGTCACCGCGCGTGCGCACCGCCATGTGCCATGCCGCATCGTGCGCCGCCATGCGCCATGCACCGCGCCGCCATACCGCATGCGTACCGCCGCCGACCACCATGCGGCCTTGTGCCACCGCGGCGTTGTAACCGCCACCGTGCCGCCGCTGCGCCATGCCGTCTGCGTGCCCGCGATCGGGCGTGGTGGCGTGCCGACGCCAAATCTGCGACATCCTCGGCGCCGCGCCACCGCGCCGCGATGCGTGCTGCGCATGAGCTCTCCCACGAGCACGCTGCGTGAGCTCGCGACCGCAAGCTCGCGGCCGAGCTCATGACCGCCTGGCCGCGGCAGACGGCGTGCTCGTGACCACCCGTCGCGAGCACGACGCGTGGTCGCGATCCGTGCTCGCGGCAGGCGGCCGCGAGCACGACGCATGCTTGTGGCCGCCTCCTCGCGCGGCAGGACACCGCGATCTCGCAGTAGGGCGCCGCGAGCTCGCGGCAACAGGCAGGAGTGAGGGAGAGAGGCTTGCTGGAGTGCGGACGTCAGATCTTCTCCGGCCGGAAGAGCAGGGAAAGGGAAGAGATGCGTACCGAAAGAGATTTTGGAGGGATCGAATCGGCAGAAATGAGAAAGGGAAAGTGAGGAGATATTGATAATTAGGAATTTGGCGACGAATCAAATATTCGTCGCTAATTTTGCGACTAATTTAATATTCATTGCAAAAATTTACAATGAATTATTAAATCGTTGCAGATTCAGCGACGAATTCATATTTCATCGCAATATTTTGCGATGAATTTTATTTTTCGTCGCAAAATTAGTGACGAAAATAAAAATCTTTGCCAAATTAGCGATGAATATAAAATTCATCGCAAAGTTATCCCGTCGTTATTTTTTCCAAATAATTAAAATTGTCCGATGAAAATCTTTCGTTCCTAAATTTATCGCAAATTTTGGAACGAATTTGATATTTCGTCGCATATTTCGTCGCAAATTTGCGGCGAAATATCATTTTCGTCGCAAATTTGCGACGAAAATAAATTTGTTGGAAATTTAAATAAGTTTGCAATAAAAAAATTTTTGTTGCAAATTTTGTTACAAATTTGCCACGAATTTTGGAATTTGTCGCAAAATTTATTGCATATTTTCAACAAATTATTTTCGTCGCTAAATTTTATTGCTAAATTCATGTATTTTTGTAGTGTATGAATCTTATTTGTACCAAAAATTGATATCAAAATAATACACCTGAATAAAAATATGAGACTCTCATATCTAAATCAAAAAATCA
Organism: Wurfbainia villosa; assembly: GCA_025175895.1. Lineage (NCBI taxonomy): Eukaryota > Viridiplantae > Streptophyta > Magnoliopsida > Zingiberales > Zingiberaceae > Wurfbainia > Wurfbainia villosa. The sequence goes on along the minus strand of JAKLTH010000267.1, from coordinate 534,757 downwards.
AATAAGTATTTGTCTCGTCGGTCATGATCGTCGAAGCTAGTGTTCAATATTATCTCCGTAAAACGATATTGCTCCGCTCATGTGCTTACGGATAGCAGCAATTCGTTTCCAAGATACAACGACGATGTCTCGAAATAGTAGCACTACAAATTCTGAAACCGACGAACCTTCTCGTAGGTTTTTCGAACTCCGGATGCAGAGGATGGAATGAATGCAAGGATTGAGTGAGTTTGAGTTTGAGTAAGTCTATTCCATCATCTATGGATCCTATTTATACTAGGTGAAGAGGTGAAATACTCTTTGGTGAGTTTCATCTAAGCCATAAGATCTAAAGGGTTGTAACCATTCAAACAAAATTTTTAATCTCGGCCACTAGATCTGGAGGATTGTAACCTTTCAGATCCTCCTTTGATCTCAGCCGCCAGATCTGGATCCAGCGATCTAGTTAATTTGACAATCCAGATCAACCTTCATCATTAACGGTTCGATCGTGATTCTTCGCGATCAACGCTCTAGATCGCATCACTTGCGATCCATCACCCTCTTCGATCCAACCGTGTCCATCCGATCGCCCAGTTAGCAATCAATCTCTCTCTGCCCAACTGAATATCATGTATGCATGACACGTCACCTAAGTGTCAGGTAGATATTGCCACATCGCCTAAGTGCAAAGCGCCCATTCCACGCGTGGTGGGTAGCGGGCTCGCAAGTGCGAGCACCTGCTCGCCTAGTGGATGAGAGTATCTGTGTTATTTGAGTTAACTCAATTAACACAATAACACATATAAGGAAGTAAATTCTCTCTGGAATTTCCAATGTGGGACTATTTCTTCCCTGCTTTCTTTAATAATATTTTAATTTGGACTGACTTTAACAGTTAATTTCTCATTCACTCGTAATCGATTTTGAGCAAATTAATAGTCTAGATTCATCTACTCGAAACATAGATTTCGATTTTGAAGTCAATTTAGACTTTCATCGATTGATGATACCTCGATTTTTCTTTATAAAATTATAGATCACAGTGATCATTTAACACTCCATATCCAACAATAAAAAAAAATGACCGGACAATTTGAAATATCTTATCATTTTAGTGGCGCTTCGTGGCGTAGGGGACCCTTGGACCCTTCTAACGCCATGGCATGTGCTTCTCAGTAACTCGTGTCCCGGTGCTTCCTTACAAGGTTCCACCATTCCTAATGCAACAACAATTGAATGCATCGGTGAGAGAAGCTTTAAAAGCATCTCCGGATCTAGGAAGGGAAAGTTGTTTACACTGAGGAAGAAGAGTGGAGAACAGCCTGCGACTCATGCATGCGATAAAGAAAATTAAAAGCAGAATTAAGATTGGATGCCTATATTGCCTCTCTTTTCTTTTGTGGTTTTATTACGTCGAAGATTCTGTGATTAAGATATTCTCAACTGGAGTCGGAAGCAGCTGGAAACCCAACACCTTCTTTATTGCTGCGTCGCCTGCCTGCCACTTCCTCAACTGCCCCGCCACTCTTCACTCTTCTTCCGCTTTAAATTCTCCTTCATTTACCAGCAGCAGCTAGATTTTATCCTCGTCGGACCATGAGCGCTCCCGCCCTCCTCCTCTTCTCCCTCCTCTTCGCCGCGGGCGGCTCCTTCGCTGCCCGCGATTTCCAGGCCGAGCTCGCCGAGGCCAAGAGCAAGGCCCGCGGTGGCAGCGCCGGCGGCGTCCCTGGCTTCGGGTCCGGCGTCGGAGGGCCCTTCGTCCCCGGAAACGGCGGCGGGTTCAGCATCCCGGGCATCGGCGGCGGGTGGGGCGCTGGCTACGGTGGCCCCGCAGGCGGGTACGCCCGCGGCGGCGTCGTGCGGCCCTCCGTCGTCTGCTCCGACCGCGGTCCCTGCTACAAGAAGAAGCTGATCTGCCCCTCCAAGTGCTTCACCTCCTACAGCCGCTCCGGCAAGGGGTTCGGCGTCGGCGGCGGCGGCGGCGGCTGCGTCATCGACTGCAAGAAGCGCTGCGCGGCCTACTGTTGACCGGTTCAGTTTTCTCGTGCGACCCGAGCCCTCTCTGCACTACGGTAGTCCGTATGTATTACATCGTGCGGTCACTTAAATTTTATTTGTAATGTTGCTACTTATTGAGCTTTATATTTATCACTTCCAAATCGCTCTACTTAAACATTTGAGTGCGTGTGTATGGAATACAACGACGTGTGTATTTCTTGTATGAATAAAGAGGGCTATATATATATAATATAACGCTGTATATTGTTCCTAGAATATTATATGTATTCAACTTCTTTTAATATAAGTATAATTGTATTATGTTGAATAGGTCATTTAATTTATTTACCTTATGAAATATTATAATCATAATTGTATTTTTTTTTTCCCTTAGCACCCCGCACGTGTACTCGCAGGCGGAGCCCGCCGTCGGAGAGAAGCAGTGCAGTCGCCGTCGCCGTCGCAAGAGCGAGTGCTTTGGCCTGAGAGTGACGGCCAGGTTGGCGTCAGCAGCAGCAGCACAGTAGCGACGGGATCAACAGCACAACCACGAACTGAAGTTATTTTGCTTGATTTCGACCTCCTCCACGGCCATCCATTTGACCGTATTACAACGCCGTGCAAGCTAATTAACTATCTGATCAGGGGGAGGCGAAGCCAGCATCGAGCCACGAGCAGTAGGGCTCCCCCTCGACGGCGTTCCCCTTCGCCTCCCCACCTGCTGCGGCGGAGGGTGGCGCCGCCGGCTTCAGCAGGGTCTGAAGAGCGTTCCGGACCCAGTAGGCGCGCTTCCGGCGGCGGATCCGCCGAAGCACCGCCTCCCTGTCGAGCGACCTCTGGTCGCCGGGCCCCGCCTTGAGGTAGAGGCAGCTGCTCACAGCCGCGGCCGGAAGACTGAGCTTGCTCTCGCCGCTGTCAGGGGAGGAAGGGGGCTTGTGGGCGTTTAAGGAAGCCATGGTTTTGATTTATAACGACGATTAGCGGAATTAATTGGGATTAGGAGAGCGAGCGAGGGGATGGACCGGGTTTATAGCAGGGAACTGGGGAAGAGGAAGTGTTGGCCGTAGAAATTTGAAATTATCTATTTCGATTTTGAAACGGCAATTTATCAAACACAGCTCTTAAAGTTCGGAATTGTCTAAAAAGTACAGTATGATTTCAAATTTATCAAATCGCGCACCTAATTCCCCTTTTACCTCTCTCGCCAAACAGATCTGCAATTTAATGATAAGAGAAAATTTTCATGCATCCGAGCCACTATTGGAAATTCCGAACCATCTAAACATGGTGCTGGGAATTCAAATCTCAGCACCACCTTTTTTTATCTGATTTCTAATTTATATCGGTCTGATTTCTGAAATATTGCTATGAATACCTAATAAAACCTCGAATATCAAAAATTTTGGCCACGGATACACAGAGAGACACTACTCAAACTCAATGAACTTGGATTGAATCGAAAATGAGGTGAATAAGACCATCAATGGGTTTTGATCGAAACTCATTGATGGACTTAGAGGAGTCCAAAATTCGAAATCTTGACATAGACTGAAAGATCTTACGACATGAATTTTTGATATGTCGAGTAAACTTAATTTTAATCCTCCTATCTCTCGATTCCGTAATCAATCTTGAAATTGAAATTTTCAACACGCGCTTGAAATTCCAATTCCAAAGACACCGCGTGGTGTTGCAATCCTCACCACTGTGGTCTTTAGAAATTCGATCGACCACCGGTGGTCTTTGAATGCAATTCCAACATCACTGTGGTGATGAATATATTTTTCATCGTTAACTTTTCATCAAATTTTAATTAGCAAGAAACAACTTTATCCGAAGAAAAGAAGCTGAACTGTATTCTCAATACAAATTAGAGATAAAAACTAACATTGTGATCAGAAACTGAGAGGAAGTCCTAGGACACCAAGAGAATGTTTTTTAGGTTTTATATCTGTATGGATAAGTCGTAGATCATCGTGCATGACTACAATGAGAATAAAAAGAAGAATCATCATCTTAGTTTATAGTTTTGAAGCATATTCCTCTGATCACGATAGAAAGTGACTAATATTTCACAAACCTGCAATAGACTTCAGCAGTTGTCTATCGATATCGCGGACTAGATCAAGTGGCAATGATTGATTGCCATTCTTCCGAAGAAGATCATGTAGACTCGGCCCGAGCTTCTTAAATACCTATTATTTTTTTTTTCAAAAAAGAAAAGATTAAGATCACGTTAAACCAATAAGAAATCAAAGAAAGGGTTAACGTTGTAGACTTACTATGCATACGTGATGACGATAGTTGAAGTAATTTCGAACTCGCACAAAACTACAAGAACAAAGTGTTTAACATGTGAGTTAGCTAATTTCAGTTTTAAGATTGTAAATTGTAATTAATTATAATTAATTAATGACGTATTATAATTGAACTGTGGTGCTGAAAAATATATTCATCACCACAGAGGTATTTGAATTCGGAATTCCAGCACCACTACCACTATCTTCTACCAGTTTCTCAACTTCTAGTACAATTTTTTTTCGACACAAGTTAAAATTGGGAGATAGAAGGATTAAAACTAAGTTTCCTCGACATATCAAAAATTCATGTTGTAAGATCTTTCAGTCTATGTCAAGATTTCGAAATTTGGACTCCTCTAAGTCCATCAATGGGTTTCGGTCAAAACCCATTGATGGTCTTATTCACCTCTTTTTCGATCCAATCCAAGTCCATTGAGTTTGAGTAGTGTCCCTCTGTGTATCTGTGGGAAAAATTTCTGATATTCGATGTTTTATTAGGTATTCACAGTAATATTTCAGAAATCAGATCGATATAAATTAGAAATCAGATAAAAAAAAAGGTGGTGCTGGGATTTGAATTTTCAGCACTACGTTTAGATGGTTCGGAATTTCCAGTAGTGGCTCGGATGTATGAAAATTCTCTCATCATTAAATTGTAGATCTGTTTGGCGGGAGGGATAAAAGGAGAATTAGGTGCGCGATTTGGTAAATTTGAAACCATGCTGCACTTTTTGGATAATTCCGAACTTTAGGAGCTGTATTTGATAAATTGCCGATTTTGAAATTATCGATTTCAATTTATCATTCAATAGAATCATAATCGAATCGTTTATCAACTGGTTTGATTCAGATTTCTTATAGTTCGACTTTGATTTTGGAACCGTTGATTTCGATTCATCATTCATCGAAATCGAAACTGAATCGTTAACCGATTGTTTCAAATCCTTACGATTCAATTTCGAATCAAACTCTTTTGAATCAAAATTTAAATTATTTAATTTTAAACTTCTCAATTTAAAGTATATTATTTTTCAATTGATTAATTGGATTTTTTTTTAAATGTAAATTATATTTTATAATAGGTTACATCTCTCATTTAACAATAAAAAAAATTGAATTTAATTTATATATCTCACTTTAATTTAATTTGAAATATTATCAAAGTAGTAGATCATATGTTTTCGATTGCAAGATCATATAAGTCTTCATTATTCTCCTTCACTTATTGTTTAAAATCTACTTTTAAATATTCAATTTTAGGTTCAATAAAAAAAATACTCAGTTTCAATTCCGATTCTAATTCGATTTTAGTTTTGATTCAGTTCCGATTATAGTTTGATTTCGATTTCGATTCCAAAAATTTAGAAATCGAAACCGAACCATATGTCTCTGGTTCCAGTTCCAATTTTTGAATCATAAATGAAAAAGTGATTTCGATTCGATTCTTGAGCCATCGATTTCGATTTAGTTCACGGTTCGAATCGAACTGTGGTTAGAGGTGTCAAACGAATTGACCCATAGTGGGGGTGGGTCAATCTGTCATAAATTTAATATTTAGCGGGAAGGGGTGAGTTGACTTGCCATTCTGGCAGATTGAGAAATATCCAATCCAATCCAACCCTAAAGCGAGTTACGGATTAGGCGAGCCAATCCGTGGATCAGGACAATAAAAAAAAATCCAAAATTATTGAGACGTTAAGGTCTTGAGAAAATAATCGATAAGGCGGATAGAATACAATGATAAAAATGCATGCATTTGAAGCAACTTATAATTGAGATCTAATTATCGATTGACAATGTTACGTACAAATATTTTTTATTCTTGTAATACTTTAAAATATTTAAATTTTGATAATATAAAAATTTAAATTTTGACTCCTCTAAATAGAGATCTAATTGAGATTTTTCAATACTTGTAATTAGTTGACTTTGATATGTCATCATTTTCTATATTAATTGAAATAGTAATGAAAAAATAATTATAAACAGAGTATATAAAAAAAAATTATTAGAGTATTTAAATCAAATATTTTTTTATTATTTTATCTAACTTCTTTTACACTTTGTTGACGTATATATATGATAGAAGATGATTGAGATTACGAAGAAATTACTTTGTTACTATTAGAATATTGATTAAAAAACTTAAATAATTTTTTTTCACTCTTTTTTTGATATTTCTTAATCCGCGAGCTAACTCAAATCCACCGCGGACTAATCCGTCTAGACTTGTAATCTACGTGGGTTGATTCGTTTAGGTCCGTCAAAATGACGGATTGATAAAATTTTAATATAATCCGCTTAAATTATTTAGCGGGACGAGTTAACCCGATGAATCTAATTCAATTGGACGGCTCTAAATGTGGTCACTCCTAATTGGTGGGCGATCAAAACCGGGTTCTTCGGGAGCACATGATTTTTTGTACTATGCTTGGCGCACAAAGTATTAGTCGACAGATTATGCAAACCCGTTAACCCGTTTATTAGTTTTCGAGACCCCACCTAAATTGTGGGTCTGGTCTGAGCAACAGTTTGGAAAATAAGTCAAATATATCAGAAAAGTTGGTTTAGATGTGAACCAATAGCACTTTCTTTTTTGTCTTTTAATTTTCGAAAAAAAAAATAACTTTTTAGTTAAAAAAAAAAAAATCGTTTTGTCTCTGTTCCCCCGATTAGACACGCGTTGCGCCTGCTCGAACGGCCCCGCCTCCGAGATTCTTTGTGAGGAGACGCGTCGTCGTATGTTGGCCCCACCTTCGTCCTCCTCTCAAGCGACCATAGTGGCCCCCACCTCTTCCCCGTCTCTCCTTCGGTCCTCTCTCGCTCGCGCTCTCTGGCTCGTGCGTGATCCCCAAGGTGCCGCCTTTTACCCTACCCTTCGTCTCCTCTTGACTCCATCCGCCAACTGTATCGACGCCAGGGTTAGGGTTCCGTAGCTATACGGTCATTCTCCACCATCTCCGGCGGCGTCCCCAGTTCGATTCCCTCCTTTCCGCTCTTGCAATGGCCTTCCTGCCGTCGAGCCGGTTGACTACTCCTTCGCCGTCGAGGAGAAGGAACACCCCGTACCCTGTGACCTCCCCGCGTTTTCCCCATCGACGTCAACTGCATTCCCCTCGCCGCTGTCGCCCTGCCCTCTGCTGCACTTCCAGGTCTTCCCATCGTCCGCTCGTTTCCCTCCCCTTCCTCTCCCATTGCGAAACCGCCTCAGTTACTGCCGCAGCCTACGGAACCCGCCATTCGAGCCGATTCTTCCATCTCTGTCGTCGAAAGTTGCGCTGGCATGGAAGGCCCCGACGCTGATCCCTCTGTCGAGTCCGGAAGCTCCTGCGTGCACAATTCGTCCGGCTTGGTCGACCCCTCCTCGACTGATACTTCCGACGTCGTCGACAGCTCTAGCGCTGTTGGGTTCTCTCTTCTCTGACGAGTTCTGCGACGGCTTTGCTTCGGCTGACGACATGGTGCCGAACCTGCCCTCGGCAGAGTCGACTATCAGCATGGAGTTTGGCTTCCAGTCGTCTGCCTCCGAAGACGAGCAGGATCAGGTGGTTGCTGTGCAAGCGAAAAAGGCGCTGCTTGTGTGCTTTCAGGAATCAGTTTAGTCCAGTTATTCATTGTCACCGGTAATAGTAAACTGTCCTCAAGCAAGGTCGGAGGAAATGGAGGTAAAGATAAAAAATAGGGTGCTTGAAAGGAAGCCGTTTCACGGAGAAAGAATCTTGCTTGGTCTGCGACTCTAATTACTGCAGTGGATGCGTGTTGAGAACCATGGGATACATGCCTGAAGGGAGGAACTGCATTTCCTGCATTGGTTCCCCAATCCTGGAATCGAACAGGGAATGACTGGGGAAGAGTTGCTGCATGTTGAAGAAGTTGATCAGTTCCCGGGAATTTGAGCAACTGATGAAGATTGAAAAGAGCTGTGAGGCAAACCAGCTACGGCCAGAAGATATTGTGTCAATGGAAAGAAACTCAGCATGGACAAGATGATCTTGTTGCAAAGCTGCTCTTGCCCTCCAAAGTTGAAGCTTGGATTCTATTGGTACGACAAAGTATCAGGTTATTTGGGTAAGATGCCTTTTAAATTATGCTCTAGATGCAGTTCTGTTTGTTTATGGAAATCTTTTTCTTTCATTTTCTAATATTTTTCATAGTAATTTATTCTTGTTTTTGATGAAGATCAAGAATTTTCTTTGTAATTCATAAAATTTTAATATATGAAAATTGATGATATTTTTGGTATTTTTGTTATAATTTTTAAATCATTTTAAAAAAAAACTAAAAATTGAAAACAGAGATTTACACAAATCAATACTGGATCAATTAACATTCTTCACAAACATAGTCATGACTCATATTATTTGATGTAGGTAATTTAAGGAAACATGAAATTGGATGAAAATAAAAATAGTCCTTGAACAAGCAAATTAATCTAAAGACTTAGTTACTAATATGCCTGACTTTGACTGAGTTATAATTATCATATTATGTGTAGAATTTTACAAAATCCATCCGACAGAATATTTTTTGGGAACAAAATGCGCTAGTTATATATGATCTTATAATGCAAATCGTCTTTATAACTTGAAGCTCAACTAGCTATATAGATCTCATGAGAACACCAGCACAACAGAAATTCCTTCATACAGTTCATTCTCCAAAATGCCAAATTGTAGAAATTAATAAACTATATCACCTAGTAGGATTCTCAAGACAAGATCAAGCATAGTATACAAAACATAGATAAATAATTAAGACATTGATGGCCATAAAGAGGCAAGAAAGATATCATCAATCAACATCATAGGGGCACACATATGCATGCAAATCTAGCAGTTAAGTTCAAATGGGACATACAATAAGAATAGGCACTGTCTGCTTAACCAACATATTACCCTCCTCAAGATGTTGCCCACTTACTGAGCGATATCTCAATTAAGGATACAAGTACTAGCATGGGTGATTAATGATTAAACTTTCACAATCTCAGATGGCGTTCTCACTTGCCATATGGGACATGAATCCAGAAAACCATGATTAGCTCTCTATTTGAACTTTATATAAAACAATAGCACTAGTACTAATATATTGATCAATCAAGTCACTTTCTTTTCCATTTATCAGTGTTCTCTTTAGTTTCTCTTGTTCCTCAGTTCTCAATCAATTCAACTAGCATGATAATAGAATCCTTAATTTCTCTTCAGTTCTCCGATTTTTTACTTATCAGTTCAACTAGTACAACTATAGAATCCATTGGCTGCCTTTGAAACATCCATCGTTGTTTCTCTATGTTGGGTTTAGTTTATCAATGGAATGTAGAGGCTATCATATGTTTTTTCTTTTCCTTTTAAATGTTACTATATATGGAAGGCTCCAAGAACATAGGATTAATCATGCACACGGGTGCCATTGTGGGATCAACATGTGATCTTAGGCAAAACCAGAAGCATGCTATATTATCTGGAGCTAGTAGGTGGTGGTGTTTATTGTTTGTTTCTAAATATCTCCTGTAACCAAAGTCAATTGGATCTCAATAGAATGTGTTTTATTTCTCATTATTGCCCTTTAGCTTATTTATTGCATCATTTATTTGGTTTCAGTATTCAATGAGACTATTTTCAGGAAGGGCACAAACCAGACAACATAATTTCTCCACATTTAAATGTTGGAGGTGCTCTAATGCAAAATGCTAGCAATGGAAATACTGGAATCCTTATAAATGGCTGGGAGATTACCAAAGTTGAGCTGCAGATGCTTAAGGTATAATATGAGTGCATGCATGTTTTTCTGATTTTGACATATTTACAAATAACTCTGATTTGCCTGCTCTACAGTGGGCCAGTGTCCATTGTGCCAGGAATCCTCTTTTTTGGCTGAATGCTGATGGAACATACCTGGAGGAAGGGCAGAAGAATGTGAAAGGGGCACTTTGGGAAAAGGTGATCAATGCTCATGTTTGTTGTGTATTTTCTTATATAGTTCATGCTCTTTCCAGAAACTGATGTTCCAATTACTTGCTGGTTTGCAGACTCATATCAAGCTTCTATACCCCCTGTTGTTTCATTGCCATTTCCTTGTAAAGCTGCAAATGTTTTTGGGGAAATGATGAATAACTTGCCGAATCAATCTATTCCTGACCACTTTGATACGAGAGTACTCCAGAAGCTTCTGTTGGTCGGGCACCATGGATCAGGATCTAGTACCATTTTTAAACAGGTACTTTGAATGAGTACCATATGATTATAGAATGTACTAAATTCTCATTGCAAAGCTGAATTTTTCTTTTTTTTTTCCTTTTCATAAATATGTGAGTGGAAAAGTTTGTTTTGTGTGTTTAATGCAGACAACTGCAGGAAATATTTGGCACAAATGCTTTGAAATACACTAGAATGAGGAGAATTTTTTTGCATTTTTGTGATTCCCCACATTTAGAGTCTAGAAAAACTTCATGAGAATTCACATGCCAATTCTTGAGTTAAATCTCTTGGTTGACCAATGGTATTTAATTGCTTACTATCTAAAAATGGTTACGAGATTAGTGGAATTTCAAAGTTGTAAAAAGAAAAAAAATCTATACTCCGTTATTCCATTTATCAATCAGTTCCATTAGTATAATATTTGCGGAATTAATTTACACTAGTTTCTATTCATGATTATTGGTGTTCCGGTATTGTGATGTTCTTATTAAAATATGACACGTAATTCTTGGAAGATGTCAAGATTTTCCTAGTTAAGTTTGCCATATTCTAGATTTATGGATAACTTCTGATTTCTTCCCTATTTTGTCAGGTCAAGTTCCTTTATTAAAGTGTTCTTTTCTCTGAGGAAGAGCGGCAAGATATCAAGCTCGTGATTCAAACCAACGTATATAATTATCTGGTGGACTGCTTGAGGGACGTGAACATTTTGAAGAAGAGATTTTGTCCCTTCAACAAGAATCTTTTATTTCTGGGTGTACTGCTTGAGGTCAAGTTCCTTTATTTCCTTTTTGCTGTTCTTCTGCAATTTGATTCCTGCGACCTCAGCTCAAGTTTGAGACGTGATTTCAGCTTTAAAATGGCCTTTCCAATGCAGCTATGGAAAAATGATGTTATCTTCTATACAGATATAGTTGTGGCAAGAAGATTTGTTTTTTAAGCATTCATTTAGGGCTTGCTTGGATCGAGGGTAAGAAAGGGGAATGTTTCCAATCCACTAATTAGGATAAGTAATTTGAATGAGCAGGAGGGAGAAATGGAAGGCGAAAAGTTTCTTTCTTCTCCCTCCATTATACATTTATTACATCTGGGGAATTTAGATCTATATAAAGAGCTCATAGCTTTCTTACCCTGTCTTTTTCCTTGCTAATTAGTACCCTAACAAACAGGGCATGTTTATTCTCTTTTTTCTTGTGCCTATACTCCCTCCTCTCCTTCCCTTTCCATTTTTTCCTACTAATTTGTGTAAAAAAAATCTCGCAGACCGTGTGCCTCGGTGACTGTCTTGAGCGATATCGTCTATGCTGATGGAATAAGTTTCCTGCAATGAATTAATGTGCACGGACTTCCAGTTTCCATCATCAGCTTATGCTGGAAGTGGTATCGATGATGACAACCAGCAGGAAACCTTGTCAGGGTCAGTACCATCTGCATTGGCTGATGCAAGTATAACCATGTAAGATAGTCAAGACATTTAAAATTAATTTCCATAGCACTCGGTAAGAAAGTAAGGAAAGAAGAGGTAGCTTTAGGGTCTAATTACTGGATGAAAGATTATGAGGGAGGGAAAGTGAAAAAAAAAAGGTAAATAAATGATGCAGCTCCTATGTATTCTCTGCTTTCTCTTATATCTTCCATCCAAGTAATGAAACCCTTACCCTCTATTTCTTAGAGGGGAAGGAAACAACTGTAGAAATAAAGAGGATAAGGGAAAAAGTTCTGGAGGGGAGGGAAGGGAAAGTAAGTAAAAATTAAAAATTTCGAAGTTTTGTTCCTTGAAATCATACGAAACAAATAAAATATAGGGTTGAAAAAAAAATGACTTAAAATTTTTTAAGGTCAAATCTAAGCTACATTGTATGAGGAAATAAGTTTTCTGAGAAAATTAGATAAGGTAATAAAGATGTTAACTTTTTCAGAGTATTTTACTTCCCTAATTACAAAATTCAGGGAAAATGCCACTTGAGGAAATCTGTGTATCACCTTATTTTCTTCTTGGCTTTTTTCCTCGTAAGGAACACACACTTTGTCTGGATTTTCAAACCTTCCTACAACTTTGTTTACGATGGTTACTTTCTTTCACTTGTTTTTATTTTGTGTGTGTGTGTGTGTTTGATAAACAGTTAATCCTCTCAGTGTATGGTTAGAACAACTATTGTCACAAGCTTTTGCCGTAACTCCACATTCGCTATAGGTGTCTGCTCATCAGAATTCACACCAAAGGCCTCGGAGAGAACTGCAAGTGGCTTGGCATGTTTGAAGATGTTCACATTGTCTTTTTCTCTATTGCTTTAATAGACTACAATGACTACTATGAAGACACAGATGACAGCAAAAGGCTCTTTGAGTGCATTGCAAGTCATCCATCCTTCCAACATACATATTTCTTTTGATACTAAGTAAATTTGATTTGCTTGAGCAGAAGTTAGAGATGGGCACCCTCTGACATTGTGCGAGTGGTTTGATGACGACAGTCCTGTTAGTAGCCGGCATCCATCTAATAAAACTAGTCGAAGTGCTCAATTTAGCACTACTAAAGCTCAGCGAGCATGTCACAATATCGCGACAATTCAAGAGTTGTTTTTATTCTGCCACTGGGGGTAAATTGTACGTTCCACTGGCGAATGGGTTGGATTCAAACTGTCATTGCAGCACTTGGATATGCTAAAGAGATCATCAAGTGGGAAGATGAAAGTATGGCATATTGCACATTGGAATCCATGTATACCACATAGTTAAACTCCTATTCTCACTGATACATGCAGGAAATATAGCTGTAAATATGTAGCCTGTTCCAATTTTTTTCCCCCTTTTATCATTGTTGATCGAAAATGCCTTCCACTGTCTGTAATATTCATTATTCTTCCAAGGAATAGAGAGCTCTCTGACATGGTATTAAGAAAATAAAAACTCTGTAGGCACTGGGATCTACTACATCTATCCATTGCTCGACAAGGATGAATAGGAGGTTGCTAAGATTCATAGAGAGGAGTTATTTTATTATCAGTCCCAAAGAGTTACTTTTTATTGTCTAACTTATATGAAATTTAAAGGGCAAGACACCCTTTAAACTCTATCATGTTATTGCATTCCAGTAAGGGTTTGCTTCTGAAAGGTTCATCAAATTTGTCTCATTTTCTATTTGCAAATTTGTGCAAGATTATGACATTATTGCCTACATAAGTTTTATTTTATCAAATATCCATCTTAGAAAAAACCATACGCCATACTAAAAATTGATCTCTAGCCAGATGTTTTCAGGATTAGATTTTACATGTACAAATGCAACCCTAGCTCATCAAACTTTCCAAGTAAAACTGTAGGTTGTTCTCGTGCACACACAAACAATTTTTCTGTGATTTCATAGGCACTTGAGAAGAGTCATCTCTTTAGATACATCCTCATGCTGCATTTGCCAACTTTGTCTGCCTAATGTTATTTCAAGGTCAGGATATGCCCTTCCACCATCAACTGCAACAGAGAAAGTGTCGACATTTGCTTCATCTTCCATCTTCTGCAACTGTACCTGTTCATCTTCCTAGAATTTTCATTTTATTTATGCTGTGTAATGTCAATTGGAAGCTCTGTCAGCAACTCATACCTGGCTGTCACTCTTCAGCCAATGATCCCTCCTCGAGTAAGGATATGATATCGCATTATCTTGTCTGACAATCAATGAATGCCCAATATTAAACTACATGCAGCTGTTGAATCACATCTACAAGGCAATAATATTTTTTTTTTTATTATTAAGGAGCGACGAGAGGAGACCTAGCAGAGCTGGACAGTGGCAGTAATGTTGTTGGTGGAGTTCGTAAAACATAGCAATGGCTGATCTGATCGTATTGACCAGCTTTATCATATGCCTGCTGCAATTGTCCTCCCTCCACTTCTAGTTCTGCCTCCACCTCTCTTCCACTCCTCTGAGCAACAGTATTGTTCATCCCCATTTCTGCACCTCGACCATTTCCTGCAGCGGACATTTTCTTATATTAAGGAATTAATTGATTGTATGTGTGTTTGGAATTAATGGTCAAATCCAAATACCTCCTCCTTGTCCTCCTCTGTCAGTGCTCTTCACTGTTCTATACATCTGCAGTATCAATTAATCAACAGCATGAAACTTAATCAGCCATTTTGTATGTAGATATACTCTTGCAGGTTGTGCTTTCATGCTAATTGACCACTCTAATAATTAATCTTTAGGCTTAATCTCTGTGTTTTTGTACCTGGAGATGACTCTTGACGTGCGCTAGGGTTAGATCCTTGACGTTCATGAGTTCCAGAACCGATTTCGGCGTCGCTCCTGCAGCAGCATTCGGTTATCACGAGACGATCGTGGATTATTCGAGATGGACTGTGTACTTGCATGGATCTTGCGTGCTTACTCTCATGGCCGCCGAGGAGCTCGACTGCATGGACAAAATGGGCGTGGAGTGTGGTGGTCCACCTCATTCTCGGAGCTCTGATGCTCCTCTTCCTCCCGCGGCCGGCGGACAGCGCCACCGCCCGCTTGAGCCCGTGCGCCGCCCCCTGCCGGTGATGGTGACGCGGGAGATAATCATGGCTAATGCTGTCGTGGTCGAGCCCAAGGTGGAGAGTCGGTTCGCAGCCGCCATGCCGGACTCGATGATGAAACGGCAGTCGTCGTTCCTGCTGTTCCCGTACAAGGTCATGGCTCAACTCGCTCCCGCTGCTGCCACTGGAGTTGGATGTCACCGCTGCAGTTGCTGCTGCCGAGGGAACAACCAGCTGCCGATTCCCTAAGGAAACCCCCGCATCCGACGCCGCCAGGGCGGCCGAAGGGGGACAGATGTGGAGTGAAAGATCAGGGTAGACGGTCGGCGCCATACTATCGATCCACCTCCACCTCCACCCCAACCCCAGCTCACGATCAAGATCAAGGTAAGCTTACAGTTTACCTTTCTGGAGGAAGGAGAAAGAGTGTCTATAAAGGCAAAGGAAGGAGAGGGATAAATAAATAGAAGTGACTGCAGTGATTAGGTCATGAGTGGGTTATGATTTCTATGGGTGCAAGTCCAAAGCATAAAACATTAATAATAATAATAACAATAATAATAATAATAATAATAATAATAATAATTAAGGAGGACAATAAATGCTAAATCGCAGTGCCAGTGCTCAGGCACATTGACTGGAAGGGAGGAGCTTATATATTTTAAGGAAGAAGAGGAATAACACCTAGAGAGAGAGGGTTGAAGAATAATGTAACATCTCTTTCCTCTTCCATGAAAGAACCACGAAGGGGGAAGGAGATTCAAGGGCACTGTCCCTGACCCTGCTCATAACTGCAGCATGCATGCATGCATGGACATATGGGCAGCAGGAAGAGAGCGAGAGGAATAGGAGAACTGGTTTCTTAGCTTAGGCACACAGATTTGTTCATGCCAAGCCTCGTGAGGTGCACTTGAGTTTCAAGCAAGGTGGTGAACAGTTCAAAAAGACAACAACAGGAAGAAGAAGAAGAAGAGATTAAGTAAAATAAATAACTTTTGGGATATATATATATATATATATATATATATATATATATAGCTAGGTTTACATGTAATTAAATGGATTAACTAATTAAAGAGTTTGATCGAGATTATATATATATATATATACGTGAGGAAATTAACTTTAATTATGATTAGGGCAGAAGAAAGAAATGTGCATGGAGAGTGTAACTATAGCTGAATGGTCCCCTGCCTGGCCCTCATAATGTGACAGCTTACAGGGACATGGCTCCTACTAGTTTCTCCTTTCAAGCTTATCGAGACCACTTTTTTAAGATCACTTTGGAGAACTATGCATATGTCATGTCTCATTTCTCTCCTTTTGCCCCCATTTACCTTCTTTTTTTTTTTTTTCTAAATTTTTTCAAAATCATATATCAAATATATATATACACACATACACGCACACGCACACGCACACGAATGAAATACGCGCACTAGCTAAGACATATGTAAACAATTTCGATCGAGGACCATCGTATACTTGCAAAGTTTAATTGCTAAGACATGTAAAGACAACTTGTCTTGTTCTTTTAAAGAATTAATAGTGTGCCCTTCCTAATTAACCATACATCAAGCTCTTCAAAATTTACTGGATGAAGTGATCTATCTTTTAGACCGACTTTAAAGTAATATATTATAAAAATATGGAACTATTATATTAGCGACTCTTTCTGATTGTCTCTATCAATGAAAAAGACCGAACTATTAAGGGCTTAGTCAATGAAATTCTGGGAACGACCTCTCCACTACGGACATATATGCCCTTGTGAATTTACCAACTGTATTAATTCTGAGGATTAAAAAAAAATGGAATCGTCATATTAGATATCTTCTCTCGTGATTTTAAAGTAATATATTACGAATTTATTTCTTAAAACAATTGGTAAACGTATAAAATAATAATATAAAATTGATAACGCATGTGGTTTAATGGAAATTAGTGAACTGACACGGTGGTCAGCATGTCCGGGGACACCGGAGCTGCGCGCCCACGTGCATGGGATTGGGCGCATCCTGGCCCCACGTCGGGCGCAACCGACGGCTAGCATTTGTCGGCTTCCCTAAATGTACATCGACGCCACTTAATTCCCTCCGTGTCCAAATATTCTCGAGCCCCTCGAGACCACGTGGCGCACAGCCAGCTATTCGGCCTCCTCCCACGTGCTCCTCTCACGTGACCTTTCGTTTGTTAAATCTTTTTCTTTTTAACTAGCCGCTTCATAAACATACAGTAGTTTATTCCAATTAAATTTTATAATGTTAAAATTTATTTGATAAAATAATCAAATCGAGTTAAATTAAACTTTTAAAGTAATTATACTTATTTTTTTAAGATTGAATTTTATTCGAAATTGACTTATTTAATTAATATTAAATTTTTAAATCAAACTCATTCAAATTTTTTAAAGCTTGATTTGTTTAAATATTATCGAGCTTTTCAATCAAATTTACTTGTGTATTTGAAATTTTAATATTTATTCGATTGATTATTATAAACAATCCAATCGAATATAAATAAATAAGTTCATAAATATAGTTTACAAGTTTTATTCAGAAACATAGTTTACAAGCCATGTTTATGAAATATATTCACAAATATTAATAAGTAGAATACATATGTGTTCAAATTTATTCATTTAATTTATCAAATTATTCAAGTTTGTTCATTTAATTAACTTGATGTTTATTAAACGAAAATAAATGAGTTTTTACTGAGTCGAACACTAAACTTGTTCACAAACACTTGATTCATTTACAGTCCTACTCACCACCTCATTCTAAATCTAATATAAATGCACTTAAATTCTTCTTCGACCATTTCAAGAATTTGACTGATCACCCGATCGACCTAACTCATCCCTCGAAATAATGTTTGTGTTTAAAGTTTTCTCACGCTTACTTTTGCTTGCACTTTTTACTTTTCTTCGACCTTTGCTGTTCTATAATTGTTTGCCGACTAGAAGTTTAATTAAGTTAGGCAATCGATAAGGGACACTTAAGTTTTAAGATTAGAGTTTTACTTTGTCAAAAATATAAATTTTAAAATGATATATAGAATATAATTTATAGGATTTCTATTCTTCCTAGCCATATTTTTGAAATAAAACTACTAGATAGATCTGAATCTCATAAATTTTTTAAAAATATGTAGCTAGCAACTTTATATTCTTATTGAGTTTTATGAATTTATACTGATTAAATTTCTTAAATAAACACTCTCTTTTGCCTTCTTAATTTGAAACTTTTAAATCTGACAATTTATCAAACAACGCTCCTGAAGTTTAGAATTGTCCAAAAAATATCCCATATTTTCATATTTACTAAATAGCACACTTAATTCCCTTTTTACCCTTCAGAAATAGCGCACTTAATTTCCGAACGTGATGCTGAGATTGCAAATTCTAGCACCACAGTGGTGGTGCAATCCCAGCACTATCACTGTGGTGCTGAGAATTCAAATTTCAGTACCACAGTGGTACAGATTTTTTTGGCGGGAGGGATAAAAAGGGAATTAAGTGCGTTATTTAGTAAATATGAAAGTATGAGACACTTTTTGGATAATTTTAAACTTCAGAAGCGTTGTTTGATAAATCACTGATCTTTCTATATATTTTCATTTTTCAATGTTGACTAATTTATATCTACATATGATTCTTAATATTTTTTAAAAAATAATATTTTATTTTGTGTTCCCAAGATCCTTTTATGTTGTTTATGCCTCTATTTATTTATTATTATTTTTTTCAATTTTAACCAATTTAAATCTATAATATCAGTCGAGATATAAAACACAATTTTAGTTGTAATATACATAGATTTAGCTGTCCAAATTCTAAAAATTAAACTTTTTCAAGAACGCCATACCACAACTTTAGCCAAAATTATTATATGAACTTTAACTAATTAAAATTCATAATTAACCTTAATATTGTGTCCTTGGAATTTTTAGGGATATTTTATGCTTTAAGCAATTTTCTCATGAACCTTTTCTTCTACTAATTAAGCTTATTCCTTTGTATACAGATCTTAATTAGGCCCAATTAATTTTAGAAATGGTTAGTCTGACCCCACATAAATTAAGTTTTACATCAGTCATCCAGATAAATCGAAAAACATGAATATAATAGTGAATAATTCATCAGTCCAACGTCATTTAACGCGCACCCCATGTCTTAATCCTCTCTTAATTCCAAGTATCAAAGAAAACAAACTTAATTAATTTTATAACATCTATATTAGATATAATAAACCCTTTTTTTTTTTTTTTTTGCCTTGGGAAGTGACTAAATTGTTTTGATTAATTAATTCCAATTAAAATTCTTCTAGTGGAAGAGGAGGCAGCAGAAGCAAACAAGAAGAGGAAGGAATTAAGGAACATTTCGAGCAGAGTGGCAGTGATTAACTAATCAATTAACCCACTAATTAATTAATTGTTCATGGATTCCGGAGCCGCGGCCATGCAGCAGCCCCCTTTTTGTCTCCTTTTTCCTCTTTACTATATCACTTTCTTCCAACCCAACGACTTCAATTCCTTAATTAATTATTTAATTTTTTGTTTAAGATGTTTGTTTGTTCCATTTAGGGCCTTAAT
Organism: Wurfbainia villosa; assembly: GCA_025175895.1. Taxonomy (NCBI): domain Eukaryota; kingdom Viridiplantae; phylum Streptophyta; class Magnoliopsida; order Zingiberales; family Zingiberaceae; genus Wurfbainia; species Wurfbainia villosa. Next base: position 515,166 of record JAKLTH010000267.1, on the reverse strand, counting down.
TATTAATTAATTATGTTGTCTCAGCATGGATTTGTGTTATTTGCCGACTGATTAACTGCCAATAATGGACCTTAATTTCGATCGAGCAAATTAAATTAAATGCTTCCTGGAAATTAAAATTAGAAAAAAAAAAGAAGAAGAAGAAGAAATTGATGATGCATATCGTGAGTCAGTCTGTGGATCCTATCTCTATCAGCTTTAACTTTGCCAACAAAAGATGATCTTCCAATGCCATGGAAGCTTTTGGCAGAGCCACTTCGTTCCTTCCTTCCTTCCATCCAAGAACAGTTTCATCTCCTATCTGATCACTGGAGAAGCAACAGCAGGTAGTGTTTCTGCCTCTGCCACCTCTTTTGTCTACCACAGGACACCATTCGGTCAATCCCACCATCTATTGTTCTCTGTCACCCTTTCTTTTAGTTTAATTTCGACACCTGCAACGATCAGAAAATATATCCATATATAGTTCACTAATTCTTCCATAGATCCATATCGATCCCTGCATTACTAGCTGTATCATGAATTCATGCATGATCACCGATCAGATTCATGTCTTAATTCTCATTCTCATGCAGAAAAGGAAACGATATGCAAGTTAAACAAGCAGCTAGCGATCGATACTTAGATCAGGAACACCGAGTCTCGATCGTCTCGTCTCATCTCGTGAAGAACTAGAACATAGAAAGATTAGTTAATTCAGAAAGTTAATATTATAAATAATAATTAATAACAATAAAAAATGCATGCAATTCGATCGTCGAGTCAAAACTCCCATCGAGAACTCAATAATTGAGCTCAAAAGCTAGTCTCCTTTTTGCACCATCACATCCTTTTTCTTTTCTCTAGCTAGCCCTGCTCTTTTCACCTGCCTCAACTTAGCCCTGAAAGGCTTCACAAAATTCTAGGGTTCCGAGCTTTGAAGTCCCTCCATGCATGCCTCTCTCTCTCTGCAAGGACATGCTTGTCCACTTGATCTGATGCAGGATTCATGTATATATATATAATATTATAAAGGTTCAGTCATTGCTTTCGTTGATGGGCAAACTATCTTTAAGGTTTTCTCATTATGATTGCACAGTCGATTAACTCCTACAACTAGATGAAGGTCAGGTCCATCTTCAAAGTCCATGGAGTAATATAATCAATAACGTAGCCTTTATGTAGGTCAGTCTCAGCTAGCTCTTTGTTTGTCCCCAGACATGGCAATAAATCTCCCCTTCTTTATCCTCATCGAATTTCCTTCATCTTTTTCCAAAGCTGTCTAGTATATATAATTGGCCTCCTCTTGTGATCCCTCATTAATGTTACTAGCTAGCTAGATCCTCTTTGACTGACTCAATCACTCCCTTTAAGTATATGTTCTTTCCTTTTCAAGTAGTTCTAGTAATTACTTCGACTGAGAAACCCATAAATATTAGATCATGAGCTTGAGTGTTGGATGCAAGACCAACTATGTATTGTCTGTGAATTTAATACCAATGGCGAAGTCACTATTGAATACCAAAAGCTTTGCAAATTGTCTTTAATCATCTAATTAATGATATTAATTAATGACCAAGAGAAAGGAAAGGTAGAACTTTAATTAAGATGGCGGAAACCATGGTTTGGAGAGTAGATGGTGTGCCAAGAAGTTTGCTAGCATCACATGTTGGCTACATAGCCGACACACTGCACCACAGTTAGCCTAAGCTTGATTGGATTGATAGCTGATGTGGTAACCAGACATGGCCAGGGCTCGGAGGCAGTGCCATGGAAACAAGCATCCATGGAGAGAAGAGACATTGGTGGAATCTAGTTGCTCTAGATTTTGCTGCATGCATCAGGACGATGCCTTCGACGTTTATGAATTGACTGCTGCTATACTTGTAGCCATGGAAATGAAATATATTTAGAAGAAGTTTGTGATGAGCCATGGCCTTGTTTGGGCCTCATACATGAACCCAATTTAATTCTCTTCGTTAGGCCCTGAATCTACTCTCTGTGTCTCATGGCACAAATTAAAACACACCAACACAGAATCAACTTCCACACTTGGCAATGCGAACCATCATCTTGGCACACCTTCACCTTCTTCCATGTGACTCCACTACCTTCGGGCCTTCTCAACCTTTACCATCCATCTTTTTGCTCTGGTTGGGATTTGGAGGGTAAATTGTGAAATATCTTAATTTGTGAAGATATGCATTCCGGAAACTGGAGGGATGGTCTAAGGACAAAGTGGAAAAGGAAACAAGATGAGTTAATTATAAATTGAATGAAATTAACATATGGAAGAAATGATAATTTGGTGGCTTCACTAGTGAAGATGATTCTGAAACATTCATCTGCTGCATTACCGCCGTGAAAGTTGGATTCTCCTTGGGAATTCTGATAGATAATTTGGAAGCTTTTTTTAGTTCAGTGAGTGATAGTTTAGTCTTCCAGTTGCAAGTTATCATGCTGTCTGAAATTTTAGTTACAAATCAGAGGAAGATGCAAAGGATGTGAGGAGTGGAAGAAGCACTTCTATTGGAATCACATGGACAAGATCGAGAAGGATACACTTCTTCAAGTTCATGGCTGGTAATTTCATCAAACGTTTGGTACTCAGCTTACACATCATCTTTATACATTCATCTTCATTTTATTTTGATCTGCAATTTATTTTACTTCCTCAGAAACTGCCAAAGAACTTTGTCAAACACTTCAAAGATCACACATCCGAAGATGTAACCTTGAAAGATCCATTTGGAAACATATGGAGGGTTGCCTCCACAAACATAGAGACTGAGTTATGTTTTCGAACTGGTCGGAAGAACTTTGTCAAAGATCATCACATTAAGGAATTTGACATTTTGGTGTTTAGATAATGTGTTGATCACATCCATCCCCACCAAAGATCAACACATCGAAACTAGAGTCCCCTCTATGTTTGCCGAGCCAACCCTCCATATGTTTTGAACCTTTCAAGGTTACAATCTTCAGATATGTGATCTTTGAAGTTTTTGATATAGTTCTTTGACAATTTTTAAGGAAATAAAATAAATTACAGATCAAAATAAAATGAAGATGAATACATAAAGATGTTGCATAAACTAAGTACCAAGTGTGTGGTGAAATCATCGACCATTATCTTGAAGAAGTTTATCCTTCTCTTATCCATGTGATTCCAAATAGAAGTGTTTCTCCCACTCCTCGTAAAATTTCAGACTGAATGATCACATGCACCTGGAAAAATGCATTCTGATACGAAGATGAATGTTTGAGAATGAGAAAGAGGAGAGAAAAAAAAAGAAAAGAGAAGACTTGATGGAGATCGACTGCTTTGTTGAAGCAGGCGAAGAGGATGGCAACAGGAGCGAGCTGAGATTGTAGGAGGGTGCCAGAGAAACAGATATAGAGAGCAAAAGTAGAACTGAGATTAAATTCTCATTAATTAACTGAGGTCTGTGACTGTGAGGAACCTTGAGATGTTAATGTTGTCAGTTAGAAAGACTGAGAACTGGCCAGTTGCATTACTTTTGTTGAAGGATAGCATTTAATAGAGACAGATATGATGGTCATTGTATCATTTTATGCCTGCGAGAACACAGTTCCTGAAACTTGCTTAACAAATGCAAAAGTGACCAGATCTCTCGATCGATCTCCTTGCGAAATGAATCTTTTCCCTCTCCACTTTTTGTTTTCTAGAAGATAGATAGCAGCATGCAATGGCAGTCGACTAGAATAAACATATACGAGCAGTTTGGTTGACTGATTCATCCAGTTGAAATGGATAGCAGCAGTTTGGATTGAGATAGAAGAGGCATTTTGATCCTCACTTCATTTACCAGTGAAAATTCGAAGAAGTTTCTTTAACATCAACCACGTATCAAGTTTCGAGGGCTCAAAATAAGTCAATTTTAGAGGCAATGAAGGTTTCAAAGTCTTGTATTATCGATAAGATTAAGAATAATGTTTATTCTTAATTTTAGTACTGCTATAGACGTCGCATTATTTTTAAGGGATGTAATTGCAGTTGACTTCTATGTGACGTGTGCGTAACTTTTTCTTTGAGAAACACAGTCTTCGTAACAGGACTCTTCTTCATCGGTGAATATCATATTCAATATCTGAATCTGTCGAGATCGCTATCATAGTCTCCGTGACATCCGACCAATCGAATTTTGACTGAATTCCGATGGAATTTCAGTCGAAAAATAGTCGAACGACAGCCGCCATTGCTGCGGTCGATTTCGGCTGTAATCCGATCAAAATTCTGCTACGATCAAATCGACACCAGAGTTCGATCGGATCGCGGTTGAATTCCAATCGGATTGCGGTCGAAAACAGCCACGATTATCCTTCATTTGTCGACAATTTCGAGCTATCTAGGTGGGAAGAAGAGTCATGGCACGGCGTGGTTATAACTATATATATACACACTTGCAATATGCAACTAACAATAATAATTTCTGTTGTTGTCTGAGTAAGCATAGTAAATAAAAAATTCATAATAACTTCCCCTCGGACTTCCGTCGCCGCTTGACTGCTCGGTATCGCCTTCGAGCAGCTAGATTTCGATTGGAATTCGATCGACATCAAAGTCCGATCGAATCGTCGATGGATTCCTGGCAAATCGTGGTCAGAATCAACTGTGATTGCGGCTGCAATTGGTAGCCACAATTTAATCGAATTGTAATTGAGACGTTCGCGGTCATAATTCAGGCGGATTCGGATTGTAATCCGGTCGGATTTTAATTGTGGTCCGGTCGGATTCTGAGTATGATCCATTCGGATTCTGAGGGTGGTTCAATGGGACCGCAGTCGGAATCGACTGCGATTGCAGTGGTTAGCGACTACAGAGATGGCAGTCGCAATTCGATTTAAGAGTCACCATCGACATCGTTGTCGTCGTTCGATCAATTGGCCGTCGGCTCTTCAGTTTCGATTGAATTTTAATCTCTGATTGGTAATATGGAATACTATATATATATATATATTATTTTCTGTATAATATCTAACAGTTGGCGCGATCAGACGACTGTGCGCGCATCGCGCACGGGCTCGCATTGCTCGATTCCCGGTCGTTGGGGTTTGCGATTTCTATTTGCCCTCCGAAGCTCTCGTATGATGCGCTTCTCCCGCTCTAGTCGTCTTGGAGATTGATCATTGATGCCCATCCCCAATTTGCCAGTTTGATCCCGGTTCCCGTCTCTACAGTTGCTGGCTTGGCACCAATCAGCAGCGGTGGAGGAAGCGTTGGCCTTCTGGGAAGCAAATGCCGTTCTCCTTTCAGACTCCTCCGCCCCAACTACAGCTGCCGCAGCCTTCGCCATTCCAGACCCCACAGCAGCAGTCTTCGCTCTTCCAAAATCCTCAGATTCAGCAGCAACTGTCTCAGCAATCGCCATTTCAGTTCCAGCCGCAGCCGCAGCAGCAGATCCAAATGCATCAGCAGCAGCGCGCAAGTACTGTCCCGCAGAAGCAATTTTTTCTTTATACAAAGGATAAGACACCGGCAGGATATAATACCAACTGGGAGGATCTGCATCCTGACTCACAGAAACTGCTTCTGCAAATTGAGTATGCTTATATTGCCCCCTTGTTTTTTATTTCTCTTTTTGTTATGCTTGTTTGGTTGGTTCTTCTATTCAAAAAGTATGTTTTTTTTTTCCAAACCTGTTAAATTTCTAGATTCTTACTTAAGATTGACTGCATTTCAGGGACGGAAAGTTGGTTCTTTTTTATTTGAGCTTCACATGATTATGGATCTTTGAGTTGACTTTCATTCGAATTTGGTAATCTTCCCTTCGCCACTCATACTTCGTTCCAACTACCTGAATGTCTATTTGGTTTAGACATCCTTTTTCTACTAATTCAGTGTAGGTAATCTTTGCGGCTGTGTTCTTTATGATTGCATTTTTTACTGTGTAGGGAGCGGATTCTGGAGTACAAGCATGAGAACCAAATGTTGGATCAATGCAGTTGGCTTTATGATTCATCTGTTTCAGGTGACAGTTTCGATGCTAATTCCAGTCGAATCATTCAGGTTTGAGACTCTTCTTTGCTGCTTTGTTCACTTTCTGGTTCTTCAGTCATTTTTTAAGTGCCTCTACATGGCGGCAATTTCTTCATTCTTTCTAAACTTACAAAGTTTAAATTCCACAGCGAAAAAAAAAATTGTACTTTCTTTCCTTTTTAAATAGAAAGGGAGATCTGGGATTTGAACTGTTATTGGACCTCACAAGCTCACCATGTGTTTGTCTGGTTCCTAGATATAAGTTCCGGCATGGTATCTCACAGGGATGACAAATGAAAGTTAGTGCATCCAAAAAATTGTTCCGCAGCTAATTTCGGTTATCTTAAACAACTTTTGTGCTGTTTTATTTTAGTTATTCTACAAATGGTGTGATGTCTGGTTATTTTTCTCATTAGGGAAAATTGTGAAGTTATATGATACCATTATTTAGTAATTTAATCATACATTTATTACAAATCACCGTGGTCATTGGATCATCCCCTAGTTGGGTGAACTTTGCAATTGGTGCAATATCTATTAAGTTACTCATTAGTTTTCTCATTAGACAAAGTTATTATATGACACCATTATTTAATAATTTAATTATACAGATAACGAATCACCATGGTGATTGGATCATCCTCTGTAGGGTGTACCATGAACTTTGCGATTGGTGCAAATCTCTATTTGTTGCATTCATCTTCAGTATTGCATGACATTCCCAACAGAGATATAATAAACGTATTTCTGCCATCCTCGAAGTTTAAATCAACATAGTGATTTTATCATCTTCAACTACCACTTAATAATCTGTACGTAGACCTCAAATTGAATTGTTATTGCCGTCTGATTCTATTGCAATATTCTACATGGATTGCTGCTATCCTTGGGTGGATGAATGCCATTGTATTTTTTTCATTTTGTATTCTTTTGCCTTTTTTCTTTTTTCTTTTACCCATTAAGTTTTAAAATTCTTTCAATCCATAATTGATTTTGAAGGTGGCCATGATGGGAGAAACAGTATGTATATATAGAATGAAGATTAGCTTACCTTGCACAAATCCAGCATCTTCTGGCTTGATTTTGTGTTGCTATTTTATCCTGAAGTTGTACAACCATGCATCTAGGTTCAATTTCTGACAAGCAATGAGTTCTGTTTATGATATTAGATTGTCGACTAGTACTACTGTACTTATCATACTTATACATCAATTATTAGTGAGTGTCAATTTGATAATTAGGGGCTTGGGCTTATCACTGCTGCAATGGAAAGAGAAAAAGTTTCTGTCCAAGATCTAGTGGCATCTGCAAATAAAATGACGTGGGATACAGAATTTGTCATTCGCTCATATATGATGTTAAGGTCAAGTTTTCTTCATCAGAGTGCCTCAACCATTTCAAATGTGGCATCTGGAAGCTCAAATACAGGATATGGAAGTATGGAACAGTTTCAAAGCAAACCAATCAATTGGCTTCTGGCTCGGTAGCACCCGTTCTTTATTTTTATCGTGGAATGCCTAAAAGGCCATCTCTCTTCATGGATCAAATGGTTGCCAGATTTGCGAAGTGTCTCACTGAACGTTACCATTGGATTGAAGAAGTAGAGCACCTATTAATGTTGGATTGAAGAAGTAGAGCACCTATTAATGTTGGATAATAAGAGATCGAGTTCAAATCCTCACAAGTCTTTGCCACAAGTGATTTCCAATGCCCATGATTTTTTTGTTCATGTGGCTGCCAAGGTTAGATGACTAATTATTCCCTACATTGTAGCCATGGAAATGAAATATATTTAAGTCATTCAGAAGAAGTTTGTGATGAGCCATGGCCTTGTTCAGGCCTCATACATGGACCTAATTGCTCTTCACTAGGCCCTGAATCTACTTAGTTGGATATTAGAATTCCTTATATATACATATATAGTTTAAGGCTTGCAAAACACAACGTTTCTGTGTCTCATGGCACAAAACACATCAACTTTAGCCACACCAACACAGAATCAACTTCCACACTTGGCAATGTGAACCATCATCTTGGCACCTTCACCTTCACAACGTTTCTGTCATCTCAAAGAATCAACACCAACACAGAATCAACACTGAATCTACTTAGTTGGATATTAGAATTCCTTATATATACATATATAGTTTAAGGCTTGCAAAACACAACGTTTCTGTGTCTCATGGCACAAAACACATCAACTTTAGCCACACCAACACAGAATCAACTTCCACACTTGGCAATGTGAACCATCATCTTGGCACCTTCACCTTCAGTCATCTCAAAGACACAAACGTCCCCTTCCTTTAAGCCATTATCGACGACGAACCTCTTCCATGTGACTCCACTGATCGACCTTCGGGCCTTCCCAGCCTTTACCATCCATCTTTTTGCTCTGGTTGGGATTTGGAGGGTAAATTGTGAAATATCTTTGCGAAGATATGCATTCCGGAAACTGGCAGGGATGGTCTAAGGACAAAGTGGAAAAGGAAACAAGATGAGTTATAAATTGAATGAAATTAACATATGGAAGAAATGATAATTTGCTGGGATCACTAGAGAAGGTGATTGTTGAACATTCATCTGCTGCATCACCGCCACGAAAGTTGGATTCTCCTTGGGAATTCTGATAGATAATTTGGAAGCTTTCTTTAGTTCAGTGAGTGATAGTTTAGTCTTCCTTGAGACAAACAGGGAAGGAGTAGTAATCCCCACTTGCTTTTCTTTTCCAATCTGTTCTTCCTTAACCTCATGCTTTTCGCCTGAAATTTCTAAATCAGTTACTCAGAAATTTAATCATAATGCAGATTCTGATAACTTAGAATGTTTCTTTTCTTTTTTTACCATAATCTTCATATGAGCTGCTTGAAGAGCTAATTTCTATTTCTGCAATGGTTTTGCCACGAGGAGATGCATACAAGTTTTGTGCAGACTCATCTGCCTCTTCTCTTCTCTTCAGATTTCTTTTCTGATCAAGAAAACAAGTAGCTTTCTCACATCCATCCCCACTGAAGATCAACACATCAAAGCAAGAGTCCCCATCGTATCTAAACACCAAAATGTCAAATTCCTTAATGTGATGATCTTCGACAAAGTTCTTCCAACCAGCTTGGAAACACAACTCAGTCTCCATGTTTGTCGAGCCAACCCTCCATATGTTTCCAGATGGACCTTTCAAGGTTACTTCTCCAAATATGTGATCTTTGAAGTTTTTGACAAAGTTCTTTGGCAGTTTCTGAGGAAGTAAAATAAATTGCAGATCGAAATAAAATGAAGGTGAATGCATGAAGATGGTGTATAAGCTGAATACCAAGCGTTTGGTGAAATCACCAGCCATGATCTTGAAGAAGTGTATCCTTTTCTTGTCCATGTGATTCCAGTAGAAGTGCTTCTCCCACTCTTCGCATCCCTTGCATCTTCCACTCATCTGTAACTAAAATTTCAGACAACATGATAAGATGAGAAAAGGAAAAGGATTTCCTGCACGCAACTGGAAAAAAAAAAAGAAGAAAAGAAGACTTGATGGAGACTACTTTGTTGATGCAGGCGAAGAGGATGGCAACAGGAGTGAACTGAGATGGTAGGAGAGTGTCAGAGAAACAAATATATAGCAAAAGTAGAACTGAGATTAAATGCTCATTAACTCGGGTCTGTGAGGAACCTTGAGATGTTAATGTTGTCAGTTAGAAACACTGAGAACTGGAGTAATGGCAGAGTTCAATTCAATTTTTTCAAAGAGTACATGAAGAAGCACGAGTTAAAGAACAACACAACCTTGGCATTACTTTGGTCAAAGGATAGCATTTAATAGAGACAGATTGTTATTGTATCATTTTATGCCTGCAAGAATACATTTCCTGAAACTGCATTTAATAGAGACAGATGGTTATCGTATCATTTTATGCCTGCAAGAATACATTTCCAGAAACTGCATTTAATAGAGACTGATGGTTATCATATCATTTTATGCCTGCAAGAATATATTTCCTGAAACTTGCTTAGGAAATGTAAAAGTGACCTTGCCAAGTGAATCTTTTCCCTCTCCACTTGTGTTTCTGAAGATAGCAGCAATGACAGTCAACTATAATTGGTATGGGAGAAAAATATAAGTTCACGTGGTCTACCTGATTATTGACTTAGTCAAAAGACCAATGGACTGAACGGTCGCTTGATTTATGAATTTTTGGGTCATTATAACGGTTGTATAATTCAATTATCACATCTATATATAGTGATTTGTTGATAGCTGCGCCTAAAAGAAATAGTCATGCTTAAAAATTAATGGTGCAAACTTACTCTATAAAAATAGCGATATGAAAAAAGGAGAGGATTTTTTGTCTTTGAATCATTGCCCTCTTGTTTCTTAATTTTTGCTTTTTCAATTCTAACTTGAACATAGGAGAATTATAGCGTAGGGTGACCCCTTGACCTTTTCTGATCTCTTTGGTGGTTGTAAAAACAAAATATATTATAAGAAAGTCTATCCAGCAGGGAGAGTTAGTCTGTCTACATGGAAGTTTATATGTGACAAACCTATTCATTATGAGTTTGTTCATCATAGGACAGTTTATCCACAATGAGTCTGTTCATGATGAATCTATCTGCAGAGAGCTAGTCTGCCTGCAAGGAAGTTTATCCACGACAAGTTTGCCCGCGATGAGTTTGTCCACAGAGAACTAGTTTGCATACAAAGAAGTTTATCTGTGATGAGTCTGTTCACATAAAGTTAGTCTACCTGCAAGGAAGTTTATCCACAATAAGTTTGTTTGTGACGAGTATGTTTGCAAAGAGCTTGTCTACCTGCAAAGAAGTTTATCTGTGACAAGTCTGTCCACCACGAATTTGTCCGTCCGGAGTCTGTTCGTCAAGAATATGTCCGCAACGAATTCTTCCGCTTCACTCTATCCGAAAAATTATTTCTATCATTCCACAGGAAATAGTCTGTCAGCCAGTGATATTTGACTCCGATCATTCTTGACCTTGATATTTGACTCAAATCATTTTGATCCGGATAATTTTGGCACCATCTATGAGAAAGTTGACTTAAGATGTAGAGATGTGTGATGCACAAAAGAATGTTGGGGAAAGAACTTCTCCGAGTCAAGAGCTTAATCCTCCCCTTGATGTTCCTGTGTGGGATACCAATAGCTTAACCCATCCAGTGATATTTGACTCAGATCATTCTTGACCTTGATATTTGACTCGGATCATTTTGATCTGGATAATTTTGGCGCCATCTATGAGAAAGTTAACTTAAGATGTAGAGATGTGTGATGCATAAAAGAATGTTGGGGAAGAAACTTCTCAGAGTCAGGAGCTTAATCCTCCCCTTGACGTTCCTATGTAGGATACCGATAGTTTAACTCAACTTGTATCGACTACTATCGAAGAGCTTCTCAAAAAGCATCCTATATTGGTCTCCCCGCCTGTGGAGCCACATAAAGAAGGATTCATCAGTAGGGAGAACAATCTTGAGAATATGATGCTTGAGAGTTTCTGGAAGGAAATTTGGCAAAATTTCATGAAGAATCTATATGACAGAAAAGAAGGACCTCTACATCTAAAGATAATCCTTTTATAGAAATTGTCTTAAATGAGGAATTACCAAAATATTTTCGACCTTTCCAAATTGGAGAATATACTAGAGCATCTGATTTAGAAGATTATTTAGGGTATTTTGAAAATGCTTCTTTATTGCATCAATACAGTGATGGTATTAAATATTGTGTTTTCCTAATAATTTTTGCAATGTCTGTTCAAAGATGGTTTAGTCGTTTAAAACCAAGGTCAATCAGATGTTTCTTCAATATTTTGCTAGTAGTAAGCGTTATCATAAAACACCTTTTAGTATTTTCTCGATAAAACAACAGAGCAGAGAATATATTCAGTGTTTAATAAATTAACTAACTTTGGAGGTGCTCTTGCTACTTCTGAAATTTTAGTAAGTGCTCTCTTCCAAAGTCTGATAGAAGGTGCCTTTTTTAGATCTTTAGCAAAGAAACCTCTAATTACTTATGACAATTTAATGGGAAGAACGAAAAAAATATATCAATATGGAGGAAGCTCAGCAAGCCAAGAGACTCAAGTCTGACATCTTATGATCTGGGTCAAATGGTCATGAGCAAAAATCTCTTCCACTGGTAACTCATATAGTTATACCAAGACCTTTTACTAGCTTAAGCTCCAGTAAGAGGCTTGCTGATAGGACATCACAAGTTTCCAAAGGTAAGTAGAGAAGAAGGATGCATGAGACAACAAGAAGGCCTCTACCTATACCAAGGTCTTTCTGTGCATTTCATCAGATATATGATAATTCTACACAATCCTATAATCGATTAGTTGACGAAGTAGAACGGGTCGCACAATGACAAATTGATTCTCACGCTCAAAAAATAGATTTTATCTCCATTTTTAAAGAAAGATTGGTTACTATTAAAAATAAAAAGGGTGAAGCATCTCATAACCCTCAACAACCTGCTCAAAAGCATATGTCTATTAAACAAAATCAAAATGCATGAAGTTTTTTAATCCTCCTAATCGAGCGGTCATCAATATAATCTCTAAAGGATTAACAAATGAAGGCTTTAATAGAGCTCAGAAGATACATAATCGATATTTGGAAAGTTATGCAGTGAGAATTAATCAAAGCCTAGAAGATAATCCAATCATAAATTTTGGACCAACAAATTTAGAGGGAGTTATTGCTCCTCATTACGATACTTTAGTAATAAGAGCAATAAGAGCAACAATAGCAAACTATGATGTGGCCATAGTATTTGTGGATTATAAGAGTTAGATTAATATTCTTTTCAATGATGTTTTAAATCAAATGCAGATTGATTTAGTTGAATTGCATCCCTTCTCTATTTCATTATTCAAATTTGCAGGACATGAGGTCCGTCCTATTGGGTAGATTGTCCTTCCTTTGTCTTTAGGCAAAGAACCTCTTCGAAGACCTAGATCTACTCTTTTCACAAATGGTAGCATCTTCTTCTTATAATATCATTTTAGGGCTATCAACTTTGCTTGCATTTAAAGCAGTGGGGTTTACTTATTATCAAAAGGTAAAATTGTCTGTGGAAAGACAAGTAGGGGAAGCATGTGGGAATCAATCTATCGCAAGAAAATATTACGTAGAGATGATTTGAACTTAACATAAAAGGACTAGAAATGATAATAGTATCATTCTTATTCAAGTAGGAGTAGATATACATATGATTTAGGAGTTATTTTTATGTACTTTGTAAGTGACGGAAAAAATAGAATGGGAAGAGATATCAATTATGTTTGGGAGCCTAGAGTTAACTACACGAGTAGCTATTAATTTAAACAAAGAATTAAAAGAGCAGTTAATAAGATGCTTAGTTAATCATAGAGGGGTTTTTGCATGGTCCCCTTGGGAGGTTATAGGAATATTTCCCTTGATTATAGATCATAAACTTTACATTTTGTCAAATATCAAGCAAGTTAAGTAGGAAAAAAGACATTTTGGCCTGAGAAAAATAAAAATATTATGGATGAAATAGATAAATTATTGAAGGTCGAGCATATCAAAGAAATTTAATTTCCAACTTGGTTGACTAATGTAGAATTGGTACCAAAACTAGACTATAAATAGAGGGTATGTGTTGATGTCAGGGATCCAAATAAGACTTGTCCAAAAGATTATTATTCTTTTCCACGTATCGATTAGTTAGTGGATTTTACATCGGGACATGAGTTGTTAGATGTTTACCAAGGATATAATTCGATATCACTAGCTAAGGCAGATCAGTATAAGGTTAATTTCATTATCTCATATGATACTTTTTGTTGTACAATCATGCCCTTTGGTCTTAAGAATGCAGAAAACCACTTATTTGCAGTTAATGGATAAAATCTTTAGGAATCAAGTAGGAAGAAATATTGAAGTTTATATGGACGATATTCTCATTAAATCTGTTAAGTTTGAAAGTTTAATAAATTATATAAAAGAACTGTTTGCTACTTTACAAAGATACGAGCTAAAGTTGAATCTCGCTAAATGTATATTTGAAGTTAAAAGTGGAAAGTTTTTAGGATGCTTGGTGACCAAATGAGGGATTGAAAATCTAGATAAAGTTTAATCTCTTCGCAATATGAAAGTTCCACAAAATATTCGAGATGTTCAAAGGTTGGTTCGTAAAATTACGGCTTTATCTCATTTTATTTCTAGATCTACATATAGAAGCCTTCCATTTTACAAAATTTTATGAAAGTTAGCTAAGCTCTAATCTCAAGAACTCTTTCATCGACCAAAGCTAGGGGACATGCTTTGGATATATTTAGTTGCGGGAGAAGGAGTAGTTAGTGCAGTCCTTCTAAGGCAAAAAGGGGTTGTACAACAACTTATTTATTTATTCAATCATCTCTTGAAAGAAGTATAAGGACGATATTCTATATTAGAAAAGCAGACATTAGCTTTAGTATTTATTACTTGTCAATTTCGCCCATATTTTTTTTGTCTCATCCTATCACCGTGCTAACTAATAGCACATTAGGTTGTGTATTGTCTAATCCTAAGGCCTTTGGGAGGTTGATTAAATGAACAATAGAGCTTAGTGAATATAATTTGGAATATCAACCTAGAACTACTATTAAGGCTCAAGCATTGGTTGATTTTTTGGCAAAAATTTTGGAAGATATAGATAGAGAAATTTGAAAATCTTTGCGGATGATTCAACTATCCAAAAAGGGAGCCAAGTCGGGATTTTGTTGGTTTCACCTTCCGGAGATGAAACTAAAATGGTACTTCAACTATGGTTTAAGACTTCAAATAATGATATCGAATATGAAGCGGTGTTAGTTGGTATGTGCGCAACTAAATATGTAGGTGTTAACAAAGTGATCCTATATTCTAATTCTCAACTCGTTGCTCAACATTTAGAAGGGGCATATGAGGTTAAGAATGATAAGTTGCGTCAATACATAGAGGTTTGCAATAAACTAAAAAGATAGTTTTAAGAGTTTATTCTTCAAAAGGTTCCATGAGAAGAAAGTTGAAGAGTAGATGAATTAACAAAAATGGCAAGTGTTATTGCTTAATGGACAAGAGGAGAAGTGATTACTTAGACTGAATTAGTATCTCAAATTGATCAAGATACCTCAATAAAAGAAGTTGATTGGAGAACTAAAATATATGATTTTCTTCAGCAAGGTAAGCTTCATATTGTTACAAGTTGACCCTTGAAAGTTAAGAGAAGCTTCATACTGATACAAGTTGACCCTTGAAAGTTAAGAGAAGAGTATCACATTTTACTTTTGTAGGTATTATTCTATATGTGTGCCTATTCTCGACCATTGTTGAAATGTCAAAGTTAACATGAAGTTGATTGTGTATTATGAGAAATACATGAAGGAAATTGTGACAACCATGTGGTGGTAAATATCTGGCACGGAAAATTTCATTGGTGGGATATTTTTGGCCCACGTTAGATTAAGATGCATCTAATTTGGTAATATGTTTAAGTTGTCAAAGACATTAGAAGTTATCTCATTTACCCGCTAATTTTTTTACGGTGAGTTAAAATTTCTTGTCCATTTGATCAATAAAGTATGGATATTATTGGTTTTTTTTTTTCACCCGGTCCTAGTCAAAAAAAAGTTTCATCTTATGATAGTTAATTATTTCTCTGAATGAGTAGAAACAGAAGCTTTATCTCAAATAATTGAAAGGGTGTGTTTGGTTGAGAATTTTTGTTGATAACTTTGTTAGGTTATCAACAAAAATCTTATTTAATTTAGGGTATGAATAATTACCTGATAATTGTTCATTATCTGATTATGAACAAAAACCTTTTTAGAGGGAATCGAAAAATCTTGGAGAATCAAAGTTTTTATTGATTCCAGGGGTTAAGGAAATTTATTTCCAATATTACCCCTAGCAATATATTAAATGTCAATTTGTTAAAACTCAATCGATCGCCGCCGTCGCCGTCGCCGTCGCCGCCGCTGCGCCATGCGTCGCCGCTCATCGCCGTGCCGTCGCCCGTGCCGCCGCCATCGGTTATCCGTCCTGCCATCGTCGTCGCCGCCGTCATCGTCGCCATGTCGTCGCCGCCCTGGTGCCGCGCCGCATGCCGCCACCGTCGCCGCCCTCGCCCGCTCACCGGTTGCCGCCGCTGCCGCTGCCGTCGGCCGCCGACCACCGTCGACCGTCGACCGTCCCGCCACCGCCAATCGATCGCCCATCGTTATCGCTGTCGATTGACCGATCGTCGTTGTCGCCGTCGATCAGTCGGCCATTGTCATCGCCGCCGGCCAGTCGACCATCACCATCGTCGATTGGTCACCGCCGTCGGTTGACCGGGCACTGTCGCCGATCGACCGGGCACTGTCGTCGGTCGATCGCTGCCGTCGTCATTAACATTTCAATCGTCGTCGTCGAATTGATTGAGCAAAAGACAAAGGATAATTTAGTAAAATGTTAAACTAAGTTATTGTTAGATATTGGGTCATATAAAGACCAATATACGGTTTTGAAAAGGAATATCGACGTGCCATCAATCAATGAAAGTCTAAATTGACTTCAAAATCGAAATCTACGTTTCAAGTAGATGAATCTAGACTATTAATTTGCTCAAAATCAATTATGGGTGAATGAGAAATTAATTGTTAAAGTCAGTCTAAAAAAGTTATTAAAGGAAGTAAGGGGAACAATAGTCTCACATTAAAAATTCCATAGAAGATTTACTTCCTTATATGTGTTGATGAGTTAATTGAGTTAACTCAAATAAGCACAGATACTCTCATATAATGGGCGCGGTGCTCGTGCCGCCACGCGCGCGCTACACGCTGCATGAATGGCGCTTTGTTGGCGCACTTTGCACTTCGCATCGTCGCGAGGAGCATTGAGGAGCTTAAATTTATGCTCCGGGTGACATGACAGTGCCTACGTGGCACTCGGGTGATGTGTCATGTATACATGACACTCGGTTGGGCATGGAGAGGTGATTGACTGTTGACTGGGCAATCGGATGGACACGTTTGAACGAAGAGAGTGAGTAGCGCGATCTGGAGCGTTGATCGCGAAGAATCACGATCGGACCGTTGGTGATTAAAATTGATCTGGAGCGTCGGATTGACTGGATCGCTGGATCCAGATCTGGCGGCTGAGATCAAAGGATGATTTGAAAGGTCACAAATCATCCAGATCTAATGGTTGAGATTAAAAGGTTCGATGAAGGATTACAACCCTCTACATCCAATGGCTCAGATTAAACTCACCAAAGGGCACATCATCTCTTCACCTAGTATAAAGAGATCCCTAGAGAATGGAATAAATCACTCAACTCAAATTTATTTCACTCAAGTTCTCATCTCATCCATCCATCCTCTGCATCCAAAGTCCAAAAAGTCTGTGAGTAGGTTCGCCGGTCTCGGAATTTGTAGTGCTAATATTCCGAGACATCGTCGTTGTATCTTGGAAACGAATTGATGTTATCCGTAAGCACCTGAGCGGAGCAATATCGTTTTACGGAGATAGTGTTGAACACTAGCCTCGACGAGCTCATATCAGATTGTTGTCTCCCCGATTATTTCGAAATTCAACAATCGTAAAACGATATTCGGTGCAATCTAATATGATCGTGATCAACGACGTTCCGACTACCGGAGTCACAACCTCTGTTCCACCCGGAGAGAAGCCGGAGAAATTCAACGGAGCCAATTTCAAACGATAGCAGTAGAAGATGTTGTTCTCTCTGACAACGCTAAACCTCGTACGGTTTTTGCGTGAAGACCCGCCAGCCGCTAAGGAAGATGATTCCGATAGTAAGGCTGCTTGCGATGCGTGGTCGCACGGAGATTTCCTGTATCGTAATTACATTCTCAATGCATTGGACAACACGTTGTATAACGTGTATAGTCTGATAGAGACGGCGAAATCTCTGTGGGAATCACTAAAGAAGAAATACAAAACCGAAAATGCCGGTTTGAAGAAATTCATCGTCGGCCGGTTTCTGGATTTCAAAATGGTGGATTCCAAGAGTGTGACATCTCAAGTCCAAGATATGCAACTGATATTGCATGATCTGGATGCCTAAGGCATGAAGCTGAACGAGTCGTTCAAAGTAGCCGCGGTAATTGAGAAACTCCCCCCGTCGTGGAAGGATTTCAAAAATTACCTGAAGCATAAGCAAAAGGAGATGGGACTTGAAGACCTGATCCTGAGGCTACGAATAGAGGAGGATAATCGAAGATTCTCCGACTCTAAAGGAACGAAGCGGACTATCGACGAGATGTCTAACCTGGCTGAGCCGAACACCAAAAAGCCGAAGCAATTCAAAAAGAAGGCTCCAGGCAAGAAATTCAAGGGCTCGTGCTACAACTACGGAAAGCCAGGACACATGTCCAAAGACTGCAGACGCCCAAAGAAACCAACCAAGAGTCAGAAGGAAGTTGCGAACCAGGTCGCAACTTCTGACGACATGGAGCTAGATCTCACTGCGGTCGTGTTTGAAGCCAACACGGTGGTGGACAACCCGAAGCAGTGGTGGATAGATACTGGAGCAACACGTCATATCTGTTCTGATAAGGCGATGTTCTCCAAGTATACTCCGATAAATGGAAGGAAGCTCTATATGGGCAATTCCACAACATCGCCGATTGTCAGACTCGGCAAAGTTGTTCTGAAAATGACGTCAGGAATGGAGCTAACGCTTATTGTTGTGCTCCATGTTTCCGACATCAGAAAGAACCTAGTTTCTGGATCGGCACTTGTTAAAGCCGAGTTCAGACTAGTGTTCCAATCAAATAATTTTGTACTTACGAAGAACGGTGTATTCGTAGGTAAAGGGTACTTAGAACAAAATGCATTTCAAGATGGTTGTAATATATGTACAAGTGAATTTGATGGTAATAAAATAAAAGCTTCCAGCTATATTGTCGAGTGTTTTAATTTATGGCATGATCGATTTGGACATGTTAATAATAACACTCTAAAATGCCTCGTCAAATTAAATTTATTACCAAATATCGATGTTGACAAAACACACAAATGTGAAGTGTGCGTGAAAGCAAAAATGACGAGACTACCTTTTCATTCAGTGGAAAGGTCAACGACTCCTCTAGAGTTAATACATAGTGATCTACGTGACTTAAAATTCGTGCAAACTAAAAGAGGTAAAAAGTATTTTATTACCTTTATCGATGACTGCACGAGGTTCTGTTATGTTTTTCTTTTAAGAAGTAAAGACGAAGCCGTAGAGGCTTTTAGAACCTATAAAACAGAAGTTGAGAATCAACTTGATAAACGAATTAAAATAATTCGTAGCGATAGAGGTGGAGAATATGGTGCATCGTTTGATGAATTTTGTTCAGAATTTGGCATTATTCATCAAACAACGGCGCCTTACTCACCTCAATCAAATGGTGTTGCCGAACGTAAAAATCGGACACTCAAGGAAATGATAAATGCCTTGTTGATAAATTCAGATTTACCCCAGAACTTGTGGGGGGAAGCCTTATTATCGGCAAATCACATTCTCAATAAAATCCCTCATAAGCAAAATGATAAAACACCATATGAACTATGGAAAGACCGCAAGTCATCGTACAAATACTTGAAAGTGTGGGGGTGCCTGGCAAAGGTCGAAGTACCCAAGCCAAAGCAAATGAAAATCGGACCTAAAACGTTCGATGCAATATTTGTCGGATATGCCCAAAATAGTAGTACATATCGGTTCATAGTTCACAAGTCAGACATTCCTGATATTCATGTGGGAACAACCATAGAATCTCGGAATGCGATATTCTTTGAAAATGTATTCCCAAATAAAAGGGGAAACATTCAAATTGATAGCAACGGAAGTTCTAACAACAATGACGTCTCTGAACTTAATTGTCGTAAAAGGACTATTGACTATCAAAATGAAGAGTCACGTCGGAGCAAACGGGCTAGAGTTAAGAAATCGTTCGGGCCGGACTTTATGACTTTTATGTCAGAAACGGATCCAAAAACATTGAGTGAAGTTCTCTCTAGTCCCGACGCTCTATTATGGAAAGAAGCAGTCAATAGTGAAATCGAGTCCATCATGAATAATCATACTTGGGAATTAGTGGACCTTCCTTCTGGTACTAAACCATTAGGCTGTAAGTGGATACTAAAACGCAAGTATAAAATTGATGGATCTATTGACAAGTATAAGGCTAGACTTGTAGCCAAAGGGTACAAGCAAAAAGAAGGCTTTGATTACTTCGACACCTACTCACCGGTGACAAGGATTACGTCCATACGAGTGCTGATAGCCATCGCAGTATTGTATGACCTTGAAATACATCAAATGGATGTGAAGACTGCATTTTTAAATGGTGAGTTGGAAGAAGAAATCTATATGGAGCAACCCGAGGGATTCATAGTTCCAGGAAAAGAGGAAAAGGTGTGCAGATTTGTTAAGTCGTTGTACGGACTAAAACAAGCGCCTAAACAATGACATGAGAAATTTGACAAAATAATGTTGTCAAACGAATTTAAAATAAATGAATGTGACAAATGCATTTATGTCAAAGACGCACTTAAAGGTTATATAATCGTCTGTCATTACGTAGACGATATGCTTATAATGGGTAGTAACCATGAGATAATCATGAGTACAAAGAAAATGTTGACCAAGAATTTCGATATGAATGATATGGGTCAAGCAGATGTTATATTGGGAATTAAAATTCTCAGGACATCTGAAGGGATAGTTTTGACACAATCTAACTATGTAGAATCGGTGTTGAAGAAGTTCAATGCGTACGATCTCTTTACGGTAAAGACACCTATGGATCTAAGTCAACACTTAGCGAAAAACCAAGGTGAGCCCATATCACAATTAGAATATTCCTGGATAATAGGCAGTTTGATATATCTCACAAATTGCATACGTTCGGATATTGCCTGTGTGGTTAACAAACTAAGTCGTTTTACAAGTAATCCAAACGACACCCATTGGAAAGCACTGATGCGAGTTATTAGATATTTGAAATATACTATGAACTATGGATTACATTTCGGAAAATATCCCGCTGTCTTAGAGGGATATTGTGATGCTAATTGGATATCAGATACAAAAGATTCTAAATCCACTAGTGGATATGTATTCACAATTGGTGGAGGAGCGGTATCTTGGAAATCCACTAAACAGACGTGCATTGCTCGGTCAACTATGAAATCCAAGTTTATAGCACTAGACAAAGCAGCTGAAGAAGCTGAATGGCTGCGGAATTTCTTGGAAGATATTCCGAGCTGGACAAAACTTGTGTCTGCCGTACTTATACATTGTGATAGTCAATCGGCGATTGGAAGGGCACAGAGTAGTATGTATAATGGTATGTCACGACATATACGTCGTAGACATAATACCATTAGGCAGTTGATCTCGAATGGAGTGATTGCAATCGACTATGTCAAGTCTAAAAATAATTTAGCAGATCCTCTTACGAAGGGGCTAAATCGAGATCAAGTATACTGCTCATCAAGAGGAATGAGATTAAAAATCTACAACTAAAATGACTGTAGCGATAACCCAACCTTGTTGACTGGAGATTCCAAGATCTTGGTTCAATGGGACAACGAAGTTACAGAAGTTGTGTTACAGCACACGAGATATATTATCTCTATCCCAGTCCTAGGATGAATATGTGCTGTCCTACCATATGTAGTGAGGTTAAGCTTATGCTTTTAATGACTTCTATACCTTTATAAGATGGAGTATGGTAGGATACTCTTGATAGAAGTGTCACCTATGTGAGTGTGAAGACAGACCGCTTCAATGAAGCACTCATGAATCCAAGATGGTGTCCATGGCTAAAACAGAACCAACCATGAGAACCAAAAGTAGGTGAGATAAGTCTTTGTGTGGGTGCTATTGTCTAAGTATACACAAACAATTGAGCAGTTCAAGATATCATGTTCACTGCGCAGCCTAGTATGCTCGATAGCATTCCACTACGGAAGGTTCAAAGCCACAAGCTACCTCTCTCGATGCATTGACTTATCGATTGAACTCTCGTAAAGTGTCAGCATGCATATACGCATTAATTTTTATTCATGTGGGGGATGTTAGATATTGGGTCATATAAAGACCAATATACGGTTTTGAAAAGGAAAATCGATGTGCCATCAATTAATGAAAGTCTAAATTGACTTCAAAATCGAAATCTATGTTTCGAGTAGATGAATCTAGACTATTAATTTGCTCAAAACCGATTATGGGTGAATGAGAAATCAACCTAAAAAATTATTAAAGGAAGTAAGAGGAATAATAGTTCCACATTGGAAATTCCATAGAGGATTTACTTCCTTATATGTATTGATGAGTTAATTGAGTTAACTCAAATAAGCACAGATACTCTCATCCAATAAGCGAGCAGGTGCTCGCACCTGCAAGCCATGCGGCGCTGCGCGCCTGATCACAATGGACGCTTGGCGCGACTTTGCACCCGACGCGTCTGGCGTCGTCGCGAGGAGCTTAAATTTATGCTCCGAGTGACATGGCAGTGCCTACGTGGCACTCGGGTGATGTGTCATGTATACATGACACTCGGTTGGGCATGGAGAGGTGACTGACTGCTGACTGGACAATCAGATAGACACGTTTGAACGAAGAGAGTGAGTAGCGCGATCTGGAGCGTTGATCGCGAAGAATCACGATCGGACCGCTGGTGATTAAAATTGATCTGGAGCGTCGGATTGACTGGATCGTTGGATCCAGATCTAGCGGCTGAGATCAAAGGATGATTTGAAATGTCACAATCATTCAGATCTAATGACTGAGATTAAAAGGTTTGATGAAGGGTTACAACCCTCTACATCCAATGACTCAGATTAAACTCACCAAAGGGCACCTCATCTCTTTACCTAGTATAAAGAGATCCCTAGAGAATGGAATAAATCACTCAACTCAAATTCATTTCACTCAATTTCTCATCTCATCCATCCATTCTCTGCATCCAGAGTCCAAAAAGCCTACGAGTAGGTTCGTCGGTCTCGGAATTTGTAGTGCTACTATTCCGAGACATCATCGTTGTATCTTGGAAACGAATTGTTGCTATCCGTAAGTACCTGAGCGGAGCAATATCATTTTACGGAGATAGTATTGAACACTAGCCTCGACGAGCTCATATCAGATTGCTATCTCCCCGATTATTTCGAAATTCAACAGTTATATATTAAAATCTCCAACCAAACAAGGTTTTTATCAAAGGTTATACTTTATTCTAAGGTTATATTTTATTTTCTGGTAATCACATAACCAAGATTATGTATGATTACTTAAACCAAACATATCCAAAAAGTTATTTTAAATAATACATATAGATATGAAATTCCTCGAAGATTAGTATCTAATAATGAAAGACAATTTCAAGTAAATAAAATTTGAGAATAGTATCAAGAACTTAAAATTCAACCGTCATTCACTTCAGTAACATATCCTCAAAATAATGATCAGACAGTAGTTAATCGGGATTTAGTTAAAGGATTAAAAGCTAAATTGGACCACGCAGGTGGCAGTTTGGTAGATGAACTTTATAGTGTTCTTTGGTCATATCAAATCACTATTAGAGAAAGTACATATATGACTCTTTTTCACTTGGTATATGGTGAAGTAGGGATACCTTTGGAAATTGAGAAAATGTCACCTCATGTCAGTGTTATGGAAAAGATAACAATAAAAAACGTGCTTAAGGAATTCAATTTAGTGGATGAATCTTGAGACAAAGCTGCGAAGCAATGTATGCGTCAAAAGTTATACCTCGCTCTTTCCAAATAGGAGAAGTAATATGGAAAAAAAACTCAACCAATAGGAGAAGTGGGAAAAGCTTTAACTACGTTGGAAAGGATCATATCAAATAATTGAGATGTTAATCTCAGGAGCCTACTATTTAGAGGTCAGAGGATGAAAAAAGAAAAAGATTGAAGTGTCCATAGAATGCATTTCATTTTCGATTTTATCATGTTTAATGTTAATTTTGTATCATACTTGACATTAAAGTTGATAAAAAATTTTAGTTAACAAGAATGTTTTTTTATTTTATGTCATCTATGTTTTCAGGATTAAACTAAGATAAAATACAGGTATTCTCATGTTAAGAACAGAGTCGCCTCCAAGCATTTCCTCTATCTAGGATAGTCATCCAAAATATAAGTGTTCCCATGTCAAGGACAAAATCGCCTCCAAGCATTTTCTGATCTATCTGGGATAGAGTAGTCCAAAATACAAGTGTTCCTATGTCAAGGACAAGATTGCCACTAAGCATTTTCTCTGTTTGAGATAGTCATTCAAAATACAGGTGTTCCCATGTCAAGAACATGGTTGCCTTTAAACATTTCCTCTGTCTCAAACAAAGTCATCTAAAATACAAATGTTCTCATATCAAGGACAGAGTCGTCTCTAAGCATTTCCTTTGTTGGCAATAGAGTCATCCAAAAGGATAGAGTCACATTCAAGTATTTCTTCTGCCTAAAATAGGATAAAGGACAAAGTCACCTCCAAGCATCTCTTCTCTCTAAAACAAAATAAGGCCATCTTCATTTATTTTTCCTATTGAAAACAAAATCGCCCCGATATATTTTTCTGGTCAAGATCATGCTATAAGAGATTTCTTTATAGAAAATATTATTCAGAGTAGATGATTTTATTCTAAGGAAGTCTTTTATGATAGAATTTATCAAACCAGGTGCTCTCTATTTTAATTTTTGGTGTAGTATTTGAGAAATACATATGTCCTAGTATATATGAATGTTATTTTATCATTTAAGGGGAAGAATATTCATAAATTCATAATTGATAAATGCTTATTTGATCCTTGAGCAGAAAAGTAGTTCTTTACATGGACAGATAAAAACATCTTTAGTCATCTATTTTAATTTTCTGAAGGTTTAGAAAGTCAACCGGGATATATGTTAGGTGGAGGATAACCTACCTCTTTGAATTGTTGAACAACCCCATTAAATTCTTGTTCTAATAAGAAAGCAGACTGTGAAACTAGCAAGTCACAAAATTGGAGTGATTTTAGGAAGATTTTTTTTCTGGTTATTCCATCATAATGTTTCTCCTTCTTTGTAGTTGGATAGTTCTTTTTGGAGACGTTTTATGATGTAACATGGATTTTTCTCTCCGAAGATGCGCTGTCGAGGATGGATTCTCTTCGACCATAGTAATAAGAATCTCCTTGCTCCCTTTCTATGAAAGTTAACACACGTTAGACCACTGTCGGCTTACTCGACAAAGATCTTTCAATGCTTAAGTTAGAGCTTATATGAGGAAGAGAAAACAAGTAGTAGCAGTAATGAAAAAGATAGTAAGTGTATGTGGAATGAGATACGATCCTTTCTCCTCCCTTCTTTTCTGCCTTTTATCCCCTATCCGACGTTAGGGCAAGTTGTCCTGCAACGAACCACCAACCTCCCCCTTCACGTGGTAGGCCACGAGAATGGAGGTGATCATGCTGTTATTCCGTTAGAGAATGCTCTCTATCGAAAATATTTTGTAGAGCCTATGAGACATCTTCAATTTGTTATAAAGGATGATGACATATATATCAAGACTATAATAGACAATCCCTTACACATTTTATGGGGTCCCTGTAAGTACTTATAAGATCCCGTATATATCTCCACTATGGTATGATATTGTCTACTTTGGGTCTAAGCCCTCATGGTTTTGTTTTTGGGCTTCACCCAAAAGGCCTCATACCAATTGAGATATCTTTTGATCTTATAAACACATGATCTTTTCCATGTTTTGCCAATGTGGGACTTTGATTGTATTCTCGATACTCCAACAATTCCCCTCTCAAACGAAGGACCATAATGAGTCCCCCCTCAAGCCTATATGTCCTCGAAGGACTTCCTCCGCTTGACATCCGATCCTTAACCCACCAGGACTTAATGTGGTTCTCTTGATCCAGACATGGGAGCTCCTCTTTTTCGTTCGAGATTCATAGCTTGACATGGAACCTAGCTCTGATACCAAATGTAAGTACTTATAAGATCACGTATATATCTCCACTATGGTATGATATTGTCCACTTTGGGTTTAAGCCCTCATGGTTTTATTTTTGGGCTTCACCTAAAAGGCCTCATACCAATTGAGATATCTTTTGATCTTATAAGCACATGATCTTTTTCATGTTTTGCCAATGTGGGATATATCTCCACTATGGTATGATATTGTCCACTTTGAGTATAAGCCCTCATGGTTTTGTTTTTGGGCTTCACCCAAAAGGCCTCATACCAATTGAGATATCTTTTGATCTTATAAGCACATGATCTTTTCCATGTTTTGCCAATGTGGGACTTTGATTGTATTCTCCATACTCCAACAATCCCCCTCTCAAACGAAGGACTGTTAGGGCAATCTCTTGCTATAATATGGTTTTGATGGTGTGGCAAAGGGTTTAAGTTAGTTTGATATGTTGATTTGATATGTGCGTTGAAGTCGTGCAGGACTTAGTAATTCGCACATGGAGCCGTGGCGAGTTTCACATCTCATGACTCGTGCCTTGAGTCGGTGAAGGATAGCTTTGCGGAAGCCGTGCGCTTGGAGCATCCGAGGGACCGCCGGACGAGAAGCTTGGAGTGAAGCCGGAGGAAGTAGACTTCGAGGCAAGAGACGCGAAGGAGCATTCGGCAGCCGCGCGCTGATCCAGGGGCGTGGCGAGAGCGAAGAGAACTCAAGGCGAGGACTCAGAAATGAGAGTGGCGATTGTAACCCGGGAAGGGTAGCTCTTAGGTGAAACTTGGCCATTTGGCCAAGTGTGTCGATGAGTTTTCCGACACGGTCATTGCCGCCATGTCAGCGGCGATCGATTGCTGGTCGAGTGAGTTCGTGGTATCGTGGCCGGATTGTGGCCAGCGATCGCCATACGTGGGCGATCGGCGAAGACCATCGATCGCATGAAGCGCGATCGGTAGTCGATGGGTTTCGGCCGCGAACCGTTAAATCGGCCGGCGATCGACTCACGGGCGGCGTGATCGATGAGGTCCATCGATCGCCAAGAGTTCCGTTGGACTACTGGCGGTCGGGATCCGGCGTGTTCGAGGCCGTTGTAGTAATGGCGATCGTCATCAGGGCGGATCGGTGATGGTGGCAAGCGGAAGAAGAGTTAACCCTCTCTATAAAAGAGAGGTTTGAGCCTGAGAGGCTAATGCTCATACTCCAAACAATCTTCCTAGTGCCCCACAAGCTCTAAACTCTTCTTACCTGTTCTTACTCCATTCTATTTGTAAGAAGAGTGTGCTTGATTTGTAAAGGTTACCTCCACCTAGCTTGGTGCAAAGGAGAGACCATTTAGTGGATTGGTTTAACGGAGTGATTCACCGAGGACGAATCAGGGACCGTGGATTAGCGGCGTAGCCGTGAACCACGTTACATTCTTTGTTAGCGTTTGTATTTTCATTTATTGCTTGTCTTAGTTTATTGCTTCCGCTTGCGCTAACGTTTTTGTAGACGAGCAAACGAACGCGAGAATTCCAACATCCATTGAAGAGGGCTATTCACCCCCCTCTAGCCGGCCATTCGATCCCCTACAAGTGGTATCAGAGCCAAGGAAAGCTTGTCAAGGACTAACCGCCGCAACAAGCCCTACATCAAAAATGGCCGGCTCCAACATCCATCCTCCGAAGTTTGAAGGAGAATTCGCTTGGTGGAAGAAGCGAATGGAGGTATTTTTCGAAACGGATTTTGATATAATGATTACAATGGAATCCGGTTTCGTTTTGCCTAGGGATGAAGAGGGGAAGCCAATAGAGAAATCTAGGTGGACCAAGAGGCAAAGAGAGGAGCACCTTGCAAACTCCAAAGCCAAGCACCATCTCTACAATGTGCTCCCTCAACAAGAGATCAACCGGATCGGAGAATGTGCTAGCGCCAAAGAGATGTGGGAGAAGCTTATAGAACTCCATGAAGGCACATCCGAGGCCAAGCTAGCAAGGAGAGACCTCCTCCGCTCCCAACTATCCAATATAAAACTAGAAAAGGGAGAAAAGGTAACCTCACTACACTCTAGGTTTAAAGAAATTTTAATTGGGCTAACAAGTGTAGGTGAGAAGCTATCAAACCGGGACATGCTCATGAAGGCTATAGATGCCTTTCCCCGGTCCTCAAAGTGGAGCTCCATGGTGGACTCATTCTATATCTCAAAGAATTTAGAAGTGAGCACCTTGGAGGAGTTCTTCTCAACAATGGAACTCCACGAAACTAGGCTTGAAGGAATACAAGAAGAGCCTAGAATTCAACCTTCAAGAGGAGTAGCATTGTTGGCAAATAAGGGGAAGAAGAAGATGGAAATCCCCTCCTCTTCCGATGACGAAGCGTCTTCCTCCTCCTCCATGGATAGCACCAAAGAAGCCTACATGGTAAGGAAGGTGAGGCGTGTATTTAAGAATTTTAGATTTGATAAATCTAATGATAGGAGTAGAAGACCAAGGGGGAAGGTCATATGCTACAATTGCCAAGGAGAGGGACACATAAGGGACAATTGTCCCCTCCTAAACAAGAGCAAAGAAGAGAAGAAAAAGAAAGAAGAGAAGAGGAAGAAGAAGAAGGGGAGCAAGAGAAAGGAAGAAGAAAAGAAGGCAAAAGAAAAGGGGAAGGCCAAAGCATTCAAGGCCAAGACATGGGATGATCCTTCCTCATCCTCTTCATCATCATCGGAAGAGGAGAATGCCTTTGTCACCAATTTGGCCTTGATGACCTTTGATGACTTGGATTGCTCTTCATCCGAAAATGAAAGATCAAGCTCAAGTGGGGAGAGCTCAAATGAAGGGGGAGCTTCTACATCCTCATCATCCGAAGAAGAAGAAGAAGACATGGAAACTATGGTAACGAAGGCCTCTCCTAAGAAAATAGTTTCCATAATTTCTAGTTTAACTAAGGACTTATTTGGCATGAAAAAGAAAAATAAGAGCATGTTAGATGAAATTAAGGCATTGGAAAATAAGCTAGAAAATGCATGCTTAAATGATAATATTTCTTCTAGCTTAAATGATGATGCATGCTCACATGACCTTTATGTGCCATTAGATGTTAGTGATGCATGTATAAATGAAAATAGGGCCTTAAGGGAAAAGGTAGATTATTTAACCAAAGCCCTAGAGAAATTCACAATTGGCTCCAACACCTTGAATATGATTTTAGGGAGCCAAAGAGCTAGTTTCAACAAAAAGGGCCTAGGTTACAAGGAAAAGAAAAATGAAAAGGCCTACAAATGCCTTATAGCTAGGGGACAAGATAAAAAGAAAGTAATTACTAGGAAATGGATCCCCAAGGAGTATTTAGTGAACCCAATAGGAAAGAACTTATTTTGGGTTCCAAAATCCATCCTTAAGGGTTAGAAAACCCCTAGGGTAGTCAACCATATGGAATTGACCTATATCATATTTTGGTTGACTTAGGATGACGGGACAACATTTTTTAGATAGTGTTGGGTGATGATAACGTACCCATAAATAGGTAATAATGCTTAAATCATGATGATTAATGTAATCCCTATGTATGTTTGCAATCATGATTTATGTATTTAAAATTTGGCACGTTATCATGAGAAATAGGTTTGAATCATGCTTTAGGTAATACTTTATTTAGTATCATCATATAATACCTAATGCATGACTATAAATTGATGAATACATGTATTTCATGATCATAATGTGAAATTAAATCATATATGTCATTATGATCATGTAGGTTGTTAGGTTGATACTTAACCATGATATAATTGCATGAATATATTGGTTAAGTATATACAAATACCCCCTAGGTTGCATCTCACACTCACTATAGGCTAACTTGATTGCAAACTTAGCATGGGTGAGATGTTAGGATGATACAAATGTCCACTAATGCCTATGGCATTTAGATGGTCATTTAAAGTATCAAAATAGCAATAATAGATCAATCACGGGGAAAACTTATGTTTAATTCATAGACATATTGCCCAAAGATCATGGTTGGATATTTCATATGTTTTCAAAACAATTCCTTAATCTAAAATCTATGTATTCAGATTTTGGGACAATTCAATGCAAGACTAGGTGTTAAAATGGATACTCTTATGATCAAAAACCTAGTAGTTTTTAAAGCTTTTGGATTTTTGGCAAATATGTGGAAATATAATGATTTTTCACGAAAACATATTTTTCACTGATAGATATACTTAAAAGAAATATGTTCCCCAAATTTCATGATTTTTCGAATTTTCTGGAATTTTTAATGCATTTCTGAAATTACAAAATCAATTTGAATCAATTGTGCGATCATTGCCATCGCGATAATGATCGATCACCTAAAAATCAGCCTGCAATTTTCTGATTTCAGATTTTATTCATGTTTTTGGTATTTTCCCTCCATTATACTTGATGCCATAAGCTTATAACTTAGTGTTAACCTTTTTGATGGTGTCAAAGGGGGAGAAATAATTATGTTTAAGTTAATTATTTTAGGGGGAGAAATATATGATAGGGGGAGGAGAAAATTTGTATAGAGAGTTTCATGGATTAAGGGGGAGTTGCATGTTGTTATATCATGTTTATCTTTACATGCTTTCTTACCTTAGAATTGATATCAAATGTTTTTACCTAACTTAAACGGATTGCCACACATCAAAAAGGGGGAGATTGTTAGGGCAATCTCTTGCCATAATATGGTTTTGATGGTGTGGCAAAGGGTTTAAGTTAGTTTGATATGTTGATTTGATATGTGCGTTGAAGTCGTGCAGGACTTAGTAATTCGCACATGGAGCCGTGGCGAGTTTCACATCTCATGACTCGTGCCTTGAGTCGAAGGATAACTGCGAAGCCGTGCGCTGGAGCATCAGGGACCGGACGAGAAGCTTGGAGTGAAGCCGGAGGAAGTAGACTTGAGGCAAGAGACGCGAAGGAGCATTGCAGAGCCGTCGCGCTGATGCTGCGAGGACGTGGCGAGAACGAAGAGAACCAAGGCGAGGAACTCAGAAATGAGTGGCGATTGTAACCGGGAAGGGTAGCTCTTAGGTGAAACTTGGCCATTTGGCGCCAAGTGTCGAATGAGTTTTCCGACACGGTCATTGCCATGTCAGCGATCGCTCTAAGTCAGTGAGTTCGGCGGTATACGGCCGGGATTGTGGCGTGATCGGCATCACGTGGCGATCGCCCGAAGACCATCGATCGGCGCTTAAGCGAGCCGGTGATCAATGGGGTTTCGGCCAGAACCGTTTCGTAGCCGTAGACGATCAACTACGAGCGGCGATCGATGAGGTCCATCAGTCGACTGCCAAGAGTTCCGTTGGACTACAACGGTCGGGATCCGACGTGTTCGGAGGCCGTTGTAGTGACGGCAGTCGACTGCCAAGGGCGGCAGTCGACTAATGGTGACAAACGGGAAGAAGTTAGCCCTCTCTATAAAAAGAGAGGGTGTGAGCCTTTGAGAGGCTAATGCTCATACTCCAAACAATCTTCCTAGTGCCCCACAAGCTCTAAACTCTTCTTACCTGTTCTTACTCCATTCTATTTGTAAGAAGAGTGTGCTTGATTTGAAAAGGTTACCTCCACCTAGCTTGGTGCAAAGGAGAGACCATTTAGTGGATTGGTTTAACGGAGTGATTCACCGAGGACGAATCAGGGACCGTGGATTAGCGGCGTAGCCGTGAACCACGTTACATTCTTTGTTAGCGTTTGTATTTTCATTTATTGCTTGTCTTAGTTTATTGCTTCCGCTTGCGCTAACGTTTTTGTAGACGAGCAAACGAACGCGAGAATTCCAACATCCATTGAAGAGGGCTATTCACCCCCCTCTAGCCGGCCATTCGATCCCCTACAAGGACCATAATGAGCCCCCCCTCAAGCCTATATGTCCTCGAAGGACTTCCTCCGCTCGACATCCGATTCTTAACCCACCAGGACTTAATGTGGTTCTCTTGATCCAGACATGGGAGCTCCCCTTTTTCGTTCGAGATTCATAGCTTGACATAGAACCTAGCTCTGATACCAAATGTAAGTACTTATAAGATCCCGTATATATCTCCATTATGGTATGATATTGTCCACTTTGGATCTAAGCCCTCATGGTTTTGTTTTTGGGCTTCACCTAAAAGGTCTCATACCAATTGAGATATCTTTTGATCTTATAAGCATATAATCTTTTCTATGTTTTGCCAATGTGGGACTCCATACTCCAACAGTCCCACCTTAATAGAATTAATATTCCTCTTGATTTCCCTCTAACTTCCCGAGCCACTGTCCATCTGACTCAACTTAGATCCTTTTTCTCCTAAGTTGTTATCTTATAAACTCGGCTCACATTTCCGAGTTGCTATTTTTTTGACTCAGTTTTCCCTCCCGAGTTGATACCTTTTGACTCGATTTATCTCCCCGAGCTACTGTTGATTCAATTTGTCTCTTCTTCCCAAGCTGCTATCTTCTCAACTCGACTAATCTTCCCGAATTACTACTTTCCTGACTCAACTTATCCCCCGAACTATTACCCTTGGACTCGGTCTAACACTTCTTTATACTTATTCTTATTAAGCAGTATCATTCTATTTCTGCTCTGATGATTCTTTAAGTTTTCTCTATGTGGATTCAATTTTTTCAACTTCAAGACAATAATTTTCAAGGATCTCCATATTACGTTGAAGGCGGATTAGTTGTTCTGATAATGATTCCATTTCAGATTGTTGATGGTTGAAATCACATTTTTGTCTTTCGAAGTTCTATCTCTAAAAATTCTACATAATTCTCTAGCTCCCTTTTTGGATAGTTTTTTTTTTTTTATGAGATGTCATAGATTCCATAACATGAAGCAGGCACCTTTGAAAGTCTTGTTGAACTATCAACAATTGTGGCAATACTTAATAATTATAAAGTATTATATGAATTTAAGACAATGTATGATAAAAGGGCAAGTCCAATTGAATTGGTAGATGTTATGAATTCCATAAGCTATATATAAGGAAAACTCCTTTATGTCTCCGTCGTCTTTTGAATTAATAGCGGCGGGCAATTCAACAGATTGGTAAAAATATTGATGTTTACAAGAATCCCGTAATCAAAACCTTCACAAGAATGTAAAAGAGTTGGGACCTTTAAATGTATTTTCCGGTTGGGATGAAATAGGAAAGGTGGAAGATTGAATTTGTAGAGCACGATTTTGAAAATGATATGATATTATTCATTTTAATCTAAACTTTCGTAATTTTATTTTTGAGCTTTATTCAAAAGGGCTCATGTCAATAGAGATATTTTTTTTATCTTATAAGTATATGATCTTTTCCATATTTTACCAACGTGAGACTTTCTCTATATTCTCAACAATCCTCCTCAAACGAAGGATCACATTGAGCCCCCTCAAATTTATCCGTCCTCGAAGGACTTTCTTTGCTTGATGCCCGATCCTTAATCCATCAAAACTTCCTATCAACTGTCTGATCCTTCTGATCAAGTTGGACTTCCTGCTAGTTGTCTAACTTTTCTGGTCCAATTGAATTCCTGTCTGGTGTTTAGTTCTCTTGATTTGGACATAGGAGCTCCACTTTCTTCGTGCGAGGTTCATGTTTGACACGGACAATGACTCTGATATCAATTGTTGGTGCCTATAAGATTTATATATCTCCATAATGACATAATATTGTCCATTTTGAATCTAAGCCATCATGATTTTATTTTTAGACTTTATCCAAAAGATTTCATGTCAATGAAGATATATTTTTATCTTATAAACAAATAATATTTTTCATATCTTATCAATGTAAAACTTTGATTGTATTTCTTATACTTCCAATAGTTTACTCTAACAATCTATATCAGTATTGACAGAAGGGCAAGCTTCGGTTGTCTTTTATATAGATGTTGCAGGGAGGAAGGTTGAGGATGAAGGGGTTGATTTCCATAAATGCTTGTTAAGTGATGCCCTCTATAATTTGCTGAAAAATGTACCTTATCTATAATGCATTATGCTCATGCACGTATCTATATAATGCATTATGCATAATGCACGTATCTATAATGCATTGTTGGTACCTTATCTATAATGCATTATGCTCATGCACGTATCTATGTCTCGTGAAATCTCTTCGGGGATGATGGTCGATGACAAAGACAGGTTGTGTTTTCCATTTAAAAGATAATTGATTTCGAAATATAGATTCTTCAAGGTTTCCATTGTTTGATGGTAAGCAAGAAGTTCTTTAAATGAACCTATTTTGGGGGTGGAAGAAAGTTCAATTTGCCATACAAAGAGCCAGGTAAAAGGGGAAGGAGGTTTCAGGAAAACAAATATTGAGTTTTTCATATCTTGGGGGCTATAGGAAATTGCCCTAGGAAGTGAAGAGGGGGACATAAATACAGCAATTTCGAGTCGAATATCACTTTCCAAATGCTTCCCTCATGCATATCTTCTAAGGTCTCAAAAAGGTTAATAAAATCTGAAGGGGCTTTCTCAAGGGGATAATCTGCTTTCTTAAATTGAAAAACATCTTCATCAAAATCGTATTCAAATATAATAGTTGCACGATCACCTAAAAGGTTATAGAACTCTTTAGAGTCTGATACTGTTATAATCCGATTTAGAGAATAAAGAAAGAAAGAGTGGAGAGTTGTGATCTGAAGGATAAGATAAGATGAGTAAGACTACAGCTCGAAATATATATCCGAGTCAAATGTGACTTAGCTCGGAAGATTAAGTCGAACTAAGAGGATTGCAACTCGAGGAGTCGGGCTAAGTTAAAAGTACATTGGCTCGATGACTAGAACGAAGTCAGAAAATGACTCAGGGAAGTAAATCGAACTAGAGAAATGGTAACTCAGGAGGAAGAATTAAGTCAAGGAAGTAGCAGAGAGAGTTAATTAAAGGAATAGTGCAGGGGTAAAATGAAGGAAATAGAGGACTCCACGGCACGTTCTCATAGAAGTTTGATATACCTCGTAATCAACTAAGGCACCTAAGAGGTCCCACAGAAGATTCTTAATGGCGCATACTCTCTAACAGTATAACAATATAATTTCTCGAACCTACATGATCCTTCACAGGGATGGCGATCCAGATGGTTTATTACACAACAATTGACCCTAGGAGCAACAGATACATAAGGAAAGGAAGGCAGAAGAAGGGGATTATGATCATCTTTGGATCAACACTCACTGTTTGGGGGAGAACAATGAGGATGGTGTGTGCTTCTTCTTGTCTTCATCAGGAGATAAGTTTTTGAGGAAAGGATCGAAAGGCGGACCGACAAGGAAAAGGAGCATCCTCGGTCGATTCTCAAAGATTCAATGATTGAATTATAATGTTCATCTGATCGGATGGTGAATAATAAAGTTGTTCATGGATACTCACGGATGAATTACGTGTATATATATATTGGTGCTACAGTGTTTTGCTACAATTCAAAAGCACGTTTAGTAAGGAAAAATATGCATAAGAAAAATGAAAAGAAAAACTCAGAATGGAAACTTGAGTAATAAAATGTTTCTTAGAAATACAGAGAACTAGACTATGCTTCTTTACTTAATCTCTTCTTCTCAATGAGCTTCACTTGTTGTCATATTATCGTGCCCTAACTTTTAGAGGTCTTATCTGATGCCTCTATCTACACAGGTCTTACCAAACTTATGACAACAGTTACCTTCATAGAGGAAGGAAAAGGACTGAGAAATTCATGAAGATTAAGTAAAGAGGTGCAGAGTCGTGCTCAGTGATTTCCCCAAAACACTTAATTTATTTAGCCATTCATGGCTTAATATAATATTGACTTAAACAATTTGTTCAAAAAGATTACTTGACAACAAAATTTTTATGAGGAACTTAAAAACTTGCAGGGAAACTTAGAAAACTAGGTATGGACCCACGAATTGGACACTCAAATTTATACTAGAACTGGAAGAGGAACTTCACAAGGGATAGATGCCCCTTTGGAAGAGAGATGGAGGTCTCTTTAATTTATAGCAAGGAAAGAAGCTGGTATCCCACGGGTGCTAGGATATATTAAGTGCTAGTGGAGATATCACGGGGTGTAAAGGGACTTCTAAGTGGTGTCACGGGTTGGTGCTGCAGTTGTCCTTCTTGTCTTGATGGTGGACTTTGTTTCACTGGTTTGCGCTGTAGATGTCATTTTTGTCCGAGTAGAGGTATTGTTAGATTTCCATCAACGGTTAGATTCCCATCATATTATTGAGGTTGACTTCTTCCACTGAACCGCCTATTGAACCCATGGATGCAACTCTGATGGGCCTTCTGGTGGGTTGTTTTGGCAGGCTGCTGCAATCTTAGTTTGTCTTAATTCTATCTTGTACTGTCGCACAATCTGACGTGTTTTCTATTGTATCCATTTTTCGTTTATTTTCTAGTAATGACTTAATAAGGTCATATGTTGGATAGCGGTTTTGAAAGGGAAGAAAGCAATATCATAGCTTGACGGTCAGTAAATCTTTTCTGTGAATGTTTCTGCCGCTAGTGTATAGTGGCAGGAGTCTACCGAGTATTCCCAGAGTCAATCAGAGTCTTATATCGAAGCTCTCTAGTATTTTACTTGTTGTTTGGGGATTGGAAGAGACTTCCCAATCTGTTCTTCGTCTGAAGGGACATAATCTTTTATATATATATATATATATATTAAAAATTAATTTCTCATGAAAGACTGTTTCATCATTACTAATATACCGTACCTCGAGGAGCTAATACAATATAGATTTGTACCAAGTGAGCAAATGTCAATATCTAGTATTCGTTGGGTACCTATTTTTCATTGTGTTAGTTGTCGATACAATCAAAAGTCGATCTGATTTATCTCTTTTTATTTAGTTATAGGACTAACGATGAGAAATATATGGAGTGAACACATCACCTGTATCTTATTGTATTATCACGAGGTGACCCCACGGGTGTGGCACGTCGATAAGTCAATGGATATACTTGGCCAAAGGACAAAGATCGATTTTGAAGATAGTCTAAAATTCTGCCCCATACTCAGATGATCATTCATTATCTTATCAATCACATCTACGAGCATAGTCTTCTCATAATTTACTCTCTCTTGAATCATGAGAGCCGAGGTGAAAAAACCAACATTTTGCACAATTGGATTATCACGAGGTGAACCTGAAATGGCTCTTGGGTTGAAGTTTAACCGGTCCGGATGAATGGCAAAGTTATAGAACGTCACAATGTTGTGGGCATTATAGTCTTTTCGACGAAGCAGAGTTGGGCTCGCATTTCTCGATTCGAACCCTCGGTCGTTAGGGTTTGCGATTTCTATTTGCCCTCCGAAGCTCTCGTATGAAGCGCTTCTCCCGCTCTAGTCGTCTTGGAGATTGATGCCCATCCCCAATTTGCCAGTTTGATCCCTACAGTTACTGGCTTGGCATCAATCAGCAGCGGTGGAGGAAGCGTTGGCCTTCTGGGAAGCAAATGGCGTTCTCCTTTCAGACTCCTCCGCCCCAACTACAGTTGCCGCAGCCTTCGCCATTCCAGACCCCACAGCAGCAGTCTTCGCTCTTCCAAAATCCTCAGATTCAGCAGCAGCAGCTGTCTCAGCAATCGCCATTTCAGTTCCAGCCGCAGCCGCAGCCGCAGCCGCAGCAGCAGATCCAAATGCAGCAGCAGCAGCCCGCAAGTACTGTCCCGCAGCAGCAATTTTTTCTTTATACAAAGGATAAGACGCCGGCAGGATATAATACCAACTGGGAGGATCTGCATCCAGACTCACAGAAACTGCTTCTGCAAATTGAGTATGCTTGTATTGCCCCCTTGTTTTTTATTTCTGTTTTGTTATGCTTGTTTGGTTGGTTCTTTTATTCAAAGTATGTTTTTTTTTTTGTTCAAACCTGATAAATTTCTAGGTTCTTTCTTAAGATTTACTGCATTTCTGACACGGAAAGTTGTTTTTTTTTTATTTTGAGCTTCACAGGATTATGGATCTTTGAGTTGACTTTCATTCAATTTTGGTTAATCTTCCCTTCGCCACTCATTTACTTCGTTCTAACTTCTAACTACCTGCATGTCTATTTGGTTTAGACATCCTTTTTCTACTAATTCAGTGTAGGTAATCTTTGCGGCTGTGTTCTTTATGATTGCATTTTTTACTGTGTAGG
The DNA here is from genome assembly GCA_025175895.1 of Wurfbainia villosa. NCBI lineage: Eukaryota > Viridiplantae > Streptophyta > Magnoliopsida > Zingiberales > Zingiberaceae > Wurfbainia > Wurfbainia villosa. Next base: position 477,118 of record JAKLTH010000267.1, on the reverse strand, counting down.
GAGCGGATTCTGGAGTACAAGCATGAGAGCCAAATGTTGGATCAATGCAGTCGGCTTTACGATTCATCTGTTTCAGGTGACAGTTTCGAGGCTAATTCCAGTCGAATCATTCAGGTTTGAGTCTCTTCTTTGCTGCTTTGTTCACTTTCTGGTCCTTTAGTCATTTTTTAAATGCCTCTACATGGTGCAATTTCTTTATTCTTTCTAAACTTGCAAAGTCTAAATTCCACAACGAAAAAAAAAATCTGTACTTTCTTTCCCTTTTAAATACAAAGGGAGACCTGGGATTTGAGCTATTTTTGGACGTCACAAGTTCACCATGTGTTTGTCTGGTTCCTAGATATAAGTTCTGGCATGGTATCTCACAGGGATGACAAATGAAAGTGCATCCAAAAAATTGTTCTGCAACTAATTTCAGTTATCTTCTTTTCTTCTTTTAGTTATTCTACAAATGGGGTGATGTCTGGTTATTTTTATCATTAAGGGAAATTGTGAAGTTATATGATACCATTATTTAGTATTTTAATCATACATTTATTACAAATCACCATGGTCATTGGATCATCCCCTAGTTGGGTGAATTTTGCAATTGAATGCGATATCTATTAAGTTACTCATTAGTTTTCTCATTAGACAAAGTTATTATGTGACTCCATTATTTAATAATTTAATTATACATTAATAACGAATCACCATGTCGATTGGATCATCCCTCTGTAGGGTGATTTGTTGACTGTCAAAGGATGGTGATTCCAATTCATCCCAATGATCTGCTCCATATTAATTTGATAAAAAAAATCTCTATTTGTTGCATTCATCTTCAGTATTGCATGACATTCCTAACAGAGATATAATAAACATATTTCTGTCATCCTCGAAGTTTAAATCAACATAGTGATTTTATCACCTTCAACTACCACTTGATAATCTGTACGTAGACCTTAAATTGAATTTTTATTGCCGTCTGATTCTAATGCAATATTCTACATGGATTGCTGCTATCCTTGGGTGGATGAATGCCATTGTATTTTTTTTTATATTGCATTTTGTATTCTTTTGCCTTTTTTACCTTTTTCCCATTAAGCTTTAAAATTCTTTCAATCCATAATTGATGTTGAAGGTGGCTATGATGGGAGAAATAACATGTATAGAATGAAGATTAGCTTACCTTGCGCAAATCCAACATCTTCTGGCTTGATTTTGTGTTGTTATTTTATCCTGAAGTTATACCACCATGCATCTAGGTTCAATTTCTGACAATCAATGAGTTCTGTTTATGTATATTAGATTGTCTACTAGTACTACTGTACTTTTCATACTTGTACATCAATTATTGGTGAGTGTCAATTTGATATTTAGGAGCTTGGGCTTACCACTGCTGCAATGGAAAGAGAAAAAGTTTCTGTCCAAGATCTAATGACATCTGCAAATAAAATGATGTGGGATACAGAATTTGCCATTCGCTCATATATGATGTTAAGGTCAAGTTTTCTTCGTCAGAGTGCCCCAACCACTTCAAATGTGGCATCTGGAAGCCCAAATACAGGATATGGAACAGCTTCAAAGCAAACCAATCAATTGGCTTCTGGCTCGGTAGCACCAGTTTTTGATTTTTACCGTGGAATGCCTAAAAGGCCATCTCTCTTCATGGATCAAACAGTTGCCAGATTTGAGAAGTATCTCACTGAATGTTACCAATGGATTGAAGAAGTAGAACAGCTAGTAATGTTGGATAATAAGAGATCGGGTTCAAATTCTCTTGAGTCTTTGCCACAAGTGATTTCCAATGTCCATGATTTTTTTGTTCATGTGGCTGCCAAGGTTAGACGACTAATTATTCCCTACATTGTTAAGAATTCCTTATCATTATTTTGAGGATTGCTTCTAATTTTAGAAGGGTGATTTTTTATTAGTTTCTTTTGGCATTTGAGCAGTTACTCTCTTCGGATCTACTAGTGGATACTTTTGCTTTTTGCTATCTTATTATTGTTTGGATTTCAGGTGGAGAATCTTCACCAGTATGTTGAATCAATGAAGACAGCATATCTTGCTAATCAGCACCGGCAAGGCAATGCAAATGATCCATTTCTTGAGGCTAACAGAAGAGAAGCAGCTCAACAGGAAGCTGCTGCCAAAAGAGTTCATCCAACGTTGCATTTACCTGCAATATCTGCACAACCAACTAGCCAAGTTTCTAGTGCATTCAATAGTTCGGTGGTACCAGCAACAAGCTCTGTGCAGCCATCTGCTGGACCTTCAGTGGCACCTTCTGGAAGTGGATTTTCATTATTTAGTACTCCATCCTCAGCACCTGCTGCATCTTCCTCTTCTTCTTTCCTCTTTTCAACTCCGACAGCACCTTCTCCTACATCCACCTTATTTGGTTCCTCTGGCTTTTCACTACAGTCGACACCCTTTGGTACTCCTTCTACATCTCTATTTGGTTCTACTCAAACTCCCCCAGGATTGGCAATTAGTACTTCATCGTTTGGATCCACTCCGGTGGGTAGCTCACTCTTCTCGACACCACCCTCTGTGGCAGGTACATGTTCAATATTTATTTTATTGTATTTATAATACTCTTGTCAAACTATTTATCCAGGATAGAGTACTCATAGGAGTTTTTTCCCCTTTTTTTTAATAACAGAGGCAGCTTTACGGGCTCTGCTCTAGTTAATCTTGTTGTTCATAGAATATGAATACATCTTCCTTAGATATAGACATTCAATAAGCTTTCTAAACTTCGATAACATACAATTTCTAAACATGTTACACGCCTCTCACACAAATCAAGCAATTGGTTATGGTGTCCTCTTACCATCATTGTCTTCCAATACATATTTATGTTATTGTCTTGGATTCCTCGTATTCACTATTGTTTTGTGTGCTTTCATCTTCTTAGAGGCGAAGACATGTAACAAACCTTTTCTAGCTAATGATTGCATTATAAGAATTAATGTTAAGTCGACCCCTTCCACCATAGAACCTAATACATAAATATTTGTGTTATACTTCTATGTTTAACAAGGTTGTTTTGTTTAGCCGCAGGAACTGGTGGTTCGGGTGCCAGCTTTGGACCATCTGTGAGTCGATCCATAAAACTTCTCTCTCTCTCTCTCTCTCTCTCTCTCTCTCTGTCTTTTTGTTTTTTAATTTGTATTTCGATACTCACAAAATCATCACTAAGGCAAGCTCGTCCTTATTTTTATTTCACTGCTGTGATATCATCACCTCTCTTTTGCAGAAATCATCCAGGCCAAAATCTCGCACCAGCAGGCGTTAGTCAGTCGTTCGAGCAGTTCATCTGCTTTATAATTGTCAACCGAATAGAGATTCTTATTGTGCCAAGTGAATGCGCCAGCATCTAATTTAGAGTCGAGAGAATTATCTATTTAGTTCGAGGAGTTCTTCGACCATGTAATTAACCGAGAAACAATGGATGTTTAATATGGAGGAGCTAAACGATTGAACTGCTTATCCAGCTTGGATGATTACTTCCTAGTAGACTTATTGAAATCGAAAGTAGACAGGAGGTGTGCCAAACATTTTACTATTATTTCACCGATTTGCTGTGTTGGGAGGAGTTTTGACACAATGATAAAATTGTTGTCTTATGATTTATGATTTAAAGATCACATGTTTGAATTCTGAAAACAGAATGAGTACAATTTTGGATCCTGTTTACAGATGTGTCTAATGAGTGGTGATTCAGGTCGTATCGTGTCCAGCCGAAATCAGATTTGGGTGGGACCTAACCTGCCTGCAGGCTGAGCTTCAGTTCTGGACTGTGCCAGAACCAGTGCAGCACCATCTGGGGCACGACACGATTGGTAAGTTGAGCCAGACACAACCTACCTGAGGGCTTAGCCTGATGCACTTGAAATCTGGCCAGACTTTAAATATTTTTTAAAAATATTTTTCATTTTAAACGCCGTCGATGAATTTATGTTCCTTTAAAACGTGCATTAGGTGCATTTGAAATATTTGCTAAAGGCTAAGAATTTAAATCTTTATAATTGTATTATTAGAAAGCACACTGAGAGAAGATGACAAAAAGGGCTTCTTTCAGCCCCTATTAAATACAATAGTTATCATAAAATTATCGACTCAAAATTAAAAAAAAAAAAGGTGTATTGGTTGGAGCAATTAATGTGCGAATAAATCAGTCCAATCGAGTCAATTAATCGTTTTATTAAAATTAAATGCAAATTTAAGATTAATTGAATGGAGAACGTAAAAAGTTGCCAGAAATGAGAATGACAAAATTAATTGGTGCGATACTTCAGCATAAAAAATATATATTTTTTGATTTATCATTAAAAAGAATAAATTGCGAGGAAGCCGCGACGAAGCATCCGATCCGATCGACAGTTCGTCGATGCTGGACGCAATCCGAAAAATGGAAGAAAAGAAATCAGGCATCTCGAATTAATTAATTCTTATTTATTTAAAAATTATTCTTTTATATATAAATATATAAAAAAAATCGATCGATAATTTAAAATCATGATTTTTTTAAAAAAAAATGTATTCTTATTCATTTAAATACTATTCTTTTATACTTATCAACTAATCCGGCTCCAATCCGATTCACCACGCAATAAACAGGGCAGGAAATTCTTCACCTTCTACTCTCAATCCTGTCGTTGACTCTCATCTGGCCGCCATGATTTCTTCGATTGTTCATTGTTGGAGCACGTTTCGCCGTCCTTCTGCAGATCTAGTGTTCCCGTCAGTGGAGTAGTTGTCTTCCCTCTTTTTCTTCCGTCTAATCCAGCTTTGGAGCGCCGGAAGTTGGAAAGATTGCATTTTTGCTGCTGCTCGTATCTGGTTAGGAGTCGGAGTCTGCTTCCTTTTTGCTTGGTTGCTGGGATAAGGAGGATGGAGAGCTACCTGAACGAGAATTTCGGGGGAGTGAAGGCGAAGAACTCGTCGGAGGAGGCGCTCAGGCGATGGCGGAAGCTCTGCGGTGTCGTCAAGAACCCCAAACGCAGGTTTCGTTTCACCGCCAACCTATCCAAGCGCTCCGAGGCCGAGGCCATGAAGAAAACCAACCAGGTCGGTCCTTTTTCTCCGCGGCGTGCTTTGCATCTGTTCTACTGTTTCTCTCATCGGTAATTTCCCACTGAGATTGGATTAGGGTTCCGATCTCTGACCAAAAAAAAAAAGAAAAATCTTTCTTTTGTGAACTGAAAAGTGGAGAACTCAAGCTTGGTGAACAACAACCAACATTCAGTTTCTTTATCATTTGATGCGTCTGAAAGTTTCCATTCTTTTCCTGTGGTTTCTCAACAATAATTGCTCATCTGCTCGATGTTTTGTTCTTCCGATCGTTTATCCTACCGATTCTTGACCTTCCCCATGACAGAATCTGTTTCATTAGAAGCTTGAGGTCTTACTGCACTGCTCAACTCGTATGGATTGTCTGAAATGATAAATTAACCATTAAACTGACTAATTGCATTTAACAGGAGAAATTGCGGATTGCTGTTTTGGTTTCAAAAGCTGCACTTCAGTTCATACAGGGTAATTTATGATCTCGCTTATAATCTGTATTTAGTCCATCTATCTGTTGGTTGATAAAGTGCTATTTATGTGCTTCTAAATATGTAAATACAAGCTATGTTTCAGGAATTGCTTTCCGAAGCGAATATGTTGTACCTGAAGAGGTCAGTGCAGCAGGTTTTCAGATTTGTGCTGATGAATTGGCATCTATTGTTGAAGGCCATGATGTGAAGAAGTTGAAGATGCATGGTGGTGTTGAAGGGATCATAAATAAGCTTAATGCGTCTGTGACTGACGGACTTTCTACTACTGGCAACAGGTTAAAGAAGAGGCAGGAGATTTATGGCCTAAATAAGTTCACTGAAAGCGCAGTTCGGAGTTTTTGGGTATTTGTTTGGGAAGCACTTCAAGACACTACGTTGATAATTCTTGCTGTGTGTGCCTTTGTCTCTCTAATTGTTGGAATTGCAATGGAAGGATGGCCAAAAGGTGCCCACGATGGCCTTGGAATCGTTGCGAGCATCCTATTAATTGTGTTTGTGACTGCTACTAGTGACTACAAGCAGTCCTTACAGTTCAAGGATTTGGATAAGGAGAAAAAGAAGATTTCTATTCAAGTGACACGAAACGGTTTCAGACAGAAGATTTCCATTTATGATCTCGTTCCTGGTGATATTGTGCATTTATCGATCGGAGATCAAGTCCCTGCTGATGGTATTTTTATGTCTGGATATTCCTTGTTGATCAATGAATCAAGTCTAACGGGTGAGTGCGAACCTGTTTGTGTTAACACAGAGTACCCTTTTCTTTTATCTGGGACTAAAGTCCAAGATGGGTCTTGTAAAATGTTAGTAACCACTGTTGGCATGCGAACCCAATGGGGTAAGCTGCTCGCTACGCTTAGCGAAGGAGGAGATGATGAAACTCCATTACAAGTCAAACTGAATGGAGTTGCAACTATCATTGGGAAAATTGGTTTGTTTTTTGCAGTTATAACATTTGCTGTGCTAGCTCAGAGACTTGTTGCTCGAAAATACCGCGAAGACTTCCTATGGAGCTGGTCTGGTGATGATGCACTGGAGATGCTGGAGTTTTTTGCAATTGCAGTCACTATCGTTGTGGTTGCTGTTCCTGAAGGGCTTCCCTTAGCCGTGACATTGAGCCTTGCTTTCGCAATGAAGAAGATGATGAATGACAAGGCACTGGTTCGCCACCTCGCAGCTTGTGAGACTATGGGCTCAGCAACAACAATCTGCAGTGACAAAACTGGAACACTAACAACTAACCATATGACTGTGGTGAAAGCCTGTATCTGCAGAAATGTTGTGGAAGTCAGTTCTGAGAAAGATGGTAATGTGAGTTCCCATATAGCAGACGTCGTGCGAAAAACTCTTCTCCAGTCCATTTTCAACAACACCAGCGGTGAGGTTGTGGCCAATCAAGAAGGAAAGCTTGAAATCCTGGGAACACCCACAGAAGCTGCATTGTTGGAATTTGGTCTATCACTTGGTGGAGACTTTCATGCACAAAGGCAGGAAACAAAGCTCATCAAAGTTGAGCCCTTTAATTCCACAAAGAAGAGAATGGGAGTGGTCCTTCAACTTCCCGAAGCAGGATATCGCGCCCACTGCAAAGGTGCTTCTGAAATTATTTTGGCTGCTTGTAACAGTTATGTAGATTCTGCAGGCAATGTTGTACCTCTTGATGATGACGCAATCAATCATCTTAACAGCACCATTGCTAGCTTTGCCAGTGAAGCTCTTCGGACTCTATGCCTTGCTTACAAGGAACTTGGTGATAACTTCTCTGCCAAGGGGCAAATGCCGCTTGAAGAATATACATGCATAGGAATAATAGGAATTAAGGATCCTGTTCGTCTAGGCGTGAAGGAGTCTGTTGCAACTTGTAGGGCTGCTGGGATTATTGTTAGAATGGTTACTGGCGACAACATAAATACTGCAAAAGCAATTGCCAGGGAATGTGGTATCCTCACCGATGATGGTATTGCTATAGAAGGTCCAGAATTTCGAGAGAAGAATTTGGAGGAACTGAATGAATTGATTCCAAAGATTCAGGTAGTTTTCGTGGTGCTATTACTTTTACTAGTTTTCTATTCAATGATGTTCTATCATAACTAACTTGTTAATCTTTTGTTCACTGCAAGGTCATGGCTAGATCGTCGCCAATAGATAAGCATACCTTAGTTAAGCATTTGCAGACCATGTTCCATGAAGTTGTTGCTGTGACCGGCGATGGCACAAATGATGCCCCTGCACTCCATGAGGCAGATATTGGACTTGCAATGGGCATAGCAGGAACTGAGGTAATTCTTGAATGCTGTTACTTTGTAATGTTCATCCAAAGCACTACAATGCTCCAATTGCATCACAATGTTTAGCTTCTTTTATGCATTTTAGTTTTTTCATTCCGTCGAGTCAATAGGCAGTTTGATCTTACACAATTTATCAATGAACTATCTGGGATAGTTGTAGGTGCTGAGACTACTTAAGGAATAACAAAATACTAATATCAACACTTTCCTTGACTTGCTTGATGCAGGTAGCTAAAGAAAGCGCTGATATCATAATTCTGGACGACAATTTCTCGACAATAGTGACTGTAGCAAAGTGGGGGCGGTCCATATATGTCAACATTCAAAAGTTTGTGCAATTTCAACTCACTGTTAACGTGGTTGCTCTAATTGTCAACTTCTCATCGGCGTGTTGGTCAGGTTAGGCATACTCAACATGCTTCCGATACTGTATCAACACCTCTGCAATAAGTTTACGGTGTTTCCCATTTTTTTGACTGTTTCTTTGGACATCTGCTGTAGGAAGTGCTCCGCTCACAGCTGTTCAACTACTTTGGGTGAACATGATCATGGACACTTTGGGAGCATTAGCATTAGCCACCGAACCACCAAATGATGACTTGATGCAAAAAAAGCCAGTTGGAAGGAATGGGAAATTCATCACCAATACAATGTGGAGAAACATCTTGGGACAATCAATCTACCAGTTTATTACCATATGGTGTCTCCAGACACAAGGAAAAGAGTTATTTGGGCTCAGTGGCCCTGATGCTGATCTTACACTCAACACAATCACATTCAATTCCTTTGTTTTCTGCCAGGTAAAAACTATCTTTAAAACGGCATTCTATGACTATTATACACGAGCTTTATGATGATATATAGAGAGATTATCTACTAGTCAATGTATGAACTTCAAAACTTTTCCATTCTGTTGGAATTTATGTTGGCCCCAATTGGCAAGCTAACATGTTTGTGCAAATTTGTTGCATGATGCAGGTGTTCAATGAGATCAGCTCAAGAGAGATGGAGAAGATAAATGTATTCAAGGGTATCTCTCAGAATTATGTCTTTCTATGTGTGCTTATGAGCACCATCATCTTCCAATTTGTCATTATCCAATTTCTTGGTGAATTTGCGAACACAACACCGCTTACAGCGGCGCAATGGTTTGTGACTGTTTTCGTTGGATTCGTGGGAATGCCAATTGCTGCACTCTTCAAACTGTTACCCACGAGATCCGGTTAGAGGTCATGGAACACAAGGTAAGTGAATACCAGTACATTTAGAGCCATTCTCTTTCCAAGTTGTGTTGGTGTTCTTTTATTCTTTTGTCTAGACAAACCCAGTAGCAGCAGCAAAAAGGTGATCCTCATCGTCGGTCCTTTGGTAACGATGAAGAAAAATAAATCACGGAGAAATTAATTATTGTATGCAATGGAGAGAGAAAATTTTAAAAATCCAACACTACACTTTGTGTTGATTTTTGAAAATCAACACCACAGTGATTTTAAAAATCGGTGGGAATTCATCAATGGACCTAGAATGTTCCGATCGGATCATTTTAAGTATTATAGGTTTTTGAAATGCTCTAAAATGTATGTGTAAAAAAAAATATTAACTTGAAGTCATTAATAAAGTAATAAAAAGATTTTCAAAATTTAACACTGATATAATTAAATTGTGATGGTTTTTTAAAAATCAATACCACATTAATTGTTGCATAGAAAATTTTTTAACATTGATATAATTAAATTGTTATGTTGATTTTTGAAACTAACACCACACTTGGTGGTGTTGATTTACAAAATCAACATCACAATGGTGCTAGTTTTTGAAAATCAACATCAAGTATAGTGTTGATTTTTAAAAATCAGCACCACGATAATTGTTGTATGTATATAAAAAGGAAAAAAAAAATAATTGATACATAATTTATCATAGGGATGTTAAAATAAGACATAAACACTATAAATAATTTCACTGTACTCATCTTTTCAATTATATATTAATTTTTCAAAAATTCAAATTCTCTAAGTTCATCAATAGATTTCAATCGAAATTCATTGATGATCTAAAGAGTTACAATTGCACCCATTCAGTATTATAGGGTTTCTGAAATGTTTTAGAGTCTATATGTGCAAAAAAATATTAGTTTGAAGTTATTAATAATAGTAATTAGTAAGTTTTCAAAATTCAATCGTGGTATTAGTATAATTAAATTATAATATTGATTTTTAAAATTAATACTATATTAATTATTGCATGTAAAGGAGAGAGAAATATTTAATTTTATTAGGAAAGAGAGAAAAAAAATCAATTGGAAAAAAAATTTCACATGTAAAGGAGAAAAGATAATTTTCTTAGAGGGGTAAAATGGAAAAGATATATATATCTTTTAAGCATTTTCAAACTTTGGGATGTCTATTGGATAATCCTAAATTTTAATTGCGCTCTTTCGTAAATTATCAAAGAATCCACCATGCCAATTGTTTTTTCAAATCTTGGGAATTTCTAGACTGAAGTTTAGCTCTCAACTTTTCCGTTTAGATTTTCTTGTTCTTTTCCTTTAAAGGTATGTTTGGTTTAAATTATCATACAAGTTATGTGATTATCAGATAATCACATAACTAAAATTATGGAGAATGAAATATAATTTATATTATTAAATTCATTCTTAAGTAATACAATAAAAATTTATTTGTTTGAAATTTTAAAATTTTACTATATTAACTTTTGTTCAATTCTAAAGTCTCGTTTATTCATAAATATATTTACTTATGGTTGTACCGATCGGGACGGGTGTCATCGTCGTTCATTGAGATGGCGACGGGTGGTCGTCAACAACTAAGACAGGTGGGTCGATGACGATCGACGATGGTGACTGACGATTGACGATATTGGTGGTGACTGACAACGATCAACTGATAGTGATAGACGACAGCAAGTGATAGGCGACGACGCTCAGCGACAATCGATAGTTGATTATCGACGATGGTAACGATCGACTAGAGTTTTGATTATATTTGAATGAAATTGAGATTTGATAAAATATTAAAAATATTTTAATCCGAATGGATAAAATTCAGATAATATTTTTGGAGAAAAAAATTTGATATCCTTAAAATCACGAAAAATTCTACCCTCTCAAATATAATGTGATTCCGGATTACATGCTTTGTTTATTGACGTGGTGGATATATTTTATTATTTGAGAATCATTAATTCCTTCAACCAAATAAGATCAACGTGGATAATTTTAAATTGATAATCAAGATTATCAACGTTAATCTCGAAATGCACCCGTAACAGTTAAAAGATTTGTTCAACGTTCTTATGAAAATGGAAATAAGTTTGATAAGGCTTTTTTTTTTTTTTTTGCTACTTAGGCATGCTTTCTTTGCTGATAGTAGCTCTCATTGCAGTTCGAAGTCACTTTAAAAGTCTAGCTACTTGGTCAAACGTTGTTGTTTCCTTCCTCCAAGGATTATTATGATCTTAAACAAGATTCTGCGATATCTAAGAAACCTCATTAATATCTAGAATTAGCTACGCCAGCCATAAGAAAGAAAGAAAGAAGAAAAAAAAGAAGAAGAAGAGAAAAAGTTCAGTAAACAAGAAAAGGAGTACAGTTGCTTAATGCTTGGAAATGGTGGAAGAGGACTTGCTGCCCCCCGTCGCCGTAGCCATGGACGGCGACCAGAAATCAGCTCCATTGCTGCTCGTCACGTGCTCCGCGCAAGAGACCGGCACCAGGCACAGGCCCCGGCTTCTTAGACCATCGATCCTTCTCGCTCCTTCCTCCGCCTGCAACGCCAAATGACGCACCAGGTTGAGTGAAAACTTGCAGGAAAAGCCTAAATTTTTTCGTTTTAATCGAGTTTACTGCAGTTTCGTCAACGGACTGCAAGTTTCTCAGGTACGGCGAGCTCAGAACCTGACAGAGAACAAATTAATTGATATATCAATACTACACCAGTGGAGCTCGCGAGGTTTAGCTACGAACCTGGACTTGGTCGCGCAAGAACCGGATGTAACAGAGGGCTTCATGGAGAACAGTGGCAGTATCAGACTGCACCAGAGAGACAGAGGGAGTAAATGAACAAGTCAGAGTCGCCATGAAATTGATATAATCACGATTAACTTCACCTTGCCAAAGGGAGAAACCAGCTGCTGCAATGCCGTAATTCGATCCCCTAACTTTTCCTTCCTCCTCTGCGCTAGATTTTGTTTTTTTTTCTCACAGATTTGTTTGATAATGGACGTAGCAAAAATGCATATATGAATCAGTAGCGAGCAGTAACAGGGACCTTGGTGCTGCCATGGAAGCCGGTAGCTGAAGCAGGGCACTCTGTTTTCGGCTTCTCGACGGCGGTCGATGACCTCTTTCCAGCAAGTTTCTGATAGCAAACCGATAAATGAATACACCAACCAAATTGAGCACGGAATGAAGGTTAGCTTTGTTAAGAAACAACCTTTGAATTCTCCGAAACAGTACTGCGTTTGCTGGTGGAAGGAACTGCGCCATGCAGGGGAAATGCTCCCTCGCCGTTTTCTCTGTCTTCCTCCTGTTTACCGCTGAAACAGAGCATCGAAGTGGAGTAAGAAGAAGACGAAGCGACGCCGTCGAAGAGCAAAATGCTTGCCCCCGACGTAAGCAACTCCATGAAGCCCAACCCTTCTCCTCCTCCTCCATCTTCTTCCATCTCGGCACCGACGCGAGGAAGGCGATTGGAATCGGAGCGGAGGAACCTTCTCTCTCGTTCTTGCAGGAGTATCTATTTCTGGCGGATCTCGTATTTATGGTATTGTTTTCTGCATCTTGTTTGGCCTCCCTATGGGCGTCGATGGGAAGACGAAGGGAGGAGATGCGAGAGTGGGCGACCGCCCCGCCCGTTGAGTTCGGATTCGGATCCCTGCGCCTGCTTGGGGTTTCGCGCAAGTCGCAGTCGGTCAACACCCGCCACCCGAAACCCGATGGATCAGAATCCGTGCCTTTTGCGCCGCTTCGGAAGTATCAGCTCCAAGATTCGCTTCATTTAACATCATTTTTACTTGTGTTTTTTTTTTTGATTGTACAATTATTTTAGGTTTTAAATGGAGATTTTAATGTCGAAGCGATCGAGATTTCAAACTTTCGATATCATTATTATGCGTGTAAATCGTTTTCGATAATATAAATTAATTAATAATTTATTTAATTAAATTTTTGATTTAATTAATTTATATTATATATAAAATTTTAATTAATAATATTATAATATAGAAATTATAATTTAGTTAATTATATAAATTTAATTTTAATTAAATTGGGATAGTAGTGCGATCGCACAGGGATCGCGATCGCGCGGGGATCGCGATCGCGCGGGGATCGCGATCCCACGGGGAACGCGATCGCGATCCCGCGATCGAGTGCTAGTTGTCGTCGTTGCTCGTGAAATTTCGCTCGGTATTCCGTTTCGATCGCGCATCGGAACGAAATATTTCGTCAATTTTGAACGAAACGAAATGAAATTTTAAACCTCGGTTCCTGTATTGGTTATTAATCTTTTATTTAAATTTCTTTTATTGAAAATAATTTTAGGATATAGGGAGTTGAATATTGAGTGAATATATTAAGATGGAGTTGAAAATATATCTATGATGAAATTTTTTTGTAATATATGTTTAAAATAATATAGATATATATTTAGATGATCGATAAATATTTTAATTATATAATATAAAATTATTATAAATATATAAATCAAATGAGAGTAAGAAAAGATAGCTTTTGCTCTTCCCAAATTTAACGTTCGACGATGGAGGTGTTTGTTCGCTTCAACTATCGCATTCACGATGCCAGCGTTTGCTTGGGCTTTAATTTGCAATTAGGTTAGCCATTGACTGCGATGTGGATCCCGATTCTTTAATATTTTTCAATTAATGTTTTCGTCGGTCTTTTTCGATTAGTTGAGGACTTGAGGTATCCCTTCTGATGGGCAAGCTATGTGACCAGCGTCTAAGGCAATGCCATCTTCTATGCGGACGGTTGAATTGCTCGTTCCGTAATAAAAAGTGATTTGTTGACTTTTCTTAATATAATCTAAATTATAATGTAATTAAGATCGTAATGAAAATATAATATAATTTTTATTATATTATTATATTTAGATAAAAATTATATGTAATTTTAGATTATAAAGATAATTTTTTTTTTTTTTTTGGTTTGGGATACATTAAAAAGACGATAGGAATCAATCGACGGCGATGACGACGGTGACAGTGAAAATGGTGGCGAAGGTGAGGACGGCGACGACAACGAGGACGATAGTTGGGTGGCCGACAACCGAAGGTCGATGGGCAACAATCGACAATTGACGGGCGACTATCGACGATCGACGACCGACGATCGGCAGTCGGTGATCGATAACCGACGGCCGATGGTCGGCAATCGACGATCGACTGACGGTGGCGACGAGCGACGATGGCGTCGCGACGACCAATCAATCGGTGACGATAACAGACAGCAACAATCGACTTCAATTGTTGAACATTCAACACTTTCTAGATTATGATTTGTAATGTAATCTGGATTACATAAATTTTATTTTGTAATCTAAATTATAAATTTTAATATCTTTTGTAATTCGTTATATTATAATTTTAAAATAATAACAAATAAAGAATCTATCTAAATTATATTAAAAGTCAAATCACGACGTATCAAATACCGTCTCCGTATTAATTATGAAAAATTACACTTCTTTGATCAAAATAATAATAAAAAATTTGAGTCATTTCACTTGCTCTGGTATGAAGCAATGGCCGTCTTTTATGTCGTCAGGCGAGCAACGGAAGAAGTGCTTTTCATGTATCGAGAGGGGTCGGAGGAGGATGTTCGTTACGATATCGACGTGCGTTCCATTTACTCGATTTGGGGCCCACATCAAAGCCCCAGCGCGAGGCAAGCATTCATTAAGAACGAGCAAGGGACCCACCGCAAGCTGGAACGCGGCGGGGTAGCTTCGACCAACACACGTCCGCGTCCGCGTCTTTATCGTGCCCGTGGGACCAATCGGGCCCGTTCCCTCCCCGTACTCGCCCAGCCAACACGCTCTTCCGCCAATCAGAGTCGAGGTGGGAGTCGATGGGAGGTGTAAAACGTGTTTCGCATAGATTTGGATTTAGATTATTAGATTTTGTCTTGTTGGACAGCAGATATCTGGAAGTGGGACTCGTGTTCTTGAACCAAGCCCGTCGTTGCTGGCTTCTTGCGGTCATTTCCATCTCCATCGTTTTCCTCTTCCGCGGAGGATCCTCCCCATGCACAAGGCGGACGCCATTGCTGCGGCAATTGAGCTTCCGCTGCTCAATTGAGGTCCTATGTCGAAGCATAGGGTGGAGAAGCTTGCATCATTGTTGCTGCTGTTGCTCCTCCTCTGCCTTGGCCGTGGCGGAGGAGCTCAGGAGTCGGCGCCAACGGCCGTTAAGTTTACGCCGGCGGATAACTACCTGATCGACTGTGGCTCCTCGAATAGCACCCAGCTCGGCGATGGCCGCGTCTTCCTGTCCGATCCCCAGTCGACGTCCTTCCTTTCCACCGATCAGGACATCATGGTCTCTGCCGCCGGCAACGGCGTCGGTGCTACTCCGATTTTGCCGTTGTTCCTCAATGCCCGCGTCTTCACAGACCGCTCTTCGTATAGATTTGATGTCTCCAAGCCTGGCCGCCACTGGCTCCGCCTCTACTTCTATGCCTTCGCCTGCGCCGGCTACAACCTCACCTCCTCTGTTTTCACCGTCCAAACCGACGAAGTAGTCCTCCTCTACGACTTCAGCCAGGAGTCCCCTGTCGTCAAGGAGTACCTGCTCGCCGTCACCGATGACCACGTGTCCCTCGTCTTCGTCCCCGAGAAGGGCTCCCTTGCCTTCATCAACGCCATCGAGGTCGTTTCGGCGCCGGACAACCTCATCGCTGACTTCGCCCAAGGCATCGCCCCTGCCGCTCAGTTCAGCGGCGTGTCTAATTTGGCTCTCGAGGTCCTCTGTCGGCTCAACGTCGGCGGGCCGTTGATCTCGCCGGCGAATGACACGCTGGGGAGGACGTGGCTTCCCGACGGCCCGTTCCTGAAGGTCCCCGCCGCCGCTCAGAGCGTGGCAGTGCCGACCCAGGCAGTGAGGTACGGCGACGACGGGTCGGTGACGCCGCTGATCGCTCCGAGCACCGTCTACGCCAGCGCCGACGCGATGGCGAACTCGAACACGGAGGATCCCAGTTTCAACATCTCGTGGCTGGTGCCCGCCGACGCGAGGTTTTCATATCTTGTTCGATTGCACTTCTGCGACATCGTGAGCCAGAGCCTCAACTCACTCTACTTCAACGTGTACATCAACGAGCTCATGGCCGCCTCAACATTCGACCTGTCGTCGCTGACCTCCGGCCTCGCCATAGCCTACTACAAGGACTTTGCCGTCAACGCCACCACCATCACCAACGGGACCCTTCTCGTGCAGGTGGGGCCGCTTCCCAACTCCGGTGCGGCCCCTCCCAACGCTATACTCAACGGCCTCGAAGTCATGAAGATGAGCAACGCGGCAGGGAGCTTGGACGGGCAATTTGCGGTCGACAGATCCTCGAGGGGCGTCCCGATGAGGGTGGTTTCAGGGCTCGGGCTCGGGTTGGGGGCGTTAACCTTGGCCGCCGCCGCCGCGGCGGCACTATGCCGATCTAGGAAGCGGCCGGAAGAATGGGAGAGGAAGAACAGCTTCTCGCCGTGGTTCCTCCCGCTCCATGCGGGTCAGTCGAGCTTCATGAGCAAAAGCAGCAGCAGCAGCAGCAAGATCAGGAGCTTCCGGAGCCGCTTCGGATCAAACAGGAGCAGGAGCAGCTACTCTGGCGTGTTCTCCTCCGGCAGCATAGGCGTGGGCAGAATTTTCACCTTTGCCGAGATAAGGGAGGCCACCAAGAACTTCGACGAGAAGGCCGTGCTGGGCGTCGGCGGATTCGGGAAGGTTTACCTCGGCACACAAGACGACGGCACGAAGTTGGCGATCAAGCGAGGGAACCCATCGTCATCTCAGGGGATCAACGAGTTCCAAACAGAGATCCAGCTTCTGTCCAAGCTCCGGCACCGGCACCTGGTGTCGCTCATCGGCTGCTGCGACGAGAACAACGAGATGATCCTGGTGTACGAGTTTATGGCCAACGGGCCTCTGCGCGACCACCTCTACGGAGCCGACGCCGCCAAGAGCATGCTCTCGTGGAAGCAGCGACTGGAGATCTGCATCGGCGCCGCGAGGGGGCTTCACTACCTCCACACCGGCGCGTCGCAGGGCATCATCCACCGCGACGTCAAGACCACCAACATCCTGCTCGATGAGAACCTAGTTGCGAAGATGGCCGACTTTGGGCTGTCGAAGGCGGCTCCGTCGCTGGAACAGACGCACGTGAGCACCGCCGTCAAAGGAAGCTTTGGGTACCTGGACCCGGAGTACTTCCGACGGCAGCAATTGACGGAGAAATCGGACGTGTACTCCTTCGGGGTGGTGCTGTTCGAGGTGCTCTGTGCCCGGCCGGCCATAAACCCGGCGCTGCCGAGGGAGCAGGTGAATCTAGCGGAGTGGGCGATGCACTGCCACCGCAAGGGGCAGCTGGAGAGCATCATCGACCCGCATTTGGCCGGCGCCATCAACGCGGCCTCGCTGAAGAAGTACGTGGAGGCGGCGGAGAAGTGCCTGGCTGACCACGGGGCGGACCGGCCGACCATGGGCGACGTCCTTTGGAACCTCGAGTACGCGTTGCAGCTGCAGGACGCCATCATGGAACACCCCGAGGAAGGGCAAGAGAAGGTGGATTCTGATTCCGTAAGCAATGCAAGCCGCCATGGCATGCCAATCGTAGAGAGCGCCATTGCTCGCAAAGGAGACGAAGGATGCGCCATGATCAACGATGACTCTGCCCCCATTGCTGGGCCAATGTTTCAAGGGAGGTGAACTCTTCTAACCAGATTATACGTTCAGATGACAAGAAAGCAGAAGAATTAATCATTTTCATTCTTTTTTTTTTTTTGGGTTTTTTGTTTTTGTTGTGTGAATAACACTATGTAATTTGATTCTCTACATATTTATTTCTGGTTTGATTGTATTTATTTTCCAAATGATCAGACACTGTGCTATTCTTTTTTTAATCCAATAACGTGCTGGATCTTTTTTTTCTCAAAAAAAAAAAATTGTTTTGTTTGGACGTAAAAATTACTTTACAAAAACACGCATGTAGATATTATTCAATTTTGAATATCTAAATTTTATATTTTTCAAAACTATCTTACCCTTCTTTATGAATAAGAGTGAATAGTTGGATTAAATCAATTGAAATTGGAAGTTCGATTTGATTTATTTAGAAATTTATTTTTTATTTTTAAAACTATTAGTTTTTCAATTAATTCAGTTTGATTTTGGATTTAAAAAATCGATTTAATTAATAGAAATGAATTTGAGATTATCATTCCATCGATATTGTAATTGTAAAATCAATCGATTATATTATAACATCAGTTTATAAAATTATATATTAATCGATTGATATTGTAATATAATTGTTTTTTTAAATTTTTTTTATTTTAATCGGATCAATTAATTTTTTATCAGTTTAATTTTTATTAAAAAAAATTAGAATCTAATAAGCACGTGAAGATTACATTATAAGAATAGGCTATGCATTTGGGGAAATATGAAATTTAGATACGCAAAAAAATAATAATAATATGAAAATTCTACTTACGCAGTTCAACGAAATACGAAAAAAATTACAAATTTTGTTGTACCACGTAGCAATATAATATCTTTTGTTTCAAGTCATTTAGAATCAACCACATCGATCCAATCCATGCATTGAACAATCCGCAATGAAGCACGCAGAGTTTCTTTAAAAAAAAATTATCATTTATTGCACAGCAAAACTTGGATCTTTATTGCACAACACATCATTACAGAATCTGCATCTGCTTATTCTCAGCAATAGTTTGGATACAAGTTTTTTGTTTTCGCTTCAAACAAAAATACAGATTACATTGCTAGTAAATTTGCACAATTTCATATTTGTTGCAGAAAAGGAAAACAAGAATCCTTTCACTTTACAAACTTTGGTACTCATCAGATTGATCGAATTACCAGCGTATTGCTTTGCCTGCTTTCTACAATGAACACACCCAGCTCAAGAACTATTTACATCTTTTGAGGCATTTCTGCTAGTGTGCTGGGCCACTCATTTAGTTGTAGAAGGTAATTTCTTTTTGCCTTGCATGAAGAAAAAGGGAATGTCATTTGGTTCACAGATTTCTATTGTCCGCGCTTTTGACCTGCTTAGAAATAATACTGAAATAAGAGAATTCCTCGAATGAACCAGAGATAGTCAAGCAATGCACATTGTCGTAGATTTTCATTCAGCAGTGTCAACTTATGAAATTTGAAATGCGGAATCATAAATATACTTCAAATCTGTAAATTCCGATCAGTTTGGAACTGCTCGGGAACTTTGTGAAATCTGAACCTCGCAGAACTCTCGCAGTCGGAATGAAAGTCACGAGTGTTAATTCGAACTTTCACCTCAGTTTTACAACGCCGCAACCCTAAGCCCGATGATTGTGCCGATCCTCTTGTTCTTCTCAACAAGAGATGAGAGTTCTCTGTTGTTCTTTGCGTTGTAAGCCTGCTCGCAGAACACTCACACAAGAAAAACTCCTTCTCCCATCTTGCAATTCACGGTTGCCTACTCACAGCACTCTCACAAGAAGACTTTCTTCCTCAAGCAAATCTCACGGCACCTCTATGCTTCATCATCTAACCTTGCTTCTCATCAAGAAGATTATATGTATGGAAAGTTGTGAACTTGGAATAATGGGTAGTTACCCATTATCCATGACAACATGCCCCAACGTGGGCATATAACCAACAAGCAGAAAGAAGTGATGGCTTATCCACTCAACTATTACTGAATTTGAACTATTGTTCGGCAGACCAGTCATCTTGTGGGTGAGCAGAGGTGGACAGTGACTTTCTCTATAGTCATGAATCAAATGTGCACCTCAACATGACTTGTGATAATGTGTACCTACACAGTGTGCCAATAAAGCATTATATTGCTTCTCATGTGTGTCACAAGTGCCTCAATACCCATGTGTGCTACAAGGGAACCACGTTAGACCTCATTGAACTTGATGCAAGCATGTGCGTAACAAGATGCAATGTTGTGCATGACTCATCTACATTGTACATGACTTGAATCTACCATGTACATTGTATATAACTCTGCAATGTGAGTGCATGGAACAACACCTTTATCCAAGACAATTTATTTACATGTTTCAATCTCCTTTGTACTCCTAGAATAAGTTTTCTATAAGCTAGAAGACTCTTTTATATTTCTTGTTTCTCTGCATGTCTTTTAGAAGATAGTTTTTATTATATAAGTTCCAAAAATCCCTCACAATTTTCAAAATAAAATAAACTATTAAAAAAATATTTTTCTAACCTTCAATGAGCTTGTCTATCCTTCTTATCAGAAGGCATATACATTTTCTGATTCAAGTCTATGCTAAAGCAAATCCTCTCAAAATCAACAAAATTACATAGTGGGTATGCCTTGCATTAACTATTCCATCTGTCCAACTAGAGCTAACTTATGAAAAGGATGATACTATTATGATAATGTGTCCATATATCCTTTCCCTTGAATCCTTAAAGCGTCCATACTCCATATTTGCAAAAGCAAATTAAAATTGTTCCCATACATACTAAAACTTGACATCTAATCTCATGTTCATCAAGAGAAAAATTCACTCTTTGTTTAGGGTACCCATGCACCTCTAACTTAGAATGATTCAGATTACATTCACCGATTAGATAAACATTTGCCGAACTCAGCATGAAATTTTTTGAGGTTCTCTCATTTGGCGAATTAAAATGGTGACTTCACTCGTTGCAAGGCTCTTTGTTAGTGGACCTGCCAAATTTTGGTGAAATTTAATTAAATCAATGGTAACATTACCATCTCCCATTAAATTTCTCAAACTAGCTATCTCTTAATTAATGTGTCTAAAGTTTCCATTAAAGATGCTCAGCTCTAGCTAATGTAGCTTAACTATCACAGTTCAAATATAGCAGAGCTGTAGGTTAAGGTCAAATGGAATATTCAATAATTGGACCCCATAAGTCATTCCACTTTCTTTATTACGAATGATTACACAACAAATTTTGATATCATGGTTGAGTCTGTAATACATAGCTTCTTCTTGGAGCCCTAGGAAATAACACCGCTACCAAGGGTGAAAATCTACCCACTCGTAAAAATTGGTTTACTCCCTAGGTACAATGTGACATGCCACACCGCTCATGCATTGCATATGACTCCACTATGTGCATAACACATGGCGGCTTCACTTTTTTGTAGGAAAAAAATTGAATGCTGAACAAAAAGAATGACCAACATTGAAGAGGGTAAGCTATTCTCTTTGAATTATTAAACTTTACCTCGCTGAAACCATGATTTTCTAATTGCTTTTTGAATACGCTGCTCATGCCTTTCTAGGAATTCATCGACCTTTTGTGCCTGAAGTAGAGGTCCGGACAGCTCAATTTTTCGTCCTTGATCTTGACCACCCTATAAGTAGTCAAAGAATAAATACAATATAAACTGGTGTTGTAGAATATAAAAACTGTTAAGAGTAGATCCACGAATACCAAGATGTTTTGCGATAGTGTTGTGTCTTGCCTATGAAGAGTTGTTTCTGATAAATTACGAGTATGAAAAGTGCCAAAAGTATACACTGGGTCTTGATGTTCTGGATGCATCCACTGCTTCAGCATTGCATCTTTCATAGATTCATAGGATTCATGATCTTTCAAATTGGAATTAGGTGCAAAACCAAGATCTCCACTTGCAGCATTAGTCAACTTGAAAATACTTGTCTTTGAAATATTTGATGGGCCCAATTTTCCAGATTTGTCCTGTCTAGAGATGGTTTTTGTAAGAGATTTCAAGTTTGTTTGACCTTTTGTCTTCTTTTTCCATGCAAAACTGTTAGATCCATGGATAGGACCTGAGAAGGGAAGCTTTCTAGAGGTTTGCTTGATTTTCCAGCCCTCATCTTGGGATGTATTATTTGATTTTGGCTGCGAATCAGCCAGTAATTGTGTGCCACCATTTACAACAGGAATCTCTTGCTTGATGCTACTTCTATTCGTTCCTTGAGCATTTGTTGAACGCTGTAGAAACATAAAAGTTTTGCAAAAAAATTATACAGAAAACGATTGATTGCTTTCACACATTTTGGAAATCAGTCTTTTGTTTAAATTCACTGGATTTAATTGGCATGCAAACACATAGAAACAGAAAGAGAGAGACCTCCTTATGCTTTGCCGTTTTAAAGAGACTATTTGATCCACGTGAAGAACTTTGTTGTCCTGAAGATTTTTTTTTCCTCTCTAGATGTAATCTGCTACTGATACTCCCCCTGAAAAGTGATATAGAAATCTAGAAATCAAATAAGACTTTGATACGATGAACATCAACAAGCTGCACATCCCAACTATTTGGTGTTTGTGAAGTTTATCTTTGGTATATATTAAATAAAAAAGGCTGTTCTAATATGAAAATGAACGGGATAATTAAATCTTTCTGCAGATTATATAACTAGTGATCTTGACTGCCTCTTTTGCAGTTGCACATAACCAAAGTAATACCATATGGAAGAACATAAGTTCAAATTCAGATGCTAGTTTCTCCTATTACCTGAATATGGCAAATTAAATTAAGTACTTAATATACATTACGAGTTACACCAATGAAAAGGGAATTAATAACCCCCCATAAAGTGCACATAAATTTTAGGATGCCCTTCTTTAAATCAACAAAGTGGGAAACCAACAATCAGGGAAAGTCACTATCAAGTCATGGACCCAGGCCTCATAGGAGGGACCCATCAAGTAAGAAAGAAATAACCGAAGGGATATTTCCACGTAACTAATACTTTGACCAACTTCAAGTCAGAGGGACTGGCCCGAGGGAGATTTCCCTATAGCTAATACTTGGATCAAATATTAGGTATGAGGAAATGACTGAAAGGAATACTAGCACCAACTTCATGGTCCGGGACAATAAATACATAGAAAAATGTGAAATGCTTAAATGACAAAACCGCACTCACCTACATGACTGTTCACGGAACTTTGCATCGATTTCTTTGTTGGGCTGATATTTTGGTAAGCTGGATGGTTCACATGCGTACGGCTGAGTCCTGAAATACTGAACAAGTTTGAGAAAACAATTAGCCTGAATACTGACAGTTTATAAAGAACATTCATAGTGCATCTATCACCAAAAAACAAGTGAAAAAAATATGATGCTAGTGTTGGAAGATCAATGCTTCAAAGAATTGCTTAGGAATTTGGTTGTATATGTCTCATTTCAGAACGCATCTTATTAAGGGTTAGGAGAGTTATAATTATGTGTAGTATAGGTTTATTACCACCTTAGGTATTTAGTTATAGGGTATTATGTGTCTTATATATAGGGTAACAGTTTGATCCAAAGAATAACAATACAGTTTTTTTTTGTTTCCTTTCAACTCATCTAAAATGGAGCCACAAGAACATAATTTCTTTAAATGAAAAATTAATGAAGAATCTTCAATGTAGTGACAGTATGAAACTCATGGTAACGAGATGAATGTTTAGTCCACAGTTAAATCTTTTTGCACGATGAGTTTAGATAACTTTCTAACAAATCCTTCTACCCTATGGAACCGCCCATAGATGGCTATAGGTTCCTTTAATTTCAAATGATACGAAATAATTTCTTTTTCTCCCATAACACACAAAAATTTCTGATAACTATAATAACATTCACATATTCTATCAGAATTTATAAAAAAAGATGGGAAACCTCTAACATATTCAAGAATAGGAAAATGATGTGAAGTGGATGTGACAGTGTCATATAGGAGATGTACTATATAGATCGGTAAACCATTATTAGAGCCTTTTGTTAAATGTCTCATATGTAGAAAAATAAGAAATTATTATAATGAAAAAAAGTGGAGACTAAATCCTACAGTAGTTACCTCAGAACTAAGGGCAGAGGAAGCTGAGCCACGTTCATCGGGCACAATAGATAAAAATGTTTCCAACAACCTTAATGCACCAGCTGGTAAACACTCAAATGTCTCTTTGATGCAATTTACATAAAGTTGTTGAGGCTTGAAAACTGTTGCATGAGGCAGGTCAGAATTCCTCCAAAATTCATCAGGTGGAGAACCACAAAGCTTAAATATTTTATGTAGTTGTTCAACCTGAATATAATACATGTATTATAAGAATTTGAAGCCACAAAAAAAGTGAGCTTTTAACAAAAACAAGAAAAAGATCACCATTTATGATCTCCCTTCAATGTTATTATAGTGGAATATGGACCTAAGCATGATGAAATATTCAGACAGTTATCAATTATGCATAATCCATTGTATTCTAACTATTCCCCTTCAGAAACAGGATAGCAAGTTATAGTCTTTGTCTATTATTTTCTTGAATCCAGTAAGAACTCTGATATTTACATGTCCCAGAATTGACACAATGATTTAAAGTACTGACTCTTAGAATTAGCATTGTGCAATAATTGATATTTTAAAAAGGCTTGATTCTTGTCTGAAAGTTAATAACATCATTACGTTGAGAATAAACATGCAGATATTACCAAATAATACTAGGATAATCACCTCAGTTCTTCCTTGTAAAAGAGGCTTGCCAAGAAAAAGTTCTGCAAGTACACATCCAACGCTCCACAAATCTACAGATGGCTCGTAGTTTGTTGATCCTAGGAGTAACTCAGGTGCACGATACCATAGTGTCATCACTCGAGTAGTTAGTGACTGGTTTGTACCAGGATTCCAAGTGTTAGCTAAACCGAAATCAGCAATCTTTAGAATCCCCTCATTGTTAACTAAGAGGTTTGCACATTTGATATCACGATGTATGATACTGTGTGAATGACAATGTTCAAGCCCAGAGAGTAGCTGGTGCATATAACATTTGATCTATAAAATATGTCCTCGGTTAAGTTTCTTCTGTGATATCTTTTTGGCTTTGTATATTTGAAATAATTTCAAAGAATGTGCATAACCTGTGGATCAGTGAGTTTGATGTCTGGACAAGATGATAACCCTGCAAGATCATGCTCCATATATTCAAACACAAGGTATATACTGCATGATAATCGGGAAGTAATTAAGCCTTCCAGCTTGATGATATTTGGATGATCAAGTTTGCGGAGCATCTGTATCTCCCTTGCCATAAACCTAACACTCTCAGGCTCAAAATTGTTGAAGCGCACCTTCTTTAGGGCAACAATTCTCCCTGTATCAACCTCACGAGCTCTAAAAACGCTGCTATATGTACCTTGTCCAATCTTAGAAACATTGAAGTTAGCAATAAGAGATGATAGCTGAATAAGGAATAAGAAAAGGAAGTGTTGCATAAAAGAGCAACTAATGCCATCTTTCAGCAGGAAAGAAAATAATATGACAAAGACGAAGAAAAAGAACCAGATAAGGACATAGCTGAAGATAATGTAGGTAGATATCAGAAAATTGTATGATTGTAGAGACCACATTATCAATAACACGAATCTTTTCTTGCTATCATTTGATAAACCCAATATGTTAGCATCTCGGACGAAGAATACAATCACAAATGATAATATTTTCTGAATACAAATTAGCTTCTGCAAGAGAATTCGAAATGCAAAGGGGGAAAAAAAGAGAGGAAAATTTACAATAATTTACCCCTCAATTTTTTCTGCTGAATCCCTCGATAAATTTGATTGACCTCTTCGAGAAAAAAGGAACAGCACAATTAAATTGAAAGTCGGAAGTACACGATATTACCTTCTCTAATTTCTGAAAAGAGTCAGCTTTCAGGGGCACCCATCCATGAATGGCTTCTCCGGCCACATTGCTCAGCCACGCAGGCCATCCTGCGGCGATCTGCTCCGCTTCGGCTTGTCGATTCATGTTCCACATGCGGAAGCTCACAGAGCTATTGCCGGAGCTTATCTTCTCTGATTCCGCAGACTCGCTTCGTTCCCCGAATTCACCATTCTCAAGCCGAGGTCGGTTCCAAAGCGACGACGCAAAGTCGAACTCCCCGGAGCTATCCAAGTCCTCCGGCACGCCGGAGCCCTCAAATGTAGGCGTAACATGGGCTGCATTATTGGACGCCACGCAACCCATCGCGGCCTACTACTCGTCGGCCTCCGGCGAGGGACCAAGGGGATCAGCGACAACACCAATAATAGAAAGGGAAACCGATAATATCAAGAAAAAGAGAAGGTTATAAGGATTCAAGAGGAGAAAACCGAAATCTTTCTCATCTGTCGATTCTGTGTCGCCCCAACTCTGCTGCGTTCGCAGCCACCTCACGCGCGATTAATCTGGAAAAGACACCAAAGCCAAACAAACAATTAATAGACGCGGAAATTCATCAGAAAAATGGCAAATATTGGAATTTTACTTATTCATTTCTGTTAAAGAAAAATTTACTGTATTCATTTTATTTCAAAATAAAAAGAACATTCATTTCGATTATCAAACTATCTATTTTAGAATATGTTTTCTAAATTCACGTAAACAGAAAGCTTTCATTCTCAAAATTACTATCCATTTGTAAAACATATATTTTAAAAAATACATATATATATATATATACAAAAGTAATTTGAAGGTAGAACAGTTTTGACCCGAAGCTTAGTTAAAATATTTTCAAAGTATTTTGACCCAACTCAAAATTATTCCCAAGTAGCTCCACCTCGAATTGTTTTGACTTAGTTTTGGTCAAAAGAATGTCACTTTAGAACTACAAAAACCACTTCAAAATAATGTTTGATAAAAATTATTTCCGTATTAAAATCTGAAAATTTTATTATACTTATCCACAAGCATCCTCAAATATCTTACTTCCTTTTTTTTCCAAGAAAAAAAAAGAAAAATCTATTAAAATACATCTTTCAGCTGTGACCTCGCATATCTCAAACTCTCTGGATAAGTTCTTCACTTACAGTTCATTTCATGCACGAACTCATTAATTAGTAAACAAGAGTTTGAATCGTAGTCCAGTTTCTATAAAAAAGAATATGCTGTGAAATCTTTGGCACAAACAAAGCAAAGATCAACTTTTTTTTGTTACAGGTTGCAAAAAACACAGACAATGTTATCAAATCCACCAGGTAGGACAAGAAATCCAGGTCTTCAAACTTCTATCCTATTTGAATGATTAGCAGAGGTGTTCACTTCTTCATCAGGTCGAAAAGATGGCCACTTTCATCTTCTTTCTTCAGCTGAAGTGCTGTTGGTTGCTCTAGATGATATCGTAAATCTGTTCTATTGAGTGGAGGTGGATTGTTCCGAAAAACACTCGGAGGAGTGTTGCTTGAAGTAGAAACGCCAGCATTCATCACGTTGTGACTGCTAGTTCTTGCTTCTGGCACATCATGGTTATGCTTTCCCTCGTATGTCGTTATCACAGCTTTAGGATCCGACGAAGCTCTTTCGACATGTTTCCGAACATTGCATCCGATGTTAGTGCACTTGTAGTAGCTCCTGCATTTTCAACAACATTTTAGTCAGTCTATGATGAGTTAAAATAGGCTTTACAGTCCTACCTAAAGGATGTGTTTTGCAGAAATAAACTCTCAGAGAAGCATCGAGCGAAACAGACTGAAATACCAAAGGATCAATTCATGATGTGCACTGAAGCATACTTTTAAAGTGATCATACTGTGAACATTGGAGTTTGAATATCTGCTTTTCTTGTGCTTGTTCTATCGATCTTTTGAGTATTCACAAGTCAATAAAAGTAAAGATGGGATATCATAAAATTTTCTTGTCAATAACCAAGAACATAAGTGACTGACTCAGAAAAGAATTTATCACCTGGGATGAGGATTTCCTTTGACCACCTTTTGTCCATATTTTCTCCATCTATAACCATCGTCTAATAGATCAACTTCACTGGTTGTTTGAACAATAACTTTGGGCTCCGTCATCGTCTTGTATGATGTTGTTTTGATGTTCCTCGTGTTCATATGTCTGCAAAATACATCAACAGGTTGCCTTGGTTTGAAATGGAGAATTGGACGCAAACAAAGCAACAAAGCAAAAGACAATCTTACATTCTTTTTGAATCCGACTCATTTTCATCCATCTCATCTCTCCCCATTGAACTCTCACCGTCTTGCTCATCATCACTCGAGTCTGATAGATGTTCGATCGATCCAAAATCAGATTCTCGGTCCCTCTTATATGTAGCCTCACTTTGTCTTGAGCCTTGCAAAGAAGTTTCAGGGTTAAAATCACTTGGCAATCCACCGCCTTCCTTTCCATGCCTAATTGGTTGGGGTGGTTGGTGATTGTGCTGTCCCTTGTAAATTATTTCAGTTACTTGTGCATCGAAAGAGCGCTCAACCTTCTTCTTAACCGGGCACTTTGGATGAGTACATTTGTAGTAACTTCGAGGGTACTCACCGCCCTTCACCTGTTTCTGGCCGTATTTTCGCCAGTTGTAGCCATCATCAGCGGGTTTGTCGACAATGAGATTCGAAGTTTGTGGTTTTTTGTCAGCAAAAGGAAGGCTTGAAAGTTGAGAAGAAGAATTGTATGTGCTCAGAGGCAGATATGGCATCTGCTGAAGTGAAGAGAGGTTGAATTGAGGCACATACAATTGTCTCAAGGAGGATGTCGTTGATGTTGTTATCATTGTCGTCGTTGAGGTAGTAGATGGATACTGTGAAGGAATATAAGGATAAGGTTGAAGATGTGAGCCTTGAACTGCTGTTTGTGCCTCGCTATGTCGATGATACAGTTCGAATTGTCCCTACATAATTATAGAAAAAAAAACCATATTGAAGTAGTCATCCACATTGTTTTCTTCACTATACCAATAGTTTAAGCCTTGCAAACAACACAAATTTGATAAGACAACAGTATGCAAATGAATCGGTCTTCCTGATGTATCCTTAAAAGTTCTACTCCATCAATTAAAAGAATGAGCTGATGCTTCTGACAATATCAGAAACCAACCAAATGATCTTACTGATTGCACGGGAGCAGGCATACAGGATGGGAGCTTTGTTTTCTTTATTCCATTCTTGTAGCTTGAATATTTCGCACAAGATTAGTAGCATAGAAGTCTAATGATAAAAGTCAAAAGTCATATGAATGACTTTGCTGTTTTCTCATCTAACACCAAAGTCAACGATTGTTTCAGGAAGCAATGAAGGATCTCTTTTTAACGTGAATCGTAAACATCATGCAGATATGGAAGTAGTTGAAAACTCAATAGTGGGGAAGACAAAAGGATTGGATTTTGAAGCGATCGGCAAAACCTGGTTTTGTGGGTACAGTGAGAGGGGCGACTGGAACAAACTCGACGGGCTGATTCCCGCCGGAAATGTGATCGCCGGCATCTGGTTCACCATGAGACTGGCCGGCCGGCTCCGCCCCAAGCTCAAAGCCACCTCCTTTCCGCCTCTCCTTGCCTCCCCATTCGTCGAATCCTCCTCCTCCCCCACCCTTCTGGGCGCCGCCGCCGCCGCCGCGGACGCGGAGGGCCCCACGGCGCCTGCGAGGAGCTGGGAGAAGGAGGCGCCGTAGTCCAGCTCGGGTTCCACAAAAAGGCTCGACAGGCCGGGACTGAAGTCCACCGGGCGCAGGAGACTCTCTATGGCGGAGCGCGAAGGGAGGGCCACTGCCGGCCGAGGCGGCTGCGGCGGCCTCGGCCGCTGCGCCCCTCCTCCGGGCTCCACAGTGGCGGCGGAGCGGGAAAACAAAAAACAAAAAACTTGCCTTTTGGCTTTAATTCTTCGACCGAAGTGATCGTCTAACGGTTGCGATTCCGGAACCCTTCCGTTCCTCGATGGCAGATTGGCAGTTGGAATTGAAATCCTCGAGGGGAAAGCAATCGTCGAGCCCAGCCTTCCCTCGTCCCGTTAAAAGTCTTGCCGGCGTCAAGTCAACCCCGTTGACTTTGAATATTATATGAAGACGGACGCGGTCAACAGGAACTCAATCCGATTGGACTCGACTCAAACCCGTACTACTTTTTCCAAACCAAATCAAGCGAACAGAAAATCCTTAGCACAAAATCATAATTAATTATGCATGCCTATCAAATTCCTAAAGCAAACACATCATTCTTTTTGCTTGGAGATGAAGGTAATCTTTTGAAATAAAGATTACAAAAACATATTACAAATTTTCAAACTAATTTATATAACTCAATTATATCCTCTCAATTGGGTACAAGAGCATGCCAACAAGCTGGATGAATATGATAAACAAAGATAAAGTCATGCTCAACATAACTCAGGTCAACTCTCTCACTAAAGCTGATACCTATTCACAGCCAATGGTCGAGAACTTGGATTGATTATTAAATGATTTGAGCAATAAACAATTCGCACTATAATTCAAGGCATCCCATGAGGAGCCCAACTTTTATTTTACATGGAAACCATTTACTTTTGTTCGTAGCCTCTCAATCGGCATCACATTGCTGATTATTTCTTCAGTAAATAGTATTGTTTTAGGAATTTATTATGGCATTTGAACAATTTTTCAAGAATAAAGAAAAGGTCAACTTGTCATGAACTCCTTTGTCAGTTTTATTTGCTATTGGTTCCTTGCTTGAATTGCAGTCTGTAAATTATGCAATGAAATAGACAGGGTTAAAGCATTGAGATTTGAGATTTCTCTTTCTTTTTTTTTTGTTTTTTAAGAAAGAAATTATTGGTTGGACTGAATCAAACTGAATTGTCAAAGATCTCCCTTGGAGCTAAGTATTTTGAAGTATTGGGATGCTAGAGATTAGAGAACAACTAGTCTTCGTCGAAGGTGAGTCAATTTCATTTAATTTTTTACTCATTTTCAAAAGTCAATCTGCTCCATCACAAAAATTATTAACCATTTAGAGAGAGAGAAAAAATTGTTTTGACCATTCCACATTAGAATAACCGCAAGTCATCTAGATCCTTGATGTTCTTCGGCTGCCACTCGTAGAAAAAGAGAGAGCGTGACTGGAGCACGTCAAACATGGTTTCCTCTTGCCACTTGCTAAAGCAGACGTCCTTCCAGAGATCTCAAGGTGCGCATACTGCTCTCTTCTAACCATTGACGAATTGCAAATGGTGCCTTCCTTTATCCCTCACCTTATCAGGTACTCTCGCCTCGATATCCATCAAGTTTTTTGCCCTCATTGACCGAGGAGATATCTCTGTGGTTATAAACATCAATTTTCTTTTCTTTACCGAACGGGTTCCAGGCGAGTTAAGCTGCAAGTGAATGAAGCGAGAGCAGGTGGAGTGGGTTCCCAACGATGCAAAACCTTTCGCTTTGATCCCACTGCATCTTTTCTGTTTTAGCTCGTCGATAATGGAAGTTTACAGTCATCAAAATCATATTTTGACTCTTGCTTATTCGTGTATCTTGTTCTTCAGTTGACGTCGGATCTACTCGGTTTCTTTTCCTTTTTCTTCTGGTATGAACCGGTCGCGACGCAAAGACTGCAAGTCTGCAATTTGATTAAAAGAACAAATTTTCTTCGATTGTTCATTCATGTCTGCTGCTTTTCCTTTTTGGTGGTAAATTATTTATCTGTCGTCCATGCTTTTGGTTGGAGATTATCAGTCGAAGCAGTGTGTCTTGAAGGTGGAGGAATGATTCTTCAGTTTCTGTTATCTGTCCTCTTCCTCATCGCTGGCACCTCAGCTGATGAATCCCCAGATGTTACAGTAATAGTTAGGGGATCTGATTTAGAAGTTGAGGTTGATGACAGTTTTGTGTGTGCGACTCTTGATTGGTGGCCTCCTGAGAAATGCAATTATAATCAGTGCCCTTGGGGACAAGCTTCAGTTCTCAATCTGGTAAATATCCTTTCAGAAACACAGCTCTACTTAGCAAGAACAACTTTTCTCTTAGGTAACAAGTGAGCCTTTTTCCCCCCTCTCTTTGTCATGTCTTTCTCCTCAGAACTTGACTCATCCACTCCTAGCTAAAGCAATCCAAGGCAAGAGCTTTCTTCTCACTACTGATTAGCCTTTTTCAGGTTGATATTAGTTTGCCTAGTTATTGTGTTTGTTTGTTAACAAAATCAGCTTTCGCTCCTTTGCGAATACGCATTGGAGGCTCATTGCAAGACAAAGTGGTGTATGGAGTTCCTAGTTTAAAGTCTCCATGTCTTCCTTTTTCGAAGTCGACTGGTTTGTTTGGTTTTTCTCAAGGGTGCTTGAGCCTTGCAAGGTGGGATGAGCTAAATCTTCTATTTAAGAAGGGAGAGTAAGTTTTAGTTTCTCCATGCTGATATTAAGATAGATAACAGTAAACATTCATAAAAATTTCCTAAAAAATAGTTGTGGTTATCGATCCTTTTGATTGCAGTGCAATTATCACATTTGGCTTAAACGCACTAAATGGAAGGGGTAGTCTCAACAATGGAATGTGGGTAGGCAATTGGAACTCCACTAATTCTCGTGAGTTCATGGAGTACACGATTTCGAAAGGATATCAGATCGATTCATGGGAATTTGGTAGGTCTTCTCTTTGCTCTATCTTTCTAGGATGAAGATTCATCTACTAAACCAAGAACACAACATGCTTGATGCATCAGGGAATGAATTGAGTGGGAGAGGTGTTGGAGCAAGGGTCAGTGCTCAACAATATGCTCGAGATGTGATTGCACTTAAAGGCCTTCTTAAGGAGCTATATCGAGATTCGCAGACAAAGCCAATTCTTGTTGCTCCTGGAGGATTCTTTGATCAGCAGTGGTATGCTCAGCTTCTTCAGGATTCAGGTTCAGGAGTTGTCAATGCCTTGACGCATCATTTATACAATCTCGGTCAAGGTTAGTGTAGAAAGAAATTGACATACCAGACAGTAAAAGCAATTTACAACTGGTGCTTAAAGATCCTCACTATTGTTTACAATCACTTTGATTGTGTCTGCAGGTGATGACTTCCATATTGAAAGCAAAATATTGAACCCTGTGTACTTGAGTCAGACAACCGATAAATTCCGAAACCTCCAACTGACAATAGAAAGGCATGGACCATGGTCCACTGCTTGGGTTGGTGAAGCAGGTGGCGCATATAACAGTGGAAATCGTCGTGTATCGAACAAATTTCTCAATAGCTTTTGGTAGTGTGATCTTTCTTTGATATCGAATCTCAATTGTATTTCAGACTGAAACTGGTTTGATGAAACTCAGGTACTTGGATCAACTTGGTATGGC
This sequence comes from Wurfbainia villosa, assembly GCA_025175895.1. Taxonomy (NCBI): domain Eukaryota; kingdom Viridiplantae; phylum Streptophyta; class Magnoliopsida; order Zingiberales; family Zingiberaceae; genus Wurfbainia; species Wurfbainia villosa. The sequence continues at coordinate 443,991 of JAKLTH010000267.1, read as the reverse complement.
ATCGAAGTACAACACCAAGGTTTATTGTAGACAGACCTTGATCGGCGGAAACTACGGGCTCCTCGACACAAACACTTTCATCCCAAATCCTGATTACTACAGGCAAGACATCCAAACAGAAGTTACAAACTAAGTTGTAGTCCTACTCTTACAGATTGCCATACTAAATACTAATCCTCCCATTTTCACAGTGCATTGTTATGGCACCGGCTAATGGGGAAGGGAGTTCTTTCTATTGATATGAATGGCTCGTCGTATTTGCGAGCCTATGCACACTGCACGAAACGAAAGGTATGCACATCAAAATTGATGACTTTGCTCGACTGCTTTCTGTTAGTTCAAAGCAACAGCTGCCCAAGTTCAGTATTGACTATACCTTTAACAGATGACGAAACAGACCAATGTTTGTAACCTCTTGGTAGCTAAAATGCACAATGGCATGAAGATGATTGTTCCCTTTCTTTAAACTCTGAAAATTAGCAGTTTGCAAAATGTGATGTGTTTCTTCTTGTGATTATAATCCATGACTTGTTGATTCATACAGGCAGGTATAACTCTGCTCCTGATCAACCTAAGCACATCCACCAAGTTCAGTGTGACTGTTCGAAACGATCTCAACGTCCTTGTTGCTGAGGGAGGAGGCATTCAGCGGGACAATGCCTTCATCCATACTCTAAAGAGAACAGTCTCCTGGATTGGGAGGAAAGCATCAGATGAATCATCGCAGAGAGAGGAGTATCATTTAACTGGAAAAGATGGAAATTGTTTGAGCCAAACTGTGCTGTTGAATGGCGATCCCTTGGAGCTTGTGGATGGAGAAATTCCACAACTGGTTCCTGTTTATGCTCCGGCCAACTCCCCTGTAGAGGTTGATCCTTTGTCTATTGCATTTGTGGTCTTCCCCAACTTTGAAGCTCAAGCTTGTAGTTTATGAACTTGCAGTTCTCAACTTAAGATCCTCACATGAATAATACAAAAGTGTATTGTCAAAATTTTGTTTAGAAAAATTTAACAATATATAGTAATTAAGTCAAACCACCTGGAATCCAGTAAAATATCCAAAAATAAATAAAATAAAATATCTTAGAAAAAGGGAGGTGGCTGTGGTGAATACTTGGTCAAGAGACCTGGAAATGAACGGTTCAAACAGATCCTTCCCCAAGAACGATGCGTGCAGTTGCGACTGGCCGTTGGACCGGATCCGCACGGATTCTACCTTTCAGCAGGCGACAAAAGGGAAGCACTCATCTCAACTGTTGCCCCTGCCATGCTTCCTGGTAAAGCGTACAAGGCATATTGCAAAATGGTCGCCATCACGGGCCGTGGGTCCTCGAAGGATCCACGTGTCGCCCCTGTCCGCCGTCAGTGAAGTGCACTTTCCTGCCCGTGTAGGCAATGAATGAAGACGTTAACGTGTGCGGTGGAAAGCGCCTTTATGTGCAAATCCGGTAAAGGATGAGGAGTATTGTGGAAATTTGAATTCCTCAAGGCCTCAACTATTTAAGCCACCGAAACGCCCATTCCGCTACGAAACAAAACTGTCACGGAGCGAGAGAAAGCGAGAGGACCAGATGATATTTTGATTGCTCCCTCCCTCGCGTCTTCATCCATTCTTCCCTTCTCCGAAGAGCGACCGTCTTCTCGTCAGGCGAGATGGCGTCTTCGTCGATCCCTTCTCGATCCGCCTCCTTCTCTGGGGCAGGATGCATTCCGAGATCGCCATTTTTCCTTTCATCCACCAGCATCGTCGTCCCGGTCGTCTTCTCCGGCGGGATCGGTAGAGGGTTCGAAGGCAGCCGTTGCCTCGGCAGACCTATTTCCGTGAGGAGCGTCTCCAGCGACCGTGAGGTCAAGCATTCCATTCATGATGTTGGTAAAATATTTTCTCCGGCCTTCGATCTACTAGTTCCGATTAGCTTTTCTTTCTTTCTTTCTTTCTTTCTTTTTTTTTCTTTCTGTTTTACATCTTATACTATGGCATTGCTCTGATTTGTTGTTTTGTTATGTGAGCTTTTGAAGTGTTGAATATTCTTGTAGGTGGCCCAGATTTCATGAAATCTGCTGCACATGATGCCTCAGCTATAGCATCGAGTATAAAATATCATGCCGAATTCACTCCCTCATTCTCTCCGGAGATTTTTGATCTCTCCAAGACTTACTTTGCTACAGCGCAAAGTGTTCGTGATGAATTAATAATAAACTGGAACGCGACTTATGAGTACTATGAAAAGATGAATGTGAAACAGGCTTACTATCTTTCGATGGAATTTCTTCAGGTTCAATGGTTTCACAGCTAGTGTTGTAAAAAATTCAACTAATATTTCCGTACTACTGATTCTTGTTATCCCTTATTAACAATTTTAGGGAAGAGCACTACTAAATGCCATCGGAAATTTGGAGCTAACCGGCCAATATGCGGAAGCATTGAGGCAGCTAGGGCATAATCTTGAGAATGTTGCCGAGAAGGTCGGGCGAAATTCTCTAATCCTTTTTTTTTTTAAATAGATCACAGTAGTCCTACAAGCGATTTCATAATTCTCGTTTAAGGCCTGTATTTTCTCAATAACGTCATATTGGCTCATTGTGTTTTTTTCTCTATTATACATATTGTTGCCATGGGAGCTGATTTCAAGGGGCTATGTTTACTCTCTTTACATTAAATGTGTATTGAGTCTCTTCTTTCCTGCACTATAATTTCACGATTTCTTGGCTCCTGTCAATAATCTTATCCAGGAACCAGATGCTGCACTTGGGAATGGCGGTCTAGGACGTCTAGCCTCGTGCTTTTTGGATTCCTTGGCAACTTTGAATTATCCTGCTTGGGGATATGGGCTTCGTTACAGATACGGCTTGTTCAAACAGAATATCACAAAAGATGGACAGGAGGAAGTCCCAGAAAACTGGCTTGAGGTATGCCTTCTAAACTTGCTCTTATGTCATCTGATTCACTTCCTGTTCATTATGGTTGTCACTTGATTTCATTCTATAATTTGTTATAAATCCTAGTGATTTTTCCACTGATAAAATATTTTTGCTACAGATGGGAAATCCCTGGGAAATTGTTCGATATGATGTCTCATATCCTGTAAAGTTTTACGGGAAGGTGGTTATTGGCTCAGATGGAAAGAAGCATTGGATTGGTGGGGAGAATATTCAAGTCGTTGCCCATGATGTACCAATTCCTGGATACAAGACTAAAACCACAATCAACTTGCGTCTCTGGTCTGCAAAAGCGCCATCAGAACACTTTGATTTGGAAGCTTTTAATTGTGGAGAACATGCCAAAGCATCTGAGGCACATGCGAATGCAGAAAAGGTTTCTGCTCCATCATATCATTAACAGATCTCTAAATGTCTAAATTGCTATTGATTTAACAATTTTACATGCATAATGATCAAGTTTAGGATACTATTCGAGTAGTCCTTGGATGCATATTGTTTTCAAATGAAGAAGGTGAACTTTACTTGAACCATTTATTCATAATATTTATTTTTAAGACTACTCAATTAACTTCCTCCAGGGCTTCTATGTCCTTGTGTACATAGTTTCTCAACTTGATCTGAGTTCAGTATTAGTTAATATTAGCATTTTAATCACAAAGGAATGTCTCGTAGAGGATCAATTTTTAATTTACTAGTGTTTTTTTTTGTTAATTAAAGCATGGCGAAGCACAGGTGCATATATTATATTTTGAGGAATCCGCATGCTAATGATTACCTTCTGGGAGATATTTGTCAAGATGCTTCTTTGTTAGCATACAGGTTTCTGATGCATGATTTTTGAAGATAACTATTCTCAATATTAAAAGGATGTGTTATTCAGCTCTTGTTTGTGTTCCTATCCTTCTTTTTATAGTTTAATCAATACTTTTAAATGATGGCTAATACATTGAACAAATATCCACTGATCAATAATCTGCTTGATGCAGATATGTTTTATATTGTATCCTGGAGACGATTCTATAGAGGGTAAAATTCTTCGGTTGAAACAACAATACACACTTTGTTCGGCCTCTCTTCAAGATATTATTGTGCGGTTTGAGAGGAGGTCTGGGAGTTCTGTTAATTGGGAAGAATTTCCTGATAAGGTTGCTGTCCAAATGAATGATACTCACCCTACTCTATGCATCCCAGAGTTAATGAGGATACTGATTGATGTGAAAGGCTTAAGCTGGGATCAGGCCTGGAAAATCACTCAGAGGTAATTGCCTATGTTTTCTTTCAGTTCTGTATATCTTTATTTTATTTCTCTGCCTCTAAAAAAATTTCAAGAACTGAACCAAACTTTTTTATTAATAAAGATTAAACCAAATCAAAAGTTCTGAGTTTGGTTGTTTTTTAGTTTCAACTGATCAGATATCAGTTAAGGCAAGGGATTAGATCTATTCAAAATTGTTTAATACCTAACTGGCTGTACCGATTTGTACCAGCCCATGCAGTTAGCCAGCACAGTATGGTTTTAAAATTGTACTTGTCCTGTTTGGAGTATTAGTATGGACTGGAATTTCAAACCTCGCTTGTAGTAACTTGTTCTACATGCTGAAAGGAAGGCAAACTCATTTTTGCTCAGTTTTGAACTCCTTTATTACCTTCTCTTGAAATAACTCTTTAGTAAGTCATGTTTCTTCCTCAAGGTTCTTTTAATTGTCACCTAAATATCTTTCTGTAAAAAGCAATTTTTCAGCTAGATTAATTTTTGATTCAGATGCCAGAGTTAATCGCTGATATTTCTTGCTTCCACTATCATGTGATGCTAATTATTGCTTGTTAAGCTTTTTTTTTTTTTTTTGTAAATTGCATTCTGATTTCCACTTGCATTATCTAGAACTGTTGCATATACAAACCATACAGTTCTTCCAGAAGCTTTAGAGAAGTGGAGTTTGGAGTTGATGCAGAAGCTACTTCCACGACATGTGGAGATCATAGAGAAGATAGATAATGAGGTACACTTTGGTTTGCCTATAATTTGACATGTAATTTAGCATTAGATAATCCCCATTTAATCATTTTTACATTTTTCATTGATATAAACAGTTGCTTAATGACATAATTTTGGATAATGGAAAGGAGGATCTTGAGCTTTTGGAGAAGAAACTTAAAGATATGAGAATTTTGGACAATGTTGACTTTCCAGATTCAGTTCAGAAATTGTTTGAAAAACCAAAGAAAGAGACTAGAAAAGGGAGCCTGAAAAAGACATTGGTAGAAGCTCCTGCTCCCCTTCAATCTGAAAAAAAACTTCTAGTGGAAAATTTAAAACCTTCCAGTGTTCTGGACAATAAAGTAGAATCTGGTGAAAAACTTTCTGGTAAAGCTCAGAAAAAAGCAGATTTGTCTAAAAAAATCAAATCAGAAGAAGAAATTCCTAAAGAAGAAGAAGAAGAAAAAGAAGAAGAAGAAGAAGAAGAAGAAACCTTTTTGAAATCTAATCCAAAGTTACCTAAAATGGTTCGCATGGCAAATCTATGCGTTGTGGGTGGCCATGCAGTGAATGGAGTTGCTGAAATACACAGTGACATAGTTAAGCAGGATGTGTTCCAGAATTTCTACAAGGTAAAATATTATATAATGTAAGTATTATTTTAGTTCATACATGATGCAAAATCAGCTATCTAATGTGCATGCAAGTGATTATATAATGAGTATCATGTTGCAGTTATGGCCAGAAAAATTTCAGAATAAGACAAATGGTGTAACTCCTCGTCGCTGGATTCGTTTTTGCAATCCTGAATTGAGTGGAATATTAACTAAGTGGATTGGTACAGATGAATGGGTTCTCAACACGGAGAAGCTAGCAGAACTTAGGAAGGTAACTAATGGTCTGGCTTCTCTAAAATTTAGCTTTATTTTATTCGACCCTCCACTGTTTTTGTGATGACTCATTGCAAACTAGACATGTATTTTCCATGCTTATACCAAACTATTGTATCGAATCAACGTCAATTAACTATTTTGAATTGGAGACAACTGGAGAAGTTAACTAGACTATATCTATACCGTCATGCTCATCTGTTTTGTAGGAAAAAAAATATTCATGTGCATCTTTACCATTAGGATCTATTTTTCCTCCTGGTAAATGGCAATAGCACAGTTGCATGATCAACTAAAATACCTATAGTCAACATGCACTTATTGTAACCTTGTTGCTTCAACCTTCTGTTCCCTTCTTGGTAACTTGTCATGTTATGCAGAGTGCAAACCCTCGTATCTGTCTTTGTTCTTGTTTTACATTTTAATATCAAGCTATTTGGACAAATTCATTAATCATTAATTCTTAGGAAACTACTTACTTTTTTTTATTCATATGGTGGAGTGTAGCAAATTAAGAAATGATCCAACATATTTTTGTCTTATTTCCAGGCCTTTCTTCAACTTTTTTTAACTTTCATTATCATTTTCTTTGCATTCTCTAACATAGGTATACAAATCTTGACAGTTTGCTGACAATGAGGACCTCCATTTGGAATGGAGAGAAGTTAAAAGAAACAACAAAATGAAAGTAGCTTCATTTATAAAAGAGAAAACAGGATATATAGTCAGCCCAAATTCTATGTTTGATATTCAGGTTGTACATATACCCAAAAAAAATCTGTAATTTCAAATTTTTTTTTTTAATCCTTAGATTACAAGGCTTTGCTTTATTTCTTATCAGGTGAAGCGGATTCATGAATATAAACGTCAACTATTGAATATCCTAGGAATTGTCTACCGTTACAAGAAAATGAAAGAAATGAGTGCAAAAGAGAGATTATCCAGCTTCGTACCTCGGGTCTGTATATTTGGTGGGAAAGCTTTTGCTACATATGTTCAAGCTAAGAGAATAGTTAAGTTCATCACAGATGTTGCCTTCACAATAAATCACGATCCAGATATTGGAGATTTACTGAAGGTATGTTTAGCCAAAAGTTTGTTGAATCCTGACATTTCCCTGTGCCATTAATTCCATACTGTGGGGAAAATATACCCTGTTTTTATTTCCAGGTTGTCTTTGTTCCTGACTACAATGTCAGCGTTGCCGAGATGCTCATACCAGCCAGTGAGTTATCTCAACATATCAGGTAGTTATATTCCCATGATCCAGTTTTCTTTGTGATATGTGCACTATATTTGGTAAATAAGCTTCATGTTGTGATCAATATTCTTTCTACTCTTGCCTCGAACTCCAAACCATTATATACAAGATTTTTTAATCTCATTTGCGATAATGAGTGATTATGCTCGGCACTGAATTGGAGAAGTTAATTTAATGTCATCTATTATTCAATTTTGTCTGTTTTTTTTTAACACAATTGGGCACAACCTTGGTTTTCTGTTTAATAGCACGGCTGGCATGGAAGCAAGTGGAACTAGCAACATGAAGTTTGCAATGAATGGCTGCATTCTAATTGGAACTCTGGATGGAGCCAATGTCGAGATAAGGGAAGAAGTCGGGGAAGATAACTTCTTCCTCTTTGGTGCTCGTGCTCATGAAATCGCCGGTTTACGGAAGGAAAGAGCAGAGGGAAAGGTATTAGTATTTTCTTCATTGGGAAAATTCAAAAAAAAAAAAAAATGAAAAATGCCCCGTGTTTTCATTTATATCAAAGGGGCACTCATTTTTTGAAAATTCTCAAAGGAATCTACTGTACAAAAATATATTATAAAACTAAATTTGAGTTTAAAAAAAACAAAAAAGAAGAATGAAATTGGTATTGCTTATATTCATATTTGGAATTATAAAAAAGGATAAATATAAAGTTTAAAGCGTCATCCCCATATTTGTATAAATACGGGTTGCCTTGCATTTTGCCTTCTTTATTTCAGTAAACTACTAAAATGTTTCCATACATTGAATAAGTTTATTGGCCTCGTCCTGCTTATAGTTTATACCAGATCCACGATTTGAGGAGGTAAAGAAATTTGTCCGAAGTGGTGTATTTGGAATATATAACTACGACGAGCTTATGGGATCCTTGGAAGGGAATGAAGGATTTGGTCGTGCTGATTATTTTCTTGTTGGCAAGGATTTTCCAAGTTACCTCGAATGCCAAGAGAGAGTTGACGAAGCATACCTTGATCAAAAGGTAATTAATCATCAATCTAGCAATTCTCAACACCTAGTAGTCCACATAATATGTTCGCCTGTTTTTGCTGAAAATTTCTTCTGTTCTTGCTTCTCTTCTTTCTTTGCACAATTTATTGTGCAGGAATGCATAATTGATTGTTTTTGAAAGTGCATTAAATTATACCTTTAAAAAACCCGCTTAACTTATGCAAGCATGTAGATTATGCACAGGACTTGCCCGAGGTGATATCTGTTTTTTTAATAGTGCTAAGCTAGCTGTTTCGTTTTGTTTTTTTTTTTTTTTTTTGCAGAGATGGACAAAAATGTCGATCTTGAACACAGCCGGCTCCTCCAAGTTTAGCAGCGACCGGACGATTCACGAGTATGCAAAGGCAATCTGGGACATCAAACCTGTTCCGTTTCGTTGAAAAAGAATCTGAATCATTCGTCTCTTTTTAGAGAAACCTACGTCGCCCAATTTCAAATAATGGGAGTCTTGTTGTTGAGAAATAAGTCGACGTATTATCATCTTTTTTCAGCTTGCATTTTCTTGATGTTTGCTTAGAAAGGAGTCGCCATATCCTTACATAAAGATGTATTCAGGACTATTTTCCCCAGTTGTGGCATAGAAAACTGTCCGTTTCTCAATGTTTTTGCCAATTGCAAACTGCTCATTTTCTGTTGGTCATATATTTATATCCATTAGTTAATTAGTTTCTCTTATTCTTTCACTTGTAGCTCTAGCTTGTTCGTACGAGTTGATCAGTTAGAACAGCTTGATCATGTCACATGAATCGACCGAGCCAAATTTCGAATGGGCCTATGGGGCTAGTTGATTTGCATATGCTTTTTAGGTTTGAGGTCATGCTTGTAGGTGAATTATATTAGCAAAGAGATCGTGGTCCATGAGTCCTGATGACATACATTTAAAAATGAATTCAGGCGCTCTCATGGACTTGCTGCAATGGCAAAGCATTCAGAGAACATGTATTTAAAAATTAATACGGGTGCTCTTATTATTATTATTTTGTATTGAGCTGTGCCACTGTCATGTAATATATTCCTTTTACTACCCTCAGGCCTCAGGCTCAGAGGGCATTTATCTTCCTTTTCCTTCGTCAATGCAATAGTTATGGAGCCTTAATCTTTTACACAGCTTAACCAAGAAATCAGCTTTGAGCCCTTATTACCATTTCCTAGAATCAGTGTTGATCGATGCATCAAATTCCTCGTTGACTGAGGGCCGGACCTCAGGTGAGGTTAGGAGGCGTTCATCTCAGATTTATTTTTTTTAAGGTCTAAATCATTTTGTAAAGAGTTTTCAGAATTAATCTATTAATAATATTTTTTAAAATTTGATTCAGTCCGTCAAAATCTTTGATACCGTAACTTCATATTCTGCAATGTTTACCATTTTCTTGTCAGAAATATTCATGTATTACGGATCCTTGAAGTTGTAGTTGCATTAATGGAATTTGTTTAATTAAAGGAATTAGCCATGGAATTGATTATATGATGTTCTTTTAATGCATGGCGTTAGAAGTGATTTGAAACTTGATTTATTACCTTTCAATATTCCAAGCAATTAGACGATCGATATTTTCTGTCTGATTTTCTTATCATCCCTACAGGTTCTGTTTGTCTCAATTGATAAAAAAATTATGGAATCGTCATATTAATAAATATGATTCCTTCCGAGGTAGAAAAGATAAATTAATAATTCACATACAAAGAAAGGATCAATCAATAATTAGAAATCTTTAAAAATTATTCTCTATCTATTTAAAAAATTATTTCTTTATAATTAGGCTAGCCCTCAGCTCTATTTATCTCAATTGATAGGACTATAATCATGTCGCTGAAGCTTCCTTGGATAAGTGGCTATCTTTCTGGATGTTGATGGGCCTGTATCTGCTGGTGAATAATTGGATAATGCGACTCTGGCCTTCCAATTTAACTTTTCTATGTCGCTTCCATCCAAATGAAAGTTGACGTCGAACTGAAATTTTGGTGTTGCATTTCACAGCAGTGGGAAAGGAACCACGGAAATTTTAATTAAATTTTATATTTTTATTTTCACTCATTTATTTTATTTGTCTTCATTTTCATTCAGGTAAAATATTTAATTTTATCTTTATTTTTATATTCGAGAATCACATATTATTCAAATATTTTATCACTATCCACAAATTATATATTTTTTAATTTAAATTATTTAAATAAGGTTATAGATATTCATTAAATTCTTTTAAAAATAATAATAATATAAAAATAAAAATTAACAAACTAAACATTATTTTAAAAATTAAAAATAATTTAATCCAACATCAATATATTATTGATGTGGGAGAAATATCTCTTTCGCTATATATGACAAAGTCAGGTCGACAGTCAAATTTAGATGGAAACAAAGGTTAAATTTGATCAAAACAAACACAAGTCGACTTAGAACTACAATTTTATTTCGGCTTGGTCATAGCTTACGTCGGCCACCTCGACCATAGCTCACCCTCGCCCATAGCTCGATCTCGACCAAATCTTATATAGGTCTCGACCATAGCTTATGTCGGTCACCTCACCCATAGCTCGGACTCGACTATAGCTTGCCCTCGGCCATAGCTCACCCTCGCCCATAGCTTACCTCAGTCATAACTTATCTCGACTATAGCTTACCTATGTCTTACCTCATACGATATCTCATGATGTCTCAATCCTCACGATGTCCCTCAACCGATGTCTCACTGATGTGTCACCGATCTCACCACTCGGCTCAACATCTCAACTCAACTTGATGTCTTAGCTCCATGTCTTAGTTTGATGTCTCAACTCAGCTTGATATCTCAGCTCAGCTTGATATCTCAGCTCGATGTCTCAGCTTAATCTCTCAGCTCCATGTCTCAGTTTGATATCTCAACTCCATGTCTTAGCCTGATGTCTCTGCTCAATTTGATGCCTTAGTTCGATGTCTCAGCATGATATCTCAGCTTAGTTCGATGTCTCAACTTGATGTCTTAGTTTCATCCATCATCAGCTTAGTTCGTAAGTTAGGTGTTTGTATCTCTATCCGAAAGATATTTTTTCACGGTCTCTACTATTAAGGCACGTTTCCATCATAATGATGGTTATGCCTCCTAAGATACCCTCCGAACAGTCACATCTCATCATAAATGAGGTCACGTCTCCCAAGATCCTCTCCGTACCGTCACATATCTGTTATAATTAGATCATGCCTCATAAGATATCTTCTGTGAAGTTACGTTCCCATCAGAAATCACGTCGCTAGATTTCTCTTGCTTCATCGCCTATATAAATATAATAAGGAGGAGGAATAAGGAGCTTCGGTAATTTTTAATCTTCAGCTTTGCCTCTTTAGGCATCTTTCTTCATATTTTCTACGTTCTGATTTGGACGTCGAAGGGACTTGATCGGGATTCCCCTCGGTTCCCCTTTTCTCACCCCTTTTGTGAGTCTCCTCAAGTCAGCGTCCCAGCAGCTCCGACGACCACTGTTCAACATCTTCTTCAAGCTCATCTGCCACGGTACAAGATGAAGCTCCGAAAATAATTAATCCATCCAAGCTAGCTCGTGGAAACCCCTTCAGCCTGCGTTCAACTGCATACCTTTTACCACCTCAACTGCATACATCCTGTCGAATAATCATTCCTTATTAATTCATCTCTCCGTCTAAACCGTAACAATTATAATTTACTCTCTAAGTAGAATTTTACTATATTTAAATTTAACTGGATTATTCAATTTTAATTAGATTAAAACAAAAAATCTTCTCTATTCTGCCTTTGATTTTGCGGAGGCCAATTTTATAATATCGAAGATATTTATCCTATCGGTGCATGCTAGTAGATTTTTTCAATTGACATTATTTTTTTTGTTGTCACGTGTTTAATTTTATTTTTCTTAATTTGGTTTTAAAAAAATGATGCATTTATTTTAAATATTTTTCATCGTCTACCTCACGATTAAATGAAAAAAAGCTATTGATCATCCTACTTTATGTCGGGGAGATGTAAAATAGGGAGGCGTATAAAAAATCTCGTCTTCTTCCTCCATCCCCACGTCAAGCAGTTCAGCTATCTCAGTCTGAAACCGAACCTCGTGGACCCGGTTCTTCCTTCTCCTTTTGTCGTCACCGACGGTAGGTCGCCTATCCCCACTCCTTCCCCACCTCCATCCGCTCCCTCCCATGTGGCATAGAAAGCTATATATTCGACCGCCGGCCGGTGAACTTGCTCCGGCGCGATAAAAAGCACGAGAAGACATGCATATTGCAAGACAAAAACACAACAACGTAACTTGATCGACGGAAACTTTTGGTTACAATATTGCCATCCGAGGTGGACGTACGTGCGTTCATCGATCCATCGCTTTGTACGGGGAATTAAACGTTTATTAGTTAATTAATTACATGATGGAGCCGCCGTAGTAATTAAGGTTCGCATTCGCACCCGATTTTGTAGCCCGGGAGATCGCAGCGGGGGTGAGGCGGCGGAGGGTGCGGTGGTCTCCGCACTGGCATTGGGCATTAGTGCCGTCCGGTGCAGGGAAAGTTGCCCCAGGAGCTGCAGCTGCAGCCGCCGTGGCTCGGTCGGCAGCAGTGGCAGGGCTGGCACCAGCAGCAACAGCACCAATTCTGACACGGCGGCGGCGGCGGCGGCGGCGGCGGCGGCGGAGGAGGAGGAGGAGGAGGAGGAGGTGGAGGATCTGGTTTGATTTCTACGTGTCTAATCGCCTTGCCGGCCAGGCAGCTGAGCTTCCAGATGAAACTGTGAGGATCGAAAGGGCCGGAGACAGTCACCTTGTGATTCTTGTCATCGAAGACGACGGAATTGATCTTGAACCAACCTAAAAACACACGTAATCCAACAGATTGAAAGAGCAGGAAGCCATGAATAAGATCGATCGCTTTCGATTATATATAATAACTCTATAAACGAGGAGTAATCAATCCAGTGCTCACTCTCGAGCTGCCACAGAGCCCACTTTATCGTTGCGGCGCAGTGGTGGCATTGCAAGTTAACCGTTATGATGATCGTGACGACCTGTGCACAACTCCAGATTTCCAGTTTGATGTACAGACGCAAGTCCAATTGCAGGTTGAATTTGAAAGACCAAAATGAACAGTTCTAAAACAGAGGAATGGAAAATTTGAGTACGTACCTTAGGGGGTTTCACCTCTGCCATCTCTTCCGATCGAGCTTTTCGAGTCTGAGACTGCAGGCTGAAGGCAGGCTAGCTAGAAGAGGATGGGAAATGGGTCTCTTTTATAGACACAGATTTATTCTCATTTTTTTAGTCGATCGATAATCGTGGCCACCAAGCAGCCATAAACAATGCCATGCAATGCAGCTCAGAGATTTTTTGGTTTTTTTTGTTTTGGATGTATTCTCACTCACCGATCCGCTTGCTTCAGCATCCTGTTCAATGACTCACCCAAGCGTCCCTCCATAATCCATCATTTTTTTAAATAATCATCCGCCCAATTAATTTTGAAATGATCATTCAATCCTATAAAATATTAAATAATTTTTAAACAAAATATATTCTATCGATTATTAAAATAAATTAAAAAAAGTACTTACGACATGTTATTCTAATCCAATTAATAATCTAGACATACAAAACAAATTGTATAAGAAAGGTGAATTTATATGTAATACAGGCAATTTATATTAACTAGAAATATCCACTATTTTATCAAATTCAAGAGTCTAGATTTTCTCTTATTGAATTGATATCCATTATATCTGAGAATAATTTAGGAGAGAATTTAACAGATAAATATGACAAATAAATAAATCAAATGAACATAATTTAATTGTTTCGAGTTAAAAATAAATTAATAATTAGGTAACTTATTTTAGATTTTTTTTAAAAAAAAATCGAGATTTAAATCGAATTTGCTATGACATTTCGTGAGGATAAAATCATAGATTTTGTTGAAACTTATTTGGATTATCCATTATTGAAGAGTTAATTGAGATTAATTAATCTAAATTATAATTATTAAAATCTAGATTTTCTTTCAATCCTCTCATTTTTCCTCTATTTCTCTCTCGATTTCCTTTGCCGCCTCCATTGCATCGTCGCGCTATCCTCTTCTATATATGCGGCCAACACGACTCGCTCACTACCACCACGATCTACTCGTGACCACCGCAACGGCTCCTTGTCTCGTGACCATCGAGGCTAGGTTCGCAGTCAGCCTCACACAAAGTTAGCCCAAGATGGGTTGCTTCTCCTACCCAACCCAACACTGAATTGAGGAGGAGACCCTTGGCACAATTATTAATCCCGATGGTTTTCATAGTCCAAATCAAAGTACTACATTGATAGCTCTACTTCTTGACCACATACATTAATACCGTAATTATGATGGAACCTACCTATAACGGCAACCAATTTATGATCCCTCCACAAAGAATTATGGCTATGATCCAAACTGCCTTTATATTTTGACTGTAGCAGCAACAAACAATTTCGATATTATGGCAATATATTATATATATATATATATGGAACTTCAAACTAAAACTCCATCGTTAAAAACGAAAATAATCTCATATTCTAAAATCATACCAAAGTCAAAGATGATCTAATAAGGAAAAAAAATTATACTTTTGTTCATCTTTGTAAAAAATTAGAATCGTCAATCTAACGATTTTCACTGATTTATTTCATGGTCATTGTAAAGAAGATAAATCACGAAGGATTCTATGAGTCTTGACATGATGGTCAAAACACGTAAAGATTGTCTGAATCCAAAAAAAAACTTTAGATCTTTTTCAAAATCGATCCATATTACTTTTGTAAATATTATAATATTTTGATCATCACATCATCCTGTTAAAACATGTCTTACCAGTTACCACCCTTAGGAATGGTATACTGAAATCGCTATCATCCGCGATGATTAATGTATCTTTCATGGTTCTGCAAAATTTTCAAACAAGTAAAATGGTTGACGACTTGACTCTGGCCTGATTAAAATTTCGATTCAGAAAAAAAAAAATACAACTAGCAACCAACGAAGCAAGTCGCTTAGGATTTTGCTATGTATATATAACACGTTTTTCATGTCCACTCATTAAATTTTTTTGGATGGTCCTTTGGATGCTTTATCGCTTTTACATCTCTTTCATTGTAAAAATAAAAATAAAAAATTATTTTAAAAACCGAATTAAAAAATCTAGAGTTGGCAAAATACATTTGCTTTCTCACGGCGGCGTGTGATATCATTTCCGTTGGATGACACGGAAGTAAATTGGAAAACCTTCGAGGACAAACGCTGACCTGAACAAACGGAAAAAAAAAAAAAAATCATGATATTCAGAAAGTAAATGATATATTCTCGCAGCATGCATGTCTGGTCTCTGCAAAATTGAGAACCTGTTCAACTAATAGCTCCCTATCATCTGTCCTAGGACACTAACGAAAGGAAGATAAATCACGGAAGATAAAATTCCTTGACACGGTGGTAAAACAGGGAGAGATCCATCTAAAGTCAGGAGAGATTTTAAACCCCTCATCTGGAATCGAACTCTGCTCATTCTGCAAATAACACTCTGTCTTACCATCGCGCCGTCCCCGTGGAGACCATGCATGTCGGTTCTTGGTTGCATGATGTATCGCAACAAGTAGCGCATGAACCACAGTAACAATAACTTCATGTGATCCATCTTCAAGAAAAGTATCCATTTGTATTCGTATCTAGTCAACAATCCGAGAAAAGTTTTTGATCAGTCGAATATTTTCTAGAACCAAAAAAATATTGCATAGTTATAACACTCCTTTAGTACCGTGTCATACTTCACATTTATATTTGCATCAGAACCAAGAGTAACCAGGGCAGGCAAAACATAGAGTCGAGGCAACTTTCACATTGATATATGGTACCTATGAACTCAGCACTTCGATGATCAAACCAAGAACTTTCATTGTTATTGTTCTGCACTAGCAGCTTTCTTAAGTAATCCGGCAATTTTTCACGACTGACTGGTGCGCCTAATTTAGCAGACAACAATAAGGAAAGTTTCTCTGCCACAGGACAAGAATTAATTCTCTGTGTACGCACACCACAAGTGCTAAAGCAATCTGGATAAATATATTCCACCACAGAACAGATCATTTTTCATATACTAACTCATTCACAGTGGTCGATAGCTAGAGGAAAAAAATCAGAAGGATAGTGTTAAACCTTTAGATCCTTGATCATTTCTTGTAGCTTTTCATTGGATTTTTTTGAGTTCTTCTGCTTCAGCCTTTAATTGTGTCAATACTCAAACTGCATCGCTTATAATAGATGCTTTGTCAGATTTAGGAGGTGTACCAGGATACAGGATGGAGGACGACTCTGAGAACCTACATAGTTGAGGAAGTCTCAGATTAGAAGAAAAGGAAAAAAAAAAAAACTCTGATACTGCCAGATGTTAATTTAGAGTGAGCACCTATAGATTTTGGTCCAACATTCAACTCGTCTCTAGCCCTGCAAAATTACACAAGAAAATTTCAGACACCACATACAATAATGGAATTGCAAAATGCTGCAAACTACCCACTCTAGTTTGTGAAAAAAAAAATGTTTTTCCTTTCTTGTTTCCCAACACTTGACACAATGAAAGAATCGTCGTCGATAGATAGTTCATCTCCTGAGCAACAAAAACTGTGGACAAATCAAGTTCCACTCGAAACAAGTAGAGTTGTTTTGCCACCGACCAATCTTCTACTCTTATCCCCTGAGTCTCCCCCTCGATAGCCTCCACCCTCTATGAACCCCATGTGAGCCTGCCAAATGCTCCGGAGGGCATCAACAGAGTGGAATTCTGGTATGGAAGCGGAAGAAAGGGAAATATTTTCCTTGCATCACAACCAATAAGGGAAAATATTCGATTTTTTCTATAAGAGTTTTCAAAGGAAAATAGTTTATACACAAGTTATTTCCACGAAACAAAATAATTTAAGCCTTAGAATTCAATTCAAAAATTTAACAGTGATAACCATGTGACTTTTGTATCGTAAGCTTTCCACAAAATATAAACAGAACTCCTTCCTCCAAATTTGCTTATGTTGTCCGATCTATGTCCAAAGGTAGGAAATGAAGTTTTAATTTGAAAATACAATTCAAATTAGACTTAATCTATTGAAAGACTTGAGTTGATAATTTCAAACTATCGACCTTGAATGAGTGGCTGAACTGAGCTGCCTAATCCTTCTGCCGAATCCTTCTGGCTGAACTAAGATGCCGAAGTCGAGTGTCGACCATTGAGCTTCTGAGAGTTGAAGTCTCGGAAAAATAACGAGCTGAGATCTACATTCAACACAGATTTCTCCCATCTCCACAGTGCTTTGGGATTAGCACGGTGAGCCTACCAAATGCTCTGGAGGATATCAACAAAGTCGAATTCTGGTATGGAAGCCGAAGAAAGGTGTAAGCAATTTTCCAACTGCTTGAGAGTGTCATGCACTTAGTGCAGTGCATTTGAGACACCTTTATAAGGTGACATCCAAGTGAAGAAAAGGGTGAAGGATTTGGAAGTGTTGTTAGGCTGCCGGAGAACCGAGAGGGTAGAGACTTTGTGTCTTGCGATTTCCAAAGTGAACATCTAAGGCATAGAGGGATTTAGTTTGTGGATTTGAGAAGACTTTTCATTTGTAATTGTCTCTCAGACGATAGACAAATGATCGAAGGATTGTTGTCCCTACATATCCAAAAAACATCGACGAATTCACTGTAAATTTTATCTTTATAATATTTTATTTACAGTTAAATTTAATTCATGCAAATTACTCGTATAAGATATAGTAAAACCTACAAAAGGGAAATATTTTCCTTGCATCACAACCAATAAGGGAAAATATTCTATTATTTCTATAAATGTTTTCAAAGGAAATATGTTATACACAAAAGTTATTTCTACAAAATTAAATAATTTAAGCCTGAATTCATAAGCTTAATGTTTTCACAAAATATAAACAGAAGTCAAATCTCCTTTCTCCACATTTGCTTATGTTGGTGTCCAGAGGCAGAAAATAAAGTCCTAATTTGAAAATACAACTCAAATTAAATTTATCTGTTGAGATTACCAGTCCAGAGGCTTGGACTGGTAATCTTAAGTTGTCGATCTTGAAGGAGTGGGTAAATTGAGTTATCTAGTCCTTTTTCTGAATCCTTATGGCCGAACTGAGCTGTCGAAGTCGAGAGCTAAAGTTAAAAAAAAAATTATGAGCAGAGGTTTGCATTCAATTCAAATTCCTTCCACCTCCTTTGAGATTAGCACAGGATCAGCCCGATATTCAATATGCACAAATCACGTTTGCACATGAGTCATCACCTGGGTTAAGTACAATTTGGACTTTGGATTTGCACCCATGCAGATGTGCGTGTGAGAGAGAGTCTCTCCCCATGCTTTTGTGAAACAATATAAACTTCAAATGTGGGATTAAAGTCTTATACACAATGAATCCTCCTTAATACATTCCACCACATTTCCATTCACATTTTCTAACAACTTAAACAATGAAAAGGGGCACTAATTTGTTGTCTGTTACTATATGTTAGAAGATTCACATAATGTGTAATCAGGGTTCTTCAGAGATGCAGGAGAAAACATGGCACAAATGAGAAACTATTCAAGTTGTCTTTTTAGATGTTGTATAGATCAAGCTGAAGATCAAAGTAGAAAATAAAAATGTGTTCAATTGATTCTACAATGATATCTACTGACTTGAATCCTAATTTCCGCTGAAATTGCTATCCATATCAACACAAAAATATTATTTTTCTACATCGGGTATGAGCAATCCAGATAAATGGAGAAACAACATAGAAGTGAAGAATTAAACCCTAGATGGAGAGAAGACCGACCTCTTCCTTGAGCTCTCGACGCCAGAAATAGAAGCTACGAAGGCCTCCTGGGCTCCCACCTTGCCAAACACATTCTAGGCACATCAAAACCCCTCAAATCCATAAACGTAAAATCATAGAAGCGGGTGGTGATGAATGGCAGCGTGTCACAGAAGTCATCGATCTCGCACCGCAGGTCACCGATAGAATCGGAAGCCAAGGAAGAATCGCGGAACGAGGGGCAACTTTCGCTCTATCCGAACTCAACTCAAGTTCAGTTTTTAATTTTAGAGATAGAATATGTCTGATCTCTTTCTAAAATTTAGACGAACTCAAGTTCGATTTTTAATTTTAGCGATTGAACACATTCTATCTCTAATTTTAAAAATCGAATTAAAGATAGAATATAAATTCGATTTGTAATTTTAAAAGGGATCGAATTAAAATTCGATTTCTAACTAATTTATTTATCTTTTCATCTCTTTCTTTAATTTTTTTTTATCTAATAATATTTAACGAATTAAACTTTGATCGTCAATTTTAATCATCGATGTAAACTTTGATATATCGATGAAAAAATAATCTCGATAAATATTTCAGTTTCTAATTAGAAAAACACATTTCAATCTCTAAAATTAAAAATTATTTTTTCATGGGTTTTGAAGTTAGCAATTACAGTTTTTGTCTTTCATTAAAATTAACAATCGATAAAAAAATATTGGTGCAATTGGCCCAGCTCACGATTGACCAAATTCGAGTTGGACTCGAGCGATGTTTTGATGTTTAACAAAAACATATGACAATATAATTGTCATGGTAAAGTCCAAGTCATGAATACTTTGCATGAAAAGTCCAAGCGAGACACTTGACATTAGGAAAGTCCAAGTCTTGAGTACTTGGTATGTAAAATCCAAGCATTGATCTTGGCAAGAGAAAGTCCAACATGGGTTGACAAAGAAAGTCCAAGCATGAATCTTGACAAGGGAAAGTCCAACATGGGTTGACAAAGAAAAAGTCCAAGCATGGGTCTTGACAAGGGAAAGTCCAATATGGATTGATAAAGGAAAGTCCAAGCATGAGAATTGACAAAGGAAAGCTCAAACATGAGTCTTAGCATGGAAAGTCTAACATGGATTGGCAAGGGAAAGTCCAAGCTTGAGTCTTGACATTTGAAAAGTCCAAGGGTATTATTGACGGTGTAAAGTCCAAGCGGGAGTCTTGGCGGTATAAGTCCAATGGTTAGTAGCATAAAGTCCAAGCGGGAATCTTGGCAGCGTAAATCCAATGTGTCTTGGCGGTGTAAACACCGTTAGCATGACAATAGCCGATGGAAGCACTCGAATGTTAGTGTATTGATGAACAAGTCATGGATGACTTGGAGGGATATGATAGACGCGAGGCTGAAGGAGGTGGCTAGAAGGCTTAGGTCTAGGCTACAGGTGGTCTAGCAAGTACGAGGGCACCATACTTGAGGTTAAAACCTCATGTTTGAGGTTGGCAGTCGACTGACATTATGGTCGGTTCGACTGCTGAGAGTCAACTAGTGCTCGATTGCCGTTTAGGACTGAAAAAGCCTTGACAGTCGACTACCATCATGACAATCGACTGCTTGTTTGGCAACGAGCACACGCGTTAGAGCCAACCGGTTGGCTATGTGGGATGGCAATCGATCGCTTGTTTGGCAAATGAGCAAACGCCAGAGCCGATCGTCACGGCTCATGGTTGGCAATCGATCGCCAATGTTGGCAATGATCACGAGTCCCTGAAATTTTTTCAGCGTAGATCGAGTTATTGTCTCACAGTAACAGTATCATTAGTCGACTGATGGTCCCGATTAGTCGACTGTCAGCGCGGAAATCCTGTCCGATGTGAGTTAAAAGGAGCTGTTCGTGGGAGATTCGGCCATTGGTTTTTGGAGAGGTTTCTTGAGGCGATTTCAAGGTGCATTTCAGGGCCCTTCAAACTCGTTCAAGCAACCAACAAGGAAAGCGCTTAAACTCTAATTTGTAAAGTGTTCTTTAAATTTCTTTGTATTTTGCTTGTATTTCCGTGCATTGCTTTTGTAATCACTTCACTACAAAAAAAACAATCATTAGCGACGAATTTTAAAATAAAATTCGTTGCAAAATAAATTAGCGACGAATTTAGCGACAAAAATATTTTTTTGCGAATAAAGCGTCGCAAATAATAGCGACAAAATTAGCGATGAATTTTTGTGACGAAAATTAGGGACGAATTTAAAATTTCGTCGCTAATTTTGTTGCAGATGATACCACGATTTCAAAATTGTCAGAAATTTCACGCAATTCATGATTTAATTAATTTTTTCGTTGGTAATTTTCGCGATTTAAATCGTAAATTGCTGGTAAATCATCGATACAAAATTGTCGCAAATTTCGTCGCTGAATTCGTCGCAAAAAACCAAATTTTGCGACAAATTAATTTTTTCGTTGGAAATTTTTGCGACGAAATAAGAAATTCGTTGGTAAATTTGCGACTAATACAAATTCGTTGCAAATTTCGTCGCTAAATTCGTCGCAAAGTTCAATATTTTGCGACTAATTTTTTTCGTTGGAAAAATTTGCGATGAAAATAATTTTCGTCGCAAAATTCGTTGTAAAATTTGTCGCAAGTTGGATTCGTTGCTAAATTCGTCGCTAATTTGCGACGAAAATTTAATTCGTCGCAAACGTCGTCGCAGATTTCTCAGAATTTTGCAACGAATTTATATTTTTGTCGCTAAATTTGTCGCTAAATAAAAAAAAAATTAACATATTTCATCCGTTTCGATATTCTATCGTATATACAAATTTTCACACACATACAACAAAACACAATAAGTTCTAATATCCAAATAAATACATTCAATACAAACAAAACACACACACATTCAATACAACAAAATAATATTCAATCATATCCAAATAAATACAAAGCAACACAATCAGTTAAGAACAATACAACATTCAAAATAAAAAGTTATATCCTACAACATTTCAAACATCTACATAGGGGAAAGAAAAAGAAAAGAATCGTAAGCTCATACATATTTTCTAATGCATTAGAAAAGAAACAAAAAGTATCATGCATTAAAAAAAAACTATATACTAACACGAAAATAAATATGCAAAGACTTACAATGATGTGCAGGTAGAAAACCGTCATAAGGATTAACTTCATCGATCATTCCTGTTTAAAGCAAAATAAACAAACTCAATAAACTAAAAAATTTTAAAAGTACTAATTAAAAACATGTATACAATATCATCATCGTCGCCACCATCATCGTCATGACTCAGAGGAATATGACTTGGACGACTGTAACTAAATCTTAAATCCGATAAGAAAGGCTTGTATTGCCGTGATTTCTATCATTTCGATCCTTTGTGAGTTTTGTTGTTGTATTTCTAGAATTTATCGATCTCTTTCATGTATTATGCCCTTCAAATTGCTAACCTCCTCGCTTAAGTTATGTATCCGCGTGCCATCACTGGTGGAGTAGAAGAAATAGATCTACGTGGATAATTATTCATTCTGCTCAGAGAACACATAGTTTATATGCTTCCCCCTTTTGATCCTCCTCTCGCCTCAAGCGATAATTGCACATTATTACTAACGGATGGCTCGATCCTCAAGATCACCGTCATCTCAAATTCTCCGAGATGAGGATAATCGATCATATCTCTCCTACACAAAATTAAAATTTTAATCAGAGCATTTATATAACTAATGTAATTAAAGTTATAAAGTAAGTTTAAAGATTAATTCAAACCTTAATTGCTCGAGCTCTATCTCCACTCCAAGTCTTATCTCTTTTCGGAAAGTAACGAAAGTATCTATAAATTCCGGCTCCTTTCCCAATTCCTTAGACTAAATATAAGAATGTTAGAAATAAAATAATAATCTGAAATATATTTAAAAACTAATTTTAGAATTTAAAAATTACTAATCTACGTGAATGCTTCTCGATATTTATAGATCCTCCCGCATATGTATAGATAAGTCTCCGTAATCATGTTTGATTTAATTTATTCTGTGACTTTTTCGCTTCTCATCGATTGTCAATAATTGGAGATTTTACTCCAATTTTCTGACGTGACACAGGCAGGTTTTTTTCCAGTAGATTTGGCATGACTCAATACATGCCGGATATGATCGCCACATTTTTTTTTTAAATTCTTTTAACTTCCAAGTCTTGAGTAGGGTCCCAAATAAATTTCCGCTGAGATGGAAATAAAACAATTGATTATATAATAACTTTTATAATATATAAAAAATGAATCAATTATACCTTAAACTCGCACCACCATAATTCTTTTGTAGGTCCTGGTGTGCTCGAGTATGACAATGAGTCTCCTCTCCAATAGTTATTCACGATTTTATTGATCTCGCGAATAATAACAAAGTGTAATTTTCAAACCTACGATAAAGTGAAAAAAAATTGAATAAATAATTAAGATAATTTAAAAATTATAATACTTATATTACCTACGAATCTCCCATCGGAAATATATATGGTCGACTTTCGATGTTCTCGTGAGAGGAGTGTCCGCGGTGCACAGATGAATCGAATGGGAAGGCCGTGGCTAATGAGAGGTAATCTACGATCGCGTGAAGGTCCGTGAAGATCGGGGAGGGCAAGTAGGTATAGTGCAAAGCGTGGATCACCTGGCCACTACTAGTACTCTGCCTCGGCTCACCACGTCAAAACTATCAACCAAAAATAAAATTAGAATAAAGAAAAAAAACTTTTATGCTTAATGAAGAACATGAAAAACTTACAATATGCATAATGAAGATATGAGAGACTGTGACTGCGCTAAGCTACGATGATTTCACCACTGATAACCTATAAGAACAAAATATACAAAACATACAGAGACAAGATATAAATTTAACAATGAGACATTATATAAACAAATAATTGAGCTAAGAAAATTTGTAAAATTATAGTTTAAAACTAAAATTATATATAAAAAACTTACCCTAGACGCCAAATTTCAAAGTCCTCATTATCATCTTCCTCATCCTCATCAGTCTCCTCCTCCTCTTCCTCCTCGTCCCCCTCCTCCTCGTCCCCCTCCTCCTCCTCATCATTATCATCAATTTCCAGATCCACATTTATCACTACTCACTGGGATCTCGAACGTTGGAATTATATATTCTCTGCATTATGACACATATTTGTAACTTTGTCTTGTTGATATGCAATGTCTTGCCAACGCTCTTCAATTTTTTTCCGTGCTTTTGTTTTACAAACAACCCACCATTCATTTTTGTCACGCCTCAAACTAGGATATGGAGCATAGAAAACTTGAATCGCTTGTTGTGCCAAAATAAATGGTTCATATCTCTTATAAAATCTTTTATGATTTATTTCAACCAAATTATACTGTGGATGCACCTTCATCCCTCTGACGGGGTCAAACCAGCGACACATAAATAAGATAACTCGCATTTCTGGACCAGGATAATCAATCTCTATAATTTCATCCAGCAAACCATAAAATTCATTGCTTGCACCTCCATCATTGGAAGATTGAACACATACTCCACTATTCATTGTACTCTTTCCATTTCCATATTCTTGAGTGTGAAAATTATATCCGTTTATGAAATATGCTGGCCAAGTGCGTACCATTGCTTTTGGACCCCATGATAGATGGATTAGCAATTCTTGCTGAACGTGAGTTTGATTAGCATAAACCTATACTCAAATGAAAATGATATTTATTTAAAAGTTAAGATATGTGTAAACAAAAATGAGGTAATTAAAACTGCTTACATATGATTTGAACCATGGTGCAAATTCCTGATCGCAGAAGTGATCAAAGTCACGTGTCGGGATTTCAGAGTATAAGTTTTGGAAAATTCTATAATAAAAAATTGTATTATAACATAAACAAATTAACACTTGACGAAGAAATAGGAAATATATACTAACTCGAAATATGGCGATACTTCTGGACAATTAAGTAAAACATATGTCTGGGTTGCTCGTCATTCTTGATCAGTTAAGTATCGTTGCTTACACGGTCCACTTGGTCGACCAAGATAATTAAAAATTGAGAATGAATTCAAATTGGGATCGACAGGACCTTCATCATTCCTTTCGGATTTCCGTCTTTTGGTCTGAATGTGAGGCTCAAAATAATATGATGCAAAAGTTGTTACTTCCTCCACAATATATGCATTCACAATAGAGGCTTCAACATGTGCCTTATTTTTCACTTTTTTCTTCAAATGATATAAGAATCTGATTGTAATATAACAAATTGTATTAGAAATGAATATATAAAAAAATTAAACATTTTTATGCAATATTAACGAAATATAGAATATGCGAATGATACCTTTCAAAAGGATACATCCATCGATAATGAACTGGTCCTCCAACTTTGGCTTCATATGGCAAGTGAACCAAAAGATGTTCTATTGAATCAAAAAATGCAGACGGAAAAATCCTTTCTAAATTGCACAAAATAATTGGAATGTCTCTCTCTAACTTCTCCATGTGTGAATATCCCAAAACTGTTGAGCATATATCATGAAGAAAAATACTTAACTCAGAATGACATCCTGCATAAAATTCAGAAGAGTTCTTTAAAGGCAATAGGAATAAGTCTTTCCATGAATATATGACAATCATGGCTTTTCAAACCCATCAATTTGCATTCCTTCATATCGACACATCTCCCAAGATTAGAAACATACCCATCAGGAAATCTCAATGACTTCAACCATTCACAAACAACACGTCTCTGTTCCTTATTCAATGTATAAACTGCCTTTGGTTTTGGTCCTCTACTATTTTCATCAACATCAAGAGTGAGTCGTTTGCAAATGAGTCGCATATCTTTTCTTGCATTCAGATTATCTTTTGTTTTTCCGGTGATATCCATCACTGTATTTATCAGATTATCAAAAATATTCTTCTCAATATGCATAACATCGAGATTATGATGAATCAAATTACTAAACCAATACGGTAACTCCCAAAATATACTTCGTTTGGTCCATTTATGGTTGGTTCCATATTCATAAGTTATACCATGTGTCTCTTCAATAACAGATGGAAAGTGAAGAACTCTGTACCAAATATCTTGACCAGTCAATCTCAATGGCGGAGGTGTTCTTTCAATTCGATTCCTAGTGAATTCATCTTTATTCCTTCTGAAATTATGATTTAGTGGTAAAAATTGTCTGTGACAATCAAAATAACTCAGCTTCTTACCATGCTTCAATCTAATCGACTTTGATCTCTCCATACATATTGGGCATCCTAAGATCCCTGCAGTACTCCAACCTGATAGCATACCATAAGCCGGAAAGTCATTTATGGTCCAAAGAAGAGCAGCCTTCATTACAAACATTTGATTAGTATGAACGTCGTATGTAAGAAAACCTTCATCCCATAGTTGTTTTAGCTCTGCAATCAATGGTTGCATATAAACATCTATTAACTTCTTCGGATTTTTTGGGCCAGGCACAACCAATGTTAAAAACATATACGGTGTTTTCATGCACATCCCAGGCGGAAGATTATACGGAGTTAATATAATTGGCCAACAAGAATAGTGTCTTCCTGATTTACCAAATGGAGCAAATCCGTCAGCACAGAGACCTAACCTAATATTTCGAGTCTCCTTCGCAAAATCAGGATATGTTCTATCAAAATTTTTCCACGCCTCTGCATCTGATGGATGACACATTAGTCCCTCTTCTGTTCGATGATTTGCATGTCAAGTCATGTGTTCAGCAGTTGTCTTTGATGCATAAAGCCTTTGTAACCTAGGAGTTAAAGGCAAATAAAACAATCGACTATATATGATTTACGTCGTTCTTTGCCTCCTACTAGTGCTCTTGTACCTATCTTGATTACAGAATTTACAAACAGCCTCATCTGCATAATCTCCCCAATATATCATATAACCATCTCTGCACTCATCAATACTTTCCATTGGGAGACCTAATTCTTTCATCGTGTTTTTCATCTGCATAAATCATTGGCGATATATGATCATGTGACAATGCCTCTTCAAAAGCTTGAACAAAATTATTAAAACACTCTTGACACATTATGCTCTGCCTTGACATTCAACATTCTCATGCGGTGAATGATAGTTTAGTGTGAGTCTCACAACCTTTCATAAAGGTGCATCTGCAAAGACTCAACACCTCTTGAAATTTGAGATATGCTTCATTATTCATATTATGACCGATATCTCATTTGCACCTCTTCCAAGGGTGATGCATTAGTAAACATTTGCTCAATCATTAGAGGACAACTTGAAGTTGCACCTTGTGATTGGGAATCACCGCCCGCTACATCATATATCATCCTCTGATATGGATTTAATTGATTATAATCACTTTGATCCATAGAGACTTGTGTGTTGTGTCTATCATAAACTTCATCAGATATAAATGGTTCACCATGACATGTCCAGTTATAGTAATTTGCAACGAATCCAAATCTACAAAGATGCTCAAACTTTGCTGACAGAAAAATCTACCATTGTGACACTTTCGCACGGACACCTTATCCGATTACCATCCATAAACTCAACATTACTAGTCATAAATTTAAAAACTCTTGCAACCCACTCATAAATTCATCGCTTAAACTCGACGCTCGTGTAAATTCCTATTATACATCCAACTCCTTTCACGCTGCATTTTGTCTGTTTTCAATCAATTATATTAATATCAACTCCTAGAAATTACAATAATACGAATATACAGTTAGTTCATATATGAATTCACTATGTTTAACAATCTTTAAACATAACCGAAAAAGGACAACAGTTGTATAGAAAGTTTACTGTTAATTTAGGTTTAAACATTTTGGGATGTTTAAACCTGAAATGTTAAACAACTTAAGTTGATTGTGACAATTAATATCACAAATGAACACATTCCAAGGTAATGTGTGGTGTTAGAGATGATTGCATATGGGATAGTGTGGCTACCATTGGGCCTCACATTCTTCTGATTAGGAATGGTTCAAATTATGTGTTGGGGTTTCTGTCTTAACGAGGACATCAGGACTTAAAATGGGGGTGATTGTGACAACCCAAATTTAGTGTCAAATTGTGAATTGTGGGCTAATAATATAGAGAAGCTTTATAAGCTTAGATGAGAGAGTTATTATTAACATAGGTCTAGAAGTTTTGTTAATCGGCCAATTCTCTCATCTAAGCAAGCAGTGACAACAAACTAATCAAATTTATTGAACATGAAAGATACTCATTGCAATTATGCCATTTAGGTCAAATTATTGTTGTAGATGTATAACAATCCTCGCAAATGAGACAGCTCAAAATGTATCACCACAAGTTTATACTAATCTAATAAGCCTTAAACACTAGCTCCCCCACCACCACTGACTTTAAGATACTTGTAATTTCTCAGGTAGATGTGCATGATTTGATCATCTAAGCCTTATAAACTACTTGTTTTATCCCATAACTTCCTATATGTGACTAAACAAAATCATAAAATATTTCTTCCAACTTAGTACTTAGCATTATTTGGTATGTGAACCAAAATGGCAAATTAGCAGCTTAAAGCTTCTGTAGTTTTACAGTTAACTATATATAGTTACAGAATAAATAGGATAACAGCATAAAGCTTCTGTAGTTAATTATGGAGTTAAATATAGGAAAAAAAATAAATCTGGGGCCACGCGACCGACGAGGCGCTGCGGCTCGCGGCCGACGGCATGGTCGGGCGCGCCGTCGCATGGGCGGTGGGGCACGCGGCCGACTAGGGGCGCCAAGAAGGTCGGCGGCCGACGGGCTCGGCCGACGCATGGGCTCGGGCGCGCGGTCGCCATGGGCGGTGGGGCACGCGCCGGACGAGGCGCTGGCGTCACGGCGTCGATCGGCGGGCGCCGGCGGCGGCGGCTTGGCCGACCTAGCGGCTACGGGCCTCGGTGGCACGCGGCATGGCTCGTGCGCCGGCGAGCTCGGTGACGCGCCAAGGCCGGTCGTGGCCGGAACGCCGCGCGCTGGCGAGGGAAGACGGCGGAAGGGAAGACGGCGCGATGCGAGGAGAAGAAGGGGAAGTGTGGCGCGGAGGGGAAAGTTAGGTCAGGGTAATTAAATTTTGCAAAATAATTGCAACGAATCTTTGGATTCGTTGCAAATTTGCAATGAATCCAAAGATTCGTTGCAAAAAAAAAAAAAAAAAAAATTAAACGTTGTTTTTTTTTTAAATTTGCAACGAATCCTGGATTCGTTGCAAATAATTTGCAACGAATCCTGAATTCGTTGCAAATTAAAAAAAAAATAAACTTAACGTTTTAAAAAATTTTAATTTTAATTTTTTATTTTGCAACGAATCCGTGGATTCGTTACAAAATAAAATTAAAATTAAATTTTTTTAAAACGTTGTTTTTTTTTAATTTGCAACGAATCCTGGATTCGTTGCAAATTAAAAAAATAAATAAACTTAACGTTCTAAAAAATTTTAATTTTTTTTTTGCAACGAATCCACGGATTCGTTGCAAATTTTTGCAACGAATTTTATTTTTTCGTTGTAAAATTGCCGACAAAAATTTATTTCATTACAAATTTGCGACGAAACCTAAAATTCATTGCTATATTTGTTGCAGATTAACAACGAAAATAATTCGTTGCTAAATTTCGTCGCAAAAAAACTATTTTTTTTGTAGTGCTTGTACGATGTTTCTTCACCTCCGATTTGTCGTCAAGGAGTGTTATTGATTAGTGGTGTTGGTTGCATCGCTAGAGCTCAATCCGTGGAGTATGAACCGTACAATTCCGAACCACGTTATATCTTTGCGTTGTGATTGTATTTCTTGTCATTTCTATTTGTTATTACTATTCCATTTGTGCTAACAAAAGTGTAGACGATCAAACGCGAATCAATTCCATCGACAAGCGACGATGCTATTCACCCCCTCTAACGGTCATGAATGTCCCTACAAAAAATATATTAGACATTGAAATTTGAGACCTAATTTAATTCGATCTTTAAATTAGAAATTAATTTTAATTCGGTCTCTAAATTAAAAATTGAAGATTCATTTCTAATTTAGAGAATAAAAATGAAAATTATTTTCTAATTTATATATCGATTTTTTTTAGATTTCTAATTAAAGATCGATTTTATTTTTGATATTTAAATAGAGATAAAATTTAATTCGATCTCTATTTATAAAATTGATATCTAACTAAAGATCAAATATATTTCGA
Organism: Wurfbainia villosa; assembly: GCA_025175895.1. Taxonomy (NCBI): domain Eukaryota; kingdom Viridiplantae; phylum Streptophyta; class Magnoliopsida; order Zingiberales; family Zingiberaceae; genus Wurfbainia; species Wurfbainia villosa. The sequence goes on along the minus strand of JAKLTH010000267.1, from coordinate 413,867 downwards.
TCTCTAGTGTCTAAAATTTAATTTTCTAATAGTATTTCTAATTATATGTTGAACAATATTTCAAATTCTTTAGGATGAGTTTTTAGCTTCCGCTATAACTCTTTCAAATCTCGAATTTTTAAATGGACCTTTATTTATGTTCATTTAAATCTTAAGTTCGATCGTCCTTCACTATTGCTGGTCAACATCAACAAAGTCATTAGTCTTTAAGAAGTCTTTTAAGAGTTCGCATATCCTGATTCAAACTTCCAATTTGTAAAAATATCCCTCGCTACTTGTCCATACAAATCAAATGTAAAAAATTTACCCGGTTAATTTCGAAAGTAATTAATCTTCCATGAATTCATCCGCAGATACTTAATACACAGTGTTAATTATATTTATGGGCTAGACTATCCATATATCTCAATTTCAATGAAAAATCTAAAATATCATTTCTCCCTTTATGCTTTCTCTGTGCTCAAGCACCCGTCCCCGAGTGTTCATTATCATTTGGTATTGCCATTAAACGGTCGAATTCTGACTACGATTCAATCGAACTACGATCGAAATTTATCCTGAAGTCTGATAGTCTCACAAAGAAAAAGTGAAAAGCAGGAAGGAAGGAAGAAAATTTATTTTAGACTTTTTATATTAAAACTGAGATGTGTTTAACAAATCGGTGGGTGTGAATAGTCTCACGGTATATCTATATATTTTTTGTATTTGAATGTCAAAGTTTTTTTTTTTCTCTCTAGTGGTTTCCAAAGTTGGCTCTTCCTTTACTCACCCAACTACCTCCTCTTTAATTTGATCACTCTTCTAAAGCCATGAATCCTAATTAATCTCTTTGCTTCTCTTCACCAAGAGAACCTCTAATCCTCGATGGAATTGTCTTTCTCCCTCTTTTTAGGATGCACTGACCGGCAATCAAGGACAATAATTGGACCTTTCACCTTTATTCAGAATGGCTTGGACAAACACATCTATGTCGCTCAACTTTATCCCATTAAAGACACACTAAATGCATACTTTTGTACTCAAGAATGAAATTAAAGTCTTTGGCTAGCTTGACGCCTTAGCTATCGATTCTTAATCAATTTCTTGCTTTAATTTAAAGGCGAAAGATGACCACGATTACAACAGACGACCAAAACAATAAGCAAACATCATATCATCATCGATATCGTTTTCGCAGCAATACAGGTTTAATTTGTAGTAATTTATCACGGGACAGTTCAACCTCCCAACTCACGATTCTGAATCTGAGCCTGTTCTTCCTATCTCCGTGCAAATATTACATAATACGATCACGCTAAATAGTTTGGAAAAAAAAAATCTAAAAAGAGATTCATATATATGCAGTAGTGGTGACTTGGGAAATTGATCCAGGTCGATCGCTTGTGGCTGGCCTAGCTAGAAGAAGGAGCGCTTCGATGGAACTCTACCCACGGCTCTCATGAAATTGGCAAGCTCCAGCACCTTGGCCACCTTGGTTCCCCTCTTTGACTCCGCCGACGCCCGCTTTTCCGCCGCCTTCTGATGCGCCTTCGCCACGTCGTTCTGCATCTTCTCCGTCGCCTTCGCCCGCTGCTCGTCCAGCTTCCGCTGCTCCATTCCGACAAAATAAATAAATAAATGAATCAAATTACTTGGAAAAGGTCGATCTTTTATTGAGAAACAATCGTTTTTTTTTTTATGGATGGGATTAATAGAATAGAATCGAGCACCTCGATTTTCTTCAACCAAGTCGTGGCTTTCTCTACCTGGTCGCTCTCCCACCCGTGGATGATCACTTCCTCGCGCTTGAACCTGTTGTTGATCTTCGCCACCTCGGCGACCTGCCAAGCCGCGATCTTCGACTCTACCTCCTCCTTCTTCACCACGTGCACTGGGATCCCGTCGACCGCGGTGGATGATGACTCGCCGCCGCTGCCGCCGGGTGGCGGGCGGCGCGGGGAGGGGAAGGGGTTATTGTCGGGGACGATCGCCAACGGATTGGTCTCCTCCAGTTCATCCTCACCGATGCGCGTAAGCTGCTCGTCGTCAGCGGCCCCGCCGCCATCGTTCTGCTGCTGCTGCTGCAAGTTGGAACCTGCGACGACCATGGCGTTGAACTCCCTGCTCATACTAGTGAATCCGCCCTCGCTGACGCCGTCGACACTCCCGACGGATAGGGAAGCCGACGAGCGGATGCTGCCGCCCTCCCAGGGGTCCCGGCGGCGGCCGCGACTCGGGTGCGAGTTAGTTGGGCCTAACGCGTGGATGTCGCGGAACTCGGCAGTGTCGCCGGCGCTGGTGTTTTCATGGTCTGCGCCGCCGCTGCGGGGCCTGGGATCGCTCAACATCTCCGATCGAGCTAGACGGGTGGAGAGATCAGTAGAAATGGTGGCGGTGGAAAAAGTGGCCGCGCGCTAGTTCAACGAGAGAGAAGCAATTCTAGTCGGTTCCTACGATTGATATATTGGGCGGATCCAACCCAACTCTCTTCTCTCGCGATCGAACTATTTAATTCCAAACGAAAAGAAAAGAAAATCGATTTCTAGGCTTCCCGCGACTCTGCGAGCAAAGTATAATAGTGGGGAATGGGATGTGGCGCCATGGCTATCGACAGAGGAGGCTCTCCTTCACGACGTGTGGACGCCGTGTCTCCATACCTGCTCTGCCCCACTACGACCCGATCCCCCACCGCCCGCACAGTCGGTCGTCGTAAAAGCGCCGGGCCACCGATGGCAACAGCGAAAGCGACGGGGGGCGCCGCTGCGAGCGCAACACCGAGGCGCCCGCCTCCGTCAGTTCCGTGGATGAATCAATGGAGGTGGAGCACCTGGAGATTGCTAACGTGGAGCTAGCTCGCAAGAATCTACAGAGAGACGTGCGACCTGCAGTCCGCAGTTGGATTTTCGGATAGTAAATTGCAAGCGGCGGCCTGACGTTGCCACGTCGCGACGGATTGGCGTTGGATGCGAATTTATAACGAGAAATTGCATGGCGATTCCCCCCGTACGAAACTTCTGTTCAGGTTCATTTAATACGCTCGATGCGCATGCACAGGCTGCCCCGGTTCATTTGCTTGCGTGAAGCCTTGGGACGTGGAGGCCATGCTTGCCTTGCCCTGCTACCTCGAGAAGCAGACACTGCACTAATGGCTCATAATTATTAGACTACTGTTTTTTTTTTTTGTTCCAAAATACGAAAGTGATAATTTTTTATAATAGAAAAAAGTTAAAAAATATATATATTTCGTGATAAATTTTTAAAATTCGACTCGTGAATCGGATTCTCTGGAGACTGTAGTGTTTCCTGTACCGTGGGAAAGGATGTAGCTTTCCGTTTTGGACAGGCAATTGGAGAATGTAGCAGGACGAGGAGAAACTTTATTATTTTGCTTCCAATATTCAATCATTTTTCCTTTTTTTTTTTTTTTTTTTGCCTTCCGAAGTAAAATAAACCAGTTCTGTCAAAGCGGAAGAGGCCTGTTGGCCTATTAAGAATCAAGCCTATAATAGAAAATATTCAATTCTTATTTTGTCCCGTGGGCGTTGTATCAGATTAAATTACTTAGAGGATAAGCAAGACAATTAGATTTTTTTTTCATCGATAATTTAGATGTTTAGATTTTTAATCTAATTAATTTTAAAATATATCAATTTTATCCCACAGATATCGCCATCAAAATAAATCATATATAGATCCTACCGTTGAAAACTCACACTTTAAATTTTAAAGAGTAAGAATTCGAAGGAAAAATCGAATCATGATAATATGATTGTCAGTATACCATCTTAATCATCACGCTGAACCCATGGGCAAGAGAATTAGATTTTTAATTATTTTAAAAGTTAATAAATTTTAAGTTCAATTTGTGTGTACATAAATTATATTATGGATTTATTGGATTGATGAATCATAGACCTATACTTTCAAAATTAGTTAGAGAAGTCTGGACATTTAAATTATCCAAAAATATATATATAATAAAAAATTTCTTTTTTTTTACGGACTTTGATATCACTTTTACTGGCTAATATAGCGTAGAAATTAGTGCAGAATACATTTTTGCTATATTATTAATATAATTTGTATTCAGGAAGAATTTCAGAGTATAAAATAAAAATATATTGATTTCTTATTTTATTACCATACATAATCGTAAAACTGTTTAAAAATCAATAGCTTTAGTTCGGCTATCTCAATCATAAAATCCTTCTCAAAATGAGAAATGATGGAACCGAGAAATTGAAACTCTGTATATAATTTTTTAATAAAAAATGATTATATTCGTCTTTTAATATTTAAATGTTATGTTTTTAACTGGAATAATAAATAATCATTTTGAATATAATTTTTTTTTTTAAATCTTAGTCAAATTTCGGCTCTTATCTTTTTTTGTTCTAATCATGGCTCGTAACCATGTCCTACAAACCACACCACATTTTCACTGATTTTGTTCTCGAAAATATCCTAAAAAAAAAGAGCAGAAATACATTTACCACCAGCTTCTTTGCAAATTCAGGCTCGTTTTTTCTCTTTATAAAATCTTACATTTTGCTCAATGATTATTAATTTTCTAGCTCAAAATACATGGAAATATTAGTAATACGACTAACGCATATTTTGATGAACTTGAAACCGAACTGAACATTAAAAAAAAAAAAAGGAAAAAAATTGAGGGTGAAATAAAATATTCCAGGGTAAGGAAATGTAGATTTATGAAAGATAAAGGATATATAAGTAATTTCGCGCATATCTATAGAACCCTCTTCCCTATCCTGCACCCGTCCGAAACCCCTTCTGGCGCTCCGAATCTCGAATGGGCTCCCACGCAGCAGCCCATTCACTGCATTTCTCCCTCCCTCGCTCCTCTTCTCCGCTCGCCGACCCTTCTCGTCTCTTTCGTCTCCGGCCCTTCCCTTCCCCTCACGCACGCTGCTGCTCCAGAAGGCGCCACTCCTCGAGGACCACCACTATTCGAGCCGCCTCCTCGAGCACAGGAGACGGATCGACACAGTTCACCTGGGAGAACTTCTCCGGCTCCCTCCGCCGTGGCTCCGCGCGGTTCGTGACCAGGTTCGCGGAGCGCCTCAGGAAAGAGACCGGACTCGATGCTGACGGCGCCAAGACCGGCGAGCTGGTCGAGCGAGCGCGCGATGTGGTTAATAGGGGACGAATTGCGGTCGATAGACTGCGGCTTGAGTTGGCGCCTTTGTTTCTGGAGTGGAACAAGTGGGAGAATTGGAAGGCACGTCTCTCTTAACCTGAATTTATGTGAGATTGATCTATCGTGATTCCCATTTTTCTAGCTAAAACAGTTATCTTGCACTGTATTGAGTTACATTTAAGTGGACTAATCTTCATCCCTTTTCTCCGTGTGAGTTGTTCTACTGCCGTCTTGAACGTAGGTTGTCCTTCTGAGTAACTACTACAAAACCTCGTTTTAGTTCGTGAATTTTACTCTGTTATAGTCGTTCAAAAGATATATAAAACGAGAGTTTGATATGCTAATACGCTTTCTGGTTGTCCTACATATCGGGCATCCAAAAAAAGATGTCCGCGATGGGTGCTTATTGCTGATGAAGGCATGTACATTTAATCTAGATTATTGTCTACATCAGGTGTGAGATTCTATTGTTTTGCTGTTGGCCCAGTAGCATAAAACTTCTGATGGTCTTTTACATCTGGCGTTCACAAGAGATGGTCGCTACAGGTGTTTATTGCTAATTGGGGCATTTTAAACTTTGATCCAGAATATTGTCCACTATTGATGTGGTGGTCCTTATGGTTTTGCCATTTCCCAAAGAGATCCTGAAAGGATAGACAATCTGGTTGAACTTTACGAGGGCTTGAAGCTCCCACTCTTCATATTAGATTAAACCCATCTCATCAGATTGAGATAGCTAAGATCTTTCTTGCTTCAGGAGTGAGACCCTCATTGACCTTTTCTAAAAGGACCTTGAAAGCTGACATTTTCTTTTGAAAACATGTAAGGTCTTGAGGTTCCCTACTCATTATCAATGTGGGATTAAAGTCCTTTCATCAGAGTCATCAGTGTGTATTTGAAAGGCTGTGTCATCCCATACACGATCTTATCTCATGGGGGATTTATTGTACATTGTCTTAATCAATAATAACCACTAAATCATTAATAACTGTTGGTCAAATACTCTTCGCACCCACACAAACTGGAACTACATGCTATTTATTTATAGCTTGTTATATAAGTTAGAAAAGCTTTCATAATTAAAGCATTACTAGACACAACAATAATAAAATGAAAATATAATACTTGCATAGTGTTAATGGAGCACAAATGTTAAAATCTAGAAATCCTAGTAGGAGGCTGACATTTGAGTAAAGGTTGGCAGTGGTGGTGTGCCCTTTGTCTAATTTCACATTGCTAATCTTCATAAGGAGACACACTTTCTTTCAATTTGTGGATCTATAGGTTATGGGTCTGCAGCTGCAAATGCTTCTGCTGAATAACTACAATTGTTACTCGCATAGGCATGGGTGGCTCTAGAAATGCATGTGGACACAAAAATGTGCATGGATGTTAGAGATCAAGTGCAAACCATGGCAACACTAGCAATGGGGCTCAATTTGCAAATTTAGATTTGGTTGAATGATCTAATTCCTCTCAAAGAAGTGGATTTATGTAAAGGATGTTGCCATATAGAAGATAGCTAATCGGGCGCTTGAACTTCCCTCTTGAAGGCAATAATTGAAGGCATCAAATTAGATTTGGTAAGGGTCCTCTACTCCATTTGTGAGGCTTTTGCTCTAGACTTTACCAATAAGTGGTAGACTTTGTGGATGACCAATAAGAATTAGGCTTTGTGGATGAGAAGGTCTCTTTCTGGATGGAATAGGTTCATGTGAACCTTCGTAGAAGCGTGCAACAACTTTGAGTCCCATGCAGGGGGCATTAAGAGAGAGGGAGGAGAGGGGAGGAGAGAAAGGATTGAAGGATAAGTGAGGTTGATGACCTTGTTGCATCAGTGAGGTGTCTTGGGGGACTTAAAAAGAACCAAGAGATTACAATGGGGGTATATCTATTGAACGGATATTGACAATTGCTGGAGAGAGACGGAAGTATCTAGCAACAGGAGCAACCTAATTTGAAGCAAGTAACACTAGGGGTAAGTACTAGACGATTAGTACACATATTGAGCAAGGTCATCAGGAAACCCTTGCTCGTCAAGCCTTCCCAGACCCTTGGTATGGACGACTCGCTAGGCTTGACACTTTTGTTTGCCAGTCTGTGAAGTTGTCCTGGACCTCGAGTCTAGATGTCCTTGGCTCTAATGGTCTCGACCGTCAGGCATAACAACTTCTAGTCTTGGCACCGTCTAGCACCAGTCTGTCAGCTCACTCATTGCCCTCAGGCTGCTAGCTACCTTATCTCGGCTTGGTCCTGGTCCTCAGGCTAGATGCCATGGTTTTCCCTCAGACTTTGATCGGTTAGGCCTTCTTGGACCTTTGGTACAGACGACTTGCTAGGCCTGGAATTGTTGTTTGCTAGTCCATCAAGCCTTCTTGGTCCTCAAGTCCAAATGCCGGAACTGTGTTTGCCTTGGATCTGTCTGTGTTGCAGTCTGCACACTTGAGTAGTCTGTGGTCTGTCACAGATGACGAAGAGGAACACACTTTTCTTAAAAACCAGTTAAGAAAACAAAGAACCAAACTCAGGACGTTAACCAAATTGTATGGATGGCCCATAGGTTTGGCCCGGTAGCTATCAAGCGGAAACCAGAAGTAGAAAGGGTGAAGTGCTGGGCTTTAAGTGTCTCATAATGTTAGGGCATTTGTTTCAAACCAATTATGACCTAGATTTAGTATTTAACAACAATCTAAAAATTCAATGTCATTCAAGTCCAAGAACCATGGATCTGTTTTGTGATCAAACTAGTAAAATATTTGTTTGGCGAATCACCAAAGTATAAATAATTGTATTTATTTAGATTTTGGAAAATATTTAAAAATGGGCATTTCATTGCAAAAATACACTGTATGCCACATCATAATAACTATAATAATCATTTTCATTACTGATATAAATCCATCAAACTGATAGATATATAGTTATGAAGGTCAGATGGTAAGAATAATCTAAATTTGCATACATGTATACTTAAGAACTCATCATCATGGTAGTTTTTGCATTCCTATCTAAGATCCTATTACTTGGGAATTATAATTCCATGTAATCCCATTAAGGTTAGTGCTAAAGGTAGTTTCTTGAACATTCTGACCAAGCCTAATGCTTTGGTTTACATTCAAAAAACCTTCTTGAACATTTGCATAGGAATTAGAATCTCAAAAGCTAAAACTACATAGAAGGTTCTTTGGCCTTTTCAGATCAAGGTCATCATTGGGTTAAATTTTCTTCCAACATCTCAATATTTACCACTAATTTCACTTTTTAATTCCAGTGGTTCAATAAGTTTTAGTTTACCTACAGATTATTGATGATAATTAACTGAAGCCCTAAGTAGTCCGGAATCTAATCTGCTAAACTTAGAGTTGAGTAAATTTAGATAACTATTGACCACTCAGTCAACTGAACGTGCTCATGTCCCTTTTATGCTTTGTTTTATATGCTTTATGATGGTTGTTGTGAATCTTGTTATAATTAAATTACAGAAGTACTATTAATAGAATTATGCCTAGTATTTCCCATCCTCTCATTCTTGCTAACTATCAACCTTCCTTTCTCTTTTCCATGCCTTAATTTATTACTAATGGCTGCAGTCATTTCCGTCATATTTACATTCTTTGATTAATTTGTGAAATTAAAAGTGCTGGTTGTTGCCACTAGGACATTAAGAATTGGGAACCAAGACGCATTGGAGTGCTTCTTTTGTATGTAATTACTATTTCAGTTTCATGCCGTAAGTTCTATGCGGTTTTAACTAGTCATATCAACCATCAAAGTAAGAGAGAATTAACTGAAGCCTACATGGAAGCTTTGATTCCTGAACCCTCTCAAGCCAATGTTAGGAGGTATGTGAAAAATGTTTTGGCTTTTTGTTACTGTATTTCTCTTTTGCTTCCAATGCCTTTCTAGATTAATATCAGACTATCTTGACTCTAAATTTAATCTTATTTTAGTTCCATCAGTACTATCTCAGGCGATTTTTATATAAGAATGTGAAACAAGGCCTGCAATTTCAGAAATTTGAAATGTTTACTTGTCAGCATGTTTGTTTGTAGGTTATTTTACTTGTCCACATTGATTTCAAAATAAAATTACTCAAATGGATACATTCATTTTTGAATGGATGGAACTATTATTTATTCTCTATCATTGGTATATTTTTCTCTTTTCGTCATATGGCTTGAAATTTTTTGGTTGCGGTTCTCAAGTGTAATCTGTACACTATCTGGAACTCTGCTCTATGTTCAGTTAATTTTGTTCAATATTTTACACAACACTATTTTGAAATACAAAGGAACACACTGCTATGGCGGAATATAATGAACACAGGATAAATCATTATATTCTTATTCTTTTGGATCGATTAATTCATAGTTAAATTGAATATTTTTGTATTAATATAATTTGACTGTTGGAACTAAAATGAGGATGTTCATTTGCATGCTTTATTTCATTGAATTTTCTCAAGATATTTAATGAGCCTTAACTAGATTTTCATTTATTTGCTTCTGCTTTTATCCTTGTTCTCTAATCTCCCCATTATAATACTGAGATGTGCAGTTGATTTGGGGGTTTTATATAGATGGAATCTGTCTTTTTCATTGTCAGCAACTTTCTTATAATCGGCTTTGCAGATTTAAGAAGGGCATGTGGAGGAAGGGAATGCCTAAAGGATTAAAAATAATGAAGTTTATTGAAGGATCAGGCGGTCAACTTATTCAAGATAAGTCTTATGTTGGAGAAGATGCATGGGATGAGGATCCTGAACCTCCTGAAGATGCTTTATCTAAGATCATTAATAGAGAAAAAACCTTGAGCCTTGAAGATAAGAAAAGCTTGAAAGAAAACTTGGGTATCCCAGGTTGATTTCATGTTGCTTTTGCACGTATAATCTATCATGACTTGATTTTGGTGGTTTCGGTATTTAATGATTAGGCAACTAAATCCTTGCATCTTGTCATGTAAAATTTCTCAACCACATATGTCCTATTTTCAAACAAAAGGAAAGTATTTCATCTGATACAAATTTTTAGATTAAAGTGCTGAACTACAATGCTCAAAGGGTGCATTTGGTTCGGGGTTATTCTCCATAACCTTGGTTATCCATCCAACGTTATCAATAAAAACCTTGTTTGGTTTAGGATTTGAACAATTACCAAGTCATGATGGATGCCTGACATATCATGCCACATCAGCAAAAGGGCATGGGGGAATTGAAAAACTTTCAAGAAGCTTGGTTTTTCTTGATTCCCTTGGTTATGAATTTTTTTTTCCAAAAATACCCTCTGATTTTTACCATTTAGAAAAAAACTATCCTTATCAATTTATCAAATAGCATCTCCGGCCCGTTAGTCGTCGCCGGCCGCCGCGGCCGATTCTGCCGCGTCGGCCGATCATCATCGTCGCCGCCGTCGATCGCCGCTCGCCGTCATCGATCGTCATCGTCGGCTGCCGGCGCCGTCGTCGCCGCCGCCGCCGCCGATCACGGTCGTTAGTCATCGCCACCGATCATCGATCGTCGATCGGCGCGGCCGTGACCTCGGCCGACCGCCAATGATCGATCGGCCGACCGACGGTGACGATCGCGACGGTCCACCGTCAAACCATCGAATGGTTAATATAGTAAAATGTTAACTAGGTGATACTTTAAAACCTCCAAACAAACAAGTTTTGGTTGCATTACTTCGGATTGAACTAAACAATATTTGGTAATGTTTCATTCCCTATAACCAAGGTTATATATTATAACTTGAACCAAACGCACCCAAAATGTCATTTTAGATATGACATCTTACCTTAATATTCTACTATTCAAAAAACAAAACTTGATTCAATATCTGGTAAAGTTTGAAGAATCTTGGCAAGTATTACCTATAAGGAAAATGTAAATCTAAAAGTGGTTTTCTTTATTTGTTGAGTGATGGAATTGTTTTTTCATTATTTGGAAACATGAATTATAGGACTTCATTGAGGAATATGCAAGATTACTAATATATGACTTAGATATATCAATTTTTTTTTATTGAATTGACTATATTTTCTTTAGTCTTCCTCTACCATTTGCACATTCTACTCTAATATATCCATCTCTTTTAATTGTAGACTCTATTGGTCATTCAACATATCCATATCATATCAACTTATTTTTCTCTAACTTGTCATCTATTTGAGTCACACTTCTATTAGTGTTTTTTTTTAATTGATCCCTTTCAATAATTTCATACTTTAACTTTCTCATCTATGCTACATTAACTTTTGTTCATGTTGTTTCGTAAAAATCCAACTCTAGTTCAAAAAATAGTTGTAGGTCATACCACATTGTTATAAAATTTTTCTTTTAGCCTAAGGGGAACATAATGATCACACAAGGCTTTAGAAGGCTCTCTCCATTACCTTTGCCCATTCTTTGTCCTATTAATAATTTCTTTGATTGATTCCCTTGTTGAATAATAGATATCTAAAACTCAGTGTATGTTTTTTCATCTTATCTATTCTTATCAATTATTTTTTTTTATTAAAACCATATGAAAATTCTATTGATTGTTTTTCTTGTTATTGGAACTACATTTTCATATAAAAACATTTGTTAGGCTTGCTAAAAACTGTTAGTTTCCTCTGTTTTACTCTATAATTTGCCCATCCAATTTAATGTAATCGCACTCTCGTCTACCAGTGGATGACTTTGGCTAGTTCTGAAAAAAATGATTTACCTCTAGCAGCAACATTATCATACTGATAGTAGATTTACCTCTGATATAAACCTAGAACAATAGAAAAATCAATTATCACTTTTCTAGTAGATTTACCTCTAGCAACAACATTATTATCTTTTATCCCATCAATATACTTACCAAATGTTCCTTGTAGCTCAAAAACCACCTTAATAGTTGTCTAGCAATTCTGTCATAAACTTCTTGGAATCTATAAAAATAATATGAAAAAATCCTTCTTCTCTTAATATTTTTTTGCATCAGTTGTCTTATTAAATAACTATAGTCGTCTCATCTCTTAGTTCCCCTCTCAAGATTTTCTTCCAAACCCATCACTTTCTTTTACATTATAAAGCTTTATTTTATTTTCATTTAATATACCTAAATTTCAGTTTAATTTTTTTTTGAGAAATAGCTATATTATCACCATCATCAAAATTGTCATTGGGTTTTATCACCTGGATGAATCCACATTCAAAAACAAAAAATTGTTAAAAAAATGCTTAGATCATGTCTCCCAAAATAAATTATTTTTTAAAATCTTTTTTCTACATTCTGTCGTTGAATATTAAACACACATTAGATATACTCCAGACTAGTGAGTATATGTATTCTAACCTTTCACATATTTTCTACATTTCTTTAATTTTTCAAGAAGGTGCTATTATCAGTTCAGTGGATGGATTCGACAGTTCAACATGGAGGGAAAGACTAAGAAAATGGAAAGAAATCCTGCAAAAGGAAAAATTTGCTGAGCAAATGGATTCCCTTAGTGCCAAGTATGTAGTTGATTTTGATATGCAAGAAGTTGAAAGGAGTTTGCGCAAGGAAGTTGCAGAGAGGACATCAAATTCTTCTGGTAGCAGAGCACTTTGGATTTCTAAAAGGTGGTGGTATTATCGTCCAAAGTTGCCTTACACATATTTTCTCGATAAACTTGATTGTTCTGAGGTATGATTTTAGCTTTCTCTAATTACCTCATCACACTTATTGCAAATAGGAAGATAAATGAATTTAGAGATACTTTATTTTCTGTTTTTTATCCATCAGTTAATTTATTTGTCTGATCTTTATTCCATTTGTGTTTAATTCTAGAATATTTTTTTTTGTGATTTGATATATTTACTGAAGTAAATCATTCAATAGGAAGGTTTGGCTAAAAGGGATGTATACATGGCTCTTGAGGACATTAACAATGTCTTCCTTCCAAGCATTGGTATTTATTTAGTCTCTTGAAGAATGTTTCAGTTACATTGGTTTGGTTTAAACAGGTTGCTGCTGTTGTGTTTACCGAGGACCTTAAAAGAATATATGTGACCATGAAGGAAGGCTTTCCTCTGGAGTATATTGTAAGTCTGGCTGAATGCTTTCTTAATCTTAATGCATAATTAGATGATGTAACCAGTACTTTATTAGTATATGTTTGGCAGCCAAATTTATTCTCAGTGAATATTTATTTTGTGTAGGTTGATATTCCACTTGATCCATATTTGTTCGAGAGCATCTCTAGTTCTGGTGTCGAAGTTGACCTCCTTCAAAAGCGGCAAAGCTATTATTTCTTCAAAGTTGTTTTTGCATTACTACCAGGGTTACTTATTTTGTATCTTATCAGAGAATCTGTTATGATTTTGCATGTTACAAATAAACGATTTCTATATAAGAAGTATAATCAACTTAATGATATGGGATATGCAGAAAACTTCATACTGGTGAGCTTTTTGATTATATGCTAGATCTTCACTTCTAGTCTTTTTAACTATTAATGTCGTTTCTCAAATGGCCATCTAATAAACTCATGCATATGTAACAGCCAGTAGCAAGTTTTGATGATACCAGATCAATGTACAAAGAAGTTGTTTTAGGTGGTGATGTTTGGGATCTTTTGGATGAGATAATGATTTACATGAACAATCCAATGGAATATTATGAAAAACAAGTTGCATTTGTTCGGGTAATTTTTTGTATAATACACTCTTCTGTCTATTATGAATTTAAGCCTTTCTTGCCCATTTTACATAATGATTTGTTAGTTTTCTGATTCCTAATTGTGATTCTTATACTTCATAATATGTTCTTTCTTAGGGTATACTTCTTTCAGGACCTCCTGGGACTGGTAAAACACTTTTTGCAAGAACCCTCTCAAAGGAGAGTGGAATGCCTTTTGTATTCGCCTCTGGTGCTGAATTCACTGATAGTGAAAAAAGTGGTGCTGCTAGAATTAATCAACTTTTCTCTATTGCCAGAAGAAATGTATGTATAATCTGTTCTCTCTATCTTATTTGTACGATATATTATCTCTCCTGATATTAAGGTAGTGTTCTTTTACAACTTTTAGTGCATCAAGTGTAAATATTAGTTTTGTATGGATCAGTTAAGTTGTGATTAATCAGAATGAACATTGTAGAATTCTTGATTTCAATCAGTTTGTCTTGTTACTTGCCAACGTCTCAAGACAAAGTGGCCCTCCAATTATTATGTACATACAACGTATTGGTAGTTTTGCTGTAATATTATAAATCATGATGACCATCTAAATTCATTATTGTGATACAATCAATCATTTTTTGTAAGACTAATAATAAACTACGTTGTCCTTGATCCAGACAATTAGATGCCCAAAGTGTGCACTTGGAAGTTTAATTGGACGAGTTGATTTATAAGTGAATTTAATACTCATGTCCTACTTTTTCTATATTGAAGTTTTGTTTTAAATTTCTTCACCCTAGGACATTTTTTTCTTTTTCTTTTTAAAATTTTTGTATGTGGTATTTTAACTTGTTTTGACTAGACACTTTAGCCATCACCTTTGATTGAAGGAGACTTGAGGAGAATAGAAGGAAATGACCTACATGCTTTTCATAAAATAATCTGGTCCTAGAATATTATGCTCTTAGAGAAGGGATTTTAAATGTCAGAGCCCATAGTCTGTATGCTTGCTGGCAAAGATTTATTTCAGTGAATATTTTTATTATAATATTTATGTATGGATCAGTTATGTATTTAAAGTGCTTTAATGGTTATAAAATTTTACAAGAATTATTGGGGACTGGCGGTTTCCATGTTTAGGAAAAAGAATCAACAGGTAAGTTTCACAGGTCAGCACAACAGAAAAGTAAAACAAGACATACCAAATTTTAAATGGTTCGACCTAAGTTCTGTGTCTACATTCATGAGGAAATAATGTTTCAGTGAAGGATAAAGATATTAGAAGACTCTTGGATTTTGCCACCCCTTGGTCATCATCTACATTTGAGTCTCACCAAGAATGCAAGCTGCTACCTCTCTTTGTCTCTCATCCTTCCAAAGTCGTCAAGCATACTTTCTTAAGCACACAATTTACATATAAATGTCACATCTTGGGTTATTTTCAGGGAAGAGATACCCATTCACTATGTTGCCTACATCTCCTTGATAAAGGAGTGGGTCAACACCACTATTTATGTTACTTTTTTCATCTTGTCAATCTCAAAAATAATCTAGTGTTACACAAACCTTTGGTGGTTGGCATGTTCAATGTTTGAAATAACGTCCATGATAAATATCTTACAGTCACTATTCTGGTGGAGTTTTTTTCAAACAGACACTGATTTAGCTTTTGTACATGTTTCAGAATTAATCATTCTTTTGATAGAGGTACAGGATCATTATGATTATAATCTTTGTTTCTTGTTTTGTTATTCTTTTCTTTTAGGCTCCATCTTTTGTGTTTGTGGATGAGATTGATGCCATTGCTGGTCGTCATGCAAGGAAAGATCCACGAAGATGTGCAACATTTAATGCTCTGATTGCACAACTTGATGGAGGGTGAGTTGTTTCCTCCATGGTTAAAAATCAGTTGGATTGACCTAGCTGAGCTTCTGGTCATTTCATTTATTATACCAGTGGATTCATGGGTCAATCTTCATGTTGACCAGAGAATTGACACAGTTGAGATTGCTAGTTGGACCGACTTTAATGAATCAGTTGAATTGCATATTTATCAAAAACTATCTGCTGAATATTTGAAAGAAATATTTTATTAGTAAATTAATGTCCTCATGCCGACCAAAATTTAAATAGCAAACGCAACAAGATTCATATTATAAAACCAAAACCGGTAGAATAAACATATGACATGATGTTAAGTTGACAATCCAACTAAAATCCAGCAAATGCAAATCTAATAGAATAACTATTAGATACGAATAAATATGGCATCATAACACTATCACTATACACCTAACCAAAGTACTCAACATCATGAATCTGTCAAGCAAAAGATGAAGACAAGTTTGCCGTCTGCATTTTCCTTGCATTATTCCTTACACAAGTGCATTTTGAACTTTGGCCAATTTTTAACAAAAATGGCCCGACACTTTGCCACAGGTTAGGTCATTCAGAGCTTTTTTTTTTTCACTCAATTGAATTGTTTGACTTGTTCAATCTAAATTTTCTGTAATTCCAATGTGATTAATGGAGCTTTTAGTTTCTGGCTTTTCCTGTTCTGGTCAATTTTCATAAATATACATCTGTATTTCTTTGTTCGATAAGAATTTATGCTATTAGTTTAATATTCCTCAAAAGCAAGTTGGTGCATTTATAAGCTAATTTGAAGTAAATAGGAACACGGATCCTCTTCTGTGGAAGCAACCATTTACCCTTGATTTTGATTCTGTATTGTTAATAACATAACATGCATAGGGTAAATCATTAAGCAAGTGATTTTTTAAATTGTCTAATATGTTTTTTATTTCTTCTATTGCTTAAAATATGCACAAATGTTGTTGTTGCCTAAAACATACAAATTGTTTAGATGGTTGTGAATCTGTTTTTTCACCTGTTCAATAGGAAAATCAGAATGATAAAAGGGGGAAACTTCAACATGAAAACTCAGGAACATGAATAAACTAATTTCTTTATTGGAGTTGCTTATTTTCTCTCATGCCATGGTTGACTAATCTGGAATGTATAGATTCTTTTTAGTAAAGACAGAAAGAACATATCACCCATGAGAGTTGGGGTATTCCTAAACTATGTTCTAGTTCTACTATCTTCTACACAGTGAAAAATTAGCTGTTAATGCCTTTTTTTAGTTTTGCTTATCTTGATTCTTTTAGAAAAGGCAAGCTTATGTTTCAAAGGATGAATCTATATGTGCCGATAATTCAAAGTTAAATACAGCTGTTATTGCATGATTCTTCTCCCTTTGCTGAGGAGGTTCTTCATCTGAGGCTTATTATTGACTGCAAGAGAATTTTAGAAAATTCAAAACTCAAATTAACCTTCTTAATATCCTCCATTGGAGGGAGTTTGATGAACCCTATGTTTAAAACTGTTTCAGAGGGACTTGGCAGATTAGTTCCTACTAATTGCAATAAAGAACTATAGTGACTTCTTAGTTGTGAAGTTTTGGGTCTTAAAATGCATTTGTTCAACCTGAAAGACATTGCCGATGATTGGTTTGGATTTACAAATCTTGTTTAGAATGTTCTTAGTCCTACAAATCTTGTTAAACATGAACTATATATGTTGTTTTGCAAGGAGATTAGAATGTTCTTAATCCTCGTCGACATGTTTGGAATTTGGACTGTAACTAAAGGACCTGCAATGTGTGCTATTGTTGGACCATACTTAAAATAACAATACAGAATGTAAATGCAAAGCATTATGGGGTAATCATTATTCATGGTCACCTTTGCAATAGACCTACGGACTAATGAGATATATGGTATATATTAATTGGTGATGCTCTATTATACCTGGATGACGTGGTTGTAGACTAGGAGTATATCCTTTCAGGTGACAATTGACAGTTGCAAATAGTCAAATACTGGGTCCCATGCAGACATGCAGTCGCTGATGTCTGATACACTGAGATGCCCTTTGTAACATAATATCTAGAAATTTAATATTTCAGTATTTATGAACACAAATAAAATAAGTATGAAATATTACTTTTATGTCAATGGTGGATAAATCATATTAAATTTTAAAAATATTTTAAGTATTGATTTATAAATTATGATGTTCAATATTTAGTAGTATAAGATAATCAATTGAAGTAATTTGAGGTATAATTAAGCAATAGAATTGTAATTACTTTTATTCTTCAAATATGTTAAAATAATAAATAATTAATTGTGAGTATTAATCTAATTAATTGTTACACTATGATTAATTGATACTAAGCAAACTCTGAATATACTTTGTGAATTAATTGTTAAAATAATAGAATTTTGCCAAATTTTGTAGATTGTAAAATTTTTTGCAAGGAACTTTGTGAATTAGATTAATGTTTACTAAACTGCTTTTCGATAATTTAATTGATCATAATGTACTTTCCTAAATCCACTGTCGAAATGCAAAGTAATGCCAAACCCAGCCTATCTAATGCAAGCCCCTAATTTTTTAGCAGTTACATTGGTAATAATGCATAACTTGACGTGTCAAACAACATGAGTTTATTTCTACTACATAGTCAATCAAGTTAATTAAGCTTAGCAATCAATATTTACGAAACTTATGCCATAATTTAGCAAGTATAAAATTAATCATCCCACTATAAATCTAGTTTTTTTTTTGTACATCAATCTAAGCAATGTTGTAATGCAAGACCTGACAATATATACCACTGCATGAATACCATCTTCACAAACCAAATATAATGTTGAACTATGCAGATAGTACATGCTCTTCATTTATTTATTTGACAAGTTATTTATCCATTTGGCAAATTTTTAGTTAAATGATAGTGACTTGTGCATGAGTTGAGTTTTTAAAAGCTAGGAATTCGTTTAGCCTGCATAATCCTTATTCAATATAACTATTTAGTACATGAGCCTATGCAATCTCATAAGTGGTCCACATAGAGGTTCTTAAAAACACTGATGCAGATAAATAAGAACAGTAAGATGAATATGATGTTTAGGTTCCTTTCACCTGTTGAATAGTTTCTTACTTTCTGTGAATTACAGGAAAGCGACAACTGGACTTGATCGATTTTCTCTAAGACAAGCTGTAATTTTTATCTGTGCAACTAATCGGCCAGATGAGTTGGACGATGAGTTTGTTCGCCCAGGGCGGATTGATCGGAGGCTATATATCGGGTTACCTGATGCAAAGCAACGAGTTCAAATATTTGGTGTACATAGTACTGGAATGAAGCTCGCTCAAGATGTTGACTTTGAAAAGGTGAGTCTACACTTCACTACATTCATTTTTCATTTGTTATATTTTTATTATGATTTTTTTAGCTACTATTGTCTCTTGTTCTATCCATTGCCCAAGGAAAAAAAAACCCTTGTTTTGTGTAGGTAAGAGCTAAAACAGTTTGTTGAAATAGAGTAGGCTGGTCTGACTGTTTGTCGATTGTTAATTTTTGCTCTTGTTTCTTATTCTTGTTTTTTGTAGCTAATTTTTATACATACTGTGGCTAGCCAGAATAATTATGGTATTTTCCACTCAAGAATCTACTTTTCTCTTTCCTGCCTGGTAACTGGGATTCCTTGCATAGAGTTGGCAGGCTGAATATTACTTGTTCTGTTTTAAAATTTATTTATTTTTTCAATTTGCCTTTTTCCATTGTTAATAGTCTGCATCTTCTATTAAATCTTCCTTTATGACGTTACTCCATGCCTATTTTGGTATATTTTCAGATACATGATGAGCGTGTATGTTTGTTTAGTTTCCAGGATATGTGACCTAGACATTCAATGTCAATAAACCATGCTATTGATGAACCAACATTTTACCTGCAAAGAAGATTTTTCAGGAAACACACACTGATTGTCGATAGCCAACTCATGCTACTCTGGCTGTGGTTAAAATAAATTTATTTTTGATATTTACACACAGCAATCCCATCTAAACGGGTTCCCGTCTGTGAAAATTATAATGAATTATTTCCAAACTCTGGAATCTGTACAAAATTTTCTCTTCACATATATATATTTTTGTATTTCTAAAGCACAAAATTATATTGTAAAGTTTTGGTTATTTCTTAAACCAATTTTTGATTACACGAACTGATTATGGTGTTTCATATATGGTGATGCCTAGCTTGTTTTCCGGACTGTTGGCTATTCTGGAGCTGATATTCGGAATCTTGTCAATGAAGCAGCAATTATGTCAGTAAGTGAAATATAAATCTTATGTTCTCTTCAAAATGAATGTTTTGTTTTCTCAATGATGTCTGAATAAACTGGCAGAGACAAGTAGTTTGCAACATTCCATGATCCTAAGGTAGCGTTTGGTTCATAGAAAGTGTTCTATTTTCTGTGAAAACGAGAAAATGCAGGAAATGATGTTTGATTGACGTTTTCCACCTTCTTTTTCCAGAAAATAAAGGAGCATTTTCTGGAAAACTGGAAAACGCAAAAAAATCATTTTTTGTTTTTTAGAAAACAGAAAATGAAAATGGAAAATGAAAATTTTTCTCCGAACCAAACGCCCCCTAAGTTGTTTCCTCATGTCAGATTATGCCACTTCAAAATTTGAATTATAATTGAAACAACCTCTTACAAAGTAGGGTGAGACTGCGTACAATATAACCTTCTTCAGGATTCCACATGGTGGGAGCTTCGTGCTCCAAGCTACCCTTTTATTTGATTGATCAACTATGAAAAGGCACTATGGGTTTGCCCAAGATTTAAAACATTGCTCTATTTAACACGTTTCGGTTAGAAGTTGAGATGACGACTCCGGCTTGGAACTCTATTGGAATTCTCGAAAATAGACATGCTCCAACCAATCAATAGAACGTGTGACGCTAGAACACTAGAACGATGTTGTCAACCTTTATTTAACCTAGAGAAATAGAATTTTTAATTTAAAATTTATTGTTGAAACAAATCTATGATACAACACTTTGCAATGTAGGAAATCACCTCAAATATTTATATTTTGACAGAATGATTAGACTTTAGACTACTGATCTCAGAATTGAGATGCTGGTCTTGAGCTGTGGGCCACCATAGGCTAGTCATCCGGGGACTCCTGGAACAGTGTGTCCAAGTACAGATATTGTCACATATGAGAGAGGGGTCAACGTATCAGTGTTGTCAACCCTCAGCTGTCACTGCTATGGTGGAGGTAGACACATCCTCTGCATGCAATGGGGGAGGTGATGAGGATCAGGTGGTGGTGCTGGCTTGCAGAGAGGTGACAGATCACGGATCATGGAGAAGGATTTGCTACTGATTAGAGGGGGTTGTGGTTGCTGGAGGGATAGTGTTGGGCTTTTAGGTACACAACAGAGGTCATTGGTTGGAAGGAGGTGGCTTGAGCGTTTGGCCAAAAAATGGCAGTAGGGAGAAGGATAGAGTGGATGCTGAGAAAGTAGCTTGGCTCTTATTCAATTGATGCAATCCAATTTTGCCAAAACAAACTATTATTATACAAAAGATAGTTAACTTTAGCACATTGTTTCCCTTTCAAATACCCAAACAACTAGAAAATAAACACATTTCTAACTTGAAAAAATGCCAAATTAAATTAAACTGCTACCAAAACTATACCACACTCCTAATAAGACAATTGCCTATTTAAACACTTCCTTTAAAAGAGTTATTCTCCTAATAACGGGATCTACCAAAATAAACCCTTACAATTCTAATTTTTTTAAAAAAGTCCTGATTCTACCGAGTCATATCATACATGTCATGCTTCAACTGATACATTTTAAAGAGTTACAATGTTAGAATCATTATCTCTGGAATGTCATTGTGTCACTGTCATGGACATTGCTGTTGTTTTCACACAGTTTATGGAATCTGCAAGGTTCACAGAGAAAAACTGATTGCCTTAGGTATTATGCTTAACATCCTTTATTTCAGTTGAATAAATCAGGAATTTACGACAAAGCTTATTTTAGTTCTTAGCTTCCTGCATTGTACTGTCCGAAAACTCGTTAGCCAGGATTTTGGTTTCCACTAGTACCTTTTTTGGCGCTAAGTTTCCTTGTTTTTATGCAGTTGGCCTGGCTTAAATTTGGTGTTAGTCATGATTTTGGTTGTTGCAAGTACTGCTTTTATTTTTCTGTCCCTTGAAAAGTTTTATCCTAGGTGAAATGGGACCTTAATTTTGTTTGTTTTCTATGTTTATTTAACTAATCTTCTTGAATTTATATCTACATACCATCAATACAAATTCTCGTGGCTTTCAGGTAAGAAAAGGTCACTCTATGATCACTCAGAAAGACATAATTGATGTGCTAGATAAACAATTGTTAGAGGGCATGGGAGTACTGCTAACTGAAGAGGAGCAACAAAAGTGCGAAGCTAGTGTATGGACTTGTATTTCTTAAAGTTTGACCGTTAATTATTTGTCAGTTTGGTCATTTACCTTATCGTGATAGGTCTCTGTTGAGACAAGGAGGCTTCTAGCTGTCCATGAAGCTGGTCATATATTGCTGGCTCATTTATTCCCTCGCTTTGATTGGCATGCATTCTCTCAGTTACTTCCTGGTGGTGAGGTATGAATATTGGCTATTTTAGATTTATTATGCAACCAGAATAGATGAAGATATCATTGATGACTAAAATGTAGTAGTTTTTGAACAGGACCTTATTAAAATACAAATTCTATAACACAGTTATTCATTCTTTACTAATCTGAGTGTTGGGCAATCAATAAACAACAAATTAAAATGTTGAGATAGGAGATGAAAATATTATGATAAATATGTGAAGTTATTGACCTAGTAAAATAAATATGCAATTATTCACGAGCAATTACATCTAGCTTTGAATGATAGATAACAAAATCATATAAACTATAAAGTAATTTAGTTGTTTTTTTCATAGAAAATGTTAAATTTCATAGTTAGACAAATCGAATCAATTAGAGATGAGAATGTAGGAGAAATAAAAGAGAGAGTTTACTTAACATAGTTAAAAATATTTGATGGCCTAATTATGGCCTTAAAAAAGAGTTTGATGAAAAAATAAGGTCATGTAGTGGACCCAAATATCTGGCATTCACGACAAGTCATTCTTCTTATGATCATTGTAATTATTTACTAGAATTGTGATTAATATATCATGCACAACTATTTGGTTATGAAGGTTTTGTCTCCCCATTAATGCCCCTCTATTACCAGGAGACTGCACTGTCTGTATTTTATCCTAGAGAAGAGATGGTAGATCGAGGATATACTACGTTTGGGTATATGAAGATGCAAATGGTAGTTGCACATGGAGGGCGGTGCGCTGAGCAACTTGTTTTTGGAGATGACTTCACTGATGGAGGAAGGGATGACCTTGAAAAAATAACCAGGGTATGGAAAGTTTTCTTTAATTCTAGAAACTATTATTCTTTATGTTTTCTGATTTATGTACTATATTCTAGAACTGTACGAAAGTTTTGGTAGAGCTCCAATTTAATTCTTGGTCCCTTTCCTAGTTTGCAATTTGATTTATTTTCTAGATCGAATTCTTGTAGGTATAGGATTATCTCTTTTCTTGAATGTAGTTTAATTTTATTGGGGTTGTCCTTTCAGGTATTGAGTTACATCTTTTCTTGAAAGAAATTTATTTCCATTTTTGTTTGGTGGAGTCTTCAAAAACCAAAAGAACCTCAATTTCTCTCGTGTAACAATCTTTGGCATAATAATATTCCTCATTTATGAGCTTTCATTTTCTATAGGAGTCATTTTTGTCTATCTCGCATCAGTTGGTATCTATTCTCGGATTGAGGTTTGATCTGCTTCTGTGCTACACCAAAACATTACTGCTACAAGAATAAGCTGTAATGTTCCAGTTAGTAGAATGCAATTCGGTTTGTGTTTGATTTAGTCCCTATTGCTTAAAAAAGAGAGAAACAACTAGGAAAAGAAATCATGCTAAAAGAATTGAAAAATGATTTCCGTTCAATTGTTTCTTGGAGCAAAGAAAAGACAGAGGGAAACTTAAATTTCAAAATTTTATTTGTTAAAAACATCAAAAAATTAAAAATAGATTTGGAAAAAAAAACATCTTAAAATTTTAAAGTAGGATTTGAGCTCCATAGCATGTTAAAGAGATTTCCACCTAAATCAGACACAAGCAACATAGAGGAAAATTGTAGAAAATTTTTCCAGTCTTCCTTTTCCCCTAATTTTTTCGCAGAAGGAAATGGAGGGAATGTGATAATTTTTCTATTAGATTATTGTCATATGGGTTTCCTTCCCTTGTAAAAAAGACACCCTTAGATAAAAGAAATAATGTAGATGAGTTCATCTGTTTAAGATGTGTCTCAACTCATTATGGGTCTGGTATAAATTGGAGCAATGAAATTGCCCATTAGGAAGTTGAAGGAGAATATTCAATTTGTCTTTTGATGGTATAGATAGGCAAGAGTACTTCTACATGGGATGGTCAGCATTTCTTTATTGCTCAAGACACTGCATTTGTTTGATATTTTGATGTTTTCTTCTTCTGTTCGGGATATGTATTACTTGTTATTTTAGGTTCTCTTGCTGTACCTTATGCTTTCCTTCATGGCCATAACAAATTATATCCCAGATTGCTAGAGAAATGGTGATCAGCCCTAGAAATTCAAGATTGGGTCTGACCACCCTTGTCAAGAACGTTGGATTCAGAGATCGTCCAGATAATCCAGATAATGGATTAATTAATTATAAGGTTCTTAAATTTGACTCTTGCATTCTAATTTTTGGCTTTAATCTTTGGGTAATAGTCTGGCTATGTCTTTATTAATGTGTCTTCATGATTTTAGTGGGATGATCCTTACGTAATACCTGCTGACATGACTCCTGAGCTGTCCGAACTCTTCAATCGAGAGCTTACAAGAGTAATATATTTTTGTCTTTGTTTTTAAAAATAGTGCAATAATTCTAAATTAATCTGACAGTTTCCTAAAGCTTTGAAGTTAACTTTCTGTACACAGTATATAGAAGAAACAGAAGAGCTTGCCATGAAAGGTTTATTGCAGAATAGACATATACTTGATGCAATTGCCAGTGAACTCTTTGAAAAGTCAAGGATAACAGGACTGGTATAAGAAATTCTGAGAAAAAAATGTACTTTGGTATTTAGTACTTTCGTCTTCCTCAATGACATGAATAAATTCACTGCAATTCTTCACCTTGTTTTTCTATTGAAAACCTATCTTTTAGGGGAATGTTTCATGTTTCTTCAAGTTCAATAAACAGCTTAGATCATCAGGAACGCTGTGATTCCTTTTATGTGAAAACTCAGTAGATGCTAGATGAAACACTGCATATGTGAGAGGGATGATGAATCAGCAAGAATGACAGCGGCTGTAACTACACAATGATATGGCTGATTGAGGTAGGAAGGATGCATATGTGAGTGGATAAAAAAAGGGGGATGTGAATATGAGCAATGATGCAATGAAAGGATGCACAGGAGGGATGGAGGGCAAGTTTTTGTAGGGAAAGGAAGGTGGGTGGTGGTGAAGGGCGGGGACATCTCCAATGCCAAAGTAAAGATTAGGTTGAATGTTGATTATTTACTATGAGATATTAATCTAAGATTAGAAGCCCAGCAATTTCTTTTCTACTTGCGCTGTGGTGCAATATTTACTTGATGTTGACAGAAGACTGTCTTAGGATAAACAAACTTTAATTAAGTACCATATCTATTGTATCATTGGTTTCAGATGGTTTTCCTTATCCCATGTTTCTTTCCTTTTTTTTTCTTAAACAAAACAAAAAAATCTGGTCAAAAAGTTTGGTAAGGTATTATCTTATTCATGTCTCTCTCCAGGAAGTGGATGACAGAATTAAGCAAATGTCTCCAATAATGTTTGAAGATCTGGCAAAACCTTTTAAAGTTAACTTGGAGCAGGTACTTATTCTGCTGCTTCTCTGATAAGACTTATTACCGATCAAAATGTGCCATAGGCTTCATTTCATGTGACATTCAATCTGTACTTGATATTTCTTGATTCAACAGCAGACAGCAAACTTGAATGATCTTAACTCTGCTGTTATTATGCTTGTTATTCAATTAGTTTAAGATCTACTGTTCTTGAAATTCTTCACTTTCCCTTCCTGGAGTACAATTGAAAAGGATGGTTTTGTTGCATTTCCTCAATTCATGAATTAGAAAAAAATCTGATCGAACAATTAGGTCAAATTGTTGTTTGGTCCCTATATCAATCATGTCCTTATTAAGGATGTCAAATTTGCACTAATATTGTGATTAATTGCGGTGATTTTTCTTAAAATTTTAGGTTAGTTAAAATTATAAAATATACAAATCCAATTTATATCCTTAGACTTTATTGGTAATGTAATATCTTATTTAACAACCTAATTTGAGTACTGATCAAGATGTATAAAAAAAAAAATCTTCTCATTTTCATCAAATTACAAACTATGGACTATATTGTTTCATTTAGAAATGAAATGAACAATGGAACATTGTTGAGTGTTTTGGCCGTTGATGCATCAGAATGACAACTTTTCAACTTCTAGTTATAAAAAATCTTAAAGTGCATTGTCTTTACTTATCTCACTTCCACAATGGTGTCTGTCTGACTAGGTCTTCCTCTAGGATAATTTAGATATTCACCATTCTTTTAAATTCTGATTCATAAAATATAATTACCATTTTACATTTTAATCATATCATCTCATACAATAAGAATTGTGATTCATGTAAATAATTCTCTTACTTGTTTAACTTTGCAATATAAAATAATACTCTTATCGGTTCAAAATTTTGAAACCTTTCAATCATGTTCTGGACCTAACTAAAAATTATATCTTTATGTTCATTCTCTATCATAATTCATTCAAGTTCTTGAAACAATCAAATGTTTCGTGATCAAGGATGTGTGAGATTTCTTATGTTTGAGTTAGGCTGATGGGTAATCTTAGAAGGAGAGACTCTTATTCTTCAAAGAAAAAGAAAATTTTTAAAATTTGGAATCAGTATTTGCTTTGCAAGCTTCTACCTCTTTATTTATTTATTTTATTATTTCTCATACTTCATTTATTGGAGGGATTGAGTTGTTAGATGTAATTCTTGAGATTTTTTTTTCTAATAGTGTGGGTGTGGTAAGACGTTATATGTTAGTTCTATGACCGAGCAACAGATGTTTTCTCAAAGACAAATATTATGGTACTTATTTGTCCAAAATGTGAACCATTGAAACTATAATAAACTTGCTAGCTAGAACTGTTTTTCTTATATGGAGTGTTTTCTATCAGAATTATCTCCGGGCATTCTTGAAAATCTAACTTTTTTATGCTCATCTATTTACTTTTATCGCGGTAGTAGTTTAATTCTTTGCATTAGGAAACCCTTGTTAACCTGATATTTACTAATTTGCATTAAGAATTAGGATACTGTTTTGGCCAACTAGAAACTAGGGCTTTCTAGCATTCCCTCCGGTGAAATTCCATTAAATAATCCTTTTGTTATCTCCTTTAGGATGAACCATTCCCAGTAAACAAACAGTTGAATTATCAACCCCCAGTCATCTATCCTGCTCCTATCCACCGTTGCTGAGTCCAGGAAGTAAATTGGCGCCATCTTCGCCTGTGTTCTTAAATGCTCCATGGCCGGCGTGTTGGAGAATCTGTCGATACTTCGCCAAAATCCGACAGCTTGTGACCACCTTGTTGTGCAACAGACTCACGAAATCATCGAAGGTTGCTGCAGATAGTTTCCGTTTTCACGGATCTTTTGTTGTCAGGTCGGTGTACGCACTGAAGTTGGTGATTTTGTATCTCCAGTTTTACATGCTGTAAATTGGAGGTCACTCAATTGTGGCATTTTGTATACTCAGTGAAACGACTACAGCTTTACAGAGAATCCACATGACCTGGGGCACACAGCAACTTCCATTATATTGGCGCATGGCTTGTAATCTCAAAATCTTCCCGTACGATTTTAATTATTCTAAAATGATTTTTTCAATTTTGTTGCGATGCATTTGGAGGCGTAATAATGTTCATTCTGTGCATGTGTACTTGTGTAGAGATTGCTGATGACAAGGAAATCTTTAAAGAGAATTAATTTCTTTTTAAAAGAAGATATTGATATCTACGAGTGGAGTTTTATCCAAGTCTGTCATTTGTGTGGAAAAGATTTATTAGATTATTTGTTTATAATTCTCTCCAGTTTGCTCTGTTAGAATGTCATGCCTAATTGAAATGGAAGAAATATTTGTAAAAATAAAATAAAATACTTTTGAGTATAGTTAATTTTATTTATTCCTACATGAAACAGAAAAAAAGTGATACTATATTATTTTTCATCCAGACGAATAATACGGTGAAATAATCATTGATAAATTCCGTTACAGAGTCAACGGGTTTTTTAGCCTATTATTTGCACCGCCATCGTCATCACTCAGTCAATGATACGCTTCAAGATGAGATAAATTAATCCATCAATTTATCGTCTCGACAGATAATCCAATCTAAAAACGTATTAGTCATTAAAAATATATATATATATATTTTTAAAATTACCATATTTTTCTAAAAAATATTATATTAAAATGCCACTTCACATAATCAAAGTGTTTATTTGGAAGAAATAAAAATTTAATTAGAGATTATTTTATCCTATTAATTGAATATGATAAATTAAAAAATTTTTACCAGAAAAAAGAGATTTTAACTTTCTCAAGTCAATCCAAATCTACTGCAGATCAGTCCGGATTGATCTGTTTAAGTCGTGATAAATTTAGATGGATAAAATTTTAATTTAATTTACTTAAATTATTTGACAATTTTATATAGTTACAGTCGCACTGTCTCGGTGCTTGCGCCGTCAGAGGCGCATTCATCTGAGCTTGAGTCGTCGAGGGGCATTCAAAATTCAAAATGACGAAGAGGAACATACTTTTCTTAAAAACCAATTAAGAAAACAAAGAACCAAACTCAGTACGTTAACCAAATTGTAAGACTGGTAGCTATATATGTAAAATACGAAAAAAAAAAATATATATATATATGGATTAAATCTTTTAATTAATTTGGATTTAATTAGTGAGTTAATTGGGTTTAATTAGCAGACTAATGGGGTTAATTATCTTGTTGGGCTGAAATTGGGCTTGGCTGAAAATGGGCTTGGGCTGGAATTGGGCTTGGCTGAAAATGGGCTTGGGTTGGAATTGGGCTTGACTTGGGTTAAGGGTTGAACCAAATGACTTGAGCCCAAAATCGCCGAACCACCTTCATAATCTCCCCAATCGCGATTTCCACTCCTCACCATCGTCGCGCGATTTCTTCCTCCCTTCTCCGCGCGACTCCCTCTGCTCCCGATCCGATCCTTTTTCTTCCCCGATTCCTTCTCAGCCGATTTCTCCCCTCTTCCACCATCAGTCGCCATGAGTTCGAGCTGCTGCCGACCTCCCATCTGCCGTCGTCGACCACTTATTCGAGAGGCCAACTCGACGGCGTCTTCATCGGTGAAGCTCAGATCAGTCGTCGACCTTTTCGTCGCATCGCGAGGATGGTCGAGCGGTCGCTTGAAACCAGCTTGTCGTTGATATCTCTACCGACGATGAGGGAAGCCGGATCGACTCCATTGATGTCGCAGCTGGGTAAGCACTGGTATCGTCATTTTCCTTAGGGTAGCATAGTGATCTGGCTTCAGCTGATTTGTTTCCTTTCCTCTGTTAGTAATCGTCGCAGCGATCAGTGGGGGATTAAGATTTGTTGTTGTTGTTCTGGAGTTACGTAAATTGGTTTTGTTCGGTGAGCAGGCGGTTAGAAGCAGTTCTTTGGTGGAGGGATTGAGCTCGGTAAGCTTCGATTTCCCTTTTCCTATGCTATCTGTAATTCATGTGAATTCGTAGTATGTTAATTCCTAAGGAATTTGATGGTTTCTATCGATGGATTGTCGGGTGGAATATGTGATTTGTGTGGTATCTGAATTTGTGGTTTTGTCGATGGGTGATGTTGTGTAGTGCCGGCTGTATAGTTAAAGCAGCAAGGTGTAAGTCGTGTTCTTCCTTCAACGTTGTGGAGTTGTTGATCTGTGCCAGGTGTGTGTGGAAGAAGAAGTTGCCGATTGGTGTTTGGCGGCTGATATTAGAGTGTGTCTGATTGTGATTTGGGGAGTAATTGTGTTGTTGTTGATTGATTACAGTGTTTGTGGTTTACTGTTATTGATTCAGGAATGAGGAGCTATAATAGATGTTGATTATGTGTGTAAATTTAGTTGTTTTGTGGATTGAGGGGTGTGCCAAGGTTGTTGAGATTCGGTGGGTTCTGCCTGTGGATCATTGTATTGTGGCTGATTGGTAGGTATCAGGTGTGATTTAGATGATTAGATAAGTAGTTGGGGTTATGAATGGTTGTGCTTGAGGTTTCAACCCGTAGACAAGGAAAGGATGCGAACATAGAAAAGAAGTAGTGTTTAGTTCGTATATTGGTCGGATACTTGTATTTAATCATTTGTTACTATTGTGCAGGTTTGGGATACGAAGCAGGTCCGCAGCCGTAAGGATTATT
Source organism: Wurfbainia villosa (assembly GCA_025175895.1). Taxonomy (NCBI): domain Eukaryota; kingdom Viridiplantae; phylum Streptophyta; class Magnoliopsida; order Zingiberales; family Zingiberaceae; genus Wurfbainia; species Wurfbainia villosa. Next base: position 383,602 of record JAKLTH010000267.1, on the reverse strand, counting down.
CGAGCTTCGTATCAGGTGGGTAATATCTACCTGGTCCGGTAGTTTGATCGATTCTAGTGCATGATCTTGGATTTATGTTTATACCTGTTTACCTTAAATCCACTCTTATTTAATCATATGCTTGTACTGCCTTGACCTTTGAGATATATACTCTGTTACTCATTGATTATCTAGCACGGATAGGAACTATAAACCCTATTATGTATTAGCTGATAGATGTTCAGTAAGTACATGTGGTTAGGGTTATCTTTGTGATCTCAGATAGGGTTACTGTGTTACCTAACTAGAGTTAGGTGATGGATTGGATTATGGAGTCGATCGTGATATCATAACCGTATTAGTGGTGCATTTTATGGTGGATCTAGTTGTCTTTGCATAAATAAGTGTATGGTTGTCAGTATGTGACCAGGGACTAGAGGTCCTAGCGCGATGGTATATCCATTATGGATTGTGTGCCTGTGTATGGTTATATGGACGGTCGATTGTATATCGCTACTGACTAGAGGTCTTAGCGTGGTAGGTATCGGATAGTATGACTCTTTGTGCGATAGAGAGTCTTATGATTGTAGTCCTTGCATAGTTGACATTTGGTTGACGGGACTCCCCATGGGATAGGGAGTGAGGCAGGATACATGTATGGAGCTATGCATCATTACATTTGCATGCATCTTGTTGGAGTCTCCTTGTGGATGGGGCGGTCGTCAGTCATCCTGCCTCCCCGGCCACTCGGGGTAGTGGTAGCAGGGTTGAGGGCAGAGCATTGGATGTGAAGCGCTCGGCCACTATGGATGGTGGTAGCTGGAGATCGCTTTGGCCCTTTGTGCAGTGGTGTTGCTTTTCGCCCACTATAGGCAGTGGTTGTGTGAGTCTGATTGTCTGTGTCTGTGATTGTCTACTCATAGGTAGGGAGCGTGGCTTGTGAGGCCCCTAGGAGTAGTTAGCTTTTTGCGGCTTATCGCTACTCGGTCATACTACCCCTTTCGGCCACTCGAGTGTAGTGGCTTTGGAGTCAGACTGGTGTCATTTGTTGTACCACCACACGCCACTCTGGGTCGTGGTTGGGCGGGTCATGACGATGACCATGCATATGCATTGCTGATATATATGTATGCATGTATTTGATATATGTTTTACATATGCCTGTGAGATGCTGCATTTGATTGAGCTATGATTGTTGCACATGTTGGTACATCATGATACATGTCATTTGCATTTTATTTACTGCTATGGGTTGAGCATGATACATGCGTGGATTCAGACTGTTATATGCATTTGATTAGCATCATGTCATCATTGTGTGAATGCAGGACCGGGTTATTATACATGTGATCATATACTGTTCATATGTCTGAGTATTGGTCAGGTATGGGTTTGACCTGGTACGTTATATGGTTATGTTATTGTATACCTGTTCAGGATGATCTAGCATATGGCGTTCTGAGGCCTTGATGCGTTGGTATATTACTTCATGTTCAGTTGATCAGTTTAGTATATACATTGAGTATGACTTTACTGTAGTTACTTGTTATTAGAGTTGGATAGGACTATATGTCTATTGGACTCATGCTGTATACCTGTAGATCTTCATATGTATACTTGTAGATCTATCCTTATATGTTGTTCATGCACTTTCTATATATTACCCCTGAGTTTATAATCACCACCCCTGGACCCTGGGCTTCCTGTCGCCCAGATAATGGTGAAGATTTCCTTGACGCTCGAGTCTCACCGATCCCATCTCACCCCGGACGGATGGATATGTTTTCCATATTGTTGTATTACTATGGATTGTTGTTTTGGGGTTTTTACGCCGTATTGTTTCCGTATCTGTGATATACGGATGTGTGGTATGTATTTGGTCTTTGATTCGACTTCTATTATGTTTCTTGTTGTGTCAAGTCACTCCGGAGTGCACAGTTGGGTCATTGTATCTTGTTGATCTGTTTGTATTGTTTCCGCTGTGTTTATTATGTTTGATATGATGATATCTGTGTATATCATATTGTTGTGGTGGGCCTACGGGCCTTGTATTAACCCGATATGTTGCCACGTACAGGGGAGATGCCGTCCGTTTACTTTTCGGCACGGCATACTCTCGGGGCGTGACAATTTTATTGGTATCAGAGCCCTAGGTTGCGAAGTCCATTTTCGGATTTTATTTCGTTCGGACATCGAGTTTTGCTTTACTCGGTCTTGGTTTTGTGAGTTCTGGGATCTGGCTGTTGCGGACATCTCCGAGCTACAAGGATTAAGGTATGTTAACTGTTATTACATATCCTTCTATTGGTTATGCATTTATTGCTTATAACATGGAAGACTTGTAGGATATTGGTTAGTATTAAATGTAGTGGTTTGAGTTTGACCACGGGAACGATATGTTGAGGTTATTAGATATGTACCTGCTATCGAAAAGGTAATTACCTTTGAGAGCCGACTGATACCGAGTCGGAAAGCAGGGGTTAGGTAGTCACATCTCTTGTGGAGATCAAGGATTACGGTCCTAAGATTTTCACTAATTATGTTAGTCAGATCATTACCTATGGGGTAATGAACTGCGAGAGTACACTATTGCTGATGTAGATAGTAGAGGATTAGTTTGGAGATATTCATAGAGATTTTGATCTCTGAGATGGTCGTTCTAGGTTGTATAACGTTGAAGGTACTTTTGAGTACTTAACTCGTGTTATACAGAGGAAGCTAAGTTAGCTGCATACCATTATCCGGATTTAGCCGGTACTTGGTGTAAGATATAGGAAATAACCTACGGGAAATAACGTATCACTTAGTCACAGTTCAGTGATGTTGTGAGATAGTATTTTTCCCACGTCATCTTCTTTGACTCATTGTCAGGGAATTCTTGAGCTTCAGGTTGGGTGATCGTTTGGTGATGAATGTACCATGCAGAGTCGTTAGACTTGCGAAGGTTACGACTATTTAATAGCCCAAGAATGTGATTGGGTTGGTTTTGACCACCCACGGGTTATCGGTTGATATCTTGATCATGATGTTTGGATCTCCTACTAGATCCTACCGGAAGTCCTTAGACCGAGTCATGTGGATAGAAATGACTCCGTAGTAAGTGTTTTAAGTGTTGAAGATTTGATAAGCAGTTATTGCAAGTCAAATTATTGGAATTAGAAGTCTCCAAATGTTAGATAAAAAGGAGCAAGATTAAAGTCATGAGTCATGAGCTACTATTGGAGAGTTTTCCGATCATAGAAGACCGATTGCAGATTGTCAGTAGCTTCTCATGTTTATCAGTGAACTCAGAGGAAAGACTCCGAAGGGAGATTATGTGTGTGCAGTGCGGGTTACGACGAGACACAGAGTCAGATTAATTGATGGATCATTGTATCTGTTTCTACTATAAGCAGCCGGTATCTACGAGGAGAGTATGTATTTTGAAGACTCAATTGAAGACTATGAATGATGCTTTCGAGCGGACGATCCACAACCTCGAAAGCTGAGATTATTATAGAAGATTAGGTTATCACATCAGCAGCGATCTACTACCCCAGATATAGTTGGAGTTCTTTGATACTTTCATCCGGAAGAAGTAAGTTACCCAGCAATATCAGCCGAAGACATCTCAGAAGACTCAGACGTTCAGACAACAATTATTACCTTCCCAGACGACAGCAACTGTTACCTTCCCAGGCGTGGTTATGATTTGTTCAGAGGAGAGAGAGAGTATACGACAATGGTCGTGTCTATTCTGCATTCTTCAGACGCAGCTATACCTTTCACAGAGATGGAGCGTGCTATGATGTTTCTGATTCTTGATATTATACTGACCGGATGTGTATCTTTTGCCCGATACAATGTTGTTTATCATCTCAATGCGGTTGTTTGTGTACCTCGATTTGATTCCTCCATAATAGTCTTTGCATCTATATGAGCTCGATCGTCGAAGCGGATGTTGGACAAGTTTACATGATTACTCGAGAAGAAGTATAGAAGACTGAAGGATCGGTCCTTCGGGGTATTACTTTAGGTTATCCTATTTGCGGATATATCGAGAGATACTGGTAGTTTACAGGTATCTTTGTCTAGAACATTCTTGGATAGGGTTCGAAGGGTTCCTATCGACTTGTGGGTTGGTGATTTTCTCTACCGTCAGTTGAGATGTTGATCAACAATCAAAGTCAAGGGATACCCTTAGCCTTTGCTAGACATACCTCTACTATAGACATATCCTTATGGATAGTTAGACTGTTGGAGCATTGGTATACTAGGACTCTCGGATGTACGTATAATCTGAGAGTATTCGGATATAGTTTCGGATGAACTCCCGGGCTTGCCACTGCATGGGCAAGTAGGAATATGCAATTGGAGGGTGATTTCGAGAATAGTCCTGATAATTGGGACCTCATACCGGGAGATGATTTTATGGGTATCAGTGTCGCTAAACACTATTGGAGATTTATCTGCCTAAGTGTTTCTTCTTGAGAAGACTTGTAACTCTTTGTTAGAAGAGAGTCAGACCTTGAGGTTATGCATCGATTATCGATGATTGGAATGCAGTAATTGGGGATGAGTATCATTCGTGGTGGATAGAGGATCTGTTTAGATCAGCTAAATGACACCTGTGTATACCCTAGGGTTGGCCTACGACCGGAGGTTTGATATTGTAGTGACTTAGTGTCATACAATTATCATTGTCGGTGTGATGATTGAGCTATCTTTAGCATAGAGTAAAAGGATGCAGGTGTATAAAGCTGATTGATAATATTGTTAGACTTATCGACGATTTAGTTGTTCATGGACTTGAGGAATCAAGTACTCTTGGAGTATTTGAGATCGAATGTCATCATATCTGTGGAGGATATATTCCTAATCTTGGGGGAAGTTGTGGTTTCCCTAGATTGATTTGGTATTTACCAGAGATAAGGATAGGATATTCTAGCGATACTATACCGTCGACTTGTTGGACCAAGAAGGTGATGGAAATCACCTGGTCGAAAGTTTGTGAAGCTAGGTTTCAAGGCCTAGAAGGTGGCTGACTTTTGTGTCAGTGTTAGTTAATCCGTCCGATATGGATGGAAGGGTATTGTACGCAGATGCATCGTTTCAGGGATTGGAGCGATTCCGATGCAGTGGTATGAGACGTGTTTTATGCTTATTACGCTGAGGAATCTGAGATAAGTCGCCATATATATGACGTAGAGCTTAGCAGTTATTATCTTGAGTAGTAGATGTATAGAGCAGGAGTGCTCAGGGAGTTTTGGCTAGCTACTGGGTAGCTGCTATAGGGTTGTTAGAGCACGGATAGATACAACTAGGGAGATGGGTCATTGCTGTCTTCCAGTCACTTATAGTGTTGTGTGACAGAGTGAAATTTTGGACATTAGATTAATTTCTCTTGTGAGAATAAATCTCTGTCTTTGGGAAGGGTAGTAGTTCCCAGAGTTGCATTCGATTTAGGAAGAGTTGTTTCAGGAAACTCTTCATTCGAGAGTGATGATTTATTCGGAGTATATCCGAAAATAGTGAGTAGTGAGACGTTCCAGTGGGTGGAACGATATGGGGGACATGGATGATTTCGTAGTTTGATGTTGGGTATGCCAACAAGCAAAGGTGGAATATTGTGATCGGTAGGGTTTTGTACCGTGATGAAGTGAGAGCCTAGTACGTTAGACTGTGTTGGGAGATTATCTAGAATTCGGAAAGGACTTGATCGGATTTGGGTAGTCGATGATCGATTAGCTAGGTCTGCTCATTTTCTTTCGAGCTGTAAGATGGACTCCGTTGGATCGCTTGATAGAATTATATTCAGGGAGTAACCTTGAGTATCATTTCTGATAGTGATTCATGATTCACCTTACGATTCTGGCAAATTTTCCCATCGGGTATAGGTATAGAGCTCTACTCTGGTACAGTAATTGACCTCTTAATAGGTTGGCTGAGAGCATATAAGAGCTAGAATGTAATACTCGAGCTCAGTACCCCACTTAGTCACTTGAGGTGTGACTTTTCTCCGGATACTTGAGATGGTTGTTGTGACATCTCGTACTCGTACATGAGTCGGAAATTTGGGGACCAAATTTTTATAAGTGGGGGAGAATGTAAAATATGAAAAAAAAATTATATATGGATTAAACCCTTTAATTAATCTGGATTAAATTAGTGGGTTAATTGGGTTTAATTAGCAGACTAATGAGGTTAATTATCTTGTTGAAATTTGAAATTGGGCTTAGTGAAAATGGGCTTGGAATTGGGCTTAGAAATGGGCTGGAATTGGGCTTGACTTGGGTTAAGGGTTGAACCAAATGACTTGAGCCCAAAATCGCCGAACCACCTTCATAATCTCCCCAATCGCGATTTCCACTCCTCACCATCGTCGCGCGATTTCTTCCTCCCTTCTCCGCGCGACTCCCTCTGCTCCCGATCCGATCCTTTTTCTTCCCCGATTCCTTCTCAGCCGATTTCTCCCCTCTTCCACCATCAGTCGCCATGAGTTCGAGCTGCTGCCGACCTCCCATCTGCCGTCGTCGACCACTTATTCGAGAGGCCAACTCGACGGCGTCTTCATCGGTGAAGCTCAGATCAGTCGTCGACCTTTTCGTCGCATCGCGAGGATGGTCGAGCGGTCGCTTGAAACCAGCTTGTCGTTGATATCTCTACCGACGATGAGGGAAGCCGGATCGACTCCATTGATGTCGCAGCTGGGTAAGCACTGGTATCGTCATTTTCCTTAGGGTAGCATAGTGATCTGGCTTCAGCTGATTTGTTTCCTTTCCTCTGTTAGTAATCGTCGCAGCGACCAGTGGGGGATTAAGATTTGTTGTTGTTGTTACGGGAGTTCTGTAAATTGGTTTTGTTCCGGTGAACAGGGCAGTTGGGGAAACGGCTGCTGGTGGAGGGATTGAGCTCGGTAAGCTTCGATTTCCCTTTTCCTATGCTATCTGTAATTCATGTGAATTCGTAGTATGTTAATTCCTAAGGAATTTGATGGTTTCTATCGATGGATTGTCGGGTGGAATATGTGATTTGTGTGGTATCTGAATTTGTGGTTTTGTCGATGGGTGATGTTGTGTAGTGCCGGCTGTATAGTTAAAGCAGCAAGGTGTAAGTCGTGTTCTTCCTTCAATGTTGTGGAGTTGTTGATCTGTGCCAGGTGTGTGTGGAAGAAGAAGTTGACGATTGGTGTTTGGCGGCTGATATTAGAGTGTGTCTGATTGTGATTTGGGGAGTAATTGTGTTGTTGTTGATTGATTACAGTGTTTGTGGTTTACTGTTATTGATTCAGGAATGAGGAGCTATAATAGATGTTGATTATGTGTGTAAATTTAGTTGTTTTGTGGATTGAGGGGTGTGCCAAGGTTGTTGAGATTCGGTGGGTTCTGCCTGTGGATCATTGTATTGTGGCTGATTGGAGTGGTATCCGATTGTGATTTAGATGATTAGATAAGTAGTTGGGGTTATGAATGGTTGTGCTTGAGGTTTCAACCCGTAGACAAGGAAAGGATGCGAACATAGAAAAGAAGTAGTGTTTAGTTCGTATATTGGTCGGATACTTGTATTTAATCATTTGTTACTATTGTGCAGGTTTGGGATACGAAGCAGTCCTTGGGTAAGGATTATTCGAGCTTCGTATCAGGTGGGTAATATCTACCTGGTCCGGTAGTTTGATCGATTCTAGTGCATTATCTTGGATTTATGTTTATACATTTACCTTAAATCCACTCTTATTTAATCATATGCTTATCTTGCCTTGACCTTTGAGATATATACATTACTCATTGATTATCTAGCGGATAGGAACTATAAACCCTATTATGTATTAGGTGATAGATGTTGATAAGTACATGTGGTTAGGTTATCTTTGTGATCGGATAGTTCTTGTGTTACCTAACTAGAGTTAGGTGATGGATTGGATTATGGAGTCGATCGTGATATCATAACCGTATTAGTGGTGCATTTTATGGTGGATCTAGTTGTCTTTGCATAAATAAGTGTATGGTTGTCAGTATGTGACCAGGGACTAGAGGTCCTAGCGCGATGGTATATCCATTATGGATTGTGTGCCTGTGTATGGTTATATGGACGGTCGATTGTATATCGCTACTGACTAGAGGTCTTAGCGTGGTAGACTGTCAGATGAGTATGACTCTTTGTGCGATAGAGAGAGTCTTATGATTGTAGTCCTTGCATAGTTGACATTTGGTTGACCAGGACTCCCCATGGGATAGGGAGTGAGGCGAGGATACATGTATGGAGCTATGCATCATTACATTTGCATGCATCTTTGGTGTGAGTCTCCCTTGTGGATGAGGCGATTTCGGTCATCCTGCCTCCCCGACCACTAGGGGTATTGGTAGAGGTTGAGGCGAGCATTGGATGTACGCTCGCCACTATGGATAGTGGTAGTGGAGATCGCCAGCCCTGTGCAGTGGTGTGCACTCGCCCACTATAGGCGGTGGTTGTGTGAGGTGCGGTTGTCTGTGTCTGCGGGTTGTCTACTCATGGGTAGGGACGGCGTGGCTTGCGGCGAGGCCCCTAGGAGTAGTTAGCTTTTTACGCTTATACTACTCGGTCATACTACCCAACTCGGCCACTCGAGTGGTGGCGGTGGAGTCGGGCTAGTTGTCATTTATTTGTCGTGCCACCACAGCCACTCTGGGGTCGTGGTTGGGCTGAGCGATGTGCGTATGCATTCTTGATATATATTATGCATGTATTTGATATATGTTTTACATATGCATGAGATCTTGCATTTGATTGAGCTATGATTGTTGCACATGCTTGTACATCATGATACATGTCATTTGCATTTTATTTCTTGCTATGTGTTGAGCATGATACATGCGTTGATTGATTATTATATGCATTTGATTAGCATCATGTCATTGTGTGATGCGATAGGTTATTATTATACGGTGATCATATCTTGTTCATATGTTGGAGTATTGGTCGGTATGGGATTGACTTGATACGTTATATAGGTTATATGTTATATATACTGTTCGGGATGATATAGCTTATGGCGTTATTCTGAGGCCGTCAGTGCGTTGGTACATTACTTTATATTTGATTGATCAGTTTAGTATATACATTGAGTATGACTTTCTTGTAGTTACTTGTTATTAGATTTGGATAGAATTTGTATGTCTATTGGACTCATCTTTGTATACTGTAGATCTTCATGTATACTTGTAGATCTATCCTTATATGTTGTTCGTACACTTTACATATATTCTGCGAGTTTATAATCACCACCCTCGACCTCGGGCTTCGTCCGCCTTGATAATGTAGAAGATTTCGACGCTCGGAGTCTCACCGATCCCATCTCACCGACGGATGGATATGTTTTCCATATTGTTGTATTACTATGGATTGTTGTTTTGGGGTTTTTACGTCGTATTGTTTCCGTATCTGTGATATACGGATGTGTGGTATGTATTTGGTCTTTGATTCGACTTCTATTATGTTTCTTGTTGTGTCAAGTCACTCCGGAGTGCACAGTTGGGTCATTGTATCTTGTTGATCTGTTTGTATTATTTTCGCTGTGTTTATTATGTTTGATATGATGATATCTGTGTATATCATATTGTTGTGGTGGGCCTACGGGTCTTGTATTAACCCGATATGTTGTCACGTACAGGGGAGATGCCGTCCGTTTGCTTTTCGGCACGGCATACTCTCGAGGCGTGACAATATATCAAGCAGAAACCAGACCGAAGCATCAAGGGTGAGGTGCGGGGCTCTCTAAGTGTCTCATAATGTTAGGGCATTTCTTTCAAACCAATTATGATCTAGATTTAGTACTTGAGAACATTCTAAAAATTTAATGTCATTCATGTCCAAGAACTATGGATCTGTTTTGTGATCAAACTTGTAAAATATTTGTTTGGCGAATCACCAAAGTATAAATAACTGTATTTATCTAGATTTTGGAAAATATTTTAAAACGGGCATTTCGTTGCCTATAAGGAAAATGTAAATCTAAAAGTGGTTTTCTTTATTTGTTGAGTGATGAAATTGTTTTTTCATTATTTGGAAACATGAATTATTGGACTTTACCGAGGAATATGCAAGATTACTAATATATGACTTAGTTATATCAAATTTTTTTTATTGAATTGACTATAAAATTTTTCTTTTAGCCTAAGGGGAACATAATGATCACACAAGGCTTTAGAAGGCTCTCTCCATTACCTTTGCCCATTCTTTGTCCTATTAATAATTTCTTTGATTGATTCCCTTGTTGAATAATAGATATCTAAAACTCAGTGTATGTTTTTTCATCTTATCTATTCTTATCAATTATTTTTCTTTTTATTAAAACCATATGAAAATTCTATTGATTGTTTTTCTTGTTATTGGAACTACATTTTCATATAAAAACATTTGTTAGGCTTGCTAAAAACTGTTAGTTTCCTCTGTTTTACTCTATAATTTGCCCATCCAATTTAATGTAATCGCACTCTCGTCTACCAGTGGATGACTTTGGCTAGTTCTGAAAAAAATGATTTACCTCTAGCAGCAACATTATCATACTGATAGTAGATTTACATCTGATATAATTCAAGAACAATAGAAAAATCAATTATCACATTGCTAGTAGATTTACCTCTAGCAACAACATTATCTTTATTACAACAATATACTTATCAAATGTTTTTTGTAACTCAAAAATCATCTTAATAGTTGTCTAGCAATTCTGTCATAAACTTCTGGGAATCTATAAAAATAACTATAATATGAAAAAAAAACCCTTTTTCTCTTAATTTTTTTTTTTTTTTTTTTTTTTTGCATCAGTTGTCTTATTAAATAACTATAGTCGTCTCATCTATTATTCTCCTCTCAAGATTTTCCTCCAAAGCCATCACTTTTTTCTTACATTACAAAAAAAAATCCTTGCTTTATTTTTTTTTCATTTAATATACCTAAATTTCAGTTTAATTTTTTTAAAGAAATAGCTATAGTATCACCATCATCAAAATTGTAATTGGGTTTTATCACCTGGATGAGTCCACATTCAAAAACAAAAAATTCTTAAAAAAAATGCTTAGATCATGCCTCCCTAAATAAATTATTTTTTAAAATCTTTTTTCTACATTCTGCCGTTGAATATTAAACACACATTAGATATACCCCAGACTAGTGGGTATATGTTTTCTAACCTTTCACATATTTTCTACATTTCTTTAATCTTTCAAGAAGGTGCTATTGTCAGTTCAGTGGATGGATTCGACAGTTCAACATAGAGGGAAAGACTAAGAAAATGGAAAGAAATCCTGCAAAAGGAAAAATTTGCTGAGCAAATGGATTCCCTTAGTGCCAAGTATGTAGTTGATTTTGATATGCAAGAAGTTGAAAGGAGTTTGCGCAAGGAAGTTGCAGAGAGGACATCAAATTCTTCTGGTAGCAGAGCACTTTGGATTTCTAAAAGGTGTTGGTATTATCGTCCAAAGTTGCCCTACACATATTTTCTCGATAAACTTTGATTGTTCTGAGGTATGATTTTTGCTTTCTCTAATTACCTCATCACACTTATTGCAAATAGGAAGATAAATGAACTTAGAGATACTTTATTTTTCTGTTTTTTATCCATCAGTTAATTTATTCGTCTAATCTTTATTCCATTTGTGTTTTGATTCTAGAATATTTTTTTTTTTGTGATTTGATATATTTACTGAAGTAAATCATTCAATAGGAAGGTTTGGCTAAAAGGGATGTATACATGGCTCTTGAGGACATTAACAATGTCTTCCTTCCAAGCATTGGTATTTATTTAGTCTCTTGAAGAATGTTTCAGTTACATTGGTTTGGTTTAAACAGGTTGCTGCTGTTGTGTTTACCGAGGACCTTAAAAGAATATATGTGACCATGAAAGAAGGCTCTCTTCATTTCCTTCGACTATCATATCATGTCTGTTACATTAATTGATCGAACTCATTTACCACTAGAAAACACAATCACTTTCCGATTCACATGTTCTTCTGTAAGATAGTCATCTATATTTGTTTACCTCTTAATCAATTATCACCTAACTCCTGACATCTCCTAAGCGACTTTTATATCGTATGGTCCTACTTTAAATTGACACATACTATTTTCCTTTTTTATTGTCTTCTTTCACTTGAAAATGGTTGAATTGGCCTTCTTCTTCTTCAAGGCCCAATCAAAAATCCAATCTTCCCTGTCTTTCATAAAGAGTGGAAAGAATATTTCTTCCTTATATATTCAACGACCCCCTTCCCCTTCCCCTTCACCACCAATTGAATGTTTGTCGTTCCTTCACGAACCAACCTTAAACATTACCATGAGCAAGAGGATTATAAAGTCGTCATCCCCTGCCTTAGTGACCAAGTAGTTCATTTAGGGTGCTTATTAATTGAACAAATCTTATCCCGAGCAGATTTAAGTCCTTCCCTTCCGGATCCGACTGTAACATTAAGTAGGTTTAATACCTTCTCCTTGCATATTGTATTTGAAAGCAAGTCTAACATGTTATATCATCTGTAGGATCGGCCATGATATTGTCCACGGTGATGGAGTTTGCCGTGAAACAGAAGAGAGAAGGTGAACAAACTTTTGCTTTGCAAAAAGAGAACCCTACTGTTGACTTATCACACTAACTAACTGTAACCTTGCATGCATATAAAATATCAGCCCCAAATGTTAACTGTAGATACAAGGCGAGGAGATATGACATGGAATTCATTCACTTAGCCTCAATTTTTCGATTACCTCACTCAAGGGATGGCTCATGTATCAATATCATTGACAACGAGTCAATTCCTCGTAAATACGAGAGTGTCATTTCTTCATATGCTAGTTATTAGTTTTAAAGAGTCAAAGGTCTATCGTGATTTACTTTCCTTACGATGATCCGAAGACAGACCGATAGGGGTCACTAGATTGACGAATTTCAACCTTACGCATCATAGATATCAATATTATTATTATATTTATGTCTTCTTACATTATCTATATCAAAATAAAAAATTTTCAACATATTTTACAATTCTTCATTCAATATTTGTCATATTATATCATCCACTTTCAAAAATTTTAAAAATATTTTCCTATTTTCATTGGACTCGTAGAAACATTAACTCATCTTATAATCAAAGTCATTTGCTCTTGATTACTAACACCAAAAGTACAATTAATTATTATCCTCACGAGAGAACCAAACGACTAGCATAAATATTAAAATTGTCCCAAATAACAAGATCAACCATGAGTACTGCAAAGCTTTTCGGAATACCTACCCTTTTGTCATGCTATTTTTTAGTTGGATAAAATATTTTCATGATTTATCTCCATCTAGCTATGAAACCAACGATGAAAAATACCTAAAGTAAACACATCACCTGTTGTCCCAAGAGTACAATCAATTATAATATAAAAGAACTTAACTTCATTTGATATTTTGAAAATAAAACTCTCCATTTCATAAGTTAACAAATATATTAATTTAGCCCCCGAAAGTACAATGGTAATACATCCATTCAGATTTTCAAAAACTCTTAGGTCAATCTCTAATTATGATATGTTTGTAGACTTTTCTCCGAATGAAGATTGATCTTTTGGGATATTGCAAGATCTGTTGAAACCGTCTACGTTAGCACCCATTTAATTTATCCTTCTTCTCGATAGGAACAATTAAGAGGAGTCATTAATATGACGATTCTAATTTTTTTTAACAATCATATTAACTCATTCTAAATTTTATATATGAAATAATCATCCTTTACGTTGCCCAATTCTTTACTATTTGTTTGAAAAGAAGTGAGAGAAGGAGAAGGAAGGGTAAATAAAGAAAAATGAATTCTTCCGTAAAAAGTTAGAATTCGCCAATCTAGCGACTCTCATCGGTCTGTCCCAAGACCATTGTGAGAGAGATAAATCACGGAGGAGTCTATGAGCCTTGACGTGGTGGCCAAGACATGTAGGGGTTATCTAAATCTAGAAAAAAACTTTAGATCTCTTTCGTAATCGACCCTTACCTTATCCATAAAGTCCGTTGTGTCTTAGCTGTTAGTGTCTATAAGATTCATATATCTCTATAATGATATGATATTGTCCACTTTGAACCTAAGCTCTTATGATTTTATTTTTGAGTTCTATTCAAAAAGTCTCATACTAATAGAGATATCTTTTTATCTTATAAGCACATGATTTTTTCCATGTCTTACCAATGTGTGACTTTGATTGTATTCCCTATACTTCCAACATTAACTATCATACCATTTTTGCGGGGACAAAGAAAAGGAATTATTTTTTTTTATTTTGATTTACAAGGGGTATCTGGGTAATTAGCACCAATTAGTCCCCTTGGCTGATCGCCCTGTCCCATGACCTTCAACTAGAGTTTCCATCGATCAGCGAGGGTAAATCAAGAGGACGCATCATCGGCACCTGCATTCTGACCTGGTCTACCAATGTGAGTCCACTATATTCGACCAACACAATCGACTGTCACGCCTCCAACAAAAATACCCAGTGGAAAATAAAAGGAATTCTTCGCAAAAAGGTTGGAACCGTCAACCTAGCAGACTCCATCGACCGACCCCTTGGTTATTATGAGGAAGGTAAATCGCGGGTGAGCCTTTGGCCTTTGACTCGATGGTAAGTGTAAAAAAAGGGTATTTTATTCCAGAAGAAATTTTAGACCCATGATTTCAAATCCGGACATTTTTATTTGAGAGGGAGTGAGAAACTATAAGTAGAAGGATGAAAAATTTAAATCTTATTTGGAAATGAGTGGAAAAAAAGATTCCCTTTCGGCCTCTCCTTCTCACCGGCAAGAGCTTCTTGGTTCTCGTCGCGCATTCAGTTCTTTCCCAAACCAAAGCCAAACCTACTCCAGAAGCCCCAGCCGTCCCTTCCATAACAGCAAACAACGGCAATCCTGCCTCGGAACTGCTCCGCCTCAGAATAGAACGCCGGCTGGCTTCCTGGTTCTTATTATTATAGGTTGATCGGCGCTTGCAATCTCACATGTTCCTTCTCCCTCTCCACTGGTTTCATTTGAATCCCTAAGGTTTTGTAGCCATTGCACTCTCGTCATGGCCTCCTCAGTGGCCCGGATGCCGGTCTCCGGTAAGTGGCTCGAACCAGTCCGAGTCTCCGACTCCGCAACCCTTAGCGGCTGCTCCTTCAACCCTTTTCACCTCCCCAAGATCGTCGTCCCTCAGAGGAAACCAACGGATGTGCTTTCCTCCTCCGACCGGTCTGAGGACGGGGGATCGCCGGGGATTCTAGAACGGTGGGCGTCGTTGCAGGCGCGAGAGCTGGCTAGGACCCTCGACCGGCAGGCCCGCGAGGCTGAAATCTCGGCGTTGGCCACCGCCGCTCCGCCTGTCTCCTCCCGCGCCCAATCGTTTCTCCGCGAGGCTTCTGATTCTTCTTCCCCTAGCGCTGCTGCAGTCGCTGCTGTTGACCTTCCCAGTGGCGTCCGGGCGTCGTCGCTGATACAGATGTGGCGGGATTTGGAGGCCGACGCAGGGTTCAGTCCCAAGAACAGCCCGGGGAATACTAGTGGCAACACCGACAATGCCACCCCTGCTGCTACTTCCTCATCATCGGATGAGTTTTCCAGCGACTACTCGATGGACTCAGATTCTGACATTGCAGCCAAGAATTGTTCTTTATTGAGGGAGAAGAAGGGTCTGGTGGAGAACATCGTGAGGATGCTCAGTTCTGGCAACAGAACACGCGCCGTTGACAAGCAATCCCCCCCAGAAAAACTGGAGGCGATGGCAGATAAGACCTCAGGTGATCGGCGATTCGTTGAAGATTTTGTTGCAAGAATGGAACAGGAAAGGCGGAGCGAGCTTGTAGCATTGAATGAGCATCGTTGCGTCTCTCAATTCCAGCATCAGGTAATCTGCAAATGAAATACCAACCATCCATTCTTGATATTAATCTCATTCTGAAAGAAGAAAACTTTAGGAAATGCATTTTTAATTTCTAAACCGAGTTTCTGAATTAGAACAGTACAAATTCTCTTTGGTATCTGACATCCTGTTAAGAATTAAGTAAAATAGTATTTGTTAAGAGAGTGATGTTGAATATTCACTCTCTCAGTGTGACAGTGTGAGTATACATTAAAGTTTTTATTGACTAATAATTGACATTTTTTTTCTTCATGTTCATCTTGGTAGCCAATATATGGTCTCACGAAACATTCAACACCAAAGGAGTCTGATGAGTCTCATAGACGAACAGCAATCGAACATCCCAGGTAAAAACATGAATACTACACTTGACAGTTGACTTGGTTCAGGTAGATATATATGATGACGAGCATAGTATTGGATATGTGCTGTACTTCATGGATGTTGAAACCAATTGCTGTGTTGTTTGAAAACTAATACTACTTTTAATTTGCTATGAATTGTGATGCTAAGGTTCCAATCCATTAGAGTGTTTCTTTATAGTTGTGAGTTATTAAATTTGGGGTGAGGTCGAACATACCTTGAGGAATTCATAGTTTCCATATAATCTCTTCTGTTTTGAACAAGTTTTATAACCTTCGTTTGCCTAGTTCTCTGTTTCAATCTAAGCCCTGCTTAATCATTTTGTGGTAGGAGGAAGCAATTTGTTGAGAAAAAGTGCAGTGTGCAGGTTGAGTCTCCTGTGGATGCTGAAGATTCAAACTATGCACATTCTATTAGTCAGTTTACAGCTCAGAGATGTGATTCAGATAGCACTTATCCTAACACAACCTCATTGTGGGAAGGAAATCATAGTACAATGGGTTCGTGGGATGAAAGGAATTTGTGGATGAGTAACCTTGATTTGCAAAGCATGGCAGACTTGTTTCCTTCAAATGGTTGGTGCGGTGAGGTGATTACTGAGGAAAGAGAATCATACTCGCAGTGGATACATCTGCCCTCCAGTTCATGGAGACAATTGACCATCAGAAGGCAACCAATGTGTGTTGGATTCTTTCAGAATTTTGTCAATAATGTTGAAATTATGGAGCTTTATGAAAGGTAATCTTGTTCCTATTTGTTTATAACATAAAGTCTATGTTTTCACCTTGTGTCTCTGTGTGTGTTTCTCTTATCGAATTAAAATAGTGTCCTGATATGAGTTCTTGTATATTGTTCACTTATATGGTTTAATAACGGTGATAATGACAATGACAATGATAATGATGAGTTTGCATTGCTTAGTACTTTAATTCTAGAGTTTTGAACATTTTGCTTAATCATCTCTTCTTCATTTTTCTTCAGGAGAAGAGTCTCGACTTCCCTTGATAGCGATTTTTGCAGCAAGTTAGACACAGTGGTCTTATCATTGTTAGACAGACAAAGGAAATGCTGTTTCGATGAAGACCTAACTGTAAATGATGAAGACCATCCATTCCGGCAACAAAAGGATGAGTATTGCAATAGTTCTAAGCATGTTGTTGATATCCCATCATCATGTGTAACTCCGCAAAACCACACCATGTGCCACTCAGAGCATCAGAAACATATTTCATCCCCTCTCCAATCATCAAAAAAAGTATCGAGAAGTTCAATTTTCTTCTTTACATTCGCCAGAGAACAAAATTTTATGATATAATGATCTGTTTGTTTGCAACATGCCAGGATGCTGCAGAATTCATGCATGAACTGAGAAGCGGCATGACTCAAATCCACGAAGAACTTCATGGACTTCGCAAGTTAGTCAAGCGTTGCATCGAGAAGCAAGTTGAATTACACGACTCTATTAAACAAGATATTTTAGAAGTCATTAGGCAATCTAGTGAGTACTCTCTATCCTACATTAAAATCTGCCATCTGACTCTTCATGGAATCAATTCTAATTTTCTTCTCTGGCCACTACTTTACCGAATCTCGATGATTTTACCATTTTTAAACAGTTCTAATATAGATCCAGCTGGGAGTATCTCGAATGGTTCATCCACAACAATATGTATGTCAGTATGTATGTTTTCCATTGTAATCGAGATATTGAAAGCCATCTTAAATAGATCCAATCTCGGAAACAATTCTGACGTTCCAAACTAATGTTGTTATCTTCAGGTGTGGGCATGATGCTTAGTCTGTAGATCTTGGATTGCGGAACCCATTGGAGCATTTCTTAGATTGATGGAGTAATAGCTTGAAGATACATAAAGAGACTACGAACATTTCATAGCAGCGAAGAGATGTATTCTATTTCTTAGAATAGCAAACCCTTATTAGAGACTCCATCCATAGCATTAGGATTTAGATCAGCTATCTGGTTGAGACTGTACATAACGTAAAAGTAAAGAATTTTCTCTGGACGACGAACTGTATTGCTAATAAGCAATTTATGCTGTCCTTTCTGGAGTAAAAGTGTATACTGAAATTTTACGTGAACTGATGAACATCAATTCCGGAGTCTATTTCACATTAGAAGAAAATGGGGAAAAAAAATGACGTTTTTATTACGTCCGCTGAGATTTGGAAGAGGAGAAAGGAGTATGGCCTTCGCCGCTGCTCAGGGAATTATCCCCGCTTATGCTGCCGCTCTGGACGCCTTCTCCGCGGACCGTAACCTCTCCGCGCTCCGTCGTGTCCACTCTCGCCTCCTCGTCCTTGGTCTCGCCCGCCATCGATTCCTCCGCTCGAAGCTCTGCGCTGCCTACGCCTGCTGCTCCCGACTCGCCGACGCCCGCCGCATCTTGCGCCTCTGCCCCCGCCCCTCTACCTTCGTCTTTAACTCCCTCCTCCGCGCCGAGACCCCACGCTCCGCCCTTCTCCTTTTCCGTCGTATGGTTTCCCACAGTTCCCCTGCCCCGGACGGCTCCTCCTTCGCCTCCGCCCTCCGCCATACCGCCGCTCTCCCCTCCCTCCGCCTCGGGTGCACCATTCATGCAGTGGCTATAACCGCCGGGATACTCTTGGATCCTGACCCCCTCGTTCGCAACTCACTCATCTCCATGTATTCCAAATGCGGCGATCTCGCTTCCGCCTGCCGGGTGTTCGACCGAATGCCCCATAGGAGCATCGCCTCGTGGACAGCCATGATCTCTTTGTGCGGCGCCCACGGGCGGGCGCCAGACGCGGTGGCTCTGTTCGGGAGGATGGTGGAGGAGATAGGGGAAGCAGGGTTGGACGGACCAGCGATGACGGCGGTGCTTGCGGCATGCTCAAAAGGCGGGCCAGAGGAGGCGGAGTTTGGGCGGCGGGTGTTCGAGATCATGAAGGACGGACGGCTGGGCGGGGTGCTGCCGGGGGTGGAGCATTACACGTGCATGGTGGATCTGTTTGGGCGGGCAGGGCGCTTGGAGGAGGCGGAGGCTTTAATCGAGGAGATGGACGGGGAGCCCGACGAGGCGATGTGGGCTGCTCTCCTTGGCGCTTGTCGGGAGCATGGCCGGCTGGAGGTGGCGGAGCGGGTGGCCGACCACGTCTACGGTGGCTTCGCATTGGTCCCATTTCTCCAACGCTCTTCCATGGGAAAGGACTATGAGTTCACACATTCGGCTGAAAGATAAGAGAATAAAAAGTAATTATGTAATAATTAATCGAAATCCTGTCACCTCTTATTGTTTTTTTTTTTTAGAAAATTGCTTAGACTTAATCTCTCCTTCTCCGGCCTTCGATTTGATGAAAAATAATAAATTATAAAAAGTTTTAATATTTTTGCACAGAAGAAATTAAAAACTTAACGAATCATTTTACATCGGTTAGAAATTGATTTTAAAATTTTATATAATTATCAATGTTGCGGCTAAGATTGAGATACTAAGATGTCCAATAGTGAGAGCGGTGAAGGACCGATGAATCGGATCGAATGGCTTGACACGATAGAAGTACTGAATTGGAGAATGGGGTGTCTCAGACATTTGTCAAATGATGTTTCGCGGCCGAGACGATTCCTGCAGCTGAAAAAAGCAGTTAAGAGCACCGAGAGAGATCTCGGCAAGGTCCCTCCGACGCTCAAGGCAGAAATCAGTGAATAGATGAGAAAATATGAAAGCGAAAGGGTGATGTAAAAGATGTCGAACATCTTCTTTTTCTCTTCAAGTTACTCTTATATAAGCGGAGGCATCACTGCGGAATAGTATGGGGGAGTATGGACGGTATGACTTTATGATATAACGATGACGATGCCGACTTTTAGAAATAATAGAGATCATTATCCTTATAAATACTGTGGATATATGACCGATAATTAATGCTTCCCGCGTAGTTGATGAAAGATAAGTTCTCATTAATATGGCTGACATATTTCTCTGAGACGGATATTGACACACATGTCATTCTGTCGGGTGAGATCACTGACAGAAGATGTTTTAGTGGCCATTTTATCTTGAACGGATGTCACATCACTCAACTTGAGCTGAGACATAATATATTGAGAAAACCACATAACAGCGAAGAAATATAATATAACCAAGATGTCAAATATTCAAAATGTCATACAGCAAGACATGATATAGTAGTCGAGATGTGATGTCTTAGTGTTTAGAATAGTCTTTTTCGTTCGGCGAGACTGAGATGTAATATTTGCATCCTTCGACCCTTTATCGAAATGCAATATCTTTGTCATTCGATAACTTATCGAGATATAATATCTTTATCATTCGACCATGCTCACTATATTCTACGCCCAATTCATCCCCTTTCTGCTAGCTCATCGAGAAAAAATAAGCTTAATTATTGGGGACGGACGAAGCAGGTACGGTAGCAACGTTGCACTCTTCTGCGAGTATGAAATTATATATTATTTCTGAGAAAGTATCACAATAATTTAAAATTATGTATTATTTCTAAACTTAAGGCACATTTAGTTAAATTGTACTAAAGAAAATAACGGATTAGGATTTATTTTTTAAAAACATAGTGCATATAGATAAATATTTTCCAAAATATCCTTTACATAGTATAAATAAGATGGATCTTCAATGTACTAAGCTAATCAGATCGATCTTTTTCCGTAGAGCTTCATCAGGTCGACCTTCTTACAACAGAGCTTCATCTGATTTAACATATGTGTGACTTCGGGAGGTCGGATGTTCGTAAGTCAGTCTTTGCAAGATCGATCTTCTTCAAATTAACGACAATTTACAGAAGGGTGCACTTTAAGTTTGAAATTGTCCAAACACAGTCCCATGATTTCATATTTACCAAAACACTCACTTCATTCTCTTTTTATCTCTCCCGCCAAACAAACATGCAATTAATACTGAGATTTTTCATACATTCGAGCCACAATCAAAAATCCCGAGCCATCCAAACGTACTTCCACCCGCGAGCTTGATATTGTACGTGGTGTTAGGAATTCAAATCTCATGACCACTGTGTTCCTGAGAGTATAATTCGCAAAACCATCTTTTTTCGGCCATTTTGATATTGTACGTGGTGCTGGAAATTTAAATCTCATCACCACTATGTTCCTTATAATATAATTCATAGCACAACTTTTTTTCGGGCAGCTTGATACTGTATGTGATGTTGAAAATTTAAATCTCAGATCCACAGTGTTCTTGAAAATATAATTTCTAGCACCACTTTTTTTCTAGATAAGCTTATTATTGTGCGTGGTGTTGGAAATTTAAATCCCAAGACCATTGTGTTCCTGGGAATATAATTTCCAGCACTACTTTTTCTCTCGACCAGTTCGAAATTGGATGTGTTGTTGAAAATTTAAATTCCACGACCACTATGTTCTTGGGATTTATCACTTCAAAAATTATAGGACTTGACGATGAATTTTTCAACGAATTTTGAATAAAAATCCGTTGCAAAATTTTTTTGCAACGAAATTTACAATGATTTTTTTTTCATTGCAAATAATTCGTCGCTAAATTCTGCAACGAAAAAAAAATCATCATCAAAATTGCAACGAATAAATTTTCGTTGCAAAATTTGTCGTCAAATTTGGCGACGAAAATATTTATTTGTCGCTAAATTTGGCGACGAAAATAATTATTCGTCGCCAAATTTGGGGACGAAACATAGTTCGTCGTCAAATCTGTGACGAAAAAATAGTTCGCCATCAAATCTGCAACGAAAAAATAGTTTGTCGCAAAAATTTGACAATGAAAATATCTATTAGTCGCCAATTTTGGCGACGAAAATAACTATTTGTCGCTAAATTTGGCGACGAATAATTATATCCGTCATCAAATCTGCGACGAAATTACAGTTCATCATAAAAGTCTAATAAACATATTTTCATGAATAAAAATAAATTTGGCAACGAATATTTTTTTTTCGCCAAATCTACGATGAAAAAAAATCGTTGCAAAATATTCAATGCTAGTCGACTGAAGGATACCATCACCGATCGACGCTGACCACTCGATCGCTTAGCCTGGCCACCAAACGCCTCAGAAGGTGCTAAGAATAATAACTGATCGATTGTTTTGATCACCGACCGCGATTCAATAGTGGATCGCCACGGCTACCAAAGGTTCTGTAAGGTGTTACAGTAATAATAGTCGACTGATCATGATGATCAGTCGATTGATAATGGTCGTGAACTATCAGTCGACTGATGTCACAGATTTTGCAAGAAAATTATATTTTCGTCGTCAAATTAGCGACGGAAAAAAAAATTTCGTCGCTAAATTTGAGACGAATCTTCTTTTCGTCGCAAATTTAAAATATTATTAACAAAATACTATTATATAATTTACTATTTTGCCTATTTTTACAAAATTTATTTCCAAACACATCTAACAATATGTAAAAATTCGCACATCAAACTTGATAAACACATTTAATCATTTAAAATGATTCATCAATATAAATAATAAACCATTCATCGTATGAAACTTATAATACAAAAATATCGAATGTAACAAGTCAAGAAACATTTAGGTATAAAATTGAAACATAACTACGTCATCAACTCTCGCGTATCTTTCATCTCGCGTATCTTTCCTCTCAACAATTGACTCTCTAATTTAAGAAGGAGATCCTGCAGCTAGAGAACCGAAGATCCTATAATTAAAGAAGGAGATCTTACAGTTGAAGAATCAAAAAATCCTACAACTGAACAAAAAATTATAAATAATCAACCATCCGCAACTCTCACCTCAGCTACAAACCCCTCCACCAATGACCCATACACAGCACGGTCAATCGCAAACCCCTTTCTCTTTATCTCCGAAAACAGTTCATGACCTTTTTCAACCCTCCCTGCCTTGGACAAACCTGAAACCATCGTTGAATATGCCATTGCATCAGCCTTGACTCCATCTTTCACCATTTCCTCCCACACCCTCAAGCAGCCATCCATATTCCCCTCTGAAACTAGGGCCTTTAGCATTGCAGTGTATGCAAAAACATCCGGCTTGCACAGTTCTGTTCTCATTCGTTCAAGTAATTGACAAAGGGCATCCATCCTTCCAGCACGACAAAGTCCCTTAGCAAGGATTGTGAAAGTGATGGCTCCCTCCTTACGACCATTGACCTTGAGGTCATCGTACACAAAAAGAGCAAGAGCAAGATATCCAGTTGCAATTAAAGCATCCAATATGCGGTTGTAAAGGTAGATTCCAGGCTTGACACCAAACTTGCCCCGCATCTTCAAGAATATGTGGAAGATCCGAAGGCCCCGACCAGCAGCAGCGTGCATTCGTATGAGGATCTCGAGCTGCTACTCAGATGGTTGTCTCCCCTCGGCGTGCATCAGCTCTGGGAGTTGGTCAGCCGCTACAAAACGTGCGGCGGCATTAAGGGCATAGGCGAGGGCATTATACGAAGCGAAGGAGTGACGGAAGCTCTTCTGCTTGGCAGCCCAGTGAAAGAATTGGGCGGAGAGGGAGGGATCGATAAGGGGGCGAGAACGGAGGACTTCGGCGACGAGGTCAGGAGGGACACGACGAAGCTTGCGCAAATCGGACAAGATTGCAAGGCACTAGCGACGGTGGCGACGGAAGGAGCTGAGAACGTGACGAGCGAGAGGCGAGAGCCGACAGTTGATCGCTTGCACAGAAGGAGAGGGTGGCATTGGTTGGGTAGGGCAATCGAAGTCGGAAGTCGGTGGTGGGGAGGACGACAGTAGTGTTAACGGGGATGGGAGCGATAACTTTTCGATTCGAGAACGCTGCGTGCTCTCGGCCGGCCGCCGCGAGCTCGCGGCAGGCCGCCGTGAGCACGCGCCTGCCGCGAGCTCACGCGGCGGGCCGCAGTGAGTTCGAACAGCGGTAGGCCTGCCGCGAGTTTGCGCGACACCTGTCAATCGCGCGCGGATGCCGGATCTGCTCATGCCGACAGTGGAAGAGCAGGCAAGAGGAGAGGGATAGATGTGTACCGGGATGGGAGAATCGATCGGAGCGTGAGAAAGAGAAAGATAGAGATGATTGATAATTAGGAATTTGACGATGAATCAAATATTCGTCGACAATTTTGTGACGAATCAAATATTTATCAATAATTTTGTGACGAATTTAATATTCGTCGTAAAAATTTGCGACGAATTATTGAATCGTTGCAAATTCAGCGATGAATTCATATTTCGTCGTAATATTCTGTGATGAATTTTATTTTTCGTCGCAAAATTAGCGATAAAAATTAAATTCGTTGCCAAATTAATGACGAATATTAAATTCATTGCAAAGTTCTCCCACCATTGTTTTTTTGCCAAATGATTGAAAATGTCTGATGAAAATATTTCGTCACCAAATTTATCGAAATTTTTGCAACGAATCATGAAATCGTTGCAAAATTTTGCAACGAATCGTGAATTCGTTGCAAAACTGTGACGATATTTGCGACAAAAATTATTTTGTTACAAATGTAAATAAGTTTGCAACAACAAATTTTTTGTTAGAAATTTTGTTACTAATTTGTGACGAAATTTGTAATTCGTCATAAAATTTGTTACAAATTTACAACAAATTATTTTCGTTGTCAAATTTCGTCGCTAAATTAAACCCCTGGACCACTGTGTTCTTGGGAATATAATTCTCAGCATCACTTTTTTCTCGCTCAACTTGAATTTATACGTGACACGAGACCAAAACTGGGAGGTAGGAGGATCAGAACCAAGTTCCCTCGACAAATCAACAATTTATATTGTAAGATCTTTCAGTTCATGTCAAGATTTTAGAATTTGAACTCTTTTAGGTTCATCAATGGGTTTAGGCCAAAACCCATTGATGATCATATTCACCGCTTCTTCAATTCAATCCAAGTCCATTGGATTTGGGAAGTGTACCTTTGTGTATTCATGCCCAAAATTTCTGATATTCAAAGTTTTATTAGGTATTCACAGCCATATTTTAGGAATCAAGCCCCGTGCCATGTGGCACGCGACCAAAATTATAGGTAAGAGGATCATAACCAAGTTCCCTCGACACATCAACAATTTATGTTGTAAGATTTTTCAGTCCATGTCAAGATTTCGGAATTTAGACTCCTCTAGGTCCGTCAATGAGTTTCGGTCAAAATTCATTGATGGTCCTACCCACATCTTTTTCAATCCAATCCAAATCCATTGAGTTTGGGAAGTGCTCTTCTGTGTATCCGTGTCCTAAATTTCTGATATTCAAGATTTTATTATGTATCCACAGCCATATTTCAGAAATCAGGCCATGTGTCATGTGACACGCGATCAAAACTGAGAGGTAGGAAGATCAGAACCAAGTTTTCTCGACACATCAACAATTCATGTTGTAAGATCTTTCAGTCCATATCAAAATTTCAAAACTTGAACTCTTCTAGGTCCATCAATGAGTTTCGATGAAAATCCATTGACAGCCCTATACACATCTTCTTCGATCCAATCCAAGTCCAGTGGGTTTGGAAAGTGCCCCTATGTGTATACGCGTCTAAAATTTCTGATGATCTAGATTTTATTAGTTGTCCACAATCATATATCAAAAATTAGGTCTCGTGTCATGCGGTGCTGAGAATTTAAATCTCAGGACTATTGTATTGTTGGGAATATAATTCTCAACACCATCTCTTGTCTCGGCCAGTTTGAAATTGTACGTGGTACTGGGAATTTAAATTTCAGGACCATTGTATTCTTGGAAATATAATTCTCAGCACCATCTTTTTCTCGACCAGCTTGAATTATATGATACAAGAAATTTAAATCTCAGGACCACTGTGATCTTAGGATTTGAATTCTCATCACCACGTACAATATCAAGCTCGCGGGTAGAAGTAACGTTTGGATGACTCGGGATTTTCAGTTATGGCTTAGATGCATGTAAAATCTCAGTATTAATTGCATGTTTATTTGACGGGAGAGATAAAAAAGAAATGAAGTGCGTATTTTGATAAATATATATGAAACCATAAGACTACGTTTGGACAATTCCAAATTTGAGATGCGCCC
Source organism: Wurfbainia villosa (assembly GCA_025175895.1). NCBI lineage: Eukaryota > Viridiplantae > Streptophyta > Magnoliopsida > Zingiberales > Zingiberaceae > Wurfbainia > Wurfbainia villosa. Next base: position 357,358 of record JAKLTH010000267.1, on the reverse strand, counting down.
TTTGATAATTTGTCGTCAAATTAATTATCGGAATGAAAAGTACTTCGGATCTGAAAAGACTCGAACAAAGATGAGAATAGAGGTGAGAAATATCTCAACAAAGCCCATATGATACTCAAAATTAAAATGTAAAAGAAAGTTGAGAAATTTAACAAATAAAGAAAGAAAATAGAAAATCAAAAATTACTTATCCCTTCGCTAGCTTTATATAGGAAAAAAAGAACTTATTTTTTTTAGAAAGGAAGACTTGGAGTCTAAACTTTCGAGAGGGAGATCGTGAAGGCATGAGGATATGACGTAGAGAATTGACTTTTCGGACAGGAACAGTGGAGACGTGGTTTTGTGAAAGACATGACTTTGCAGAAAGGTATCACCTGCCCAACTAAGTTTGTGTGCATCTCGGATGAACTTGAGTTAACTCGCACTTAGTTTGACCGAATTTGAATTTGAGTTTCATCTCAATTTGACGATTGACTTGACTCTGTTAATTAATGAGGAGTATTTCTGTCATATCAAATATTTTAAATTAGGAATTGCATAGTATACATTATCTTAATATAAAATTAAACTTTTATTGTGTGCTAATATGTTTTATTTATAGATCTTTTTTGTTTAATATTGAAATGATCATTATTCGTTGGCAGGCGTTAATGCTATTCAAGGATGCCCCTAATTGCCTATATTTATCATTAAATTCAAATATAATTCTTTTTCTATTTGGTAATTAGTTATCTCTTTTGGGCTGTTTTTTTTTTTTACTTTGCTTAAAGTGCATTTTTTATTCCAAATTGGTGCCAAATGAAATGAACAACGTAGATATTCATATGAAACTAAAAGAAAATTTAAAATTACATAAAAGTAATTTATTTTCTAAATGTCATTACTGTTTTAGAATATTAATTATAATTTAATAATTGATATATTTGATGTGTGTCAATTTTTAATTTGTAAAATGTTAACGTATTTATGAGATATTGAGATATTTAAATTCGTACAAGTTCAGGTGGGCGTAGTTAAAATTAGACAAATTATAAGTTAAAACTAAAATAAATTTTTCCATTTTATGTTTGAAGTTATTTAAAATAATCAAATTATAAGTTTGAAACAATTTATATAAAAGATCATATTAATTTAATAAAATAATATTAATAAAAGGTATAAGTTTATTAACATTAGAACTGAAATTATATATTATTTATGGAAGAGTATCCCAATAATTTGAAATTATATATTATTTCTAAACTTAAGGCTTATTCAGTTAAATTGTACAAAAGAAAATAACTGATTAGGAATTTAAAAAAAAAAGCATAGCATTAATTAACTAACGATTTTAAATTTAATTATTAATTTAATGATCAATTAAATATGTGATATATCGCTAATTAAATTTTGATTGATTTAAATTTGAACATTCTAATAATAAATTAATGACAAATTTTAAAATCAATTATTATTTAGTCATTGTTTAATGACTGAATTATTAAACTCATTTTTTTAGTGAGAATTAAGTGCACCACCTATATCACATTAAAGCTGTTGTATGACCTTACTGTAGAATTAAAATTTATTGTGTGCTAATATGTTTTATTTATAGTTTTTTTGTTTAATATTGATCATATTAACTTATTAATTTTTCAGATTTTATACTATGATTTTTTTTATCCAATAATTTAGTCATGCATTAAAGTTTTACCAAAATGAATGTATCGACATATTTGATACCTAATTTCGTTTTTGATTCTTTTTTCAAATATACACTTAAGCAAATCTAGTGTCATTTAATACAAATTTAAATCTCTTATAAATGTTTTTCCTTAATTAAATATCGGCACATATTGATTATATCATTTATTAAATTTTAATTAAAATTCTAAAATAGCAATAGTATTTATTAATTTTTAAATAAAATAGTACTATTTTAAAATTTTAATTTAAGAAAATATTACTTTATGATTTGAAAAAAGTACAAGTATCTTGAGAGGCCAATGAAAACCGATTTAGTCCATTTAGTTTTATATATTATTTAGTTTGATTTTGAAAAGTTATAGTTTAAAATTTTATTTTAATTTTGAATGAAAACCTACATTGCTCTTTTTATTATAAATTTACATGTAGTTTTTTTTTATTGCTAAATTAAAAACAACAATACCTAAGGATTCAAGTCCAAAAAAAAAACGATTATCAAATAGAAGCAAAGCAATTAAATTAAATTGTGTGTTCAAAGGGAGTAACTCTGGGAGCAAACCAAACAATTAAATCAATAATCAAAATTTATAATTAGTTATAATTCAAATTTTTACCGAATATGCAGTGGGGTTTATAACTTTGAATAGTAATTAGTAAAGGCTACATTATTTCTTTGCTTATGGGTATTAAATATTGAAATCTCTTTCTTATTATTTCCCTGCTTCCAATATTATTATATCTTTGCACGATTTATAAATAAATAAATATATATATATATATATATATATATACACACACTAAAGTTGTTAATTTTCATGTCGATCAATTATTTTCTCAGATAATAAGAAGATATCGATGGCGGCCGATTCACCGATCGAACAAGTGCGACTGACAGTTCCTCCGACGGACGATACTACACTCCGAGTGCTGACCTTCCGGACATGGCTCTTGGGTATTCCACTCTGCATCCTGCAGACAGTGTTGCTCCGAATTGGCATTTTCCGGCGGCAGCCGATCTACATATCATCTGCTTGTATCGACATCATCCTGCTCATAGCTGGGAATCTGTTAGCCAAGGTTCTGCCGGAGAAAGCAGTGAGAATCCCAGGCACGAGGTGGAGCTTTTCGTTGAATCCATGCCCTTTCAATATCAAAGAACACATCGCCACCTCCATCCTCGTCAACTCACCAGCGAGTCCAGGCTTTTTAAACGTCAGCATTGCCAAGATCTTTTACCGTAGAGAAATTCAACTTTGGCCCGCCTTACTCTTGGTCATATCGACTCAGGTGCCAGATTTATTTGTTTCTAATTAATATATATACATATTCAATATCATAGAATAACTTTTGCATTCGGTGGTCGATCGTGTAGTTCTTGGGGTTTGGATTTGCCGGTTTGTTCTTAAAATTTTTAGTGGATTCGCCATACATGTGGTGGCCAGGAATTATTGCCAGCGTCTCGTTCTACAAGTACGTTGATTAATTTTAACTTGCCGTTCCTGACGAAAAAGAAAACTGATTGGTATATCTTGTGTTTAATAATATTCTCAGGGCATTACACGAGAAGGATAAGAGGCCAAAGGGAAAATTATCACTTTTTCAGTTCTTTTTTTTAGTCTCCGTCGCAACTTTTGCTTACACCATCATTCCTTCTCACTTCTTCCCTTCCATAACGGGTCTCTCCTTTGTGTGTTGGATATGGAAGGACTCGGTCACTGCGCAGCAAATTGGCTCCGGGTTTAATGGGCTCGCCATCGGATCGCTTTCACTCGATTGGACGACGACGACGAGTTTCTTAGGGAACCCTTTGGTTTTTCCTGCCTATGTGATATTCAATATGTTGTTCGGATTTATTATACTCGCTTACATCATTTTGCCCTTCTCTTATTGGAGCAATGCATTCGAGGCGAGAAAGTTTCCACTGTTCTCGACCAATATATACGATTCTACTGGCCACAGATACAACGTCTCTAGAATTGTAGATTCAAATACTCTCTTATTCGACGACCAAGCCTACAGTAACTACTCAAAAATATACTACAGCACATCGTTGATTTATGCTATGGGGTTTGGTCTTGCTCTCTACACGTCGACTATTTCTCAGATTGCCCTCTTCTATGGGAGGTTTGTAATTTTATAATTGCATTAATATAATTATTTAGTCTTAATTACTTCGCCCGAACAGTCTGTTCGACTGATCGATTAATTAACTGCAGATCACTGTGGCAGCAATTTAAGAAGGCGTATAAAGACGATGAGCAAGATGTGCATGCGAGACTAATGAAGCAAAACTATGAATCTGTTCCTCAGTGGTGGTTTTACTCCATATCGCTCTCGATGATCGGGATGGCAATTCTGGTCTGTGAAGGTTTTGGAGGTGAAATTCAACTTCGTTACTGGGAAGTTCTGTTGGCATGCGCTCTGGTGCTTCTGTTCCTTCCATTGGGAGGTGTACTAGGAGCGATTACTGGCACGGTGAGCACTCATGACCGATACGATGAATTCGTCGATCGTCGAATCCATGCATATTTCACTAACAAATCATGCATATATATATATATATATATATAGACATTTACGCTAGATTTGTTACTGGAAACCGTCATTGGATACTTGAATCCGGGCAAACCTTTAGGCAACATGGCTTTCAGATTATACGGTTCTGAGGCCCAACAAATGGCAACATTTGTCATAGCTACCTTCAAATTATCACACTACATGAAGCTTCCTCCCAAAATCGTATTTTTTATCCTGGTAATTAAAATCAAATTCATATTCTTTCATTATAATATTGCCTGTTAAATTTTCCTCGCCATGCATTGATTTAATCGATGATGGTGCATGCATGCTTGCAGTTTATAAGCACGACGTGTTCGTGCTCGGTTGATTTTGGCATAGCATGGTGGATGCTACACTCGATCGACAACATTTGCCGACCAGAGTTGCTTCCGAGGGGAAGTCCTTGGACATGTCCTAGTGAGAGAGCAACATACATCAGTGGGGTGACATGGGGGCTTATCGGTCCGAGTAAAATCTTTTATCCCGATGGCATTTACTCGTCAGTCTTTTTCTTTGCTCTTATTGGACTCGTGGCGCCAATTCCCTTGTGGTTATTATCCCACAAATACCCTCAAAAGAAATGGATTAGACTAGTCAATTTTCCAATTATATTTGGTGTGTCTTCGGCTCTTCCCTTGGGCGGCCTCGTCAGTTATTGGAGTTGGTTTGCTGTTGGGTTACTCTTCGACTACTTTATCTTTCATAAACATAAAAAATGGTGGGCAAGATATAATTATGTGTTATCGGCTGGACTTGATGTTGGTTCTGCATTTTTCGTTGTTCTACTCAGTGTCTCTCTTCAATTCCATGATGTGTACGGAGTTAATTGGTGGGGATTGAATTATGATCATTGTCCCTTGGCAAAATGTCCCACGCTGCCAGGCGTTGTTATTGAAGGATGCCCCTTAATCGAGTGAGCTAGCGACTATATTTATCATTAAATTCAAATGATTCTGTTTACTCTTCTCTTATTCGATTGAATTAAAGGGATATATATATAGTGTTAATTCTTTGTTCTATTTCATCGATAATTATCGATAGTTTTTGGAATTTAATTTTAACATTAATTAATTGTTAAAATTCAATCATGAGCATATAGTAATTGTAGTATTCATGATCAATCTATCTGCCTACACCAAGCTGTGTATATATGATCTGAAATGGCTGAATTTATTTTACAAAAAGTAGATATATTTAGAAATAAATTTAAAGTTTTCATTTTAAAATTATTTCTATGATAAAATTTTAATTTTTACAATTTTTTATATCAAATTCGGTACAAAAATTACGTTTAATTGCAAGAGACCTTTGGTAATGCTAGTGCATGTTCACGACAAGAATCGGCGACCATCAAGTGCAGTTCAGTTTGCGCGATGATACGGATAGTTAAATTTATAATTTTAACTTTAAATTTAAAATGAAAAATACATTATTTTAGTTTTATATTTTATTAAAACAACATTTTGCAACGAGTATTTGATATTGTGAATATTTTAAAATTTGTCCACGTACGGGTAATGCGCCATGGTAGGGCAGGGAACAATACGCCTTTTGACAGATGCCAACATTTAATATTTAATCTATCCCATTATTTCTATTTGGCTCAGCATTTTATTTTAATGTTTAAAACTCATAAATATTATCGAATTTTTATTTGTGTCATCAAATAGTTTCTCATTTAGTTTATAATTATATTCGATTAGAGTTTAAAAACACAACCCAAACTCGATTTTCCAGAGCTTAAAATCGGAGCTAAATAATCCAAACATCCTTGAAAAAGAAGAAGAAAAAAAAGAAGACGAAATTCAGCCTTCGTTGAAGAAGCATAATTAATGGGAAGTCGACAGAATCTAGAGGGGAGGGAGAAGTCGTGATCTTGCAAATGCACATTCAAGTAAACAGTCGAGGAAGAGGAGGATCAGAGGAGGCTCCGCGGTGTAAGTACCCAAAAAAAAAAGAAAGCTGCAAACTTTTCTGATTACAATACTTCTACGTACCATATTATTAATGTCATGCAATTTCCTTTTCGAAAAATAATATCATTCATATAACTCTCTCTATTTTTTTTATAAGGGCTTTTAATATGGTTGGGAATTTTTTTATTTTGTCAAAATGACCCGTGCGTACGTATACATATATAGAACTCGTACGTAGACGCAGTACACGAAAAAAGTTGCACAGAAACGTACCAAAATAATAACACGAAATGATACTACATATTTCATTAAAACAAACATATTATAACATATATATCATCCCCTCTCCACTTGAACTGACATCTAATACTCCACTAATATACGTACTAGGATTAAATCTAACTAGCTAGACATGAAAAGGGATGAAATACAAACTGTGCTTAGCTCGCCAAGTCATGGATGAGTACTAGTGATGTTGGTGAAGGCGCAGCAGCAACAGGTCCTCACGTTGAAGCGGCAACATAAACCATTTGGTGGTTGCCTAGCCTGTAGAAGATGCCTTGCCTCGGTAGAGGCGAGAGCAAAAAAGACTGTTAGTAAGAGAACGAAAATGATAATCGATTTCATTTTAAGAACGAGCTAGGGAGTATTGATCAAGAAGGAAGAGTATGCATGCCAATTTATAGATGCAATTTAGAGATTAAGATTCAGGGCCTCGTAAAAATATTGTCCTCTTCTGTTAATGCATGATAATTAAGGAATGAGAAATGATGCAAGAATTAACATGGATATAGTAAATAGGAAGAGCAATTAGCACTCATCCACCACACTCGTCTACGACAAAAAATACCGAAATTAGCAACGGCTTAGTTTATATATATGCGCGATCGACGGTACGTAGTCAAGTGCATTCTCTCTCATTTATGTGCGTGATGCCGGACGAGTATCAAAACTTATCTCCTTGTATGCATGCATTTAATTGACCACGTGAAAATTGCAGGTGGTGCCTGCAATTTTTGCATTACACTGCCTCTATGACCTTTTTTTTTGTGAATGCAATTACTGTTTTTTTTTTTTTATTGTCTTCTCCTCGTTCATGATGGCTTTTGGTAATCGAAAAATAGGAAATAATCACTCATATGTGACAAATAATATTAAAATTAGAAACTGTGTAGCTGCCAATTGCATTTGGCTGTTTCACTATTAATTGACACGTGAAAATAGCCGTTAACGGCACTATAATGAATCAGCTTGTATTTAATATATATTACTACTATTTTTGGCTCGTTAATATCGAAATTTTGCATGAAAACAAGCTCCATTAATTGCGCACTTACATAATAATTAATTAACATTGTATTGTGTGACTTTATTTATCATCTTTAAATTTGGTTTACTTATAAGGAAAGAGATAATGCTAATATAATTCTTTGTTCTATTTGATAATTATCTATTTCTTTTGGATTTTTTTTTTGTTTTGCTTAATGTACATTTTTGTTTCTAAGTTGGTAGACAATGAAATGAATAATGTTGATATTCATATGAAACAAAAAAAATTATATAAAAGTATTTTTTTTTCTGAATTATACATTTAAAATATTACTTTTTATTTAAAAATCAATAAATTCTAAAACTATTTTAATTAGAATTTTAATTACAGTTTAATAAATGATATATTCGATGTATGTAGATCTATAATTTGTAAAATGTTAATTTATTTATGAGAGATTTAAATTTGTATAAAGTACGTTCAGATGGGTTTAGTTTATATTTTTAAAAATAATAAAAAAATCGAATTTTAAATATGTTCAATCATCTATTTTTTTTTTTATGTAAAATCAGATTTGAAAAAAAATTATAAAAGCACAATATAAAATCTCTATGAATAATATATTATATTAGAAACATAAATTTACAATATATATTCTAACATCTGTACGAATACATTAATATATTATAACAATGGGATTTAGTCTCATCAAAATTTTATAGGACAAATAAAAAAAAAAAAAAAATAATGACCAAAATAAATATGAATGAATGTAGCAAATTTATCATCGTCACAGCATCATCCACAAAATTCAAAGATCCTGAAAAAAGAATTTTTTCTAGAGATTGAAATCATACTCTCTTCGCCAATAAAAAATAAGAAAATCCATCTCAAAGTACTCTCTTCGCCAATAAAAAATAAGAAAATCCATCTCAAAGTTACTCTTTGCAAAAGGTTGAAATCGCCAACCTAATGACTCCTACCGACCGACCCTTCGGTTATTGTGAGGGAGCTAAATCGCAGGATGAGCCTTTGACCCATTAACTCGATGGTAAACACAAGGAAGGATATTTCATCTCAGAAGGGGATTGTAGACCCCTCGTCTGATTTTGAACCCGAGCATCCTCACAAACATCACTTTGTATTTACCATCGAGCCAGTCCATGGGGGACAAAGTTACTCTTACTGAGATCACATGCACTCTATGACCAAATCTGAGGATAACTAAAACCAAACTTGGTTTTGCAAAGCTTAAAATTGGAGATAACTGATAATTCAAACATCCTTGAGGGGTAAAAAAAAAGAGACATTCTACCTTTAGGCTACATTTGCCGAGGGTAATGTAATTAAATTTGTAATATATATTATATGTAATTTTTGATTATAAAAATAATTATATTTTTTTATTGGTGTCTATTATTTGTTATAAGAAATGTAATTTATATTATTATAAAAAAAATATTCTTATAATTTCGTCTGAATTTTATCAAAATCTTTATTGGTAGGTAGCCATCGCGACGATGGCGTCGATCGCCGCCGTCATCGATCGCCGGTCGACGCCGATCGATCGTCGGCCGATCAACGATCGATCGCTCGGCCTCGACGGCGTCATCGGCCATCGCTAATCGATCGCCGATCGCCAATCGACTATCGCCAATCAACATCAATCGCGGGGCGACGATCGTCAATCAATCATCGTCGATTGATGGTGGTCACCTGTCAACGGTCGATCGCGCAACCGACGATCGACAGTCGATTGTCGATTGACGGCCTATCATCAATCTCTGCAACCTCTTGCCCCCGAACCCCGACGTTAACAATCGTCGCCAGTGGTTGTCGTCGGTAATTGTCGGAAAGTAATTAATGAGAAAAATAAAATAAAAATATATTTATTATGAAAAATATTGAATCCGTAATATAATTAGATTATATAATATTTTTTTTTATAATCTAGATTACGAAACTTTTCTCTTTTTTATAATTCGATTATATTACGTTACGCCTTTAAAATTATGTCAAATAAATTAATTTATTTTATAATATAATTTTAATTACGTTATAAGATTGATTATCTCTCACTAAATCGTATCTTAATAATGATGCAGGGCGCCGGCATGAGTAGACAGGATCTAGGAAAACAGAAACTTCTGAGCTTGCAAATGCACCGGAAAGAAAATCACTGTATTAATCTTGCCCAAGAGGTAATTACAACCCTTCTATCATATTATTAATGTCATGCATTACTTTTTAGGAAAAGAAAATCATTCATGTAACTTTCTTTCCTTTTTTTGTCTAATTTACACTAATCTGTACAATAAATTTATTGATTATTTGAAGCATATGACTAATTCTTTGTTCTCTTTGATAATTATCTATCTCTTTTGATTTTTTTTTTTTTTTACTTTTTGTTAAAAGTGCTTTTTTTTTTTAATTTTAAGTTGGTACCAAATGAAATAAACAATGTAGATATTCTTTTGAAAATAAAAGAAAATTTTAATTTTTTTCTGAATTATACATTTAAAATATTACTTTTTTAAAAATAAATGTTATTATTATCTTAGAATTTTAATTACTATTTAATAAATGATATATTTGATCTGTGAAAATATTTAATTTGTAAAATGTCAATGTATTTATGAGATATTTGAATTTGTATACGGTGTTTAGGTGGGCCTAGTTTATACTTTAAAAAATGAATCTAGTTTTAAATATTTTCGACTATCCATTTTTTTGTAAAATCAGGTTTGAAAAATAAAATGAAAAATCACAGTATAAAATCTCTTTGAATCATAAACCGATCGAGTTACCATCAACATTGAATAGATACATGCAAATAAAATATATTAATGCACAGTACAAATTTTCTATCACAAGAAAATTAAAAAAAAAAAGACAAATTATACGTCACTACAAGAAAGCCCTTGATTAGAGACCGATTTAAAATATATTTCTAATTAGAAACCGATATTAAATTCGGTCTTTAATTAGAGACCGAAATTCAAATCGATCTCTAATTAGAGATCGACTTGAAAATCGATCTCTGATTTAGAGACCAACTTGAAAATCGATCTCTAATTTAGAGACCGATTTGAAAATCGATCTCTAAATTAGAGATTGACTCGTAATCGGTTTCTAAATTAGAGACCGAAAATCAAGTCGGTCTCTAATTAGAGACCGACTTCAAAATCGGTCTCTAATATAGAGACCGACTCATAATCGGTCTCTAAATTAGTGACCGCCTTTAAAATCGGTCTCTAATTTAGAGACTGACTCATAATCGGTCTCTAAATTATAGACTGATTTTCATGTTGGTCTCTAATTTAGAGATCGATTTTCAAGTCGGTCTCTAAAATAGAGACCGATTTTATAGGTGGTCTCTAATTAGAGACCGACTTGAAAATCGGTCTCTAAGTTCAAGTGTTTTTTTCCACTTGTTTTATTTTTTCACCCTCCGATTCTTTTCCTTATGATTTCTTTCCTCTCCCATCTCCGTCCCCGTTATCGCGCGAGCTTACTGTCGCGCCCTCGCCCACTCGAAGATGTCCTTCATGGTCGCGCAAAGAGGTCTTGTGTGGTCGCGGTCACACAAGCGCGCGAGGCAACGCTCGCAGTCGCACGAGGCAGTGGTCGCTGTTGCACGAGCCCGAGCTTGCGGTCATGCTAGACCGCAACCGTGTGAGATATAGTAGTCTCACCTATGATCTCGTTGTGTCAAATTTGTTAGAGATCGAATCCGAAATTCGATTTCTAATTAAACCATAGAAATCAATAAATTAATTATTATATATTATTTTTAATAAAAAATTCAGAATTAGAAATGATTTAAAATCTATTTCTAATTTTTTTTAAAATAAAATATTAAGGATGAGACACAATGGAAAAAAATAAATAAATATTCATTTAGAGATCGATTTTAAGATCGGTCTCTAAATTAGATCGAATTGAATTTTTTCTTCACAATTTTTTTTATTGGAATCCAAATATGAATTAAAAAAAATAAATTAAAAATTGAATAAGAGACCGACTCAAAATCGGTCTCTAATTTAGACCCGACCAAAGTCCAGGTCAGACCCGGATCCGACCCGGATCCGACCCGGAATCGGACCGTGGTCAACGGTCCGGTTAACCGGGTCAATGGGTTTGACCCGGATTCGTGATCGGACCGCCTGTTAGGCGGTCCGATCACGATTTTTTAAAAAATCAAACCGTCGATTAAAAAAATTGGAAATAGGGCGATACGCCCATGCTAATGGAGGGCATGGGCGTGTCGGGCATGAGACATGGGCGTGTCGGGCATGAGACATGAGTGTGTTAGCCAACACGCTCGGGATGTGTTGAGGAATATGAGTGTGTCGGCTAACACACCCGGGGTGTGTTGAGGAACATGGGTGTGTCGGGAAAAAAAGGGAAATAGGGCGACACGCCCATGCCAACGGAGGGCATGGGTGTGTCGGGCATGAGACATGGGTGTGTTAGCCGACACGCCCGGGGTGTGTTGAGGAATATAGGTGTGTCGGCTAACACACCCGGGGTGTGTTGAGGAACATGGACGTGTCGCCTAACACACCCGGGGTGTGTTGAGGTCTGGAAGTTCTGACACGGACGTGTTGTTTTGATACGCCTCGATAATTCTCGATTCTTCACCCTGTTAACATGAAAAATACCCCAAAATAATTTCTTTGTCCAAAATATGTCCAAAATACCTCGATAGAGTTTTTATAAGTTCAATTGTGCAATTTTTTTTTATTTTAATTATTTACATCATTCTTTAAATTTTTATTTATTTAACTAAGACGATGATTAATCGGACTGAACCCGGACCGGACCCGGACTCGGACCCGGATCGGAACCAACGGTTCCACAACTTGGACCGTAACCGGGCACGAGCGGGCCGGTTAAGGGTCGGTATTTTGCCAACCCGGACCCGACGATTCTGACCCGGACTCGGACCGGGCTCGGATCGTGGCCAGGTCTACTCTAATTTAGAGATCGATTCTATAAATCGGTCTCTAATCCAATTTTTTAAATATTTTCTAATTAAAAAATTAAAAAAAAATATAAGGCTCATAGAGACAAGAGTTAGGGATTTTTTTCTCGTGCGGCCCATTTCTTCTTCTCGCGTCTGCCACCATACGCCGCCGCCTTCACCCACTCCATGCATGGCCGCTGCTCATGGCCAGGGCCACCGCCAGCGACCTCCGCCACGCATGACGCCGCCTTCACTTGCTGCTCGCGCGCACACGTCGCCCGTCCACCGTCGCCAGTTGATCTCCATTGTCGCGGCCTGCTCCGCGTGGCTGGTTTCTGCTGCTACAAGTTGCCTCGCCTACGACCATTGTCGGCCAGCCTCATCTCCGCCCACTGCTAGCCCCGCTCGATGCTCACATATGCCGTCGCGATCACAGCGGTAACCCCAATTTTTTTCTCCTATCCCGCTTCCCCTCCTCTCCTTCCTCCTGTCCACCTCCCTCGATTTTTTTCCCATCTCGCCTCTCCTCTGAGCTCACTATCCTGCGCCCGCGACCTAAGTCGCGTGAGGTGGTCGCACCCTCGACCGATTCTGAGCAGCGTTGTGCGATTGCAATCCCTTCTCCTTCTTCCTTCTGATTGTATTTTAATATCTGGAGTGCTCTATCGTCGTCTATTGGATGTATATGAGTTTAATGGGTTTATCAGAGAATGGGGTTTGCGAACAATTAGTTAGGGTATTAATTTTTAGAATAAAATTGGACTTCATCCGGTTACTCATTTACTGCAGTGGAGACATGGTTCTTTAGCGACATAGGATGATAGGAGTTAATCTCAAAGATGGTAGTGGCCGAGGTAAGTAAAGTGGGCAACAATATGGTTGAGGTAGGTCTCATCCATGCTAATTCCATTGATTTGAGTCCCATATGGACTATGGAATGATATGTTTTCCAATATTTTAATCCTTAGTATCATGATAAATTAGTGATAGTCCTAGTCCCAAAACAAAGTGCATGAGCTGCAAGCAACATTTCCAAAAAAATAAAAATTCTTTGAATGTATCCTAAACATGTAAAATTATTATCATTGCATTGTGATGCATGTACTCAAAGTAGAGTCATGACTTACCTTGCTTAGCAAGCGGATGCACAAATAGACTTTTGAGGTTTTAAATTCTCTTTGCCAATTTTTCATCATAAGTGTTGGATTTTGCATTAGCATAATGAATATAAGAGCTAGCTTTGAGAATTTTGCTTGTTATTCTATTAAGGCTTATGAGAGGTAAGTTCTTATTTTCTTAGATAACTATGGTTATTCTCTGGAACTATGAATTATATTTCTTATGACACAGATTTGAAAAGTACCCCTAAATGGAGATCAATGTGGAGATATATAACCACTTGATGTTGGGTTTCAGCCAAAGGGCTTAGCAGTTGCAGCTAAGACTCCAGAACTAACATTACTCCCCTGATGCTTCACTATTTTGTTTAGGCGATTCCAATCGAGAAGTTGTTGTTTGGGATCGATTTTCTCGAGAGGTAAAATTTTTTACTTTATGCTTTGTCCTTAATTTCCACAATGGTAATATTGCTCTTTTTTCAACCATAAATGATTATCCTACTGAATGCATAATGGTTGTGTATTGTTTTGATTGATGTCTTGTGTACTAGGCTCTTTTAGGCGCTACATTTCTATAAGTAGGAACCTTAGGATTTTTTTTTATTCTTTTTTTATGTGATCCTTGCACACTTTTTTATTTGTATGACATTTCACGTGTCCTAATTATTTTGTGTTTGGCTATTTGGATTTAAGTTATACCATGAGTTCTATTTGAACTAGAATCCATCGTCCCAACTTTGAACCACTAACTGGATTTCTGTGCAAATTAAACCAGCTAGAGATGGGGACATTTTCTTTTTCGATAGAAAAAAAATTATAAAGGTCTAAATTGTTTAAGAACATTAAACAAATGATTTAGCCATCAATTTTAGCCATCCTACTGAATGAGTGTTGTGCTCTTTTCATGTTGTTTTTTTCTTGCAATTTCTATGTCAATAACTGCAATCTTATGTTGCTTCTTCTTTATGTGATTGTCATTACAGTTGCTTGCTGAACTAGGTATGTGTTTTCTAAGATTGAAAAAATATCAGTTTACATACCATTGAAATTTTTTTGAATTTTCAATCCGCTAATTGATATCTTTCTTTTGTATATTTGGAATAGGTGCAAATTGAGGGAGAAGGAGATTGACATCAAGGATCTGAAAGAGCAACTGAATGAACTTGTTAGCCTTCTTAGACTCAGTGAAGCAAGGAGAAAAGAAATGGAGAAGCAACAAAAGATGGGAGAGCAAGCTGTTGCAGTTCCATTTGTGACATCACCTTGGGTAAGCTCGTGTTCAGTTTCTGACAGTATCAATTGAATATTGAAACTTTCAGATATTCTTGCAACGCTTTTTAGATTTTACCCCAAGCTCAATCTGCAGCTTCTTAACTTGGAACATCACTACCATGCTCAAGCAACTTACCCCAAGCTTAATCTTGACATTAGCACTTGATGATTTTTCTTTTTCTTTTTCTTTGTTTACTTTGTTACTCTAAATTGCATAGTTTTTAACATTGTCATTAATTAATTTTGTGATTAATATTTATGTTGTCACATTTATCAATATTTTCATATTAATATTGTTTATATTATCGCATTACAGTGTCTCATTCTTCATTTATGTTTTTCATTAAATTTTATTTCTATATAGTGCTTGACATTATGGTGATATTGGCAGGGTGGTGACTTTTCAAGATGTGATGGGGATGTAATAGTATATATGGTCTAGCCATGTAGCTCACTACAGTCATTGATCCCACTGGACGCACCTCAAATTGAGTTCCAGAGGGCATCACAGTCAGATCGTGGTGCGGAGCGGAGCGTTACAGGACTACTACAAATGTCCTCCAAAGGACAAACTTCACAAGATTTTTATATCATAATTGTGTACATATGAATATTAATAAAATTATATTTGATTAATATTTATATTTTAATTGTATATATTTGAATATTAATAAAAGTAAATTTGATTCATATTTATATTGTTATCTTGTGTGTTTGAATGTGATTAGTAAATATTGAGATTAATATGAATTATTAAAATATTTTATAAAATTTGTATAAATAGGTATTGAATAGAAATAGAGACTGAATTAGAGACCGAATGGAAAATTCGGTCTCTAATTTTAGAGACTGAATAAAATTTCGGTCTCTAAATTAGAGACTGAATGGAAATTTCGGTCTCTAAATTAGAGACCGAATAAAATTTCGGTCTCTAAATTAGAGACCGAATAAAAATTTCGATCTCTAAATTTAGAGACCGAATGGAAATTCAGTCTCTAATTTAGAGACCAAAATTTTCATTCGGTCTCTAATTTAAAGACCGAATTTCGGTCTCTAATTCGGTCTCTAATTAAGGGTTTTCTTGTAATGTCAGTTGACTGATCATGCCCATCAGTTGACTGATCGGGTCATTACTCATTTGTCAAATCCTAACAGTCGACTCGAGAACATTCTGTGTCCGAAATCCCGACCAACAGTCGACTGATCTCCAGATCAATCGACTGCTCAGGCCATCAGTCGACTGCCCAATGTTGGCAGTCGATTGTTAGGCTAATTCTAGCAGTTAAACCCTTGTTGACTCTCATCAGTCGACTAACCATAGTCTCAGTCGACTGATACCCAAGTATGGTACCCCTATATTTGCTAGATCACCCTTAGCCTAGACCTAAACCTTCTTGCCGCCTCCATCAGCCTCATGTCTTTCGGATCCCTCCAAGTCATCCATACGTTAGCCTTCAAATGCTTCCATCAGCTATTGTCATGCTAATGTAGTCTACACCGCCAAAGCATATTGAACTTACATTGTCAAGACTCCCACTTGGACTTTACGCCGTCAACCATTGGACTTATGTTGTCAAGACTTCACCCTTGGCCTTTACGCTACCAATATTCCCCTTGGACTTCTCAATTGCCAAGACTCATGTTTGGACTTCCTCTTGCCAACCTATGTTGGACTTTCCGTGTCAAGACTTATGCTTGGACTTTCCTTTGCCAACCCATTTTGGACTTTCCATGCCAAGACTCAAGCTTGGACTTTTCATACCAAGTACACAAGACTTAGACTTTCCATGTCAAGTACACAAGACTTGGACTTCTCCCATGAAAATGGTCAAACCATCGTCAAACATCAAATATATATAACCCGGGTCGATTGCACCAACAATCTCCCCAACACATGTCAGACATCAATGTCAAACATCAAAACACTACTCGAGTCAAACTCAAGTCTGGTCAATCGTGACTTGGACCGATTGCACCAATACTCTTTACCTCCGGTATTAATTGGGTTTTAAGAGTTTGGATAGTTGGATTATAAAAAAAAATTGCCATCATCTTTATTTCTATTTTTTTTATCATATTTTTCTATTTAACGATGTTTTTGAAGATAGAAAAATGGCTGAACATGACCCATCGAAGCGGTGCTGGTGCTGCTTTAATAAATATGTTGTCCGTCTATTGGTATTTTACTCTAATCGTGAGATAAGTTAAATGTTGGATATCATTTCATCCTTTAATATGTATTATTAAAGTGATTAATTAGTAATGTGTTGTTCTATTTCTACTTAATTAGCTTGTTAATAATGTATTTTTATTTTTATTTTTTTGGGAGGATCATATGGAATTTTACATATGGATCAAGTGGATGAGAATGATATTCTGTAAAAATATTTATCCATGCATGATGCAAAAAGATTGTAATCCGTCAACCTAGTGACTCCTACTAGTCCGTCCTTGGATCATCGTAAGAGAGGTAAATCACGGTAAGTTTTTGGCCCTTGAGACTAGTAACCATCGCATGGAAAAATGACACCGTCACATTTGCGAGAGATTGATCCGTTGTCTTATGATACAACAACTGCATGCGCTAGTCACTAGACCCTTCCCGCGAAAGCGTAAAAATATTTATCCATGCAATATATATATGTGTGTTTTAATTAAATGGTTTTTGATCATTATTTTTATTGGAGGTGTTTACAAAAAATAAATAAATTAAAAATAAATAAAACATTTTTCTCTACGGTAAATAGCTTGTAATAGTTGATATTTATCATTCTGATATTTATCACAACGACGTAATAAGTTCTAATAGTTCAATTATATTGCTCCAAATAATGCATATTATAACGCAGACGCTTAAATTTTACCCAATTAATTTTGAAGAAAATAAATTCTAAGCATAGTTTATAAATGTTTAAGAAAGAAATCCCTAGAATATTAATCCTATTCTAGTGCAATTTTCACTAAAAAAAACAGTTCATGAAGCATGAGCCCCAATAGAATAGTATATTTTATTAAGCATGAAAAATTTACAGTTCATCGAAAAAACTTTTAAGAAAGTGAAAATGATAATAAATGTAATGCTAATAAATTATTAAGTGCTGATAAATTATAAGGAATGTTATTAATAGACAATATTAACATCGTGGAATAATTAAGAAAGAAGTTGAAGATTAATAAAAATACTTTTTTAATGATTAAAATTATTTTTGATTAATTTCGAAACTTTTATTTTAGATTTTTTGGGATCAAACTCCACACAAATTTTGCTCGGAATTTAATCTGTGAACCAAGCCACACTGGCTAAGCTCTAGAGCTGACACTATAACAAGCCATATAACAACATTTGTAACACTCATTTTTATAAATCTTTTAATGGAATGTTAATAAACTTAGACCCTTTATTAATATTATTTTAATAAATTATGATGAGCTTAATTTTATATAAACTGTTTCAAACTTATAATTTAACTATTTTAACTTCAAATTTAAAATAGAAAAATCATTTTAGTTTTAAGTTGTTAATTTTCATGTCGATCAATTATTTTCTCAGATAATAAGAAGATATCGATGGCGGCCGATTCACCGATCGAACAAGTGCGACTGACAGTTTCTCCGACGGACGATACTACACTCCGAGTGCTGACCTTCCGGACATGGCTCTTGGGTATTCCACTCTGCATCCTGCAGACAGTGTTGCTCCGAATTGGCATTTTCCGGCGGCAGCCGATCTACATATCATCTGCTTGTATCGACATCATCCTGCTCATAGCTGGGAATCTGTTAGCCAAGGTTCTGCCGGAGAAAGCAGTGAGAATCCCAGGCACGAGGTGGAGCTTTTCGTTGAATCCATGCCCTTTCAATATCAAAGAACACATCGCCACCTCCATCCTCGTCAACTCACCAGCGAGTCCAGGCTTTTTAAACGTCAGCATTGCCAAGATCTTTTACCGTAGAGAAATTCAACTTTGGCCCGCCTTACTCTTGGTCATATCGACTCAGGTGCCAGATTTATTTGTTTCTTTGTCATATAATTATTTAGTCTTCACTTCGCCCGAACAATCTGTTCGACTGATCGATTAATTAACTGCAGATCACTGTGGCAGCAATTTAAGAAGGCGGATAAAGACGATGAGAAGCAAAACTATGAATCTGTTCCTCAGTGGTGGTTTTACTCCATATCGCTTTCGATGATCGGGATGGCAATTCTGGTCTGTGAAGGTTTTGGAGGTGAAATTCAACTTCGTTACTGGGAAGTTATGTTGGCATGCGCTCTGGTGCTTCTGTTCCTTCCATTGGGAGGTGTACTAGGAGCGATTACTGGTTCGGTGAGCACTCATGACCGATACGATGAATTCATCGATCATCGAACGCATGCATATTTCACTAACAAATCATGCATATATACTTGTGTTGCACTTGCATATATGTAGACATTTAGGCTAGATTTGTTACTGGAAACCGTCACTGGATACTTGAATCCGGGCAAGCCTTTAGGCAACATGGCTTTCAGATTGTACGGTTGCCCAACAAATGGCAACATTTGTCATAGCAAATCGTATTTTTTTTATCCTGGTAATTAAAATCAAATTCATATTCTTTCATTATATTGCCTAGACGTACACGAAAAAAGTTGCAGAGAAAAGTACCAAAATAATACACGAAATGATGCTATTTCATTAAAACAAACATATTATAATATGATATACTCATTCATGACTTGGCGAGACCCTGAATCTTAATCTCTAAATTGCATCTATAAATCGGCATGCATACTCTTCCTTCTTGATCAATATAATCAATACTCCCTCGTTCTTAAAATGAAATCAATTATCATTTTCGTTCAGACAACCATCAATTAGTTTATGTTGCCGTTTCAACGTAAGGACGTGTTGCTGCTGCTCCTTCGCCAACATCACAAGTACTCATCCATGACTTGGCGAGCACAGTTTGTATTTCATCTCTTTTCATATGTCTAACTAGTTAGATTTGATTCTAGTTAATATATATATTATCCCCTCTCCACTTGAACTGACATCTAATATACTCCACTAATATACTAATTAGTTAAACATATAACACGTACTAAAATTAAATCTAACTAGCTAGACATATGAAAAGGGATGAAATACGTTAAAACGGCACATAAACTAATTGGTGGTTGTCTAACCTGTAGAAGATGTCTCACCTCGGTACAGGCAAGAACAAAAAAGGCTGATCAAGAAGGAAGAGTATGCATGCCAATTTATAGATGCAATTTAGAGATTAAGATTCAGGGTCTCGTAAAAATATTGTCCTCTTCTGTTAATGATAATTAAGGAATGAGAAATGATGCAAGAATTAACATGGATATAATAAATAGGAAGAGCAATTAGCACTCATCCACCACACTCGTCTAGAATTAGCAATGGCTTAGTTTATATGCGCGATCGTTACCAAAACTTATCTCCTTGCATGCATGCATTTAATTGACCACGTGAAAATTGCAGTTGGTGCCTGCAATTTCTGCATCACACTGCCTCTATGACCTTTTTTTTTTTGTGAATGCAATTAATTTGAAAAAACAAAAGGAAATAATCACTCAAATGCGACAAATAATATTAAAATTAGAAACTGTGTAGCTGCCAACTGCATTTGGTTGTTTCACTATTAATTGACACATGAAAATAGCAGTTAACGTCACTATAATGAATCAGCTTGTAGTTAATGTAAACTAGTATTTAATGTATATTACTATTTTCGGCTTGTTAATGTCGGAGTTTTGCAGGAAATTAAACAAGCTCCATTAATTGCTCACTTACATAATTAACATTGTATTGTGCGACTTTATTTATCTTTAAATTTGGTTTACTTATAAGGAAAGATTTAATGCTAATATAATTCTTTGGTTTGCTTATAAGGAAAGATTTAATGCTATATCTTTAAATTTTTTGCAGGAAAACAAGCTCCATTAATTTCTTTTGGATTTTTTTTTTTTTACTTTGCTTAATGTACATTTTTGTTTCTAAAGTTGTTACACAATGAAATGGCGATAATGTTGATATTCATATGAAACAAAAAAAATACATAAAATTATTTTTTTTCTGAATAATACATTTAAATTATTACTTTTTATTTAAAAGTCAATAAATGCTAAAACTATCTTAATTAGAATTTTAATTACAGTTTAATAAATGATATATTTGATGTATGTAGACTATAATTTGCAAAATGTTAATTTATTTATGAGAGATTTAAATTTGTATAAGGTGTTCAGGTGGGTTTAGTTTATACTTAAAAAAATAAAAAAAAATGAAATCGAATTTTAAATATGTTCAATCATCTATTTGTATGTAAAATCATATTTGAAAAAAAAAATGAAAAATGACAATATAAAATCTCTATGAATAATATATTATATTGGAAACATAAATTTACAATATATATTCTAACATCTGTACGAATACATTAATATATTCTAACAATGGGATTTAGTCTCATCAAAATTTTATAGGACAAATAAAATTAAAAATAAAAAGAATGCCCAAAATAAATATAAACTGAATTATTATTGGACAAATAAAATAAAAAGGATGTAGTAAAATTATTATTGTCATACGGTCATCCACAAAATTCAAAGATCCTGAAAAAAGAACAATAGAAATTTTTTTCTAGAGATTGAAATGATAGCATCTTACTTTCTTCATAAATGGAAAATAAGAAGATCTATCTCAAAGTTACTTATTCCTACTGAGACCACGCTCTATGATCTAATCTGAGATATGTGGATTATATGTAGGATGATCGTTTTATTCTGGGGCAACTCTTGTAATTAATAGATTCCTACAATAATTTTATTTTAATATTTAAAATTCATAAATATTATCAAATATTTATTTGTGTCATTAAAGTATCATCAAATAATTTCTTATTTAGTTGATAATTATATTCAGAGTTTAAAAACTAAAACCAAACTTGGTTTTCCGAAGCTTAAAATTGAAGAAAAAAAAAATTAAAGCTGCAAATTTCACTGTATTAATCTCGCCGAAGAGGTAATTACAACACTTCTATCATATTATTAATGCCATGCATTTCTTTTTAGGAAAAGAAAATCATTCATGTAATTTTCTTTCTTTTTTTTGTCTAATTTTTTTAATTTACACTAATCTTTACAATGAATTTGCTGATTATTTGCAGCATATGACTAATCTCTGTACTTATTTTTCAGAACCGTAAATTATTACAAGCTATTTAACCTCTAGAGAAAATTATTTTATTTATTTTTTGTAAACACATGTCCAATAAAAATAATGATTAAAAAACCATTTAATTAAAACACATACATATATATTGCATGGATAAATATTTTTACAGAATATCATTCTCATCCCCTTGATCCATATGTAAAACCGTATGATCCTCCCAAAAAAGAAAAAGAAAAATACACTATTAACTAGCTAATTAAGTAGAAAATAGAACAACACACTACTAATTAATCACTTTAATTAATACATATTAAGAGATGAAATGATATCCTACATTTAACTTATCTCATGATTATATTATAGTAAAATACCATGAGGCGGTCAGCATGGATCATGTCCAACCATTTTCCTATCTTCAAAGACATCGTTAAATAGAAAAACATGATAAAAAAAAAATAGAAATAAAGATGATAGCAATTTTTTTTTTTTTTTGATAATCCAACTATCCAAACTCTTAAAACCCAATTAATTAATACCGAAGGTGAAGAGCTCTCCTCTCTCTGTAGTTTGCAGAATGCATTATTGTGCGGCATCTTTAGACATCAATAGCTCTTAATTATATATAGAACACAGTCACAAACACATCACTACCGGCGGTATCATATGATCAATGCATGACAAAAATATCGACATCCATCCTGACATACATCACGTTCACGGGTTCAGCTGATATTCATCACGTTAAAGTTCCCATTTGTTAGGTGGTGTCAGGATATGACATCACATCGCGTTCAATGAGCTGCATGTGGATGACAGTATAAATGTATAATGCTATGTTAGTTTTAAAAAAAAATGTCGTCATGCATAATTAATTAGGAGGAAAAACAATTCCACGCGATACTCTATCACTCAATGCATGATAGGAAGAACAACAGTACAGTGCCATCCTGAAATCCATTCGAATCTCTCTTAAAAACTTCTTAGAGATCATAAAACCAAACATATATAAATTCGTCAAACTTTTTACATTTTGTGCAAGCACCAGATTGTTTGAATTTGACGATAAATGCAATCACTGGATTATGAGACATCCTTCGATAACGACGACACCAAGGAACATGTGATCACTTAATTCTAATCGCCACCAATTCGCTCCAAGCACATGCCAACAGAACTTCCCAATTCGCTCCCATTGAAAATAACAACTGTGAATCGAGTTTACATGCGCGACAACTAATCAAATGGATCTCCATGTATGTGATGCACAACAACTGTCAACTGCACAGTTGGCTGCGCTGCAAGTAATTCACAATGTGAAAATCACAGTTAATTAATGCATCGCTAGTTTCAGCTTATAGTTAATGTTCAATTTTAGTTAGCAGTTAATGTCGCTATAATATGATCATTAATTATTGAAGGAGGGTTGTATATGCTTTTAACTTCACATCTCTGGTTATTTGTACTTGGATAAAAATTTAGGCAACTGTCAGTAATTAACTCACTTGCATGAATTAGGCAACTGTCAGCAATGATCTCAATTGCATGATCTGTCAACAGTTACTTTGAGTACTATATATTGCATGAATATTGTATTTTTTTTTATAGACAGTAAGAGAATAGAAATTTGGAAATTGTATACTCATGACATCGGTTTCATGAATTAAGTATGAGAGAACAGTTCAAGCTACCTGTCATATATAGTCAACAATTGCGCATTGAGCTAGATAACGCTACATGAAGATATCGTTTTTTATCGGATTTGTCCCATTGGGATGATTCGTTGATTAGCACAATACAATTAGAATGAACAGGAATTAATTTTCCAAGTAGAATCTAAAATTTTCATTCAAATTTAAAAAATTTTCATTATTTTTTATAACGAGTCAAAGGATATAATCTGTATGATTTATTTATTTTTTATCATCTGAACGGAATCAACTTTTGATAATAGAACAATAAATTATATTTTCTTCACCATGCATCGAGAGAGAACAATATTATAAGGATTCAATTTCATCTCTCTGCTTATTTATACTCCCCAATTAGAAAAGCCAAGAACATTAAAAAAAAAAACAGCAACTTACGTGCGGCAAACAAATTTATATATTTATTTTTTATTTTTTTAAAAGAAAGATTATATTAAAAAAAAGAATTACGTTCGTCGATAAAAATAAAAATATGATGCTTTTTTTAAATAAAGAAATTCGAGTAGGCCGTTTTAAAAAAAAAAACGGAAACATCAATCACCAGGCAGTCGAGATCACCAGCAGCGTGACATTCATCATGTGATGTGATGTAGTAATGTCTTTGTCTTTCTCGTGATTCGTGAACTTGCTCTATAAAAGAGCTTGCGGCGATTCAAAAAATAAAGCAGCACGACAGTTCGGCGTACAATGAAGGTATGTTGCTACCACAGCCATAGTCGTTTCTATTTTACTGATATGTTTTTCTATTTAATGATGTTTTTAAAAGGAAGAAAACCGAATGAAAATCCCCAATCGACGTGCTGAAATAATAGGGTAACAATTTGCAGCGAGTCTCGTCTCAAGGCAGGAGATATATATGGTCAATAAAGATGCGAGTCTCGTGCTGCAATAATATCATTTCAGCACGCCGTCGTCGATTGAGAATTTTCACTTAATGTTCTTCCTTCTAAAGACATGATTAAATAGAAAAACACGATCAGCAAAATGGCAACGATGATGGTAGCAGATACCTTCATTGTATGCCGAGCTGTTGGATGAACTATAATTCATCATTTGTTATTTTTCATTTTTCTTATAGTGAAATCAACTCCAAGCGTGTTTTTCCTCGCCAAGAACTTTGTTGAGAAAATGAATTCCGATGTTGTTTGCCCATGATGCACTCTTCATAAATTTCTGTCAACACTGCAGGATGCAGAGTGGAATACCCAAGAGCCATGTCCGGAAGGTTAGCACTCGGAGTGTAGTATCGTCCGTCGGAGGAATTGTCAGTCGCACTTGTTCGATCGGTGAATCGGCCGCCATCGATATCTTCTTATTATCTGAGAAAATAATTGATCGACATGAAAATTAACAACTTTAGTGCATTATTATTAAGATATATACACTATTATACCTACCAACTCCTTTGAGTAGAGTTGTTCTAGTTGTGGGATCCTTCGTAAGACAATAATTAAGTTGAAATTCAAAAAATATATTATTGTCAATAACAAATTGACAAATTGAAAGTAGATTTTTAGTGATTGAAGGAACATGAAGTGTATTGCGCATGTGAAAGATTCGACTGGATAAATAAAAAATTATGTTTCCAAGGTTAGCAATTTTCAAACCCGAGTCGTTGCCAATTTGTATCATGTCAAGACCATGATATGAGGCAGCTTCTGTGAGAATATTATAATCCGGTGTAACATGATGAGTCGCTCCAGAGTCTGAATATCATTCTGAGATTGAAGAATTTATCGCAATTATATAAGGATTACTTGTAAGAGAGAATGCTTCTGGATACGATGATGAAATTGAGGATGAAGATTGATTTGAAGATGCAAATCCTTTGGAATTTTTTTTATCAAATCTCTTATAGCATTGATGTACAAAGTGGCCATTGCAAAAATAAATTTGGCAGCGTCCTCGGCCTCGTCCCATATTTCTTTCACCTTAATTTCATTGATTGTGTTTTTGATGGATAGACGACATATGTGATTTGCTGATTGTATGTGTTGAGAGAACATTAGAATTTGACATCCTTTGATATTGTAGTTGTAGGAGTATTTCATGAGAGGATAACATGCCATGAAGATTATCAAGCGACACTTGCTCCATACGAATTGTTATACTAAGAATAAAATTATCATATTGAGACCCTAAACCTGTGTTGGTTGAAATTAGCATCTCATCGAGATTATCTAAGCAATAATAATGGAAAAACGAATATGTAAAAAACTAGGATAGAAGAAAAAAGGAAAACTTACAGCGGTCGTTAGAAATCTTCTCGCTTCCTGGTACTGTTTGGGACGAAGTTTTTGCTCGCCGTCTGAGGATCAATCACGTCGGAAAGATCCTCCTCTTCCACGAGACAAATTCCGCTGCGCCTTGGTGTTTCTATTCACTCCGATTAACTCCCAACAACTCTCCACCGAAACAGCCTTTCGGCGTTATCTCTAATACTAAATCACTTACTTTGGACGCAGCACACCCCCTTATAAAGGGTGTTATTTACTGATTACGCAGGCCGCACGGCGTGCACACTGTGCGCAAGACATCGCTGTAAAACGTAGCGCAAGATCGCACACTCGGTACATCTCCCACTATGTCACATAGACAAAATTGTCACATAGACCAATTTAGTCACATAGACCAAATAGAGCAAGAGTCATTAGTCCCAAATGACTAATAGAAGTATCCAGTCACAGACCAGAATCGTGTCGAAGATCATAGTCCCAAAAGACTAATACAACAGAGATCAATAGTCACAAAGACCATTAAAACAACCAATTCATACTTAGGAAAATGGCTCGTGCGACAGCAAGCACACTAAGCAATCCAATGCTATGAAAGTTGTTACACCTTACATAGCTGCTCACAGAGCAATCAATGCTAAGAAAAGTTATTACGCCTAACTTAGCCGCTCTATAAATGGTGTATAATCATTCTCTGAATGACACATAGTCACTCACCTGATGACCATTGTCATCCTCCAGGTGACTCCCAGCCATTTACCAGGTGGTACTGAACCTTTCTCCTGGTGGGACTTAACCGTTTTCCTGGATATAATGTCTTGTTATTTGCCGAGAT
This sequence comes from Wurfbainia villosa, assembly GCA_025175895.1. Lineage (NCBI taxonomy): Eukaryota > Viridiplantae > Streptophyta > Magnoliopsida > Zingiberales > Zingiberaceae > Wurfbainia > Wurfbainia villosa. Next base: position 330,612 of record JAKLTH010000267.1, on the reverse strand, counting down.
TAAATAATCTCCATTTACATCAATATGAACATCTCTAATCCCTCATTATGACCATCAAGTCAAGAGCATGTTCTATATTCTTAATATTCAAAAATATTTCCATACATAACAGAAATGGGTCGACCAGTGAATAATTATCAAAGGATGTAAACATATTTAATCTTCCTTTTTAGTGTGAATCCATTCATTTTAATCAGTCGCTTTCCTAGTCACGTTCCATAGACCGAATCATCCATAGTCAATAGATTTACATGCTAAAGTAGCAAACCCTGATTAAAATTTCAAGTAGACACCTAAATAGTCACAAAGGGCAAATGCTGAGATCAACATATAATCTCAAAAGGGCTCACATAGTAGAGAAGCAGGGATCCATTCTCCTACTACCCTTATTGTCGTCTTAGCACACGTGGTATGAATCACATGCTACGATGTTATTCTCTTTATCAATAAAGAGCGCATGTTTTCCTCAACATCGTACAGATTTTGATCCAGACATTCCAAATGTCTAATCCTGAATTCAACATATGAATTATAATCTGACTCACAAACAGGTATAATAAATGTTGGGAACATTTATTTTCGATCACTTTTCTTAAATGATCTTATCTTGATACATATATCAAGATGACTCCAACTTATAGGTATGTATCTCATACATATAACTTTCAAAGTTATCCTATAAGTAATAGTCTTACCTCTATTCGTACATAACAAACAGAGATGATTGTCCATGTGAGAGAACCAATCACTACCTGTCAACATGCTCACCGAGATCTTATCAGAATGTAACATCACATACACTGAATAAATTATGACTTGCATTAAAGAACAATCAAATTACAATATCTGATTGCCATTACAAAATTGTTACATTTTTCGAAGTCTCATAGACTTTACATGCTCATTAAATGACTCTCTAGTCATTGGCTTAGTAAAAGGATCTGCAAGCATAGCTCGAGTAGGGATATACTCAAAAATAACCTTCTTCTTAGCAACAATATCCCTGATAAAGTTGTATTTTATAGCAATATGCTTGCCCTTGCTGTGATATTTGGGATCCTTGGAAAAAGCTATCGCATCGCTGATGATCCTCGAACTCCTTGTCTTCAAGAATCTTGGATGCTTTAGGAACCTTCTTAACCAGACCGCTTCTTGTACAGCTACCGAACATGCCACATATTCAGCTTCCATGGTTGATAAGGCCACACAGGCCTGTTTCTTGCTGTTCCAAGAGATGGCGCCACCATTCAACAAGAATGCATAGCCTGATGTAGATTTTCTATCATCCAGGTCCCCAGCCCAATCTGCATCTGAATATCCCTTCAGGCTCATATCCGATCCTTGATAACAGAGACTATAATCTGTCGTCGCTTTCAGATATCTGAATATCCTTTTATCGCCTTCCAGTCTCTCCCGGTTTGTGGAATGGCTGACTAAGCCAACAACATAGCTGATATCGGGATGAGTACACAACATAGTGTACATTAAACTACCAACAGCACTGGCATATGGTTTTTTATTCATCTCGGCTATTTCATTTGGAGTTTTGGGACTCATACTCTTGCTCAGAACAGTACCTTTCACAATAGGTGTCTGTTCACTGTTGCAATTGGACATGCTGAAATGTTGTAACATCTTATTTATATAAGACTCTTGAGACAAACCCAAAAGTCTCTTAGATCTATCCCTGATAATCTTTACTCCTAAGATGTATTCAGCTTCTCCCATATCTATTGTGTCAAACTGTGATGAAAGCCACTTTTTGACTTCTATCACAAAACCTATGTCATTTCCTGCAATCAGCATATCATCAACATATAACGATAAAATGACATACTTTCCTTTATCCTTCTTCAGGAAAACGCAATGATCCTCATTGATCATTTCGAAACCATAAGATAAAACCACTTCGTTAAATCTTATGTTCCATTGCCTTGATGTTTGCTTTAGCCCATATATAGATTTCTTTAATCTACATACTTTATCTTCTTGGCCTTCAACAACGAAACCTTCTGGTTGAACCATATAGATTTCTTCATCAAGCTCACCGTTAAGGAAAGCGGTTTTTACATCCATTTGATGTAACTCCAAGTCATAGTGAGCCACTAAAGCCAAAATGACTCGAATTGACACAAACTTTACTACGGGAGAAAATATCTCCTCAAAGTCAATACCCTCTAATTGGGTAAATCCTTTTGCAACTAGACGAGCTTTGTATCGGTTAATCGATCCATCATCTTTCCTCTTTATTTTTAGAATCCATTTATTCCCAATAGCCCTTCGGCCAGGAGGAAGATCGACTAACTCCCAAACATGATTCTTAATCATTGACTCCATTTCTTCAACCATTGCAACTTTCCACCATTCTCCAGCTCTAGAGCCCAGAGCTTCCTTTACTGACTGAGGTTCCTCATCGTCAACAGGGAATGTAATCATTGCCTTATTCTCAATATCAAACCTTTTCTTAGGTTTGATCTTACGAACACTTTTCCGTAAGTTGGGTTGTTGAGAAGTCACCCCGTGACTAGGCAAAGTACTCCCACTGGGTTGACTAGTTCCAGGTATCCCACTTGACACCTGTCCAGTTGATAACGACTCTTCTTCCTCAAATAGAGGAACTGTCTTATCAACTTCACCTCTTGTTGGGAACTCAGTTTCGAGAAAAGTGACATCTCTTGAATCTAATTCAGAGATTGTTCCATCTGACGTCTCACCTATGAAAACATAACCTTTTGAGGTATCATAATATCTTATAAAGATACACTTCTTACCTCTAGGTCCTAGTTTTCCATACTTGTGAGAACTGTCTTGAACGTAGGCACCGACCCTGTGGTCTCGGATTTCCCAAATCGCGGTTTTTCCTGGCCCACCGTTCATATGGGATAGTTGGAACTGACTTTGAAGGAACTTTGTTAAGTATATAGGCTGCAGCTAATAATGCATCTCCCCCAAAGAAGATCGGCAAATTAGCCTGCGCCATCATAGACCTAACCATTTCGAGAAGAGTCCTATTTCTTCTCTCAGCAACCCCATTTTGTTGTGGAGTTCCAGGGATCGTTAGCTGTCTAATAATCCCTTTATCATTACATATTGTCTTGAACATATCAGACAAATATTCTCTACCACGGTCAGTGCGTAAAGTCTTAACCTTACGTTCCGTTTGATTCTCAACTTCGTTCATATAACGAATGAAGCAATCTAATGCTTCAGATTTGTGAGAAATCAAATACACATGACCGAAACGAGAGAAATCATCAATAAATGTAATGAAATAGGAAGCTCCATGTCTAGCCCTCACATTCATTGGACCACAAATATCCGAATGAATCAATTGCAATGGCGACTCTGCCCTAATAGCCTTACCGAATGGTTTCCTAATTGCTTTTCCAGCAAGACAATGCTCACATATAGACAAGCTAACCTTAGCTCGAGAGCCCAATAAGCCCTCTTTAGCTAATCGATTCATGCGATCTTGTCCTATATGTCCTAATCTAGCATGTCAAATATCATCAGTTATTTCTGCATCACTAGTAAGAGCAATATTTGAAAAATAATTATCAATCGCACAATTGTCATTTGGTTCCACATCAAGAACCATAAAACCATTCGTTAAAAAACCATAACCGATTGACACTGAGTCAATCTTGAGTTCAACACACCGACTGTAAAAATTTATACAATACCCTAGATCAAGAAGACAAGTAACAGAAACAAGATTCCTCCGAATCTCAGGAGCATACAAGACATCATGTAGAAACAAAGTTCTTCCACCCCGAAGGTTAAGTTTGCAAGTGTCGACTCCTTTGACTTCGACTCTTGCATTGTTTCCTACATATATCCATTTGTTGCCAGCTGGTACCCGGCGGTACTCCACATATGTAACTCGCTCCCGAGCTACATGGTTGGTTGCTCCCGAATCTATAATCCACAAAGGATAAGAATCAGCCAACAACACAGAACTAGCAACAAAATGCTCAGAAGACAGACTGAAAGTTACCTTTCTTGGCTCGGTACACTCCCGAGCATAGTGACCCTTCTTGTCACAATTAAAGCAAGTTATCTTGCTTTTAGGTTTCTTCCCTGTCTTCTTGTTCTTCTTCTTCTTGATTGGGCCAGTCCCACCTGCAGCTGCAACTTCCTTCTTCTTTCCCTTCCCTTTCTTGAACCATCTCTTTTTCTTGGATCCAGATGATCCAGCAGAACCGGCAGCCAAGTAGGCTTGGCCAGAAATCCTCGCGGATTCTACTCTTTCCGCCTCAAGTTCTACATGGCGTGAGACATCAGCGAAAGTCTTAATACTCTCGCTGTGAGTAAGGGTCTGCTTCATGGTCTCCCAAGAATCAGGAAGGGATCGAATGACTGCCTGAACCTGTTGTTCATCTGTCAGCTCGTGACCGGCAGTTTTAAGCTCCCGAATCATATTCGACATCTCTTTGAGATGTGGAACCATAGTGACATTCGGGCGCTTCTTGTAGCTATCGAATTTGATCGTTAGTTGTCGAAGTTTGGTCAGACTGACTCCACTGTACTTGTCCTTAAGGGCAACCCAGACAGCATGAGCTGAAGGATACGGCTCATACTCAAAGACTAGGTCATCTATCATTGAACTAATCAAGATGCCCTTAGCAGTGGAGTCTTTCTTCTTCCATGCCTTGTAGGCATCTATATCTCGTCTGTTTTGTACAGTGGGACCATCTACGGGTTCTACCATGACCTGATTTACAGTCTCTAGAACTTCTTGTTCCTCAAGTATATACTGTATCTAGAGCTGTCAATTTGGGTTGGGCCCGTCGGGTTGGCCCGCCCCGCCAAAAAATTTCAACGGGTTGGGTTGAAATTTTATCCATTTATTTTTTGGCGGGCTTAAATTAATCAACCCGCGACGGGCTGTGACCCGCCGCGGGCTGACCCGTCGCGGGTTGACCCACCGCGGGCTGACCCGCCGCGGGCTGGGTTGACCCGCGGGCTGAGGGCCACAGAGAGTGGCGGAGCGCGCAAGTGAAATCGTGAATCTGTGATTCGCAATTCGCAAAAGCCGAAAAGGCGAAAACCCCGAAAATCGAAATCCCTTATTCCTTCCCTCTCTCGCCGACTCGTTGTCTCTCGTAGAAACCCTACGTGTTGCAGGTCTCCTCCGCCTCTCTGCGAGATTGTGACTCTGCCTCCTCCGACCTCTTCTCTCCGATCATCCGCCCTGTGAGGTTGCGACCTTCGTCGATCTGGATCGCCGCTTCAAGTTTGCGGTGAAGTATCGAGAGTCCAGGAGGAGCTAAATCAGTTGCCTGCGTCTCAATCTTCACTCACCTAGTTAGTCTCTAGTCTCCAAGGCCCAAGCTCGCAGTCTCTACCTCCCTGATCTGAGATCTCTGACTCCAAGTTCTTAGTCTGTTTGAAGTAAGAATTTTGCTTCCTTCCTAGTTCCTTCTATTTTTCTATATTTTCTATGTTTTTAATTTGCAATTGACGGTGGAAGGTAGCCAGTTCAGTCTCTTCCTTTGCTAGTTTATTGATTTGATATTCTTTCCCTCTTTGATCCGCGTCCCTCTATAACCTATTAACCTTGGTGATGTGATATAGGATTTATGGCAGTTGTTAGATTGTATTCATTGTTTTAGGTTTTTCTAACATGCTTTTGGTAATCTGAGTCCGAGAGGTGTTGGTGGGAGAAAAAAAGATGACCTTTTGAGTTTTGGAGTGCCTTATTGTTTTTCCATGCTTGATGTCGTTGCATAAGTACTGATTTGTCTTTTGCTTTTGTTCTGTCATTGCATAAGAACTTTTCTTGATTTTGAACTATTTTGTATTTTGCATGACAGGCTCTCTGATTGTTTTTTTTTTTAAACTGAAACTTTTCTTTTATTACCGTTTACAGATTGATTTGAAATGAATTCTTCTTCTCAAAATCAAATTATTAGTTCAGACGCTGGTGAATTGGAAAGTGTTAAGCATTACAAGGAGTCAATTAAAAAGTCTAGAGAAACTTCTGATATTTGGGTATATTTTAAGAAAATTGAAGGGACTGATGGTATAAATAAAGCTGAATGCAATGGATGCAAAAAACAATATAAATGTGGAGGCAAACTTTATGGAACTTCTACATTGTGGCGTCATATTAAAACTTGCACCAAATTAAAGTTCCATGACGTAGGACAAATGATTCTTGATCAAGATGGTAAAATGAGGTCTAGGAAAATAGACCAAAAGATTTCACGTGAGTTACTGGCTTGTGCAATCATAAGACATGATTTATCATTTTCATTTGTCGAGTATGATGGTATTAGAGCTTGGATGAAATACTTAAATCCAGATGTTGCTTGTATTTCTAGAAATACTCTTGTTTCTGATATTAACCGAATCTACTTGAGAGAGAAAGAGAAACTTAAGTATGTTTTGGCTACTATTCAGAATAAAATTTGTTTAACTTCAGATTTGTGGACAGCATGCACTAGTGAGGGTTATATTTGCTTGACTGCTCATTTTGTTGATAATGATTGGAAATTGAACAATAAAATACTTAATTTTTCTCATATGCCTCCTCCACATTCAGGAGTTGAATTAGCTGCAAAATTATTTGAATATTTAAAGGAATGGGGGATTGAGAAAAAAGCTTTCTCTTTGACATTGGATAATGCATCTAGTAATGACAATATGCAAGTTCATTTGAAAGAGCAACTTTCTTTGCATGATAGCTTATTGTGTGAAGGTGAGTTTTTTCATGTTCGTTGCTCTGCTCATATATTGAATCTAATTGTTCAAGAAGGTTTGAAAGTTGCTACTGTAGCTTTGAATAAAATTAGAGAATCAGTCAAGTATGTTAAAGGTTCAGAGACTAGAATGAAGAAGTTTAAAGAATGTGTACAAGCAGTTGGTAACATTGATACTAGTATTGGTTTGCGATTGGATGTGTCTACTCGTTGGAACTCAACATATTTAATGTTGGATAGTGCCATCAAATATAAAAAAGCTTTTGCTTCTCTTCAATTCAACGATAAGAATTATAAATATTGTCCTTCAAGTGAAGAGTGGAAAAGAGGAGAGAAAATATGTGAGTTCCTTGAATCATTTTATGAGACTACCAATTTGATATCTGGTTCTTCATATCCTACATCAAATTTGTATTTTATGCAAGTCTGGAAGATTGAAGTTTTGTTAAAGGAAAACTTATCGAATGAAGATGAGGTGATAAGTTGTATGTGTAAAAGAATGATGGAGAAATTTGACAAGTATTGGACTCAATATAGCATGGTGCTTGCATTTGGGGCTATTCTTGACCCACGAATAAAGTTTTCGATGTTGGAGTTTTTTTATTCAAAGGTTGAGAGTGATTATGTCAAATGCCAAGAGAAGCTGGAATTTGTGAAGATAAAATTGTATAAACTTTTTGATCAATATTCTACTGCTACCAAGGTAAGTTCTTCACAACCATAATCTTCTTCTACTGCACATACACCTCCGCAAAGTGTAGGAGTTAAAGGAAAGAACAAAAGAATCTTTGATGTAAGTACTCTAAATATTTTTTTTCTTATATACTCTAATTAATTTATATTTTGTTGTCACTACTCACCACTATTCCAATTAATATAGGAAATCATGGCATATGAGAGTCAAACAATTACAAGTGCTGGAAAATCTCAATTGGATCTCTATTTGGAGGAACCAAAACTTGAATTTGCATATTATCAAGATTTGGATGTTTTGGAGCATTGGAAGAATCAAAAGCATCGATACCCAACCCTTGCACTAATGGCATGTGATGTTTTGGTTATTCCTATAACTACTGTTGCATCAGAATCAGCTTTTTCCATTGGTGCTCGTATTCTTACCAAGTATAGAAGTTGCACCCTTCATGAAAAAGTGCAAACTCTTATTTGCGCTCGCAATTGGTTACATGGTTATGCTATTGGTAATGTTGTTTATAAATTTTTAATTATATTTTTGACTTAGTTGATATATTAGTTTATTGTGATTTTATTTTTAACTATCTTTTTTTGTATATTTTATATGGAAATAAAGATAACGAAGACAATACAAGTATCAAAATAACGTTGTCCCAACAAGGATCAAATGCTCGAGAGGATATTAACGAAGAGAAAGAAGATGGAGGAGAATCAAAAGAATTTGATATGGATGATGTCATGATCGATGAAATTTAAAAAAATATTGTATTGTTCATTTAGTTTCATAGATTTTATTGAACTTTCTGTTTTAATTTTTATGAACTCTTTTATGTTTTTAATTGTTTTGTTTAACTATTTGGTTAATGGTTATAACCATCAAAGATGCTAGCGGTTATTTTCTTGGTTGATCCCAAACTAGAGGAATTATCACTTGAAGCAGCTTTATCGGCAATCACCATGATGCTATTTGTATTCTGCAGATTCCCTAATGAATTACTGAGGAAATTGAGTACGGAGTGCCTTGCCATGCAAAATCATAAAGTATGTTCATTCGAACCATATGGTCTTTATTCTTTTATCTAAGGATTGTTGTATTCTTTTAAATTCAGTTCAACTTTCTTTATACCAATTTTATTTATCTATATTGATAATCTTACTACATGTCGCTTTTTGGGATAGCCATTAAATGTAAATATATAGGTTCATCACTCCATTTTTCAGCATAACATTTCTTATCTGTGTTTAATTATTGTGATATTTGGCAGTTTGGTATATCGCCTAAAAAATTTCAAGGTAATGCTGCTCTCTCAAGCTTTTTCCAAATTCTGACAACATCAAAGGATGAGAATGGTAAGGTACTACAAGGTGTCATATATTTCTATTGGAAGAATATTCTATTGTGCCCATACATATTGATATCATGTCATTAATAATGAATTTTTGCCCCTTTTATTTTTTCCAAGTGTAGGCTTATGTTTCAAGTTTCAACCGTTCAAGCTTATGATTATCCTCATATCCTGTGACTGGCTTTCAGTGGCATCCGGAGGTAATTGTAATCACCATGGCAATTTTCTCTAACAGTTTTTATCTCATTCTATAGCTTCCCCTCTTTTAAAATTTTAGAATCAAGGTTCTGCTTATGAATTATTCTAATTTAATCTTTGATATTTTAGACGGGCAAAATATTGAGTGAATTTTCATCTGGTATTCTTTCCATCATTAACACACCAACAAGTTCTTTGATATTTTCAAAGGGCAAAATGAGGTACTGCCAAAATTTTACTTGTTGCATTTTTGAACAGTTGGATTCAGTGTTGCTTTGGCGGTCTAGATCCAGCTTCCTCCAGGAGTTTATCAGAGATTGACTACAAGCCCAACATTGATGAATCTAGCACAAGCATTGGCTTATCATAAAGCGTAAGATCATATTTACTTGTTCAGAAGCATTTTGTTTGAGTTTGTCAAATTTTGTCAGCCTTGAGTCTGTTGCCCCTATTGTTTCCAGATGTTACGAGAACACGCCACTTCAAGAGCTTCAAGCAGCACAAGAGAAGCAGACTATTCAAAATCTTTGTGACACACTCCGTACTATTTTAAGGTTTTAAATAGCAACCTCATGATCTGGTCAGTGAAGGGGGAGCATGTTACCCATCTTTGTCGATGGATAATCCATAACCTTTGCTCATTCCTCTTGCTGTCAAACATCATCTTTTTTACTTCTGAAAATTTTTCCCCGATGTCTCCCTTCACGGATGATTTCAAATAAACTTCGAGTGCTGCTGTTGTGGCAAGGTGCTCCTCAGAATGACGCAAGTAAATCTTCATGGCTAAGAGATTCTAGTCGAGTTTTCGGTACAGATCGAGGAATTGAATATAATCCAGTCATTAGATCTAATGTAAAGAATAGGCATGCCCATTCTGACATATGAGAGCAAAGTAAATTTAATCTCTTGTTCAGTTTATTTCTTCTATTCTCAGTGTGCAGATTAGCAGTTGGCACTTACAGATTTAAAATGTGGAAAATGTGTTCAATTTTTTTTTATTTTTTGTGGCCCGCGGGTTGGCCCGCCTAACCCACAGTCCGCCTTGAATTGGGTTGGGTTGGGAATTTTTTAACCCGCCAAAAAGGCGGGCCGACCCGCTCCTCCCCGTTAAATATTAAATTTATAACGGGTTGACCCGCCCCGCCGCGGGTTGGCCCGTTTGATAGCTCTAATTGTATCTTGAGATGCCAGATCTTGTAGTTATCCCCATTGAGTTTTTCACCCTTATTGAGTTCAGCTATGATATTTTTAGTTGTCATAACCTAACATAAATAAACATATTATTTAGTCATTCAGTGTATGATTTTATGTATGTAATCTACAAATTGATTCAACGTAAATTCGATTTGGTTTACAAAATCAAGTGACAATCCAATTGTCACTCATCATCTGTATGTACCAATCGAATCGATTTTGATCAATTACATTACAAACATCCCATCCTAACATGATATCATTAAATGAACATTTTCATTGTACTCACTATGAACAAATCAAAGAGTAAAAAATATCATGCATCATGTAGAGTTAACAACATAAAATGAACATATCATTAAATTAAACTTGCTGTACATTGTCAACAAACAACAAAGATAACTCTACTAAGAATGTTACATATAACATTCTTTCTACTCATAACTGAAAAATAAAAAACTAAACAACTAGATAGATAATCATTACTCCCACTAGGACAAACACTAGTGCAGTAATGATCCAAACATGCCCAATCTTCTTGGGCTGAACTAGGACATCCCCCGTCGAGATGCTCTCAAGATGATGCCAGGATGCAGAATCTTCTGTAGGAGACCTTTGAAGCGATCCAAAAGGAAAGATTCCATCAGGGTCCTCTTCCGAATCATCCTCTGGATCATCACTATGCACCTCACAGGCCTCGTAGTGAAGCAGCTCAACGCATAACTGGGTATAAGAAACGCGTCCCTCATAGCGCCCCCAGATCTCATGCGCAATCTCACTCAGGTGCTGTGGCATTGAGCGGACCAGAGCCCAAATTCTGTAATTGTCCAGAATCGAAAACTCCTGCATCTCGAGTCTCCAGAACAATCTATCAAGCCTCCCGATGTGCCATCCGACTTCATGAGCTGAGTCATACTCTATCCCCTGGATAGTCTCTCTCAGCCGATTACGCAACACATCGCATCTCGTCATAGTGGTAATCATCCGTGCCATCTGAAAAAATTGAAATTAATTAAGTCAGTACAAAACTGACAAACCAGTATATATACCGGCTTAATTGAATTTATATTTAGGCATGGATCTATCATAATAAATCAAGAATAAATTTCCTTGATTTTATGGAGGACAGTCGACTGACTTAGACCAGTCAAATGGTACGCTTACCAATCGACTATCATCTAAGTCTAATTGGTCTAGACTGTTTTGACTTGACTTTTTATGTGAAAATCAAAACTCCTTTATTTCTCTCCGAATACCCTAGGCACTCAAGTGAAATAAACCGTTGTTTAATTTTTCATATTATTCCTAGCCATCAACCCTAGTTCATTTGGTCTATTTTTAAGTTGTTTATTTCAAGTCCTAATTGTTCCAAACAATTACTTGATTATTAAGTTATGAGTCAAGTGTACCAAAGTCAACTTAGTCAACAGCTTGGGCACTTACTATGGTTCCCGACCACTTTAAGTGAATGCTTGACCGGTTCAGATCAGTCACCAAACTGATTACTTATGCTAACCGGTCTTATTGCAGTAAAATCACCCTTTCCAGGACTTAAACCGCCATTTCCAGGGGTTAAACCGCCCTTCAATAAAACCGCCGCTTGGCGTAAATCCTCGCTGACAATTAAACCGCTCACGGCAATAAAACCACCTCGCAAGCGTAAAACCGCCCGCCATGTAAGAAACCGCCTCGCCAGCGGTAAACCGCTCGCCAGCGGTAAACCGCCTGCCAGCGGTAACCGCTCGCCAGCGGTAGAACCGCCTGGCCAGCGGTAAACCGCCGCCAGCGGTAAACCGCCTCGCCAGCGGCAAACCGCTTCGCCAGCGGTAAACCGCCCGCCAGCGGAGAACCGCCTGGCCAGCAACCACCGCCAGCGGTAACCGCTCGCCAGCGGTAACCGCCGCCAGCGGTAAACCGCTCGCCAGCGGTAACCGCTCGCCAGCGAGCGATAAACCGCCGGCAATGCAGAAACCACCCTACCGAGGCTCTAACTACCCTGACAAGGCTCAAAACCACTCTACCAAGGCTCAAACTGCTTTGGCAAGGTTAAAACCACTCTGCCAAGGCTCAAACTGCCCTGACAAGGTTAAAACCACTCTGCCGACGATGAAACCGCCCTGGCTAGGCTCAAAACCACTTTGCCGACGATGAAACCGCCCTGGCTAGACTCAAAACCACCCTGGCCAGTTCGCCAGAGTGGTTTTCCACTCGACAAACTGCTCTAGACAGACCAGAGCAGTTTGTCCAGAGTGGTTTTCCATTCTTCGCCAGGGCAGTTACTGTTCATCTTCTCCACGACCTTTTTTTTTCGCGATGAACAGTAGATTTACAGAAAAAAATTTCTAAACTCGAATAGATGCTTACTAACCTTGGCTCTGATACCAATGTTGGTTGAAATTAGCATCTCATCGAGATTATCTAAGCAATAATAATGGAAAAACGAATATGTAAAAAACTGGGATAGAAGAAAAAAGGAAAACTTACAGCGGTCGTCAGAAATCTTCTCGCTTCCTGGTACTGTTTGGGACGAAGTTTCTGCTCGCCGTCTGAGGATCAATCACGTCGGAAAGATCCTCCTCTTCCACGAGACAAATTCCATTGCGCCTTGGTGTTTCTATTCACTCCGATTATATCCCGACAACTCTCCGCCGAAACAGCCTTTCGGCGTTATCTCTAATACTAAATCACTTACTTTGGACGCAACACACCCCCTTATAAAGGGGGTGTTACCTCTACCCGCACGGCGTACAGCACACTTCGCGGCAACCACGCACACGCTGTAAAACGCAGGCGCGCCGCACTTACACCGCCTGAGCGCATAACTGTAAGAATATGAATCAACAAATCTGATTCTAAAACTGGATACCAAATTGCTCTTAAATTATTAGCAATTGTTTTGATCGATTGAATATATTCATCAATAGATTTGTCTTCTCGTTGCATCGATTGTAGTTATATGCGAATTTGAAGCATCCGTGCTTGAGAGTGTGATGCAAAGATTCGAGCAAGAGCTTTCCATATTTGTTGAGAGTTGTTCAACCCTACAATAAAAAAAAGTATAGGCTCGCTAAACAATGAAATCATCCACGTCATAATTAGTTGATCCTCTTGCTCCAAACTGTATAATTAGGATCGCCTTCTTAGAGTTTAGGAAAGGTACCATCTACAATTCCAATAGATCATAAGCATGAAGTAACGATTGAAACTGTATCTTCCAAAGTAAATAATTATTATTATTAAGTTTAATAGGAAAAAAAGATATGATATTAGACAAAGAGGAGAGTTGCGCCGCTTGATTTGTTTTTGATGCGGAACGGGTGAAAATCTGTTCACTCCTTTCCAATGCAGTGAAGCACGGAGGGAGATCTCAGAGGGTTCTCATGGGCCGCAATCAGTAAAGAATAAGAAGATGAAGTAGATGAAACACAAGAAATCGACGCCAGCAATCGAGACTCAGACACAAGATGTAACGTGGTTCGGAATAAGGATTCCTACTCCACGGAGGTGAGCTTTTCTCACCGGATGTAGTGCCTAAGCACTTTCAGTATGAAGGTCCTCCTTTATGGAAAGTAAGTTTCCGAAGGTGGAGGAGAAAAACCTCTTACAGTAATATCACAAGACGAGAAAAATACAAGAGATGTAACAACGACAGGTCTCCGTCCTTCTTCTCCGGCGAGGCGGTTGTCGCTCCCCTTCTCCTCCTGCGTCTCCTTCTCTCTTGCTGGGTTGGAATAATTGCGGATCCCCTTTTCCTCCTTGCTTCCTCCCTTTTATCTTCCCCCTTCCTTCATTGTAACGTCGTGGGTTATCTCCATCGTACACGTGGCCACCACCTCCACCTGGAGAATAATTCTGTTACAGATATGAGGAGTGAAGACTCCTTGGAATATTGCGTGGGGCCTCCCAAGCCGTTGCCTAACACCTTTTCCTCTACTTTTCGAGTAACTAGGTTAGACTATCTCCTTCAACCATCCGCTTTGAGTGAAGCTAGCTTAGGTCTATAGCCCACGGGTGCCCTAGCCCTAGGGTTCCTCATCAACCCGAACCAATTCCTCTTTTCCCCGTGCCAGACTTCCTTCGTATAATCGTGTCGATCAGGTTAAGTCGACCCTCTATCCATCCCATCGGCTTCTGGAATTATCTAGCTGAACCAATTCTTGCTCCACTCTTTAGCGAAGTGCCTTCCGTCTCTTCTTTGCTGTATCAATTACTTCTGCTAACTCTCCCGTGCCGATTGCTTTCGATATTCTCCCATACCAATGACCTCTGATATTCGCGCTCGAACCAATGACCTCTGATATTCGTGCCCGAACCAATTCTTCCTTTTCTCCCTTCGCTGAGCCGAATATTTTGGATCGGATCATGGGTCCCCGCTAACCCACCTATCGGGGATTATGTAGAAAAGGTATCAGCAGTATCAGTAGTCAACCCTGAAAAATAGTCAAGCGAAGTTATAAGCTTTACTTTCCAAATGTACATAAAGTTTCTGACCTACTCTTCATTTCTCAACTTAAATCCATCCGTTCCCTTATACCTCCCTTAGGTATACTCAAGGAGGTCCGATGGGCTTATGGGCTCCGCTTCTCTTTCTCCTTTCATGCAGTTGAATCGTCACAGAAAACCCTATATAAACCCATGCCTTCTCCTTTTAGGTATCATTTAGCGTGCTTAACAATCCAGCCTGTCCTTCTCCTTCCGCGATTTTTCACCGGCGGCGTTTCGGCGACCCAGTCCTTCCTTTCCCCACACGATTCTTCCTTAACCTCCGAGTAAGTGCTCTGTTTTGTTCACACCCATGACTCCTAGGACCATCTCTTCACCCGCCTGGTATGAACATATCATAACCCAGTTAGATTGTAACCATTATTTCTTTAATATTAAGAACAACTACATAGACCCCTCTATAAAATGTTGTTTCACGACTAAACTGCATCGGCCCCATAATCCTCCTCCCGGTTTGACATGCTTTTTCTCTGAACAATTTCTTAACGGCCTATCCCTGCCGGTACCATCGGTCTATTTGGACCTTCTAAACTTCTATGGACTACCCCTGAACCAATTGACCCCCAACTCCTTTCGAATTTTATCAGGAGCTCACATAGTGTTCCAACACTTGAACCTCTCTTTAACCCCCGAAATATTCCATTGCTTCTTCGAATTAAAGTCTTCCAAGTCATGTCTCTTCTATTTATCTAGCCGTTCAGACTGCTAGTTCTTGGTGAACCGGCCCACTTCCCACAAGGGTTGGGAAGAATTGTATTTCTTTGTACAGCTTCCCGAGTCTCTACCCTATTCTGATACATGGAAGGTAGCCCTTCCCGAATTGCCTCCCTTCCGGGAAATGAGGACCAAATGTCCCTTCCCGGAAGTATATAGAGTATTAGGAGAGTTACATTACTGCTCAAACCATCTAATAGAAACTCCTCTTTTAAGCCATTTTAGATTGTCTCGACTTGGTTCTTGTAGAGGTAGGGTGATACTTACCCTGTAATATGACTTCCTTTCTATGTTATTCATCTTTCTTATCAGCATACCTTGCAGATAATCTAATGCAGAAGGCTTTAGTGGAAGGGGAGGCGATCGAGGCTGCCAAGAAGAAGAAAACCTCGACTAAAAGAGGCAAATCAGTAGCCGCTCCATCATCCCCCCGGAAAAAGCTGCGGCTCATCAAGAAAGGAGCCCCAAGTTCATCGGCTCGTCTCCCCTCGCCCTCAGACCAACCGGGGTCTCAGCCCCTAACCATTTATGAGCCAAGAAGAGGAGGCACTACCTCATCTGCCCTTTCCCCCTCTCCTCGAGGAGGGGATTCTCCCTCCCAGTTTCTTCATTCCTCCCCATCTGCACAAAATTCATCCCCACCTTCTCACGCGGAGTCCCTCCAAGCTCATCTACCTTCTGACTCAAGAGCTGCTCCTACCCCCCTTTGTCGTCTCAGGCCCCCATCTTCTTCGGAAGGGGAGGATCTTTCCCTTCCCGTTCCTCCAAAGGCCACGCTGGGATCCCTGCTGAAGATTTGGCACCCCTCGGAGGTAAAATTCTTCAATCAGTCGGGCATACAAGGCCCGTGCGAACAAGTGAGCAAACTGTTGGCAGAGGTATCTACTCTTTCTTTTTCTCCTCTTCATTATGAGTACCTCTCTATGCCGATATATACTGATAATTTTTCCTTCAATTTAGGCCTCCACCCAACATAACAAAATGGTGGTTCAGCTAGCCCAATTCCAATCTAGTGTGGAAACTCGCCACTTTGCCGCCGTATCACAACAAAAGGAGCTCGTTCAGCGGTTAAACGAGAAAGAGGCCAAGGAGGCAGACTTCAGGGGCCAGTGTGAAGATGCCATGATACAACTAGCCCTGGTCCGAAGCGAGAAAGAGGAGCTGCAACGAAAAAATAGAGAACTTGAACAGTGCCTCTTCCTACAGTCCAGCGAACTGCAGCAGATAGATGTCCTAACCCGTGAACTGGGGGAGTACAAGGGATATCTTGGGGACGCCATGATCAAGGCTGCTGACTCCTCAACTACTATTATACAGCTTCAGCAAGAGCGACACCGGCTAGAATTGGAACGTCAAACATGGGAAACCACCAAGGAATCCTGTACAGAGAAATGTCAAGAGCTTTCCTCCATGGTGGCAGCTCTTTCTCACACCTTATCGCCGGTGGCTCAGCAACAGTCTACCCTCCACCAGGAGTACCTAGAAGCTATTTCAGCCTTAGGGCAGCAAGCTATAAAGGTAGCCGCCGAAAGAGATGCTTTGGCGGCTAAATTGGCAAAAAGTCAACCTCAGGTGGTTCAATATCAAGACCAGCTGAAGGAGCAAGAAGCTGACCTCAAAGGACGCTATGTCAAGAAGGGGGTAGATTTATTTATACTAGGTTTTGAGAGGTCTTCGGCTCAAAATGCCGAACAAGGATACCCGCCTTCTGGCACGGACACTAGCTATTTAGATCCCACGGAGGCGCTAGCTAAGTGTCCGCCCGAACTTTTTGAGTTGTAATTTCTACTATTATCCTTTTTGGTAATTTTGTCAATAGCCTTTCTTTTGCTTCTGAATGATGAATTTGTTCATATGTTTAGCTATCATCATCTTGTCATGTTTCTTGACGGATCGGGAATTCTGGACCTATTTTAAACTCCTCCCTCTTTGTACCGTCATCTCTTTCCCCGTATTGTATGGCGCAATCACCTTGTTGGTTCGGGCTTATTTGAGGTATCTCGAATAACATTATTCACCTCTGTCCCAATTTTGGTTCGGGAATCCTCCTGAAGTATCTTGCCTGATTTTATGTACATCTGTCCCGATTTCGGCTCGGGGATTTACTTTAAGTGACTCTTGCTTATTGGTTTTCCCCATTCCCTTTACTGCTTCGGAAACTATATCAACCTCTTCGTCTTCTTCCCCTTCCCAAGAACCTCTGCTGTCGCTTTTCTTCCATTATAAATCATTGCCCTCCATGTCTTCGTCCTCCTATTTTACTATCATGGCTTCGGAGGGACACCCCATCGAAATTTCTTCCAATTCAGAATCTTTCGAGTTGCAGGACTGGATTTCTGAAGACACTGAAGATTCGGAGACCCGCTCCACTGCCACTTCAGCTTTTCATCCTCTTCCTTTTCCGCCTCACACTCCAACTCCAACCCCTCCTACAGGGAGGTGCTTTCGTGCTCCCTTCCCTTCCTTCCGCAATAGAGTATGGAATCCTCCCTTCACATGGGAGTATACAGTGGGAGACCCCCATGCCGCTGCCGAACTTCTTCCACTTCCACCAGTGTTGGCTTTCATCCCCGTCCTCCCGGCGGAAGCTCATCCTTCTCCGTTTGATGAAGGTCCATCCGCCATTCCTCCACCTCAAGGCGAGCGCTTCAAGGTCATCTTGGCGCCTTCTCCCACCAAAGAGGCCTCTCCCGCTTCGTCTTCTTCTATCCTCACCCGGGGATTCGGACCCTCTTAATTGCAGTTATAGTCCCGTCGACCTTCCCCCTTACTGCCCCCACGTTTCCTCTTCTTTACTGGCATTTATTGTCCCTATTTCTTCTACCAATAAATGCACTTTCCTCCTTCGTCGCTATAAAAACCTCCGCCCCTTTCCTGATAGCTTCCATCCTTTCCCTTTTCTTTTATTTGCCATGGACAGAACATCTGAACAGGGTAGCAGTTCCTCTCTTGCTGAAGAGCAGATAAACGAACGTCGTTACATATCTAGTCTGGAGGAGCAAGTGAAGTATTTACAACAACAGCTGAAGGAAATTTCCGCCAGTAATCGCTCTCTGCGTCAACAACTGGTCGGGTCCCAAAAGGAATTGGCCAAGCAAATCTTCCTGCAGCAATCTTACCGTCGGCAGTTACTGTGCCAACCTCGACCGCACAAAGGAGCTCCATCCGTTCCCCCCAACAAAAAGCTGTAATACCCTAGATGTATAAGGGTTTCTTTTTATTATTCCCCTCTTGAAATATGTAATTTTTCCGCATCAATGAACTTTCCCCTGTTTATCTTCTTCTTCCCGTATCTCTTGAGCTGTGTCGTGCCTTACTTCTCTTCATACTGACATATTATTGAGGCATATCTTGGTTCTCCTTCCTTTTCACCCAACCGGAAATATAGAACAATTAAATGAATTGACCCTGCTATTTTACAGGAATAAAACAATATCAAATTAAACAAGGACTTCAACTTCTCCCCCTTTACGGGGACAAAAAGTAATATATAACTGAGAAGATCTAAGTTCTTCCATTCCGCCACCACACGGGGATATCTTTTGCTTCACGGGAATAAAATTTTTGAGTATAACCGAATGAATTTCGGTTCTTCCGTTCCGCCACCACAAGGGGATATCTTCCGCTTCGCGGGGATAGAAATTTTGAGTATTACCGAATGAATTTCGGTTATTCCGTTCCGCCACCACACGGGGATATCTTCCGCTTCGCGGGGATAGAAATTTATATATATATGTAATATATAACCGAGAAATTTCAGTTCTTCCGTTCCGCCACCACACGGGGATATCTTCAGCTTCGCGGGGATAAAATTTTTGAGTATAACCGAATGAATTTCGATTCTTCCGTTCCGCCACCACACGGGAATATTTTTCGCTTCGCCTCGCGGGGATAGAAATTTATATATATAATACATAACCGAGGAATCTCGGTTCTTCCGTTCCGCCACCACACGGGGATATCTTCCGCTTCGCCTCGCGGGGTAAGAAATTTATATATATAATACATAACCGAGGAATCTCGGTTCTTCCGTTCCGCCACCGCACGGGGATATCTTCCGCTTCGCCTCGCGGGGATACAAATTTATACATATAATATATAACCGAGGAATCTCGGTTCTTGATTTCCTCCGCCGCGAGGATATCTTCCACTTCGCGGGGATAGAAATTTATATATATAATACATAACCGAGGAATCTCGGTTCTTCCGTTCCGCCACCGCACGGGGATATCTTCCGCTTCGCCTCGCGGGGATAGAAATTTATATATATAATACATAACCGAGGAATCTCGGTTCTTCCGTTCCGCCACCACACGGGGATATCTTCCGCTTCGCCTCACGAGGATACAAATTTATACATATAATACATAACCGAGGAATCTCGGTTCTTCCGTTCCGCCACCGCACGGGGATATCTTCCGCTTCGCCTCGCGGGGATAGAAATTTATATATATAATACATAACCGAGGAATCTCGGTTCTTCCGTTCCGCCACCGCACGGGGATATCTTCCGCTTCGCCTCGCGGGGATACAAATTTATACATATAATATATAACCGAGGAATCTCGGTTCTTCCGTTCCGCCACCGCACGGGGATATCTTCCGCTTCGCCTCGCGGGGATAGAAATTTATATATATAATACATAACCGAGGAATCTCGATTCTTCCGTTCCGCCACCGCACGGGGATATATTCCGCTTCGCCTCACGAGGATACAAATTTATATATATAATACATAACCAAGGAATCTCAGTTCTTCCGTTCCCCCACCGCATGGGGATATCTTCCGCTTCGCCTCGCGGGGATAGAAATTTATATATATAATACATAACCGAGGAATCTCGGTTCTTCCGTTCCGCCACCGCACGGGGATATCTTCCACTTCACCTCGCGGGGATAAAATTTTATACATATAATATATAACCGAGGAATCTCGGTTCTTCCGTTCCGCCACCGCACGGGGATATCTTCCGCTTCGCCTCATGGGGATAGAATTTTATATATATAATACATAACCGAGGAATCTCGGTTCTTCCGTTCTGCCACCGCACGGGGATATCTTCCGCTTCGCCTCGCGGGGATAAAAATTTATACATATAATATATAACCGATGAATCTCGGTTCTTCCGTTCCGCCACCGCACGGGGATATCTTCCGCTTCGCCTCACGGGGATAGAAATTTATATATATAATACATAACCGAGGAATCTCGGTTCTTCCGTTCCGCCACCGCACGGGGATATCTTCCGCTTCGCCTCGCGGGGATAGAAATTTATATATATAATACATAACCAAGGAATCTCGGTTCTTCCGTTCCGCCACCGCACGGGGATATCTTCCGCTTCGCCTCGCGGGGATAGAAATTTATATATATAATACATAACCGAGGAATCTCGGTTCTTCCGTTCCGCCACCGCATGGTGATATCTTCCGCTTCGCCTCGCGGGGATACAAATTTATACATATAATATATAACCGAGGAATCTCGGTTCTTCCATTCCGCCACCGCACGGGGATATCTTCCGCTTCGCCTCGCGGGGATAAAAATTTATACATATAATATATAACCGAGGAATCTCGGTTCTTCCGTTCCGCCACCGCACGGGGATATCTTCCGCTTCGCCTCGCGGGGATAAAAATTTATACATATAATATATAACCGAGGAATCTCGGTTCTTCCGTTCCGCCACCGCACGGGGATATCTTCCGCTTCGCCTTGCGGGGATAGAAATTTATACATATAATATATAACCGAGGAATCTCGGTTCTTCCGTTCCTCCACCGCACGGGGATATCTTCCGCTTCGCCTCGCGGGGATAAAATTTTATATATATAATACATAACCGAGGAATCTCGGTTCTTTCATTCCGCCACCGCACGGGGATATCTTCCGCTTCGCCTCGCGGGGATAGAAATTTATATATATATATGGTTGAGAAGCCATCAACATAAAGGAGACAACGTTTTCATATCATCCCTCTTTTGTGCTTGTCTTCCGGAGGGGAACGCCTATATCCGCCCCTTCCCATGCAAATGAAGGCTTTAGTACATACTGGGCTATTTAGAAAGAATAACCCTTTTTTCCTTTTCACTTAGGGCCTCCTTTACCACAGACGAGGAGCCCAATAATGGTTACAAGCCCACTCTCCTCCCTTTTATAGGGGATCCTTTTGTCTTCGTTTCTTTTTCTATCTTCATCTTCTTGCCTTTTCATCTCCTTCTTCTCCGTCTGTTCGTTCCTCCGCCGCCATACTCCGTTGCCTTAATCCCTTTTTTCAGCCCTTTTTCTTTATTCTCAGACCCTCAAAATGCATTCTACCTTCTTCCAGGAGATAGCGGGTCGTTATCCACATCGCAAGAGGAAGGCCACCTGGCTTCTTCTTCTTCACTTTCCTTGGTCACCACCACACCTGCTTCATCTCGTCCGTCTTCCTCTCCTCCCCCTGCATCCCTTGTTACTTCCGCCCCGGAAGAAATCGGGACAATTAGTCCTTCCTCGATTTCCCCGGCATTTACAAACCCTAGCTCTCATACTTTTTCTCCCTCTGCCACCAATATTCAGAAGTCGCCTTCTCCTTCACCGCAACTTGAGGATGAACCTGGGGAGGATGCCCTTCCATGTCAGCCAATGACAGAGGCTGGCTCGCCCCTGCCTTCTATCTCCCCTGAATATCATTCTTCCTCCGAACTCATGGCGGTTGATATCCCCTTACTGCAAACTTCCCCCTCCACACATCGCCTGAAGAACCCTTCTCCTCCCACAAATATCATCCCCCTTCTCCCTCTCACCAGTGAACTTCCCACCTCAGTATCATCCGTCCCATCTTCTTCCTTTTCTCCCAGGAGTCTTCGGATCCTGACATTAGAGGAAGTGGTTCCTCGCATGGAGAGCCTATGCCATGCTCTGGATTTGGTATGTTTTCCCAATTAGCCTCCTTAGCTTTGTCTTACTAACCGATTTCTTTTCCCCAACCGGCATGCAGGCCTTGACCAACCATCAAGAGTTGGATCGCTCCCTCCATTAATATCGGGCCCAAGCTCAAGAATGGGAGCGGCAACAACGGGAAGATTTGACGAATACTCAGAATCAAGAATGACTCATGTTGCAACAATTGCACCTGTGCCAGGAGCAATTAGCCGAAGCTCGCCAATAAATTCAGAAGGATGTCGATACTATTGCAATGCTAAGGGAACAATGATCGTGTGGGAACCACCCGCCCCCAAATGGAAGTCCAACCGACTCCTCTTGATAAGGAGTCTTCCTCGGCTCAAGAGTTAATACGTCTTCAAGGGCAGGTAGCAGAGCTCCTTGAGGGGAAGCAACAGGATTCTGACACCATCGCTCGCCTTTAGGTTTAATATCGGCAAGCACAAGATAAGATAGGAGACCTCCACACTCGCTTGTGCAAGGAGGTACAAGAAAACTCATCCCTCATAAATTCCAGGGCGCATGCTCACGCCCGTCTCTGTGACAGAGACTTCCCTCCGAGGTGCCGAACTCACGGACAGATCTTATTTCAAGAAGCGGTGGAGGGATTTGACTTCTATGCGTCAAAATATGATGGAGATGACACACCTTGTGCAGCAGGACCAAAATTCCCGAGCCGATGACAGCGTTTCCATACTAGCCGATGCCATTATGGAGGTGTCACGCGCCGCTATGTTGATGTCTGCGAGAACTTCAAGCACAACAAGAAAATGTCAAAGGCTTCATCGAGAGCGAAGCCTGGCCGTCCGAACCGCCGAGCGACTCATCATTCTTTGCGCCACTTATCGGAAGATTTAATGAAGTGGTTCGTGATTACCTCCCAACTTATCCTTCATTTTATTTAAATTGGGAGGCTGTCTTTCGATGTTATCCTCCCGACCGATTTAAATTGTAATTCGATATTTTGTTTTGAAACGGGAATTTCCTTTCCATTTTCTTTCTCTTCTTCAAGATTTATTAACAGTACCGTATTGCTCTTGTAAATAACTCATTAATGAAATTTGGAGAGTACTTGGCATCTAATTAACGCGATCCAGTTAAGGAGTACACTCCTTCGGAGTCTCATAATTTCTCTTCACAGTGTAAACAAGTTTTAAATGAATGACATTCCAAGGTCGTGGAAGCTCTTTGCCTTGGTCATCTTTCAGATAATATGCTGACCGACCACCTTTCTGCATTACGTTATTTCATATGGTCCTTCCCAGTTTGGAGCTAGCTTTCCGGGGTCTCCGGCGGGATTAACTTTGCGCAAAACCCAATCCCCTCCTTGAAATCTTCGAGGCATCACTTTCTTATTAAAGGCTTGCTGCACTCTTTGCTTGTAGAATTCCGCTCGCCTCCGTGCCATTTCCCGCTTTTCCTCCGCCAAGTCCAATTCGATTAGCTTGAATAAGTTGGTTCGATTTGATTAAATGCGCCTTTATCCAGCGCTATTTATGAACTTGGCCAGGAATAACGGCTTAGTCCGTACACCAAACTGAAGGGAGTTTCTCCTGTTGCTGTCTTGGGTGTAGTTCGATAGGCCCACAGGATGTCTGGTAACTCTTCTACCCAGTTTCCCCTCTGAGCCCCTAACTTGGTCTTTAACCCTTGAATGAGGATCTTGTTAGTCACCTCCACCTGCCCGTTCGCTTGAGGGTGAGCTACCGAAGTGAAAGTCTGCTGAATGTTGAGACTTTGGCACCATTCTTGGATCTTTTTCCTTGGGCATCGTCCATTGTCACTGACTATTTTCCGAGGAATACCGTATCGACAAACAATGTTTCTCCATAAGAACTGTATTACGGCATTCTCAGTAATTCTGGCTAGGGGCTCTGCCTCCACCCATTTGGAAAAATAATCCACAGCCACCAATAAAAACTTCTTCTGTAAAGGTGCCGCTGGCATCGGACCTACTATATCCATTCCCCATTGATCGAAAGGACAGGAAGAGACCACGACTTTCATTAACTCAGCCGGCCGTTCGGAACGGTTACTATGCTTCTGACAAGCGAGGCAAGATTGCACGATACGAGCAACATCTTGCTGGAGAGTAGGCCAAAAATATCTTGCCAATAGGGCCTTTCTTGCTAAAGCTTTCCCTTTTAAATGATTGCTACAGCAACCTTCATGAATCTCCCGGAGTACCCATTCCGCATCCTCATTTCCCAAGCATTTCAATAAGGGTCGTCCGAAAGAAGTCTTGTACAAATCTCCATTTAAGAGGGTGAACCGTTTGGCTCGGCTTATTAAAGCGGATGCCGCTATTTTTTCTTCAGGGACCTTCCCGTGCCGTAAATAAGCTATGATGTCAGTCCTCCAATCAAGAATTAGGCTTGATTCGGGTGCGTCTTCCTCCACGCTGCATATTGCTAGGGAAGTATGGATTTTCGTATGGACCGTTTCCGAGGACTTCATTCTTTCCATAGCACTAGCCATCCGAGCCAATTCATCTGCCTTCCCGTTATTCTCCCGCGGGATTTGCTATAAGAGGACCTGATGGAATTGAGTCTTTTCTTTCTCAAAAGCCTTCAAGTACTTATGCAGCCTTTCCTCTCGAACTGCAAAAGAACCTTGAAGTTGTGATATTACCAACTGGGAATCCGAATGGATTACAATGGAAGAAGCCCCCACTGCTTTAGCAGCCTGCAATCCCGCTATGATGGCTTCATATTCCGCCTCATTATTAGATGCCCGATATCGATCGAGTTTCTTCACCATCGGAAATTAGTAGAACAAGCGCCGGCCGTAGATCTGAAGAACCGTCTACGAATATATTCCATGCCTCTGATCCCTCCTCTTTTGTTGCCGAACCATCTTCCGAGCCACAGGGTACCTTCGCCAGAAAATCAGCGAGCGCTTGGACCTTGATAACCGTTCGAGGTTGGTAGTGAATATCATACTCACTTAGCTCTACCACCCATTTGGCCAATCTTCCAGAGAAATTGGGCTTAGTGACGACCTTGGCCAATTTGCTGTGTGTTAGAACGGTGATGGGATGAGCCAAAAAGTACGGCCTTAACTTGCAGGCGGTTAGCACTAGGATATATGTCAACTTCTCTAGCTCCGTAAAACGGAATTCCGCCCCCTTCAGGATATGACTGGTATAATAAATAGGCTGCTGGTGAGAACCTTCTTGTTTCAATAATACCGAACTAACGGCTTCCTCCGAGACGGCCAGATACATCCATAGTGGTTCTCCAGCTATTGGTTTGGCTAACAGTGGGAGTCCAGCCAAATATTTCTTCAACTCCTGGAAAACTTGTTCACATTGATCATCCCACTGAAATTTAGTAGCCTTGCGCAAGATCTTGAAGAAAGGCAACCCTTTGTCCGCCGATCTGGCTATGAATCGTGATAAAGAAACGATCCTGCCTACCAGCTTCTGGGTTTCTCGCAGATTAGCGGGTGACTTCATGTTACAAAGTGCTTGCACCTTCTCAGGGTTGACTTGCAACCCTTTTTCAGTAACGATGTACCCCCTGTTGGGTTTCTAGCACCGCGGCGTGTGTGTGTTCGATCATGTTTCGCAAACATGAGCACAGCGGAAGCAATTAAAAATAATAAATCTATATTTATTGCAACACACACAACACACGCATGCATATTACAACAAGTGTAGACATAACCGTAAATTAAAATTTGCAATAAAAGAAAATTATCTACGTTATACCTTTCGTATGACGTGTAGCGGGAACGGCATCAACCGGAACGATCCTCGTAAGAATCGTCTCTATCCGTATCCACGCCGAGCTCCTCGGGATGACTTCGCTAAGTCACGAGCTTCGTCTTCTTCACGGGTTACTAGCCTCGTGTTGAAGGCGGCGTGATCGAGAGATGATCACGATCCGAATCCAAATTCGGATCCTAAAGCGAGTTCTCAAACACGCTTCTCCGAGAGGTATTCGTCAACCCGTTTGGCCAGAATCGCCGTCCCCCACCTCAGAGGATTACCGGAGATCAAATCTCGGTAAGTTAGCGCTGTCGGAGCACTAACCGTCGTCCAAGCGACGCTCGACAACAAAGAACAAGCTGTCCAGAAAAACTGGACAGCTTTTGTGGAGGAATAGAGGCCGGCCAAAGGAGATGTGGAGCTCACCTTATCACCGAACCCACAAGAGATCACGGAGGGTCGCCGAGTGTTCACCGGCTGAAGCTTGGTCGCCGGCAATGACTTGACGGCACAAAGCTGGGCGGCACACACCTAGGGTTGGCGCCGACTAGGAGAGAAGATGGAGGGGGCGGCACAATTAGGTTGGGCGGCAACTCTAATTAGGGTTTTTGGATTAGGGCTTAAGCCCTATTTTATAGAGAACTAATTCTCTTAATGGTTAATGGATCATATCCATAAAGCCCGTTAACCCGCTCCATTAAGATAAGTTAAAATAAACCAAACCATGATGGTTTATTTTAAGTTAAAACGAACCAACCAACCTTTGGTTCATTCGTTTAATATAAACCAAACCCTTTGGTTTATTCTCATCCATTGGATTAGAACCAAACCATTTTGGTCCATCCATTATGTCTTCATAAGACACGGCCCATCCACGCTTCCATTGCGACTGAAACAATTTCATGCTCGCTTTATGTTTGGTCCAACCAAACATAATTTCTCTCGGTCTGAGAATCCCATTCTCAAGCTCGTTTTAAATCCTTTGGATTACACTCGTTGTGCGTGTGACCAAATAGGTTCTCGGTTTATGTTGGCCGTCTATAATTAACCATTAATTGTAGAATGATCATGAGTGGCACCTAGTAGTACATCATGATCCCCAATTAACCGAAAAGATCAGCAATTGATCGAACTATTTTCAAACCCTTGATGGCTCGAATGAATCGTGCCCCATTCCCTTCACTCATCTTATACCCACTTGGTTCGGGACATGGTCTATTGTGTCGGTCCCCACTAGGTGACTCGTCACACCTAGCCCAGTGTCATTTCCTCGTCCTCACAGTTCTAGTTACTCCACATGTATCGAAGAGTACCTTACTCTAAACATGTAATGCTTTGGCCAAAGACTTTAGTAACAATCCGACGAGAGGCCATGGGTATACATCTCCTCGCAAGGAGTGGTGAATCCTTTATAGGCTATTCAAACACCTTGATCACTTATACTTATACCCAATCATCCGGGTCCACATCTCCTCGGAGATGTTTGCTTAAGATGTCAAAGCATAAGTCTCCATGATCAAGATGACTTGAATACCGCAAGTCGAAGGAACATCGCACTTAAGCCCACATAAGAACTTCATTGACATATCTATATATGCAGAGAACCATATGAAGTCTTACGGTGGTCACTCCAATGAACTAGTTACCATAACTAGCATCCACGATTAACTCGGACATCACAATGTCTCCGGCCCGGTGAGAATCGGTGCTTGGATACACGAGGAGTATACCTCGTGCTAGTCTCGGCGAATTGATGGTGTCGAATCCATCGATTCATCGACTAGGATAATTAGATACATCACAATTACACATGTAGAGATACTCACTAGTTGTGATCAATCACAAATTCTCTCATCTTTGTAGAATCGTATCATGGACATTCGATAAATGAGTTTAAGATCAATCAAATACATAAAACATGTATACTCAAATAGTGAATCTTCATTTATCATATAAATGGTTCATACATAAAGCGATTGTCTTAGGACATCTCTCATATATTACTAACGGACTCCCACTTGCCTAATGCCAATCGCTACGGTATCGATACCATAAGCTCGAACATGACCCTCGACTTATTTTGAGGTAATGCCTTAGTCAAGGATCCGCTAAGTTCCTTTCGTTAGGAATTTTCTCGATTTGTATTTCGTTCCTCTTGATGATCTCTACGATAAGATGATAGCGGCGAAGCACATGTTTGGATCATTGATGAGACCACATCAAGTTCATAGATGAACTTCTTGATCCAAACCGCTTCCTTCTTTGCTTCGAGCGCAAGTATTACGCCTTAGTGGCGAGAATCGCTATAGTGTCAAGCTTGGAACCTTTCCAACTTATTGCGCCTCCATTCTAGGTGAATACATACCCGGTGAGACATGGAATCATCCTTATGCATGCGGTAACATCCGTATACCCACGTATCACCATGTACCCTTCTCCATATATTAGGAACACATCCTTAGTTCTTCTTAAGTACTTAAGGATCGTCTTAACAGTCACCCAATGATCCATTCCTGGATCAGACTGGTATCTGCTCGTGACACTCAGAGCATACGATACATCGGGCCTCGTACATAACATAGCATACATGATAGATCCTATTGCGAATGCATAGGGAATCTTACTCATGCAAATCCTCTCGTCTTCTGTGCGCGGACACATAGACTTCGAAAGGTGTACCCCATGCCTGATGGGTAAGAAACCTTTCTTGGATTCCGACATGCTAAACCTCTTTAGCACTCGGTCTATATATGTAGACTGCGAAAGACCAAGCAACCGTTTCGATCTATCTCTATAGATCTTAATCCCGAGGATGTAGGTTGCTTGTCCCAGGTCTTTCATGGAGAATGTCATGGATAACCAAACCTTCACTGACTGTAAGATTGAAACATTGTTTCCTATAAATAGTATGTCATCGACATACAATACTAGGAATACGACTGCACTCCCACTAACCTTCTTGTACACACAAGGTTCGTCTGGATTTTGTGAGAAATCAAACTTTTTGATTGTCTCATCAAAACGGATATTCGACTCTGGATGCTTGCTTCAATCCATAAATGGATCGCGTCGCAATTTGCATACCTTGGTTTTATCAGCCGATGTGAAACCCTCGGTATCATATACCGTCCTCGGCGGGTTTCCATTAAGGAAAGTTATTTTCACATTCCATCTCGCCATATCTCATAATCATAATGAGCCGCTATGGCCAGGAGCATCCGAATGGATTTAAGCATAGCTACAGGCGAATAGGTTTCGTCATAATCAACACCTTGTTTTTGACGATATCCTTTCGCCACCAATCTAACTTTATAGGTAATCACATTACCATCCATGTCGGTTTCTTCTTGAAAACCCACTTGCACCCTATAGGCTTTATGCCTTGGTGGAGTCACCAAGTTCAAACTTGGTTTCGTACATGGAATCCATTTCCGACTTCATGGCACCAAGCCACTTATCCCTTTCTGAACTTGTCAGCACTTCTTCATAACTGGTAGGCTCCTCATCATCAATGAGTAACACGTCGTTCAATTCACTTACGAGAAATCCATATCTCTCAGGAATATTGCGTGTTCTACTAAATCTATGAAGATGTGGTGTTACAATAGTCCCGGTAGATTGCTCATCACTATGAGTTGTCATTTGTTGTGCTTCACATTATCTCATCAATGTCTATTTGAGTCTCTCGAGCCTCCTCAAGCTCGGCGACACTCCCCATTTTCTTGCAAGAGAAACTCTTTCTCTAGAAACACGGCATGCCTTGAAACAAACACCTTTTGTTCCACGGGATGATAGAATTAGTAACCCCTTGTTTCCTTAGGGTATCAACAAATAGACATTTATCGGACTTAGCATCAATTTATACGTCTGATCCCTTCACATACGCAGGACAACCCCATATCTTCAAGTAAGATACATGAGGTTTCTTACTATTCCATATCTCATATGGAGTAGTTGAGACTACCTTAGTGGGCATTCTGTTTAACAAGTAAACAGCTGTCTGAAGTGCATAGCCCCAAAAGGACTTGGGAAGAGTCGCATGATTCATCATTGACTGACCATGTCCAACAAGGTCGATTCGCCTCTCGGATACACCATTATGTTGTGGTGTATATGGCGAGTCCATTGAGACAATATACCATTGTCTCTTAGATAATCAAGAAACTCTTGACTTAAGTATTCACCACCTCGATCCGATCAGTATTTTAATACTCTTGTCATGTTGTTTCTCTACTTCATTTCTGAATTCTTTGAACCTTTCAAAGGCTTGGACTTGTGTTTCATCAAGAACACATACCCAAAGTAGTGATCATCGGTGAAGGTAATGAAGTAGCTATAGCCTCCTAATGCTTGAGTTGACATAGGTCCACATACATCGGTATGTATTAGACCTAGTAACTCTCCCACTCGTTCACCTTTTCGGTAAAGGTAACTTAGTCATCTTGCCTTTTAAGCATGATTGCATGTATCGTATGAATCCAATTCAAGCGATTCGAATTCCACATCGGTGTAATTCGGACATGCGTTTCTTGCTTATATGGCCAAGGCGACAATGCCACATATAGTCTATTTGATTATCCTTTCGAGCATGCTTGTTGCTCGCCGATATTGAAAATATCCTTTGGATCGTCCAGCGTATAAACACCATTGCTTAAAGTTCGATCCATAAAGAACTCCATTCAAAGTTATGTAACAACAATTGTTACTAAAAGTCAAATGGTACCCATTTCTATTTAAACAAGAAATAGAAATGATGTTCTTTATCAGCGAAGGAACATAAAAGCAATTGTCGATTCTAAGACAAGTCCTCGAGGAGTTTACAAATACGTTCGATGGCGAGTCGGCAACCTTTGCTCCATTCCCAACACGTAAATTTGACTCTCCTTGGCGAGTCTTCTTCTATTCCTTAGCCCATGTATGTCATTACATATATGTGAGCCACACCCGATGTCAAATACCCAAGTGTATGAGGAAATAGAATGACAATCAATAAAGAAGATTTACGAAGAAGATGGGGCATCAGATGCCTTATCCTTCTTCACGGACTCAAGATAAATCTTGCACTTTCTTATGATGGCTCTCCTTGCCATAATGATGGCAAGTTTCCTTTTGTGCTAGTTCTACCTTCTTAGCCTTCTCTTCTTTCCCTTCTGCTGTTCCTTTGACTTCCTCTTAGAACCTTTCTTCGAGGAATCAACTAACAGCACCGTCCCCTGCTCATGCTTCTCAGAAGACTCCACAGTCTTCAGCATATTGAGCAGTACCACAGATGAACCTCCTAGCATCTCGGAGGTGAAGAGGAGCTTTGAGACTTCGAACCTTTCGAATCTCACTTGCTCATCAACCAACTCACAAAGATGAAGGACTACGATATGAGCATCCATATGCTCATGCTGCTTTCGTAGCTTGGGTTCCATCGTGGCTAGCATGATGCAACTCATTTGTTCAGAATCACTCACATGTTTCTGAAGTCCAACAATTGGTCAAGAGTTGCATCGTCACTAGGGAAGCGGGAAGAGGCACATGCAAGCTTTTCAACCTTGAGAACAATTCTCAAGCTTCTAAGCCAGTCCATGAAGCTCGGCCCAGTCAATTTATTTGAATCCAAAATGGAACGCAAATTCAAACACATCATGATCAATATATTAACTTAGAAATACAAAACGAGCATATATGAGAAAGATGATTTTAAAATGCATCAATATACATTTATAAATCCCATTCATTTTTCGAATTTCAAAAACCCCAAAATCACTTCGGGAGATCGTAGGTCCATCTCCGAATGGGCTGATATCCATCATAGTTATGAACAACCTTGGAGAGAATCCAACAAGCCATTCATAACTACGACGGTAGGTATCATCTATACCGATTGCATATCCCGTATATGCAACTATCACAATGTGCTATCAACTAATTGAATGTTCACACATACATCGAGTTGTTAACACATTAACAAGTATGCATCATATGCATAGCACCCAACTTCACCTCCCTTTACATCGACCTTGGAGAGAGTCCAACAAGCCGATGCTCCAGGTTAAAGCCAACCCATTAATCAGGACATAGTTTTAATATGGTTAGAGCGCATTCAACCAATTAGCCCAGCATGGAGAGAGTCCAACAACCAAAGCTAACGATTGACCTCTGACTCTTACCATATTAGTATTAAACTATTCCATGGTTTGAACATATTCAGGTTCGAGCAGGGCTTGGAGAGAGTCCAACAACCCAAACAAGAAACAGAACTCTGGTTCTAACCATATTAATGGAAGGTGTAGGCTTTAATATTGATTAAGGGTTTTTATGTCTCATCCTCTTTGCATGCAAATAACTATTATCTACATGGCATACATCTATATGTCACGACACGCATGGCATAATGTTATGCATCTAATGCAATTACATGGCATACAATTATGTCATGTATATAATTTCCTTATATGTCATAACTATTTATGGAAATAAAATATGTTTAAGATTTGATTCTCCAAATCAAATCATAATTAAATTAGGAAACAAATTTTCAAATCTAATCACATATTTTATTCATGGAATTATTTGGTTAAGGAAAATCTATTTAGGAAACCAATTTCCTAAATCATTAAAACTACTTATGGAAATAAAATATTTTAAGATTTAATTTCCCAAATCAAATCATGATTAAATTAGGAAACAAATTTCCAGAATCTAATCAAATATTTTATTTATGGAAAATATCAATTTCCATAAATACTTCCAACTTTCCAAAAGTGGAAGATTTCCATAAATACTTCTAGAATTTCCAAAATTGAAAAATTTCCATAAATACTTCTAAATTTCCAAAATTAGAAAATTTCCAGAAATACATTATGACTATCGCAAAACCATTTTACGATTATGTCGAAACACAACCTGGCTCGATACCCTTTGTTGGGTTTTAGCACCACGCGTGTGTGTTCGATCATGTTTCGTAAACATGAGCACAGCGGAAGCAATTAAAATTAATAAATCTATATTTATTACAACACACACAACACACGCATGCTATTACAACAAGTGTAGACATAACCGTAAATTAAAATTTGCAATAAAGAAAATTATCTACGTTATACCTTTCGTATGACGTGTAGCGGGAACGGCATCAACCGGAACGATCCTCGTCAGAATCGTCTCTATCCGTATCCACGCCGAGCTCCTCGGGATGACTTCGCTAAGTCACGAGCTTCGTCTTCGTACGGGTTACTAGCCTCGTGTTGAAGACGACGTGATCGAGAGATGATCACGATCCGAATCCAAATTCGGATCCTAAAACGAGTTCTCAAAACTCGCTTCTCCGGAGAGGTATTCGTCAACCGTTTGACTAATCCTTCGTCCTCCACCTCAGAGGATTACCGGAGATCAAATCCCCGGTAAGTTAGCCGATGTCGGAGCACTAACCGTCGTCCAAACGACGCTCCGACAACAAAGAAACAAGCTGTCCAGAAAAACTGGACAGCTTTTGGTGGAGGAATAGAGGCCGGCCAAAGGAGATGTGGAGCTCACCTTATCACCGAACCCACAAGAGATCACCGGAGGGTCGCCGGAGTGTTCACCGGCTGAAGCTTGGTCGCCGGCAATGACTTGGACGGCAGCACAAAAGTTGGCGGCACACCTAGGGTTGGCGCCGACTAGGAGAGAAGATGGATTTTGGATTAGGGCTTAAGCCCTATTTTATAGAGAACTAATTCTCTTAATGGTTAATGGATCATATCCATAAAGCCCGTTAACCCGCTCCATTAAGATAAGTTAAAATAAATCAAACCATGATGGTTTATTTTAAGTTAAAACGAACCGAACCAACCTTTGGTTCATTCGTTTAATATAAACCAAACCCTTTGGTTTATTCTCATCCATTGGATTAGAACCAAACCATTTTGGTCCATCCATTATGTCTTCATAAGACACGGCCCATCCACGCTTCCATTGCGACTGAAACAATTTCATGCTCGCTTTATGTTTGGTCGAACCAAACATAGTTTCTCTCGGTCTGAGAATCCCATTCTCAAGCTCGTTTTAAATCCTTTGGATTACACTCGTTGTGCGTGTGACCAAATAGGTTCTCGGTTTATGTTGGCCGTCTATAATTAACCATTAATTATAGAACGATCATGAGTGACACCTAGTAGTACATCATGATCCCCAATTAACCGAAAAGATCAACGGTTGATCCAGAACTATTTCTGAAACCCTTCAGTAGCTCGAATGAATCGTGCCCCATTCCCTTCACTCATCTTATACCCACTTGGTTCAGGATATGGTCTATTGTGTCAGTCCCCACTAGGCTGACTACGTCACACCTAGCCCAAGTATCATTTCCTCGTCCTACGGATTCTAGTTACTCCACATGTATCGAAGAGTACCTTACTCTAAACATGTAATGCTTTGGACAAAGACTTTAGTAACAATCCGACGAGAGGCCATGGGTATACATCTCCTCGCAAGGAGTGGTGAATCCTTTATAGGCTATTCAAACACCTTCGATCACTTCGACTTATACCCAATCATCCCGGGTCCACATCTCCTCAGAGATGTTTGCTTAAGATGTCAAAGCATAAGTCTCCATGATCAAGATAACTTGAATACTGCAAGTCAAAGGAACATCGCACTTAAGCCACAGTAAGAACTTCATTGACATATCTATATATATGCAGAGAACCATATGAAGTCTTACGGCTGGTCACTCCAATGAACTAGTTACCATAACTAGCATCCACGATTAACTCCGGACATCACAATGTCTCCAGCCAGTGAGAATCAACTGCTTGGATACACCGAGTATACCTCGTGCTAGTCTCGACAGAATTGATGGTGTCCAGATCCATCAATTCATCGACTAGGGATAATTCCGATACATCACAATTACACATGTAGAGATACTCACTAGTTGTGATCCAATCACAAATTCTCTCATGCTGTGAATCGTATCGTGGACATTCAGTAAATGAGTTTAAAATCCAATCAAATACATAAAACATGTATACTCAAATAGTGAATCTTCATTTATCATATAAATGGTTCATACATAAGGCGATTGCCTTAAGACATCTCTCATATATTACTAACAGACTCCCACTTGGCCTAATGCCAATCGCTACGGTATCCAATACCATAAGCTCGAACATGACCCTCAAACTTATTTTGAGGTAATGCCTTAGTCAAGGGATCCGCTAAGTTCCTTTCAGTGGGAATTTTCTCGATTTGTATTTCGTTCCTACTGATGATCTCTCTGATAAGATGATAGCGGCGAAGCACATGTTTAGATCATTGATGAGACCACATCAAGTTCATAGATGAACTTCTTGATCCAAACCACTTCCTTTGCTGCTTCTAAAGCTGCAACGTATTCTGCTTTAGTGGAAGAATCCGCTATAATGTCAAGCTTGGAACCTTTCCAACTTATTGCGCCTCCATTCTAGGTGAATACATACCCGGTGAGACATGGAATCATCCTTGTCATGCGGAGCCGCATCCGTATACCCACGTATCACCATGTACCCTTCTCCATATATTAGGAACACATCCTTAGTTCTTCTTAAGTACTTAAGGATCGTCTTAACAGCCACCCAATGATCCATTCCTAGATCAGACTGGTATCTGCTCGTGACACTCAGAGCATACGATACATCGGTCCGTCCGATACAATCGGGCGCCGGCCATTCGGCCGTCGGCGGCCCGAATTGCGGCCGAAATCGGCCGCTGATCAGCGCCACGCTGCCGGCAGTTGCGGTCGCGGCCATCGCCGGCAGAATGCGGATTTGGCCGTCGGCCGTTAGCGCTGATTCCGCCGCTAACCGCCGTAATCGGTCACGGCCGATCAAAAATTCTATATATATATATATATATATATATATATATTATATATATATATATTTCAATATCATAATCTCTATTAGAAGAATAATTAACTTTTGCATTCGGTGGTTGTGTAGTTCTTGGGGTTTGGATTTGCCGGTTTGTTCTTGAAATTTTTAATGGATTCGCCATACATGTGGTGGCCAGGAATTATTGCCAACGTCTCGTTCTACAAGTACGTTAATTAATATTAATTTGTCGTTCCCGACGAAAAAGAAAATGATAATTTATCAAAGAATACACCTCAAATTTAAAATTGTCTAAACATAATTCTATAGTTTCATATTTATCAAATAGTATATCTCATTCCCTTTTTATCTCTCTCATCAAATGTAGATTTAATTAGTACTAAGATATTGCATGCATCCGAACCACAACTAGAAATTCCGAACTATCTAAACGTGGTGTTAAGAATTCAAATTCCAGAATAACTGTATTCTTGGGAGTATAATTCCCATCACCATCTTTTTCCGGTCTAATTTTTAAAATATGACTGTGGATACCTAATAAAATCTTAAATATCAGAAATTTAAGTATGGATACACAAAGAGACACTTTCCAAACTCAATGGACTTAGATTGGATCGAAGAAGACTTGAATAGGATCATCAATGGATTTTGATCGAAATTCATTGATGGATCTAGAGGAGTCCAAATTCCGAAATCTTGACATGAACCGAAAGATTTTACAACATGAATTATTGACGTGTCGAGAAAATTTGGTTCTGATCCTCCTACCTCCCAGTTTTGATCGTGTTCCACATATAAATTCAAGCTGGGCGAGAAAAAAGATGGTGCAGAAAATTATATTTCCAGGAACACAGTGGTCTTGAGGTTTAAATCCCAGGAATACAGTAATCATGAGATTTAAATTTCCAACAACAGTCCAATTTCAAATTGGCCAAGAAAGGAGATGGTACTGGAAATTATATTACCAGGAACATAGTAGTGCTGGGAATTATATTACCAGAAATATAGTGGTGCTGAGATTTAAATTCCCAGTACCACGTACAATATTAAGTTGGTCGAAAAAAGATAGTGTTGGAAATTATATTCCCAGGAACACAGTGATCTTGGGATTTAAATTCCCAGCACCACGTACAATTTCAAGCTGGCCGAGATAAAAGATGGTGTTGGAATTATATTACCATGAACATAGTGATGTTGGAATTTAAATTCCCAGCACCACTGTGGTGTTGGTGCTGGTCTTGCATCAACACTATGATACTGGTCTTGCAAGACCAACACCTCCGTGGTGTTGATCTTGCAAGATCAACACCACGTGTTGATTTTAATGCGATGTTAATTTTAAGTTGGAGTTGAAATTCAAAATCCTTGACATGATGGTGTTGGTGTTGGTCTTATAAAAAAATTCAAAAAATATTTATATCTACAAGACCAGCATCACGGTGTGCTGGATTTGCAAGACCAACACCACCATGGCGCTGATCTTGTAAGATCAACACCACGTGTTGATTTCAATGCAGTGTTAATTTTAAGTCGGAGTTGAAATTCAGAATCCTTAATATGGTGGTGTTGGTGTTGGTCTTGCAAGAAAATTCAAAAAATATTTATATCTGCATGAGTAAGAGAGTTCGAGGAACTTATTGGTGTACATTAATTTGTATATTTTCGAGCACCGTTAGCAATGGTGCTCATAACAAAGGGATGACGATGCTCGACCGGGAAGGTCGCTAGCAACATGCTGCAGAAGGTGGTGTCAACATTGTGCGAGGAGATCCGGTGCGAGAAGAGGGGCAAATGGGTGAGGAGAAGAAAAGGAAGGCGACGGTGAGAAGGAAAGGGACAAGAGGATTTTTGCGCTGAAGAAACGAGAGAGACGAAGAGGAGAGAGGGAGGGAAATTTAAGATGCGTAGGTAAAGATTTTTTAGAAAGGGTAAAATAGGAATATATAGGGTGTAGTTAGAAAATTTTGTGATAAAAAAAATATTGAGAGGTGTATTTAGTAAATGGGGCGTGTTTAGTGAAAGTTGGGGTGTGGATAGTCGCTCTCATTTCAAAAATCAAGCCAAAAAAAAGGCGGTGTTGGAAATTATATTCTCAGGAACACAGTGGTCATGAGATTTGAATTCCCAATATCATATTTGGATGGTTCGGGATTTCCAGTTGTGGCTTGGATGCATGCAATATCTGAGCATTAAATCCATGTTTGACTCAATGTAAACCAAATCAGATTTACATTGAGTCAATTTAAAGATTACATACATAAAGACATATACTGAATATCTAAATAATCTGTTTATCTATGTTAGATTATAGCAACAAAGAACATTATAGTTGATCTCAACAAAGGTGAGAAATTTAATGGAGATAACTACAAGATCTGACACATCAAGATATAGTATGTACTTGAGGAACAAGAAGTTCTTGAGGTTGTACATCAGGTTTTGAAAGAACCTATTGAAGGTCCCACTACTAGCACAAACGAGACTCTGATGCTTATAAGGCATGGAAAAAAGAACGATTCCACTGCTAAGGGCATATTGATAAGTTCAATGGTAGATGACCTAGTTATTTAGTATGAGATATATCCTACAGCTCATGCAGTTTGGGTAGCCCTTAGAGATAGGTACAGTGGAGTTAGTCTGAACAAGCTTCGACAGTTGACGATTAGGTTCGACGACTACAAGAAGTGTCCGAATGTCACTATGGTTCAACACCTTAGGGAGATGTCAAATATGATTCGGGAGCTTAAAATTGCTGGTCATGAGTTGACTGATGAACAACATATTCAGGCAATTATTCGTTCCCTTCCAAATTCTTGGGAGACCATGAAATAGACTTAACTCACAGTGAGAGTATAAAAACTTTCACTAATGTCTCACGCCATGTGGAATTAGAGGTTGAAGAGTGGAATCCGTAAGGATTTTTAGACTCACATATGTGGCTGACGGATATGCTGGATCATCTGGATCCAAGAAAAGGAAATGGTTCAAGAAGGGAAAGGGACAGAAGAAGGAAGATGTTGCTGCTGGGAAAGACCCAATCAAGAAGAAGAGAAAGAAGACTGGAAAGAAACCTAAAAGCAAGATGACTTGCTTTAACTATAGCAAGAATGGTCACTTCGCTCAGGAGTGTACCGAGCTGAAAAAGGTAATTTCGAGTCTGTCTTCTTTTCTTGAGCATTTTGTTGTTAGTTCAGTGTTGTTGGCTAATTCTTATCCTTTGTGGATTATAGATTCGGGAGCCACCAACCATATAGCTCGGGAGTGGATTATATTTGTGGAGTACCAACATGTACCAACTGGCAACAAATGGATCTATATAGGAAACAATGCAAGAGTTGAAGTCAAAAGAGTCGGTACTTGCAAACTTAATCTTCGTGGTAGTAGTACTTTATTTCTATATGATGTCTTGTACGCTCTTGAGATTCGAAGAAATCTTGTTTCTATAATATGTCTTCTTGATTTAGGATATTGTATTAAATTTTATAGTCGGTGTGTAAAACAAGATTGACTTCGTGTCAATCGGATATGTTTTTTAATGATTTATGGTTCTTGATGTGGAACCAGATGTCAATTGTACAATTGATAGTTGTTATTCAAACATTGTTCTTACTAGTGATGTAGATATAACTGATAAGGCTTAGCATGCTAGATTACGACATATAAGATAAGATCGCATGAAACGATTAGCTAAAGAGGGCTTATTGGACTCTCGTGCTAAGATTAACTTGTCTATATATGAGCATTGTCTTGTTGGAAAAGCAACTAGGAAATCATTCGGTAAGATTATTTGAGCAGAGTCACCATTGCAATTAATTCATTCGAATATTTATGGTCTAATGAATGTGAAGGCTAGACATGGATCTTCCTATTTCATTATATTTATTGATGATTTCTCTTGTTTCAGTCATATGTATTTGATTTCTTATAAATTTGAAGTATTGAATTGCTTTATTCGTTATATGAACGAAGTTGAGAATCAAATAGAACGTAAGGTTAAGACTTTACGCACTGATCGTAGAGGAGAATATTTGTCTGATCTATTCAAGACAATATAATGATAAGGGAATTATTAGACAACTAGCAATCCCAGAAACTCCACAATAAAATGGGGTTGCTGAAAGAAGAAATAGGACTCTTCTAGAAATGGTTAGGTCTATGATGGTACCGGTTAATTTGCCGATCTCCTATTGGGAAGATGCATGATTAGATGCGACCTATATACTTAACAAAGTGCCTTCAAAGATAGTTCCATTTACCCAATATCAACGTTGGATAGGCAAAAAATCAGATTTGAGCAATCTGAGATTCTAAGGGTCAACTGCATATGTTCATGATAGTTCTCACATATATGGAAAACTAGGTCCTAGAGGTAAGAAATGTATCTTTATAAGATATTATGAGACCTCCAAAGGTTATATTTTCATAGGCGAGTAACAAAATGGAACCATCTCCGAATTGAATTTATGAGATGCTACTTTTCTCGAAATTGAGTTCCCAACTAAAGGTGAACTTGATAAGATAATTCCTCTATTTGAGGAGGATAACGCAATATCAACAAGACAAGTATTTAGTGAGATATCTGAACCTAGTCAATCGAGTGGGAGTAATTTACCTGGTCACAGGGTGACTTCTTAAAAACCCAACTTAGAAGAAGTGTTTGTAAGATCAAACCTAAGAAGAGGTTTGATATTGAGAATGAGGCAATGATGACACTCCCAGTTAACGATGATGAACCTCAATCTGTTGAGGAAGCATTGGGATGTATGAATTCTCAAAATAAAGAGGAAAGCTGATGGATCGATAAATCGATACAAAGCTCATTTGGTTGCAAAAGAATTTACCCAACTGGAGGGTATTGACTGAGAACCGTGAGAGTCTAGTGACTGTTTATTGTGACAGTCGAGCTGCTATAACTTTTTCCAAGGATCCTAAATATCATAGCAAAGGTAAGCATATAGCTATAAAGTATAACTTTATGAGGGATATTGTTGCTAAGAAGAGGTGATGCTTGAGTATATCCCTACATGTGTTTTGCTTGAAGATTTTTTTACTAAGCTAATGACTAGAGAGTCATTTCATGAGCATATAAAGTCTATGGGACTTCGGAGAATATAACGATGTTGTAATTGACAATCAGATATTGTGATTTGATTGTATGAAATGTCATAATCTATTCAGTGTATGTTAAATGTTACATTCTGGTGATAAGATCTCGGTGAGCAGTTAATAGGTAGTGATTGATTCTCTCACATGGACAATCATCTCTATTTGTTGTGTATGAATAAAGGTAAGACCGATGCTTATAGGTCAACTTATGTAGCTGTTGGCTAATATGGTTGTAAAATTGTTACATTCCTATAAGTTGGGTCGCCTTGATATTTGGATCAAGATGAGATCATTTGGAAATTGACGATCGAAGTAAATGTACCCACCATTTACTATACCTATTTTGAGCCAGATTAAAATTCATATGTTGAATTCTAGATTAGACATTGGGAATGTCTAGATCGAAATATGTACGATGTTAATTTGAAGAAAATATATGCTCTTTATTGGTGAAGAGGATAACATCGTAGCATGTGATTCATATCACATGTGTCATAACGACGATAAGGGTAGTAGGATAATGGATCCCTACTTCTCTACTATGTGAGCCCTTTGAGATTATATGTTAATCTCAACATTTTCTCTGAGTGACTATTTAGCTGTCTACTTGAAGTTTTAATCAAGGTCTATTACTTTAGCTTGTAAACCTATTGACTATGGATGATTCAGTTTGTGGAATATGACTAGGAAAGTGACTGATTAAAATAAATAAATTCAAGATAAAAAGGAAGATTAAATAGATTTACATCTTTTGGTATTATTCACTGGTCGACCCATTTCTATTATGTATAGAAATAATTGTGAATATAGAATATGTAACATGCTCTTGACATAATAGCAAGACATTGATGTATCTAGGAAAACGGTTATGTACCACCAAGAGAACTATTGTGTACCACCTGAAAGAATGGTTATGTGTCATTCATAGAATAGTTATGTACCATCTGAGGAGCGGCTAAGTTAGGTATAACAACTTTTCGTAGCATTGATCGCTCTATGAGCAGCTATGTAAAGTGTAACAACTTTATTAGCAATGAATACTTAGTGTGCTTGTTGTTACATGAACTATTTTCCTAAGTATGAATTGGTTGTTCTATTAGTCTTTATGACTATCTGTCT
The DNA here is from genome assembly GCA_025175895.1 of Wurfbainia villosa. NCBI lineage: Eukaryota > Viridiplantae > Streptophyta > Magnoliopsida > Zingiberales > Zingiberaceae > Wurfbainia > Wurfbainia villosa. Next base: position 288,553 of record JAKLTH010000267.1, on the reverse strand, counting down.
CTGTGACTATTGATCTTTGTTCTTTTAGTCTTTGTGACTATAGACTCCGACACTATTTAGTCTATGTGATTAAATACCTCGTATTGATTTAGGTGACCATTTACCTTTGTGACTTAATTTGGATGAGTGAGAGATGTTAATAGTTCATGTGCACGTTGCTTGGCAACGTGCACACGTTGCCAACGTGTCCATGTTGCCAAGCAACGTGTGCACACACTGCACTTCATGCAATGAATATTGCACTGCAAAAACCCTTTAAAAGGGTGTGCGCCCAAGCAAGAGCAAGGGGTGGTGGAGAGGCTATGAGAACGTCATCAGGTTGCCGGAGAGAATAGAGGATTCCGAGAGGTTGCCATTCGTAGAGTCATTGCGGAAGAACATCCGATCCACGACATCAAATCTTGGTTTGTGGAAAAGTAGAGATCTTCTGATTCTACAAATCGTGATCATCCTTCAGACAACAAGTTTAGATCGAAGGAACAGATCATTGTCGACAATTCAAGAGACCTCTTCCTGGAACTGTTCATCCTCAGAAGCATGATGAATCTGACGAATCACTGTAACTTTCATATTTCAGTATTTTAAATTCAAACAAATCGTATAAGATGCAATAAATTTCCTACATATGTGACAGTCATGCCACCCAAGAGGATTGAGCAACTACCAGTTATGTAAACAACTGATAATGATAGTTCTCCTAGTGGTTAGTTGTTTTCTATTTAAATTACAAAAAATTTATTTAGTTTGTTATTTATTTAATTATTTGATTTGTTAATTATTAATACTTTTGCATTTATAGCTCGACTGGCACGTAGGGAGACATTTGGCACACATTCCGATCGACTATGACGATAGATCGATGAACGGGGTAAACATACATTACTTTTCATAAGAACAATGGACATCCAATTGGCTCTAATACAGTTTCATTTATACTGAATTAGGTTTGCCAATAAAAAAGTTTGCTCCCTTATAACCTAAAAGTTGGAAGTATGTCCCCTCAAACAATAAAGGATTATATACGATCGATTATTAGTAAGTACAAGTAATTCAATATTTTTGTAACCACTCCTTTATTACCAATCACATGCAAAATTAATATTGTCACTTTTTTCATGTTGCTTTTGATATCAGTTTTTAGGAGAAATATTTTTTCATGCAATATTTTTGTAACCACTCCTTTATATACGATCGACTAGTTAATGAGTGTGAGGTATAAAGATATAATAGAGATAAAATGCATACTCATTATAAGAGTCTATTGTACCTTCCTCCTAGTGAGCGGCGACATCATATGCTAATTGATTTTCTGAGATGCAAGATGACTGAGATTATATGTGCACTCTATTTGAATCAAAAATATTTTAGGTAACTCAATCTATACCAAATATATTTTTTATATACAAATTTAATTATTTATTCTATAACTAATGCTTTAATTTTTATTTTTACAAAATTTTGTATTGTAGACACGATCTACAACAATTGCAGAAAATCGAGCAAAACTCCTATATAACTATCCCGCGGGGTCTAAATCATTCATTCAATATAGTTACGACGGTGCAAGTACAAATTGTGTGTTGATTAAAATATTAACACATTATAATTTTTTTCAGATCAATCAGTCACAGAAAAAAGATCAGATTACTGTCTTTAATGAAACTTATTATAGCTCGTCAAAATGGTGGATTGGTGAGAGAGTCAAAGCTGCATACATATTCTATGATATGATTTAGTGAATTTGTTCTTAAATGTGCATAATTATTTTTAAAGATATTTTTAACATATTTGTTATTCTTAGAATGATATGGTGAAACTACATAATAAGTATGTTCAAACACAAAAAAATAAAACAGATGACATCGATGCAGTTTAAATTGTAGATAAAATTTATGATTATGTCCTCGGTACTCGTTTTGGATATATTAGAGGACTTAGAAGTTGATCAAAGCTAGTTAAGTCCACTTCTTCAGATGTCACCTCCTTATCCAGATTAACTAACACAACATTGAGTAAAAAGCTTGAATCCACCAAGCAATGACTAGAAGACACAGAAGAGGAGTTAGCAAACATCTGAGTTCAGTTAGCAAGCATCCAAGATCAGTTGACATTAACAAGATCAAGATAAGATATGTTTAAATAAATTCTTAATCGACTTGCACCTGGAGCATTACAATCCTTAATCCATGATTCCTCTTCAGCTCCATCTCCTCCTCCACCTTAGATTTTGATGATGTAAGCTTGACGGTACGAATTTTTTTTACAGTTGTGAATTTGATGTTGTAAAATAAAAGTTGTGCCCTTGATGTTATGCACTAGCTAGATGATGTTAAGTAATTATTTGTTGTTAAAGTTGTGCATTTGATATTGACAATTTACTTGATGATATTTATGAATAAGTTTTGTAAATGTTGTGAATTTTAGTTATGAAGGTTGTGAATTGATATTTGTATTACATGATATAAATAAATAAAATTATTTTTTAAAAAAAATATGTTATTAGTGATTAAATTCACTAAATTCATTGCTAAGCAGACGATACATGATCGTTGTCTAATCTCGAGATGCCTATGGAGCTCTTTGAATTTCCTATTTTAGCGATGAATAATTCGATTTCGTCGCTAAAAACATTATTAGCGATGAATACTCATTTCGCCGCTATGGACAGAGCTCCACGGTCGTGGAGATTTCAATGTGCTACTTATGTAGCCCTCTAAAATTTGTGTGTTTGGCAACGAATATTTATACATCATCGCTAAAAATAAAATCTTTAGCGACAACATAAGCTTTCATCGCTAAATTAGAGGCTCCACGATCGTTATGATGTCCACGGGACGCCCGTTTAACCCTCTGGAATCTCTATTGTTAGCGATGAATTATTATATTCGTAGCAAATTAAAATTTTATATTTAGTGACGAAAAATATTTGTTTTTCCTAACATTAGCGGCGAACTATCTGATAATCATCCCAAAAAATAACCCAATTAATTAGCAGCGATTATAAGTAGCTTAGCGATGTGTTTTGGTATGTCGTTAATATTAGCGATGAAATAAGAATATACTGTTGCTAAATTTGATTTACGACAAATATATAGCGACGATGATAATGATGATAATTAATCATCGTTAAATATTAATAGCGACAAATTTCAATGTATTAATGACGAAAGTAATTGTCGCTAAACAATGTTTTTCCCTTATTGAGAGGAGGAGGAGGCGGCGGCGCAAGTGCCCCAAAAAAAATGCAAATTTTTCTGCATTAATCTTGCTGAAGAGGTAATTAACGCTTCTACCATATTATTAATGCCATGTATTTCTTTTTTTAAAAAAAAAATAATTTATATAACTCTTCTTTTGTCTAATTTTGTTTATAAGGCTTTTAACCTTGTCCGCATTTTTTTTCTTTACCAAAATGACCCCTTACGTATACATTAATTGTAACATATATACACGAACAAAGTTACAGCAACATTAAAACAATACACGAAATCATATATACTATTTTATTAAAACAAGCATATTATAATATATCATCTCCTCTCCATTTGAATTGACGTTTAATACAATCTAATTTGCATACAGAAATAAAAACACACGCACCGTCAGAATACTAATTAGTTAAACATATAATTGTCCATCCATTATGATTAAACCTAATTAAACATATGTAAAGTGAATGAAATGCAAGCTGCACTCACTAAGTCGTGGGTGGAGACATTGATCGATAAAATCTTATGTTGAAATGACAACAGCATTTGGCGGTCCCTTTTGTAGGAGGTGTCTTGGCTCAATAGAGGCCAGAACTAATAGATTAATTACTAGCAAAATGACAAAAACGATGATCATTTTCATTTTGAGTATGATGGAGCTAGGAGTATTCAAGAAGGAAGAGATGTTGAAGAACAAACCGAAGCTTAATTATCTATGCGTGTCAATTTTTAATTGTCGATCTATATATAGATTAGGATTTAAGATCTCAAATGAAAAGTTATTACATCCCATCGTGATGGCAAAGGGAAAGAATCGATTGCAAGAGTCATGAAAGTGAAAGTGGAAACAGTAATAAGTTTTTTATTATTTGTTAATCTCTTGGTTAATTGTTGAATATTAATTTTAAACTATATATTGATGAAAAAAATATAATTAAAAATTGATAGCTTCTGATAATTAAGGAATTAAAAATAATTCAAGAATTAGCATGCATATAATAAATAGAAAAGACAATTAAGAGTGATTCATTCCCTCCCGATCACTCAGTTATCACTCATTGTATCTGTGATAATTAATAATATTAAAAACTAGCATCTTCATGTATACGATGCCACGACAGCTATCAACTCCAGTTGACTGCGTGTGACAATTAATTAATACAGCACGTGAAAATCGCAGGTTGTGCATGCATGCAATTAATACATGGCACCACCTCTACTGCTTTTTTTGGGCTCCCATAGTCATAGCTCATAGGTATAGCCGTATACACCTGACATGTGAAAACTCTGCGGAAGAAAGTCAATCTCGTCAGAACAACACATGGAAGACTGATCTAACTCTTACCCAATCGATCAAAAGCATTCGATCGTCAATATCTCTGGATGTCAGACCCGATCAGTTGCTTTAATTTGCAATTAATTGACCACGTGAAAATCACAGTTAATGTCATTATAATGAGATAATTAACTAATTTCAGCTTATATTTATGACTATTTGCAGATCAGTTTAAGTACATAATTAAGACGTTGGAATTTTGCATGAAAACAAACAACCTTAGTATAGAATTAATTGCGCGCACATGCATATATCATACTAAGAGCTCATGCATGACCTTAGTACAGATTAAAATCGTATTATATGCTAATATGTTTTATTTATAAATTTTTATTTAATATTGATAAGATGATTGTCCGAGCCTTTAATTATGCTCCAACTAGAAAAAGCAAGATATTAACTGTCCGGGCAAAGAATCCATGCGACAGTGAGCGTCTTAAGTGTAATATATAGTAAAGTGATTATGAATTTTTGAATCGATCTGATGCATTTATAAAATTTTCTCCGAATAAAAATCAGTTTTTTGAAAAATTAAAATCTACTGAAATAGTCCATATTTATATGCGTTCAATTTATTCTAAAGACATCGTTGTGGGATCGTTGATGTGAGAGAATTTTTTTTTTTTTTAAGAGGACAGCGAGGAGGCGGACATCACCTGCAGCCTGACATTCATCACGTGATGCAGGAATGTCTATCACATGAACTTGCTCTATATAAGAGCTCGTGGTGATCAAAAAGAAAACAGTACAACAGTTCGGCGCGTATAATGAAGGTGTCCGCCACCATCGTCGTTATTTTGTTGATCGCTCTTTTTGTTTTAATAACGATTTCAGAAGCGAGGAAAGTGGCCGAAAATGGCAGTCGGTGCTGCAATCATAAGGTAACATCATGTTGCCCGCCTCAAGGTATCCTTCCATAATCATGTAGAATATCATTTCATCCCCTAATATGCATGTATTATTAAAGTGATTAATCAGTAGTGTGATGTTCTATTTTCTGTAGCAGTGTATTTTTCTTTCTATTGGTGTATTATGTGTAAGGGAGGATATCACCTGCATGGTTTGTATATGTACGAGGGGATGAGAATGGTATTCTGTAAAAATATTTATCAGTGCAATATATGTGTGTGTGTTTTAAATAGTTTTTTTTATTTAATCATTATTTTTATTGGACATGTATTTAAAAAAAAAAAATAACTCCCTTTAAGTTAAAATATATCATTGATAAGATTAAACCCATTTTATTTTACTTCTAAGATCATAAATCTCAAACATTTGTAAATCGTAATCAAAATCATATATACATATCAGGATAATGAGATAAAAAATAATACAAATATATGGGAGGAATCTGCATGCAGTGCGATAATTTTAAGTTAGCTATGACAGATGTTGCCATTTGTTGGGCCTCAATACTGTATAATATGAAGGTCATGTTGCCTAAAAGGTTTGCCCGGATTAAGCATCCAACGATAACAAATCTAGCGTAAATGCCTACATGCAACACACATTTAACTTGTTAGAGTAATTGCATGGACCACCAGCCACATTACCTTCGATTTCAAATGTCAACGTTGTCAAATAACAATTACTGCAGCTAGTATACGTAGACGACAATGGGCTAACTAAACTTTCATCTCATTAATGCAATTGTTGATAATATATAATAGCACAGGTTGCCCAAATTATATATTATATCATACGTAATTCATGTAACTGAGGCACTTGCTAAAATTTCTATTTCACTGTTTATAAAATAACCTAAGAGATGAAGTTAAACACTGCTTCAATTACATTACAGAATGAACCTGTTCATTCTTGCTCTCTTTATTTTACTTCTTGTCAGTTTAATTTATTCAGCAGAAGAAAGAGTTCAATTTCCACCTGTTTGGTGTGTATAGAACGAGACTGTTTTAGGATTTTAAAGTAGTGTTAAAAATATGAGCCTCCTTAGAAGATTTAACTTCGGCAGACAATTTATCAAAGACACATTTAAAATTTGAAAGTGTTCAAAAAAAAAAAAAATTCGTACTCTGATTTTAGAATTCGAGGACGTACTTAATTCTTATATTATCCATGTGCCAAACTGACTTTTTCTTCTATTTTTTTTTCCTTTGCAAGCAATATCTTTTTTCCGTTATATATATATATATATATATATATATATATATATATATATATATATATATATATATATATATATATATATATATATATATATATATATATATAAAAGACTGATCACTCGGATGGTCACTGTGCCCAGGCAAGTGCTCATCTGGGTATGCCATCTAGGTGAACAAATCCATATATATATATATATATAACAATTATATTCTTAATTTTAAAAAAATCAATATAATCAACATCTAAAGAAATCAATATCATCATGGTCTGATATTGATTTTAAAAATCAACATCACAGGCTGATTTTTAAAATTGAATACCATTATGATGTTAGTTTATAGATAGTGACATTATTGATGTTGAATTAGAAATCAAAATTAATAGTTGCTTTCATCCTCTTATTTAAATTGTATTTTTTAAAAAATTTATATCATATTATTTGTTTATAAACGAAAATAAAATGAAAAATAAATAATTTGTGCTGATATTGAAACGGTGCTGACGTTACATCAACACCATTCGTGTTATCAAACACCAACACCAAATAGACATGTGTTGCAGATGTCTAACAATTGATGGTGTTGATGCCAACATCAGCGCCAACGGAATTGGTTAACATTGGTGTTTGATGTTCCAACATCAGCACTAACAGATAATATTGATGTTCTATGGGTACTGATCAGTACCATCAATATAGCAGCGCATATATTATTACGTATGGATAACAATCGAATTTTAACGTGGTGTTTAAAATTTTTATTCGGACTTAAAAAAATTTCGTTGTTCTGGTCAATAGATCAAGGAGTATAATCTCTCTGTGATTTACCTTTCTTCATTATCATCGAGAAACCAATGATGAAAGACATTGGAACGAGCATAATCGTCTTTTGCTTTTGCAATACCATCAATGAAATTACGTAAAAAATTAATATTATCATGATATTGATTTTTAAAAATCAATATTATAGTGGTGTTGATTTCTAAAAATTAACACCACCATAATATTAGTGTGTGTTAATTGTATGTTTTTAAAAATCAAAATTTGTTGACTTAGATATTAAAACGAGGTACAATTTTTTTAATCAAAGTTCATTTAGATATCTACATTTGTTACTCGGTGAAACACATAGCAGCCTAGTTTTACGTTGTCATCGTCGCAATCCAATCGACCTATCGATCGAATTGCAATCAAATTATGACCGAATTGCGATCAAAATCCAATCAAATTGTAATAGTTGGCAGTCGATTTTGATAGTAATCTAGTCGCGATCTGTCCGGAATTTGACCGTGGTCTGATCGTACTCCAACTTCAGTTGGACCACGATTGGATTATGACTGAATTGCAGTTGGAATTTGACGAGGGAAACGACAACGGGAATGGCGGCGACAAGGAAAGCATCGCGATGAAGAAACACCAAGCATTTCCTATTACCGTGAGACGTAGATGGATATGCAAAAAAGAATTCTTGCCCATGCACACCAACGTACGCACCTGAGGGAGGCATCCATGTGTCGATCATGGTCACTACAGCTCGTCAAACTGATAACGTATAATACATTTTGACATCACCTAATGTCTATCATATATGTACGATAGTAAAAAAATATATAACATTCATCGAAAAATGTTATCATATGCAATTCATATATGAGTATATATGAACATCTTTATTATTCATCATTCGATCCTCTAATATTTAAAAAATGAATGAGGAATTCATAGTAAACGCGAGTCATCAGCTCGCGTTGACTACGTCCCTATCCTTTGTAAAAAAAAATAATACCCTTAGGATTTGACTCAGTTGGTAAGTATATGAGAGTGGATTGCAATTAAAAGTCTAATGTTTGATTTTTATCGGGAGCGTTCTTTGTCTGTATACTTTTTAATATGAATTTTCTCGACTTATGAAAGTGCTGAAAACAAATAAATTATCTTTTTATATCAATTGAATGATACGATGAATAGTAAAAATATTCATACATACTTAGAATAACGTTACTCTAACATCATGTATCCATCTACGTTTTGTTGAACTTTATAGTGTTAAGATAGTGATGTCTATAATTTTGTTATGCATCGTGACACCACCTGACGCCTGCCATATATGCTATCTAAAAAAAAACGGCAATTTATCAAATACAGTTGCTAAAGTTTCGAAATGTCCAAAATACGTAGCATGATTTCAGATTTACCAAATCACGCACCTAATTCCACTTTTACCCCTCCCGTCAAACAGATCTGCAATTTAATGATGAGAGAGAATTTTCATGCATCCGAGTCACTACTGGAAATTCCGAACCATCTAAACATGGTGCTGGGAATTCAAATCCCAGCACCACCTTTTTTTTTATCTGATTTCTAATTTATATCGGTCTGATTTCTGAAATATTACTGTGAATACCTAATAAAACCTCGAATATCAAAAATTTTGACCACGGATACACAGAGGGACACTACTCAAACTTAATGGACTTGGATTGGATCGAAAAAGAAGTGAATAAGACCATCAATGAGTTTTGACCGAAACCCATTGATGGACTTAGAGAAGTCCAAATTTCGAAATCTTGACATAGACTGAAAGATCTTACAATATGAATTTTTGATATGTCGAGGAAACTTAGTTTTAATCCTCCTATCTCCCAATTTTAACTTGTGTCGGAAAAAAATACTGAAAATTAAGAAACTGATGGAAGATAGTGATAGTGGTGCTGAAATTCGCAATTCCAAAGACTACAGCGTGTAAGAATTTCAAAGACCATCGGCTGGATTGGAATTCCCAGCCCCACAATGGTGTTGCAGGGATTCCAGCACCACAGTGGTGCTGGAAATTCTAATTCCAGCACCACAGTGGTGCTGGAAATTCCAATTCCAGCACCACAGTGGTGCTGAAATTGTAAATTTCAGCACCACGATAAAAAATCCACTGCATGCGATGGACGCAGGGTTTCACACAACAACAAGAATCTGTTTTAAACATAATCAGTACACTCAAACAATAGATGAAAACCACTTCATAAAGATAAATTTTGCAAGTACGAGGTGCATATTTGTCTGTAATTTCAATCATAAAGGATGAGTAGTGGATTTTCTATCGTGGTGCTGAAATTTACAATTCCAAAGACCATCGCAGGCCGAATTGGAATTTTCAACACCACCGTCTTTGGAATTGGAATTTTCAGAAAAACACAATCCAGAGTGCAAGCATGAAATCATTCAAAGAATAGGATAGCAGGAACATAATGCACAGCTGATCATTTAAACAATGTCGATAAATTAAGCCTTTTTGAGGAAAGTTACTTCCTCTTTCTTGTCACATCGTATTTTCTCCCTCTTTTTTTGCTTTTGTTTAGCTATCGGTTTTTAGCCCGCACTCGATACAAGCTAAAGAAAAATAAAGAATCACTGAGTATCAAACATCACTTCATCTAGTTGCTCAAGATCGGGTTCATGTTTTTGCCATTCAACATCCGGGTCGTGCTTATTTCAATCATAAGGGATGAGTAAATTCGCCTAGTTTTGTTCATGCTCCCTTTTCACGATTCCTTTCGAGACTTTAGACAAAATTTCGCGTCTTTGAAATTTCGATCATAAGGGATGAGTAGTGGATTTTCTATCGTTGAATTGAAATTTACGCATCGCGTAATCGAATTGAAATTTCGAAGACATCGCTGTCGAATTGGAATTTCACACACCGTGGTGTTTGGGATTGGAATTCCCAGCACCACAATGGTGTTGGAATCCCTGCAACACCATTGTGGTGTAATTTCAATCCGAAGACACAAATGTGCCAAAATTCCAATTTCAAGACAGAATCAGCCGGAATTGCAAATTCCAGCACCACTATCACTATCTTCCATCAGTTTCTTAATTTTCAGTATCATTTTTTTTTCGACACAAGTTAAAATTGGGAGATAGGAGGATTAAAACTAAGTTTTCTCGACATATCAAAAATTCATGTTGTAAGATCTTTCAGTCTATGTCAAGATTTTGAAATTTGGACTTCTCTAAGTCCATCAATGGGTTTCGGTCAAAACTCATTGATGGTCTTATTCACTTCTTTTTCGATCCAATCCAAGTCCATTAAGTTTGAGTAGTGTCCCTCTGTGTATCCGTGGCCAAAATTTTTGATATTCGAGGTTTTATTAGGTATTCACAGTAATATTTCAGAAATCAGACCGATATAAATTAGAAATCAGATAAAAAAAAAAGGTGGTGCTGGGATTTGAATTCCCAGCACCACGTTTAGATGGTTCGGAATTTCCAGTAGTGGCTTGGATGCATGAAAATTCTCTCTTATCATTAAATTGCAGATCTGTTTGACGGGAGGGGTAAAAGTGGAATTAGATGTGCGATTTGGTAAATCTGAAACCATGCTATGCATTTTGGACATTTCGAAACTTTAGAAACTGTGTTTGATAAATTGTCGAAAAAAAAATATAACATTTGTATCATACATCGCCACTACGATCCACTGAACATTCATAATATCAGGATGGTGATGTCGATAGGTTTGCCATCCATCCTGACACCGCCTAATGCCTGCCAATCTGCCATACATGATAATGACCTTTCTAAAAATGCATAGCATTCATATCATATATCACCACCGATGATTCGTCGAAGTTTACAACGTTAGGATGGTGATGTCGGTATTTTTGTCGTGCATCCTGACACTCCTTAGGCTGTATTTAATAGGACGTAATATAATTCAAATTGTAATATAAATCAAATTGTAATAAAATATAATGTAATCTTGATTACATTATTATGTTTGGATACAAATTATATGTAATCTTAAATTACTGAAATCATTCGTTCTTTTATTTGGTGTAAATTCTGAGAGCGATAAGAATGGATCGCGGCGATGGCGTGAACAACGGCAGCGATGGCCGGCGGTCATCCGACGATCGACTAGTCGATAGACGACCGATCGACAAGCGCCGATCGTCGGCCGATCCACCCGCCGATCGCGGCGATCGTCGTCGTCGCGCCGCCCATTGGTCGTCGATCGGCCGTCGTCGATCGCCGGTCGCCGATCGGCCGCAGCGCCGTGCCGTCGCCGCGTCGCCGATCCGCCGGTCGGCCGGCCGATCGGCCGTCGTCGATCGTCGATCGGCCGCCGCCGATCATTGATCGGCCGCCGTCGATCGCCGGTCATTTGATCGGCCATTCGGTCATCGATCGCCGGTCGTATGCCATCCGTCTCATTGGCCGACGCCGCCGTCGGTCGTCGGTCGATCGCCGTCGATCGCCAACCGACCATCGACCGTCGATCATCGATCGACCGTCGATCGTCGATCGACCGTCGACCGATCATCGTCGATCGCCAAACACAACCTAAATCCCATTTACATGCAATAAATCACATTTCTATGCATACAAATGTAATTTATTGCATGTAAATGGGAAACTTGTAATGTAATCTGGATTACATGGGTTTTGTTTTGTAATCCAAATTACAAAATTTTAGTGTTTTTTGTAATCCAGATAATATTACATTACAATTCTAAAATAATAACAAACAAAAGAATCTACCTTATAATATAATTTAGATTACATTACAAAATAAATTACGACATACCAAATACAATCTTAATGTCTATCATGCATAGAGTATCGGATGACCTTTCTAAAAATTATATATATAGCATTCCCAACGTTTCACATCATAAATAGCGACCTACGGTCCCTTAACTTGTACAATGTGATGTTAGGATGGCAATATCGATATGTTTATCATGCATCCTGACACCACCTAACACTCGTCATGCATGTATGGTGTCTTTCTATAAAAGATATAACAGTCACAATATACATCACTATCTAAGGTCAACTTTAATAATGTCAGGATAGTAATATCGATATTTTTGTCATGCATCGTGACACTACCTAACGCCTGTCATGTATAATGGCCTTTCTATAAAAAAACATAACATCATATTACCTATGGTTCACTGAACTTTAATAATATCACACAAGTACCAGAAAAGAAATGGATTTGACTCATTGACTTTGCCACTAATGTTGTACTTTTAGTGGAGTTGGTTTATTGTTGGTTTACTCTACAACTTTTATCAATTCGTTTTTTAATCATAGTATCCTCACATTTATAATGGATTGTTTTATTATCTTATAATATAATATTTACATACGTTAACCATTAAATTCATCTTGCGGCAACTTCTTCATCTATCGAATAATATCTAAATGTGTTAAAACAGAAATGAGAAGATCGATTTCTGAAGGTGACGACCAGACTACTGATGACTCCGTATTTCTACGCTAGTCACTTGACACCTGATTTATCCCCTCTACACGATGGAAAATTATTAATGTGACGATTCCACATAAATATAGAGAGAATGGTGGACAAAATATAATTATCTATTATATGTTGGACTGAGTATAAGCTCTGCATTTTCTATTCTTCTATTTTGATCAAATCGTCTTACAATATCCTATGTTAATTGTTGTTGAAAGCTATCCCATAATCCCGTGAATATATTTATGGTTGAATCCAAATAATTTGGGGTCCGCATGAATAATTACAAAATGCAAAAAATTAGGTTAATTTGTATGTTGGATTTTATGATCTTTGAGAAGTTTTTAAGATATATTCAAATAGATTTGGAGATGATATTGTCCATAATATTATATTATTCTCCCTCTCATAAATATGGAGAGAGAGTGAATTTTTTTTTTTCTCTTCTAATTATCATGCATGATAGTATTTCTTAAATAAAATATAGCATTTCACTATCACTTACAACTCACCGTAACTTTAATGTAAATTACATGGTCAAGATAGATATGTCATAATGTTTATCATACATCTTGACATCACCTAACGTCTCTCATGCACGATGATCTTTCTAAAAAAACGTAGCATTTATATCATACATAAACTTTAAAGTTTGTCACCTTCAAACTTTACATTTTTTTTTTCAAACGTCGCTCGCTTAGATTTATGATCATGGTTATCAAAGATATTTCTTTTTTAAAATACCTTTTTCATTAAAAAAATAAAAATAAAAATTAACCTCGTGATACAAACGATCTGACCGTACGGTATCCCTAATCACGAGGCCTAGCTATTCGACTTGGCTTAATCGGATCGTCTAGTTAGTTAGGGTTATCGTGCAGCCAAACTTTGTGACCATCCTGATCGAAAAACTGAGTCACTCGATCAGGCTTGTCGTGCGGTGATTTTTTTTTTAAAAAATACATTTTTAATAAAAACAATATTTTAAAAAAGAATTACGGTTCGTTGATAAATATAAAAACATATATAATACATATCGAAAATGTGAATGAAAAAAAAGAGATGAAATTGATGAAGAAGACTTTATTATATATCGAAACTTTAGTCCATATTAAAAGTTTCAAGATTTAATAGTTCATGTATATTATCAATACATATATATGGAGAGATTTTCTCTGGATCGAATGTTTTTTGTATAAATTGAACCGATTGAATTTTTCAATAAAGATAAAAAATAATATTGATTAATTAGATTGCAAAATGAATTTTTTTATTATCAATCGACTGGAGTTCTTCAATCGATTGATAGACTCCATTTCGATTTAATCGGTTTAATCGATTATTTTTGTTTCAAATTTGAATCTGAATCGAATAAATCATGAAAATTTATATTTAAAAAAAATAAATTTTCGAATAAATCGAATCAAACCTTTTCAATTCGATTGATTTAATTAAATTTTTGCTCACCACTATCTCCAAGCCATAGATTGTCTTACAATAGTCTCCACGGAAATGATGCGTTAGTTAGAACAGGACAACACTTGCAAAATAAACATGGATCGATTTTTTTTTTCCTTCAAAGATGTTTCGATTATTTAGCTCCAATTTTAAGCTATGGAAAATCAAGTTTGATTTGTTTTTTTAAACTCTGCATATAATTATCAACCAAATAAGAAACTATTTGACGATACTTTAATGCATGACAGAAATAAATATTTGATAATATTTATGAGTTTTAAACATTGAAATAAAGTTTATGCAAAAAATCTATTACAAGAGTCGCCCTATAATAAAACTGTACAATCCATATATCTAGACTAGATCATAGAGTGTGATCTCAATAGGAATAATTAACTTTAAGTTCAATCTTCTTATTTTCTATCGGTGAGGAGAGTACGCTATCATTTCAATCTTTAGAAATTTTTTTCTATTATTCTTTCTTACGATCGTCTGTGAATTTGGTGGACGATGTTGTGACGATAATAATTTTGCTGCATTCCGTTCAGATTTATTTTGATCATTTTTTTTAAATTTTATTTGTGCTGTAAAATTTTGGTTAATTAAACTAAATCCCAGTGTTAGAATATATTAATGTATTCGTACAGATTTTAGAATATATATTGTAAATTTATGTTTCCAATATATTATTCATAGAGATTTTATATTGTGATTTTTTCATTTTTTTTCAAATCTGATTTTACATAAAAATGGATGGTCAAACATATTTAAAAATCAATTTCATATTTTTTTATATTTTTTTTTAAGTATAAACTAAACCCACCCGAACAACTTATATAAATTTAAATCTCTCATAAATAAATTAACATTTTACAAATTATAGATCTATATACATCAAATATATCATTTATTAAATGTAATTAAAATTCTGAGAAAGTTATAATATTTATCGATTTTTAAATAAAAAGTAATAATTTAAATGTATAATTCAGAAAAAATTACTTTTATGTAATTATTATTTTTTCATATGAATATCAACATTATTCATTTCATTGGGTACCGACTTAGAAACAAAAATATACATCAAGGAAAGTAAAAAAAAAAAATCCAAAAGAAATAGATAATTATCAGATAGAACAAAGAATTATATTAGCATTATCTCTTTCCTTATAAGTAAAACCAAATTTAATGATAAATAAAGTACACAATACAATTTTAATTATGTAAGTTTGCAATTAATGGAGCTTGTTTCATGCAAAACTCCACATTAACGGAGCCGAAAATAGTAATATGCATTAAATACTATTTTACATTAACTATAAGCTCATTATAGTGACGTTAATTATTAGTTTTAATTAGTGATCTTATTACTATTTTCACGTGTCAATTAATAGCAATGTAGCCAAATCCAGTTGGCAGCTACACAGTTGCTAATTTTAATATTATTTGTCGCATATGAATGATTATTTTCTATTATTATCAGAAGCCATTAAGAAGCCATGAAAATAGAAATACATTAATTAATTGTATTCACAAAAAAAATCATTGAGCCAGTGTCATGCAGAAATTGCAGGCACCATCTGCAATTTTTCACGTGGTCAATTAAATGCATGCAAGGAGACCCTAAATCTTGCGTTATTTCTCATTCCTTAATTATCATTAACAGGAGACGACAATAATACACTAAATCTTAATCTCTGACTTGCGTCTATAAATTGACATGCATGTTCTTCTTCCTGGCAGAATGAGCAAACTTCAGATGTTCTCTCTTTTTCATCGTCGATTTCATAGCTAAATGAAAAAAATAAATTAAAAAAAATATTTTTATCTAATCAAAAATTAATACAGTGAAAATTTACATATTCTTCTTTCTTGATCAATACTCTGTCATTCTTAAAATGAAATCGATTATCATTTTGGTTCTCCTACTAAGAGCCTTTTTTGTTCTTGCCTCTGCCAAGGCAAGGCATCTTCCACAGGCCGATAGACAATCGCCAAATTTATGTTGCCGTTTCAACGTAAGGTTGTGTTGCTGCTGCTCCTTCAACAACATCACCAGTACTCATCCATGACTTGGTGAGCACAGTTTGTATTTCATCCCTTTTCATATGTCTAGCTAGCTAGTTAGATTTAATCCTAGTATGTGCTGGTAGGCTATGTCTAACTAATTAGTATATTAGTAGAGTATTAGATGTCAGTTCAAGTGGAAGGGGATGATACATATATATATTATGATATGTTTGTTTTAATGAAATATATATAGCATCATTTTGGTACGTTTCTGTGCAACTTTTTTCGTGTACGTCTACGTACGAGTTCTATGTATACGTACGCACGGGTCATTTTGACAAATAAAAAAAATCCCAACCATATTAAAAGCCTTATAAAAAAAATAGAAAAAAAAAGAGTTATATGAGTGATATTATTTTTCGAAAAGGAAATGCATGACATTTTTTTTTTATTTAGTTGGTGCAGACTTATGGTACTATACGTAGAAGTGTTGTAATTAATTACCTCTTCTGCAAGATTAATGCAGAAAATTTTGCAGTTTTTTTTTTTGTACTTGCACCGCGGTCCTCACCGGCGGAGCCACCACCTTATGGCGAACCCGAGTTTTAGCCCGAGTAAAATTTTTTACTGTAGCACAGAATTTTTTTTTTTGTTTTTTTGCCATTTAGTCCGGGATAAATTTTTATCTCAGTCATTAATCGAGATCATTAGCCTGGGCTAATGCCCAAAGCTGGTTCCGCCATTGCTCCTCCTCCTCTTCCTCCTCAACTGTTTATTTTACGGTGCATTTGCAAGATCCCGACTTCTCCCTCCCCTCTCGATTCCGTCGACTTCCGGCGCCATGGATCATCGATTATCCTTCTTCAAGAAAGGCAGAATGTCTTCTTTTTTTTTTCCTTCAAGGATGTTTGGATTATTTAGCTTCAATTTTAAGCTCTGGAAAATCATGTTTAGTTTGCGTTTTTAAACTCTGACCGAATATAATTATCAACTAAATAAAAAACTATTTTATGACAGTACTTTAATGATACAAATAAATATTCGATAATATTTATGAGTTTTAAACATTAAAATAAAATTGCTGTAGGAATTTAATACAACATATATACAAGAGTCGCCTAAGAATAAAACTGTCAAAAATCGTATTGTTCCCTGCCCTACGATGCCGCTTTACCCGTCGACAAATTTTAAAATACTCGCTATATCAAATACTCGTTGCAAAATGTTGTTTTAATAAAATATAAAACTAAAATATTTTTTTTTTCATTCTAAATTTAAAGTTAAAATAATAAAATTATAAATTTGACTACCTGTACATGTCGCACAAAATGAACTGCACCTGATATATATAACTGTTGAGTATTCTCGAAATATAAATTGTCGATCTGCAGACACAAACAAACTACCTTAACATTAATATAATTGTAGAGCACCGTCGCCGGTTCTCGTGAACACTAGCATTACTAAGATTCTCCCGCCATGTAATTAAACATAATTATTATACCGAATTTGATATAAAAATGTTTAAAAATAAAAAATTTATCATAGAAATAATTTTAAAATTAAAAATTAAAAATTATTTCTAAATATATCTACTTTTTGTAAAATAAGCTCTGTCAATTCCGATCATACACACAGCTTGGTGTAGCCGTGTAGGCACAATTCATCCTATAAAAATTGAATACAATCTCTTGTAAAGCTCACAATTAACATCGGTAGAAGTGTATGGTCGTCATATGATCGATCATGAATACGACAATTACTATATGTTCATGATTGAATTTTAACAATGTTATGAGGTTTACAAGAGTCATTCTGCTATAATCATTCAGTAGTACTTGAATACTACACCTTATATATTTGCTGAAATCAAATATATCATTTATCAAATTGTAATTAAAATTCTAATATAGTAATAATATTTATTGTTTTTTAAATAAAAAGTAATATTTTGGTCTATAATTTTTAAGTCGATAACTTTAGAAATCGATCTTTATTAAATTTAGAGATCGATTTTCAAATGATAATTTCCAGTAACAATTTCTAGTAACAAATCTAGTGTAAATGTCTACATGTAACACAAGTATGCATGCTTTGTTAGTGAAATATGCATGGGTTCGACGATCGACGAATTCATCGTATCGGTCAGTGCTCACCGTCAGGGCCGTACCTAATGTAAGACCAAAGGGGCGATCGCCTCAGGTCCATTTTTTAAATAGGTTAAATGTTTTTTAAAAGAGCCTAAAAAAATATATAAAATGCTTAAAAATAATTCACCAATATATTTTCTAAAATTCACTTTAGACCCTTTAAATTTTAGATATGACTCTGCTCACCGTGCCAGTAATCGCTCCGAGTACACCCCCCAATGGAACGAAGAGAATCACCAGAGCGCATGCCAATATAACTTCCCAGTACCGAAGTTGAATTTGACCTCCAAAACCTTCACAGACCAGAATTGCCATTCCGATCGTCGAGAGCGATATGGAGTAAAACCACCACTGAGGAACAGCGATATGGAGTAAAACCACCACTGAGGAACAGATTCATAGTTTTGCTTCATTAGTCTCGCATGCACACATCTTGCTCATCGTCTTTATACGCCTTCTTAAATTGCTGCCACAGTGATCTGCAGTTAATCGATCTGTCGAACAGACTGTTCGGGCGAAGTCGTCAAGACTAAATAATTAATGCAGTTACAAAACTATCGATCGCAAACCTCCCATAGAAGAGAGCAATCTGAGAAATAGTCGACGTGTATAGAGCAAGACCAAACCCTATAGCTAGCATAAATCAACGATGTGCTGTAGTACATTTTTGAGTAGTTACTGTGGGCTTGGTCGTCGAGTAAGAGAGTGTTTGAATCTACAATTCTAGAGACGTTATATCTGTGGCCAGTAGAGAATCGTAGATATTGGTCGAGAACAGTAGAAATTTTCTCGTATGCATTGCTCTAATAAGGAAAGGGAAAAATGATGCATGTAAGCGAGTATATATAATAAATCCGAACAACATATTGAATATCCCTTATGAAGGAAAAACCAAGGGGTTCCCTAAGAAACTCGTCGTCGTCATCCAATCGAGTGAAAGTGATCCAATGGCGAGCCCATTAAGACCGGAGCCAATTTGCTGCACAGCGGAGTGAAGTTTCGTCCGTCGGAGCCACTGTCAGTCGCACTTGTTCGATCGGTGAATCGGTCGCCATCTTCTTCTTATTACCTGAGAAAATAATTGATCGACATGAAAATTAACAAGTTTAGTGTTTCATTATTAAGATATATATATGCTTTGTTTATAAATCGTGCAAATAATTAATAATATTGGAAGCAGGGAAATAATAGGAAAGATATTTCAATAATTAATACCCATGCACACAGCAAAGAAATTAATGTAACCTTTACTAGGTTACATTTTGGGTACTATTCCAAATTATAAACCCCACTGCATATTCGGTAAAATATTGATTGATAACTAATTATAAATTTTGATTATTAAGACATTTCATATATGATTAGTTTTATTATATTGGTAAACAAAAATTGAAATATTGTTTTGTTATGATTAGCCCGTGAGCTATAATTAAGGACCTACCAATTGTTCTGGATCTTCAATTGTCCAGCTGTTTCGAGGAAGATATATATATATATATATATACCTGACTTCGTAGGTGCGAATAATAATAGAAATGTGAGGAATAATAATAGAAATAATATTAGAATGTCATGATATGAATATCTAGTAGATTGATTTTGAACGTATATAAATTATATTCTAGATAAGTTAAATAAAAAAATTTATCGGTCTCTGAAATTAATTTGGCAAAAAAAAAAATTGATTTATTAATGTAAAACCGGCACAATATTGATCCCTCTACGACTAGTTTATATATGAAGGAGAAAGATAAATCAGTAAGTATATTCGTATGCATGGACAGTCTTAGCAATCTTAATTTCTCTAATTTATCACTCCATATAAAGAAAAATTCTATAAATTCATCGTAGATGAAGATCGAATCGTGAATAACCTGATAACTAAACTAGACGCTTTGCCATTGCATCGTAGCTATAGAAGCAAAGTTTGATTTATTAATGAACCTAGCTTACCTTGCCAAAATAGCCCATTTATAGAATTTTTACTTTCTTTGGAACAAACGGTGAAATTCGTCGCTTTGACAACCTCTATCGATAGGTCTGATAATTATTATAAGTGAGATAAATTGTAAGGACATTTTTACTCCAACAAAAGTTAGCACGGTGACAAAATAAACATTCTGAAAAACTTTATAATCCTAAAAATTGATCCTTACTCGTTGGACAATTTTATCACATGCGGTCACTTAATCACTTAATCCTTTGTACAAAAATTGTTTTGCAGCCGTTGTCATCCGTATTAAAATGATAAAAATGTTTTACAGCTCCCGTTGAATCCAATTTACTGAAAAAGTTAATTTAATTGCCTTGCTTCTATTTGATAATTATCTGTTTTTTTTTTGGAATCCTTGAGGATTCTTGTTTTTAATTTAGCAACAAAAAAAACTACATGTAAATATATAATAAAAAGAGCAAATGTAGGTTTTCATTTAAAATTAAAATAAAATTTTAAACCATAACTTTTCAAAATCAAACTAAATAATATATAAAATTAAATGGACTAAATCGGTTTTCATTGGCATGCCTCCCAAGATACTGTACTTTTTGATATCATAAAGTAATGTTTTCCTAAATTAAAATTTTAAAATAGTACTATTTTATTTAAAAATTAATAAATACTATTTCCTATTTTAGATTTTTAATTAAAAGTTAATAAATGATATATTCAATATGTGCTGATATTTAATTAAGGAAAAACATTTATAAGAGATTTAAAATAGCAGTAGGTTTGTTTAGTGTATATTTGAAAAAAGAATCAAAAACAAAATTAGGTATCAAATATGTCGATCCATTCATTTTGATAAAACTGTAATGCATGACTAAATTATTGGATAAAAAAACCATAATATAAAATCTGAAAAATAAATAAGTTAATATTAATATTAAACAAAAATCTATAAATAAAACATATTACCACACAATAAATTTTAATTCTATAGTATGGCCATACAACAGCTTTTAATGTGATGCGGGTGGTGCACTTAATTCTTACTGAAAAAAACTACGTTTAATCAGTCAGTCATTAAACAGTGACCAAATAAATTTTTAATAAAATTGATTGTTAGTGATTGCATATTTAATTGGTTATTAAATTAAGGATTCAATTTAAAATAGTTCGTTAATTAATACTATGTTTTTTAAAAAAATCCTAATTAATTATTTTCTTTTGTACAATTTAACTGAATAAGCCTTAAGTTTAGAAATACTTTATAATTTCAAATTATTGTGATACTTTCCCGTAAATAATATATAATTTCAGTAAGAATTATATACTAAACACGATCATATCAACATTAGCACACGATGAAATTTTAATTTTATATTAAGATCACAAATCCTAGTTTCAATATTAATTTTTAATAGTATTCATAGTAAATATGCTATGTATGCTGAGTGACGACCAAGTGCTCACAGAATCATCCTCTTATATTCAGATTGTCATATATTCAAATTTTAGGTCTGATTAATTATATTCAGATTGCCATATATTTAGATTTTAAGTTTGATTAATTTTGAGGATGATCAATTATATCTTACAAAAAAATATAAAGTGTTCGCGAACAGTCTTAGTAGCTACAATGTTTTTGTTTTATCATTTTATTTGGATTTTTTTTTACAAATGTGACATGAATAAAAATCGAACCGTGTATATCTAAAAGTCGAATTGAACATCCTACTATTACATGGCAGCCGTGACCTATTTATCTGTTCTATTTACTACATCCATGTCAATTCTTGGATTAATTTTGATTCTGTAAATATGAGAAGTTATCAATTTTTAATTATATTTCTATGATAAAAAATCTTGACCAAATTAAAAGCTTATTAAAAAAACATAGACAAACGAGAGAGTTATATGAATGTTTTTTTTTTAAATTTGTTATCTATATATGTGTGTAAATGATGTCCTGTAAATATTTATCTATATGCACTATGTTTAAAAAAAATCCTAATCCGTTATTTTCTTTTGTACAATTTAACTAAATGTGCCTTAAGTTTAGAAATAATATATAGTTTTAAATTATTGTGATACTTTCTCAGAAACAATACATAATTTTCAGTCCTATGAAATACTCAGAGAAGAGTGCAATATTGCTACCGTGCATCCCCACAGCTGCTTCGTCCCCAATAATTGAGCTTATTTTTTCTTGATGAATTAGAAGAAAAGGGCGAATTGGTCGTAGAACATAGTGAGCATGAGTACAGGACTAGATCATCCAAGGTACAACGATAAATTTATTATAATAAATAAAAATTAATTTTCAAAGACGACAAAATTTTTTGAAAACATTTATTATATCATAAATACATAATTTTTCCGTGTACCTTTAGGTGGGAGCTCGAGTGAGTTATTGGAGCTGGTTTAGTGTTGATTTACTGTTCAACTATTTCATATATATATATATATATATATAGTAAAAAGTGATTATGTTTATCTCTGACATTTTTTATCATCGATTTTTGATGATTACGAAAAGAGATAAATCATGGAAACTATATTCCTTAATTCGATAATCAAAAATAGCGAAAGATTTTTGAGTTCGGATGAAAATTCTAGATTTTATGTCGAAATTTAATTCATGTTCATTTGTAACAACATTTGTACTGTTTTAACTATCAGATTGTTCTGAGAGATACTTCATCTATCATAAACATAGCGAATGGTGGAGAAGATATATTATTACTTCATCTGTTGGACGGCTCCGTATTTTTTTATTTTTCTGCATAATGTCTCTTTTCAATTTGAAGATATTTATGGAGTGAATTAGTGGGGATTAGAATTTGATGATCATTATTCCTTGTCAAACTATCTTATAATATCCGTTGTTGTTTTTGAAGGTTGTCCCATAATCCAGTGAATATATTTATGGTCGAATTCAAACAATTTGGGGTCCGCATAAATGATTGCAAAATGCAAAAAATTTGGTGAATGTGTATGTTGGATTTTATGATCTTTGAGAAGTTTCCAAGATTGATTCGAATGGAGATGCCATTCTCGATAACGTTATTCTCCCTATCAGAAATGCGGGAGACTATCGAGTGGAATTGTATTTTTTTTTCTAATTAATGATGCTATTTCTAAAAAAAAAACATAACATTAATTTCACTGTCACGGGCCACCTACAGCTCGCCGAATTTTAATGTAAATTACATCATCCAGATGAGATGTCATTATGTTTATCATACATCTAAAGAAATGTAGTGATACCGATATATAAGTCTCAGGCTAGAAACTTAGAGCATCTATAATGGAAGTTCCTTTGAATTTCCATTGTGATGATTTAATATCTTTCTCCAATGTTTGAGAGATTTTTGAGAGAGCACTCCTTAATTGGAGAGTACTTTTTCTTATATTTTTTTAATAAAATAATAAAAAAGAAGTTTTTCCAGAGTTCCAAGGTGCCCTTAGAAAATCAAAGAATCAGGATAATAGAGAGAGAAAGTGGGATCCATGAGGCCTGAGTGGAGTTGAGCCTCGAGGAGTCAAAGGTACGGGACGAGAAGTCAATGGCTCAGTGAGTCGAAAAATCGAGGAGGTAATATCTCAGGACGAAAAGTTGAGGGCTCGGGATGGAGAATCAAAGACTCGGGAAGTAGAAAATTTAAAGAATACGACAAATGATAATATTTATATAAAAAATTAAAATCATTAATCTAACCGTTTTTATCAATTCGTCTTCAAATTATTATAAAGAAGATAAATTATAATGGACCTTTAAGGGACGGAATTTACTTTTACTAAGAATTAATTCGTTATTTATAATTTTCTACATACGTTACTGTATGATGACGTATGATAGAGGTACAACCGAGGATAATCACGTATTAGAATGGTATTCGCAGAAGCGGTGGGTTGGGTTACATGTGGTGATGGTACGGATGGAGGTGGTAATGTGCTGGAAATGTATGCGCAAATGTGGGGGCGTGTGCTATGAGGAGGCAAGATCTAGTCACGCATTAATGGCGATAAGAAAGAGCCTATAAAGAAGGGCAGCTAGTAAATGGTGGAAGGTAATGAATCATTTGCTAAGAAAATTAATCTTCTCATAGTTTGCTTTCTTTCCTTGTCTAATTTAGATATCGAACTGGAGCACCATCCATCATTTTCTAATTTGTATTTTCTTGGATAGGATCTTGTTGTTGTTGGGGGAGGTGAATAACATTCAATTCGATCTTCGTCATTCGTTGTGTGTTTGTCTATAAACATTAACAATGGAAATAAAACAATATAAACAAATACAAACACAACTCATAGAACATTGCATTGAAATTTTACATGATTCAGAATCTTCAATTCCTACTCCACGGCCTAACTCTCATAGTGATAGATCCCACTATCCCTTCTCCTTCTCAAAAATTTTTCGGAGATAGAGAAACCTCTTACACAACCTATTCTTATAAAAGAAACAACCAAATATAATATACAAATGAAATGAAAAAACAATAACACTTTACACAAGTGAGCTTTGCTCGATCGCTATGTTTAGTTGCTTTGTAATGCATTTTGAAGATTTGAAATGCAACAACACTTTCTCTTCAAAACTCTCAAGAATCTGCACATCAATTACTCATAAAGTCCTCTTTTTATAAGTTTGACATCGGGTTGATCTCTGCCAACCAGTCAACTGGTCTCTCGATGTTTGCTCACAATAGCTTAATCCACGTTGAATTTCAATACACCAATTGACTACCATACATCCAACATTCGATTGTCAAGCTATCTATCGACTAACCAGTCGACTCTAAAACTCTCTGTGGCTGCTTTAACACAGGAGTCGACTGTTGTGTCGTAACTCTTTTGAGCACTCGATTTTCCATCTCGAGCACCGCGGCTGCCCGAGCACCTGAGTCCCTGATTATTCCTTTCGGCCAGTCAACTTCTTCACCACAATAATCGACTGCCAAGTCTAAGTTCCGAGCACCCGACTTCATAAGTTCGTGTGCCTCTGTGCCCAAGCACCCGCAATTAAGTCCTGCTAATCCCGAGCACCTTTCCCGAGTGTCGCTTGCTTGAGCACTCTAGTTGTGACTGCCTCGAGCACCTTCTTCTCATGTGGCGCCGAGGTCTCCTGACTTCCCAAGCACCGAGTACTAGCCCGAGCACCCGAGCAACTTTTCCATCACCCGTACACTCGACTAGTCGACTAGTCAAGACCACCAGTTGACTGGTACATCTCAAAACTAAGGTTTAATGCATCAAGTATGATCCTCTCATACTTGATACATACCCTTAACTTAGACTTAAGTCTTCAAGCTTCTTCCATCAGCCTTACACCTTTAGAATGCATCTAAGTCCATGACTTCTCACCCTTTGCGTTTGTCTTTAAAATGCTTTCTTTGGCATTGCCATGTTGCATCTTCGGGGCTTTTATTGCCAAGTTACACTTGAACTTACGTCATCAAGTCTTCATACTTAGACTTTTCTTGCCAAGTCTTTATACTTGGACTTTCCTTGCCAAGTCTTCATACTTGAACTTTTCTTTGTCAAGTCTCTATACTTGGACTTTCCCTTGTCAGGTCTCCATACTTGGACTTTTCCTTGTCAGATCTCCATACTTGGACTTTCCCTTGTTAGATCTCCATACTTGGACTTTACTTGTCCAGTATCTGGTTAACCTTGACCTACTTGACTTCTGGTCACACTAACTCCATATGACTTTGAATGCCCTATACCATCCAATCATATCGTCAATATCGAAACTCTACTCGAGTTCCACTTGAGCTTGGTAAACCTTGAGCCGAAGTCAATTGCACCAACAATCTTTTCCTTTTTAATGTTTGACAATATCTTAAGCTATCCTATAAGCTCAACTTGTCTCTTCTTATATCAAAGCATAATGAAGATTTCCTAACTTAAACCCTTCATTGTCCTCCTTTGGCACACACCAAAAAGTTATTTTTGACTTATTTCATTCTCCCCATTTTTCTTTATCTTTAATCCCTTCATTCTCCTTAATGATAAAACCCTTATCACATACTGAAAGACAAATTCTTCATAAGTTTTCATTCTCCACCTTTTCAAAAATCATCCATCATACCTTGATGGATAATCTTCTCCTAAATGCTTGCTCCCCCTTAACCATTGCACCAACAATGTCTTTGGAGAGGTCCTGTCACGCCCCGAAGGAGTCCCCGCCAGACGAAAATCCGGCAGCATCTCCCCTGTACGGGTGACAATGCCAATTTACATACAAGGCCTACACGACCACTATACATCGGTCAACATGACCGGAATCTAAACAACACACGCAGTGTAATAATTAGGCCTCAAGCCAACAAACAAATGACCTAATCAAAAGTATATCACATATAAACCTACCCCTTTTGCCATCTGGGCAGGAATACTCAACCAAAATCCAATCCAGAACAAATTTCGAATAGAGGTCCATAAGGACACCAAAAATCCACGAATATACAAATCCAATTCCAGTCCTAAATATATCTTCTAAACAAGATATCTAAAACCAAAAACAAATAACCAAATACACTTCCACGACGAGGGAGTTTGACAGCTGGACTCTCCTCACAGCTTCATCCTGAAATAGATATAATCAACGGGGTCAGTTCAAAGAACTCAGCGGGTATAGTCGATATGCAAGTAAGATATAGCTAACAATAAAAAAATCATGCCAGTACAGTCTCACATATAGGGTATGCAAGAAATAAGTACAACAGGACTGTACTAACCTGAATCTCCTACCCTGATATAGGAGCATGTGCCTGACTAGAAGTAATAAAGTCCTCACCATATATAAAAATATGTATCCTGTATGCATGACAATCATATGCACATCCAAGGCAGCAATAAAAATGCAGCAAACACAATACAAATGCTATCCATGCAAAAATGCATGCCGTGCCAATGACATGATCACCCCTGACGCCAGTCAGCCGCCTCACACGCGATGGTGAAGCCGAGTGGGTAGGGCTATGACAACTGTGCACTCTGCCATCACTGCTCCTGAGTGACCGAGTGGACAGGATGCTATCGGAGTACACCTATCCTCCTGCCCCAAACATAGTGGGGGAGCTAAGCTCTCATCTCCCGGTGTCATAGACCAGAGGAGGGATTCCTGCTCGTTACCACGCTACCTCATCGCTACCCATGAGCGGACCAGCGGAGCCTGACAGAGCAACTGCACACACCCTCCTGATGTACCACTAACCCATGAGTGGCAGTGTGTGCAGGCCATATCTGGCTGCGGGTTCAACAATAATGGAACCCCGTCCAGCCAGCATGCAATCATGCAAAAATGGTGCATGATACTAAAGCATGTAAATCCTACTCAAAATACTTATCCGAATAATATGTACAATCAATATGTACATATCCATAATCCAAATAACTATGATCCAAATCAAACAGGGAGATATAATCATATCCTATCACATGTATGTATCAAGTAGGCACCAAAAGCATACTAGGCATATAAACATGAAAAATTATTATAAGCTATCCTAACTAACATATCAACAATGACTATATCTAAAAGATAAGTCAAAATACCCGCCTGCCAAATATCCGCAAAGAGAACCAGATCGTCACGACCGTGATCTTGCCTCGTGACCGAAACTTGCATAACACATAACTATTATTAAGCACAAAATACCATTCAACGACAAATCGAATACTTAATCGATTCCCTCTATAACCAATCAATCCAAAGTAAATCCATCAAATCCAAGCACACGACAACGTGCTAAATTACTACTATGTATCTCCAAGTAGACCCTCAACCTGTAGGTCATAAATTGTGATTAACTCCTCAATCTAAGATCATATCCTTACAATTAATCAAATCGAATCCTACATCGACCTCATATCCGATCCACTAGATTGATTTAATTATCCTCTTCAACCTATTCCATCCTCCATACATAATTACAGAACCGATCAACATCCTAAATAAATCCTTCATCTTCCTCAAACTTAATTCACAACTCCACAACAATATACAGAACATCTCACCGATCAGAAATATGAATCCAACCTAACCCTAGGTGACATACACACAACTCAACCAAACCTTACCTCAAACTCGATCCAACCCTTGGATCCCACAACTTGGCACCCACAATCCATTTACAGTCGTTAACAACTCACCTAACGATAAACTCGCAACCCCCTTCGTGGCCAAGAACAACCTCACAGCCAACAACTATGGGTTAATTTAGGACTCACCTTAAGCCCAACAGCCTCTACAACCTAATCGTTGCCCAAAATCCTGTACAACATAACCCAAATCCTCAACCTTCAATTTCACAGCCACACTAACTGTATTTACAGCCACATCGACACCCAACAAAACCTCACAACCCTCTCCACCGGTCAAAACCCCAAATCACAGCCATCACTACCTTCTTCATTCCTCCACAGCCGAACTAGCTTCATCCACTCATCACAGATCACAACCTAAATTAACAATTTACAGCTATAGGAGAGGGAATAGAACAAGCTTACCCGCTCTGCACTCCATCGGTAGGGATTTCCCAATGCTGCCTTGTTCACCGACACCATACCACTGCCCTAGAAACTCCACCAACATCCCTAAATCAACGGATCAAGCTGAGTGAAGGAAAATCTCACCTTAAACCTAAATCTCGTCCAAAACAAGGGAGAGGAACAAAGCTCACCAGCCGTTGGAAATCCCTCGACAGTATCCTTCCCAAATCTCTGTTCACCAGAATTCCTGCTGCTGCCCTAGCACCCCACATGAAGCCACCGTGACCCCCCCTCAATCCGGCGGTGGAAAGCACTGCAGCGGCGACAGTGGTAGAGGAGCCGACGGAGGATGATCGCGGATGGGGGCGGCGTGTGCGTCTCGGCGAGCAGCGACAGCCTGGTCGTCGACGCAAAGCACGAGAAGAGACTCGCGGCAGCGGTCCTGTGGCAGAGAATGGCCGGCGTGTGCGACTGTGAACGGCGAGGAAGAGAAGTCGACGTCCTGCGGCTGCAGGCGCGGGGAAGAAGAGGCAGTGGTGGCGGAAGCGGATTGGCCGTCGGCGAGTGCGGCTCGAGCGGCAACAATGGCCGAAGGCGAAGTGACGGAGAAGAGCGGCGCCTGGTCATCGGCGGAGAAGAGATCGCCGACAGAGAATAAGGGGTGGCGTCGGGCGAGTGAAGGAACGGACGGGTGGAACTGCCGTAGGAGGAAAAGAATCGGGCGGGGAAAAAGAAAAATAAATAGAAAAACATCGCATATTAATCCCCTTTACTAGACTCCTCCAAAGCCTATTTATTTTATCCCCATAATTATCTCGTACGAACTCCGTTTAAATCCAGAAAAATTCCGGAAAAATTCCTAAAATTCCCTAAAAATCCCGAAAAATTTCCAAGAGTGTTTTCTCTAAATATTTGGCCATTAAATTTAGTATTTTAAATTTTTAGTATTTAACAGGTCCTATGTCTATAGGAAATCTAAAATTTCAAAAAATAAGGACAAAAATTCAACCTTGAACTTTAACATCCCTTAAGCTTGATTCTTACCATAATTAACTCTTCAAATCAATTTCACTGAAAATTTCATCCCTTTCAATGCTTTTCTAAGCATATTATAGGGTGATGAGTATTTAACTAACCTAGGATTATGGTTGAATGGCTAACCTAATGTTGTTTAGCCAAAAACAACTCGATCGGTCGACTAATTTCATTAACCAGTCGAGTGATACCAGTACTAGTTGACTGACCAGTGGATTGGTTGCTTAAATTTTTGAAACTGGAATTTCAGATTTTTCAATCGAGCTTAGAAAATACACAAGTAATTTTACTATTTTCAAATTTTTTTGAAATTTAATACACGCATTATTTATGCCAAATATTATGGGAAATTTTTTTTCTAGGAAAATACCCTTAGTTTCAAAGAATGATATAAAGTTCATAAACATTGAAACATTCACTATTTTTGACCAACTTTATTTCAATCAATGGTGATTGCTATAAAAAAATAGATTTACCAAGATTTTTCAAAATGATTTTAAAATTATTTTCAAAACTTATTTTCAATTATGATCTAGGGGCCAAGTGTACATGACTTGCACATTAACTTCCACATTATTTTTTCCTGTGATTTAAAGAGTTTGAATTCATTGTAATATAAGATATCACCTTGAACTTAACTTATTTCCCTAACATCTCACTTGTGTCTAAAGTGTCTCAATACAAGCACACAAGTCATTCTATAATTTTGTGAGATGTGTTTTTGTGCTTCCTTAAACTAAGGAATCATGCATTTCTATCTAGGCATATCCCATTCGATCTCCTAGGATGTCAAATAATATCATTTGTTCTTAAATTCAATTGATTAAATGAATGAATTATGATCATGACATATTAGATGTGCATAAGTTAAATGCATTTCCAATGATATCATGACATAATAAAAATAATCTAAGTATTAACATGACATTTTAAATAATCATGTGATACATGATGTCATGACATAGAGTGATAAACAAAGCATGACGAATTTTATAATATAAAGGTATAGAGATACCTAAATCTTAAATTTAATTGTCATTATCTAAAATTATGTCAAATATCAAACTTGACATAATAACGTGTTAAATCCCTCAAGTGTGCCAAATCCCCCAACTTGACACACTATTGACTATATCCTAATTGTGTCAATTATGATTAATTTTCAAACTTTCATTTCCATTGACACATTCTAAATTCTTTTAAGATCATTGTCTAAACTTATTTTCAAAATATTACTATACTCGAAAATGTTCTAGAGTGTCAACTCCACTATGATTAGGTTAACTACCTTTTCATAAGAGTTGACATACTCTATACCCATCTAGTGTGAAAGAATCATACTCCTTGGAACCCAATACATATTGGAGCTCCTTGGGTATTCTAGGTATTCACTAGGGATGATCTCCTTTAATACCTTTCTAATGACTCTACTAGGATTTTTGGAAGCCTTAATCATTTGTCTGTTATTAAAGTCAACTCTAGGGATGACTTCCGTTGTAACTTTGATACTTCTAGACCTAGGATTAGTTCCACAGTTAAATGAAACACTATGGTAGAAAGATATGTTCTCCTTGGACTTATGTTTGTCACCTAAATTCTTTTTGTCCTTAGATGGTTCTTTCCTACAAACATCTAGGTTTTGTCCACTAGACTCTTTAATTGCATTTTCCATTCTTTTAAGAGTCTTCTCTAATTTATCAAGTTTTGACTTCAAAACATGATTTTCCTTTTTCAATTTCCCAATTTTAGATTTTTCATTATTTCTTTGGGCATTCTTCTTCCTAGGTATATATCTAATTTTTTTAGGGTTATTGTCTAGGTTCTTTTCTACCTTTCTATTCTTAAATACACTAGGTCTACCTCTAAAGATTTTAATGTTTTCCTTAGGTATGATAGTTCTTGAGCTAATAACTCTGGAGTTATCCTTAGACTTATTATTATGATGTTGAGCACCTAAAAGGTAAAACTTATTACTAGCATGCATTTTTTCTTGATAAACTGAAATGCATTTTATAAAGATGATACATTAGTTTTTGCCTTAGGAGCTCCCCTTGTACATGAGCTCTCTAGCTTGTCCTTCCTAGGGTGCCTCCCCCTCGAACATTGGTTTCGGTAGTGACCCTTTTGGTTGCACAAGAAGCATAATATGTGCTCCTTTCCTTTGCGCATTGAGGCCCCGACCTCCTTGGGGTTTCCTTTGCCTTTGGCACCATTTGAACTTTCTTCTTGATTCTACTTGGACATTTACTCTTGTAATATCTCTTTTTCCTATACTCAAATCATGTTATGTGATATTTATTTTTAATGATTATACTTGAGATACCTTAGCGGTAGGGGAACCTTGAGCTTGTTCTTCGGCTCTAAATGTAGAGGTCCCCTTTTGCTCCGACGTCGAAAGTCTATCCTCCCCCTCAATCCTAGAGGTGGGGGCTTCTACTATTCCTACTTTAGATGTTGATCATCTCTCAACTTATGAATCTTCAAGGTTTTGAGATGATGCACCTTCTTCCTCGTAGTCATCATCATCTTTTGCTGGTGAGGAATTCTCATGAAGCTCGATCAATTTCCTCTATAGTTCACTTGCATCCTTATAATTACCTAACTTGGACAAAATTTCATATAGACACCGAATTAACTAAAATCTTGGTTACTTTGTCATTTGTGTTTGATCTCAAGGTTTGATCCTTGGTCCACTTACTCCTTTTGAGAATCTTTCTCTTCTTGTCTTTCGGAGCTTCGAATCCCTCCATCAAGGCGAACCAATTTTCTATATCATTCATTAAATAATATTTCATTCTATCTTTCTAATATGTGAAATCGTTGTTGTCGAAGGTAGGTGGAACTCGCGTGTCGTATCCCAATCCATTGCTATACTCCATTGCTCTTGATGGATCTCCTAGCGTTTGCTCCCTCGGCGATCAATCTGTAGAAGAATGACCTAGCTCTGATACCAACTGTTGGGGATGAGTTGTGCACAAGAAGAGGGGGGTGAATAGTATTCAACTCGATCTTCGATTTCATTTGTCGTATGCTTGTCTACAAACCTTAGCAACAGAAACAAAACAACATAGACAAAAACCATCTCAACTCATATAACACTACATTGGGATTTTATGTGGTTCGGAATCTCTAATTCCTACTCCACGACCTAGCTCTCCTAGCGATAGATCCCACTATCTCTTCTCATTCTCAGAAATCTTTCGGAAGTGGAGAAACTTCCTACACAACCTATTCTTATACAAAAGACAACAAAATACAATATATAAATGAAATGAATGAAACAACAACACTTTACACAAGTGAGGTTTGGTTGATCACTGTATTTGATTGCTTTGGAATGCCTTTTAAAGATCTAGAATGCAACAATACTTCATCTTCAAAACTCTCAAGAACTGACACTCCTTGTGAAGTCCTCCTTTTATAAGCTTGACATTGGGTTGATCTACGCTAATCAGTCGAGTGGTTTTACCCCCAGTCGACTAATCTCTCAACTATTTACTCATAATGACTCGATGCACGTCAGATTTTAGTGTACCAGTCAACTGCCAAACCACCAGTTGACTGACCAATCAACTCCAGAACTCTCTGTGGCTTGCTATAATGACGACAGTCAACTGTTGTGTCGTAACTCTCTCAAGCACTTGGTTTTCTATCCCAAGCACTGTGGCTACCCGAGCACCCAAGTCCCTGATTCTTCCTTTCGGTCAGTCGACTGTTGAGTCCGAGTGTTGAGCACCTAACTTCCCGAGTTTGCATGCCTCTACGCTCGAGTGATGTAATTGAGAGGTGTCCTAGAGCAATCACTTTAGAAGTTATTAATAAAATTTACTATTTGAATGTACATTTTCTATATATTCGATTAGATCTTAAACTCATCTATTAAAGTCAACAATATGAAACATAGCATGAGAGAAATAGTGATTGGATCACAATTAGTGGGTATCTCATCATGTGTAATTATGTAAGTATTGAAACTATCTCTAGTCGATGAATTGATGAGATTAGACATCATCAACTCTATGAAACTAACATATGTTATGCTCCTTGGTTCATCTAAGTATTCGGTACTCGTTGAATAGAAGCATAGGGATGCTGAGAGTGAACATGTGAATGCTAATTAGGATAACTAGTTCATTGGAGTGACCAATTATGAAACTTCATATGGTTCTTTATGTCGATGAAGTTTTATTGTAACTTGAGTGTGAGTTTCCTTAGACTTGAGGTATTCAAGTCACCTTGGTCATGACGCCTTATACTTTGCCCTCTTCGTAGTCATCTCCATAAGAGGTGTAACTTCGAGATGATTGAGTAGAAGTCAAAGTGATCGAAGGTATTTGAATAACTCACAGAAGATTTACCACTCCTTATGAAGAAGATGTATACCCTAGGTCTCTTATCAAGAATGTTACTCAGAAGTCTCTGGCCAGCGCAAGCATATTAAGAAGATAGTCTTCTAGGATATATCTAGGAGTAACTTGAATCCATAAGACAATAAAAGAACTTGGTCTAGGTGTGACATAGTCAGCTTAGTATGGACGAACACATAGTCCATAAGGGTTTAGAAACATTTTGAAGTTGACTAGGACTTTTCGATCAATTTAGAGTCATGGTGTACTACTAGGTGTCACTCATGATTTATTCATAATTAATGGATTAATTACGAATGACCAATATAGTCGGGAACCTATTGGATCATACATAATATGGGTGATCTAGAGACGTAAAATAAGTCTGAGAATGAGATTCTCAAAGAGAGAAGTTATACCTGATTGGACCAGGCCATAACGGTGCAAAACAGGGGTTATTGAATGTTCCATGGCCATGCTAAGGCTTAGCACGACCATATCACACTCAAACGAATCCAAACGAACTACACAAAACCTCACACAGTCGTGCCTAGCCCTGGCCAAAGATGACCATAGCTGAAGCTGTGCCCAGCAGGACACATGACCTGGTTGTGTCTCCAAGCACGACCATGCCCAGGTCCATACATGACCATGTCATGGTGTCACCGAATTTGGTTTGATCAAATTTAAAAATTTCTAGGATAATTATGGTAAGATTTGTTCCATTTTAGCTTCCTAAGATGCCATAATCAAGAGAACTATAAATAGATCTTTTGATAATCTTTGGAAGAGAAATAATCCTTGGTAGCCTTCTTCTTCTCTCTCTCCCTCTCTCGTCCCCATCGATTGGCTAGCACCAATCGGAGATGAAGACTTACTGCTCGTGGAGTTGTCTCAAGTGATCTTAGTGTCAGTGCAATCGACCTCAGGACAATGTTGACCAGACTCGAGTGAGACTTGAATAATATTTTAATGTTTGACAATACACTTCACAATATGTGTGATTATACGACTAATGGATGGGTTGGGACATCCAAGGTCATGAGGAAAATTACTAGGAGGAGATTGTTGGAGTAATCAACCTCAGATTAAGGTTGACCAAGCTCGAGTAAGACTTAAGTGAAAGTCCAAGTTTAGAGACTTGGCAAGGGAATTCCAAGTATGGATACTTGGCAATGGAGAAGTCTAAGAATGAATTTTTGGCAAGAGAAAGGCTATGTTTGGAGACTTGGCAAGGAAAGTTCAAGTATAGATATATGATAATGGAGAAGTGTTAGTGCCTATAAGATTCATATATTTCCATAATAGTATGATATTGTCCACTTTGGGCCTAAACTCTCATGGTTTTATTTTTAGGTTTTATCCAAAAGGCCTCATTTCAATGGAGATATCTTTTTATCTTATAAGCATATGATCTTTTCCATGTCTTACCAATGTGGGACTTTGATTGTATTCCCTATACTCCCAACAATCTCCCTCCTCAAATGAAGGACCACATTGAGTCCCCCTCAAGCCTATCCATCCTTGAAGGACTTCCTTTGCTTGATGTCCGATTCTCAACCCACTAGGACTTCCTGCTAATTGTCTGATCCTCCTGACCTAGTTGAACTTTCTGCTAGTTGTTCAACCCTTCTGGCCCAACTGGACTTTCTGCTAGTTGTTCAATCCTTCTGGCCCAACTGGACTTTTTTCTAGTTGTTCGGTCCTCCCGATCCAACTGGACTTCCTACCTAGTAT
Source organism: Wurfbainia villosa (assembly GCA_025175895.1). Taxonomy (NCBI): domain Eukaryota; kingdom Viridiplantae; phylum Streptophyta; class Magnoliopsida; order Zingiberales; family Zingiberaceae; genus Wurfbainia; species Wurfbainia villosa. Next base: position 252,438 of record JAKLTH010000267.1, on the reverse strand, counting down.
ATGGTTCTCTTGATCCGGACATGGGAGCTCCACTTCCTTCATTCGAGGTTCATGACTTGACATGAATAATAACTCTGATACCAATTGTAAGTGCTTATAAGATTTATATATCTTCACAATGACATGATATTGTCCACTTTGGGCCTAAGCCCTCATGATTTTATTTTTGGACTTTATCTAAAAGGTCTCATTCCAATGGAGATATCTTTTTATCTTATAAGTACATGATCTTTTTCATGTCTTACCAATGTGAGACTTTGATTGTATTCCCTACACTCCCAACAAGAAGTCCAAGAATGAATTTTTGGCAAAGGGAAAGTCCAAATGTGTAGTCTTGGTCATGTAAGTTTAAGTGTGTAGTCTTGGTGGCGAAAGTTCAAGTATGAATACTTGACAATGGAAAAGTCCAAGGGTGTAATCTTAGCCGTGTAAGTCCAAGTGTATAGTCTTGACGGTGAAAGTCCAAGTATAAAAACTTAGCAATAGAAGTTCTGGAGGCATGACCTCTTAGCAAGGGAAGACTTGGTAGCATGACAAAGCCGACGGAAGCACTTGAAGGCTATTGCCATGGGTGAGGAGTCGTGGACTCGAACTAAGGGTGTGAGACTGATGGAATGGATTGAAGACTTAGATTTAGGCTAAGGGTATCCGATGACATGACGAAGTTGATGGAAGCACTTGAAGGCTAGCGTAAGGGTAAAGAGTCGTGGACTTGAACCAAAGGTGTGAGGTTGATAGAAGTAACTTGAAGGCTTAGGTCCAATCTAAGGGTAAGTATCAACTATGTGGGGATTATACTTAGGGTTAAACCCCAATTTTGAGATTTACTGGTCAACTGGTGGTATTGACCAGTTGACTGGTCGAGTGCTCAACACTCGGAGGGCTCAGAAGACTCGAGCAGTCGATTGGGTCATAACCCAGTCGACTGGTCGAGTAGTCGATTATGGCTCGATTGTTGACTGGTATTCTGTAGTCGATTGGTGGCTTGCACCAGTCGATTGGTCACTGATAGTCAATTTCTAGGGTTGAGAAATCGACTAGCCTTAAGTGGATAAAACACAGAAAGATTGATAGTCAACTACTGTTCAAGGAGTAGTCAACTGGTGCTACTGTGACTGGGCATAGAAGGTTAACAACTCGATTGATCAGTTGACTGATGGCTTGGAAGTCGACTGATGGGTAATAGTAGTCGACTGATGGAGCAGAATCCAACATATATCATGCCGTTGGAGCATCAGATAGCGCAATGGTCCATTGACCAGTTGACTTGGGCTTTTGGCAATCGACTTCTAAGTGGAAAATCAGCCTCAGCGGAGCTTTAAAAGGAGGATGAAGGGGAGTTTTCGACAAGCTATTTCTTGGTGATTTAGGAGGGGATTTACTGTTGCATTCTAGACCTTTCAAGGCATTCCAAAGCAACTAAAAGCAAAGAGACCAAAAGCTCATCTTGTAAAAATGTTTCCACTTGTTTCTTTTATTTGCTTTTATATTTCATATTTTAGTTGTTGTACTTTTGTATAAGCATCTTGTAAGAGGTTTCTCCACCTCTAGAAGTGTCCGAAAAAGAGAAAGAGTTAGTGGTAGTGCATCACTAAAGCTTACTCTAGAGCTTGATTGTGGAGTAGGAACTAGGGTTCCGAACCACGTAAAATCATGTGAAGTGTTTGTGATTATATTTTTTTTTAGTTTTTTGTTATTTGTTTCCACTGTGCTAACAACTTTTAGACAAGCACAAGCAAGATCGAAGAAATCGAGCGAATGCTATTCACTCGTCGCCCCCCTCCCCCCGCGTAAGTGCATCACAAGGTCCTAACAAGTGGTATCAAAACCAGGTTACTCTTTAAGGACTGAGGGAGCAAACGCTAGAGGATAGGATGGAAGTTAACGATGGACTAGGTTACAACATCGGAATGCCACTCATTTTTTGCATGATCGCTTGTTTAGTTGATTTGGAATGACTTCTGAAGGTCTGAAATACAATAATAATTCCTCTCTAAATACTCCAAGAATTGACACCGAACTCCTCCCAAAGTACTCCTTTTATAAGTTCCGCAACAAGCTAATTTCCATCGATCAGTCGACTGACCACTATATCATTGTCTCACAATGGCATGATCCATGTCGGATTCCAGCCCATCAGTCGATTGTACATAATGCCAATTGATTGGTCTCCCGAGTATCGCAGTCGCATGCTTGAGCACTGTGACTCTCGACTCGAGATTTCCTTATCCCCCAAGTCGAGTGTCGAGTTGTGCGTTCGAGCACCACTCGGGTCGAGCTTTCCATCGCCCAACCACTCGATCAGTCGACTGATCGAGTCCATCAGTCGATTGCCCAGATAGTCAAGGTATTGGTCAAGGTCATCTTGCCTTTGTTCACTTGCAACAGAAACCAGTCGACTGGAAGAAGATGTCAGTCGACTGGTACACCTCAAAATAGAGGTCTAACACATCAAGTATGATTCTCTCACACTTGACACTTACCCTTTGTCTAGACCTAAGCCTTCAAACTTCTTCCATCAACCTCATACCTTTAGGATGCATCTGAGTCTTCTAAGACTCTTCACCCTTTGCGCTATCATTCAAGTGCTTCATTTGGCTTTGTCATGCTATTGGTCTTCCTTTGACAAGAGGTCGCACATTCAGGACTTCTCCACCAAGAGTCATGCTCCAGGACTTCCATTGTCAAGCTATGTTGGTGCAATCAGCCCAGTTTGACTCGAGTTTGACTCGAACAGTACCTTGATGATATTTTGATGACAGACAAAACTCATGACATGGGATTGTCATGGGAAAGTCCAACATGGGGTTGACATGGAAAATCCAAGCATGGAGCTTGGTGTGGAAGTCCAAGGGGGAAGCCTTGGCATGGGAAGTCTAAAGCATTGTGAAGCCGTGCGCTTGGTGCTTGGCATGGGAAATCCAAAGCATTGCGAAGCCGTGTGCTTGGTGCATTTGGGAAGTCTTGAGGACTTGGTAAGTTCACTAGGCTCGGGGTCCTTGAGTCGGTGAAGGATGACATTGCGAAGCCGTGCGCTTGGTGCATCCGAGGGACCGCCAGACGGGGAGCGAATGGAGTGAGCCCAAAGGGAAGCATACTTCTAGGGCATGAGACGCGAAGGATGGCGTTGCGAAGCCGTACGCTTGGCGCATCCGAGGGACGTAGGCCGAGGGAAGAGAGCTTCGGTGGGGAACTCCATGAGGGATAAGGTGGACTTGGCCAAGTGGCTAAGACTGAGTGTCGGAGGCTCAAACATCGTTATGTTTGAGGTTTTAGCCGACATCAGTCGACTGACATAGGTGCCAGTCGACTGCTCTAGGTCGTATGGGTTCGACCAGTGTTCGACTGAACCAAGTCTGCCGACACTGATCGGTCGAGGGAGGCGTCATCGTTGGGAAGATCGGTCGTGAGGGATGGCGATGATCGATGACACCGCGACGGCACGTAATGGAGTCGAAGCCGCCAAAGACTCGACTGATGGTTGATCAGTCGACTGATGTGTGATCCGTTGGAACTTAACCAACGTGGATCGGGCCGTTGTGAGACAACGGCTACGGGACCAGTCGACTGATGGTCACGATCAGTCGACTGATGGACGCGAAAACAGCTTGATGCAGGTTATAAATGGAGCACGAGTTGAAGGATTTCGCCATGGTTTTTGTGGAGCTATTGGAGGGGAATTGCTGCTGCATTCCAGTCCTTCAAGAGCCAATCAAAGCAAGCAACAAACAAGTGATCAAAAGCAATCGGTGAAAAGTGTTTCTTTTGTATTGTATTTGTATTCTTGTTTGTTTTTGTATATTACTGTTGTAATTGCTTGTGAGAGGTTTCTCCACCTCCGACGTGTAGTCGAGAAGGAGTTTGAGTATTGCCGTGTGCATCTCTAGAGCTCGAGGAGCTCACCCGTGGAGTAGGAACCATTCGGTTTCGAACCACGTATATGCTTGCGTATTTGGTGTGCTTGTATTGTTGTTAGTATTATTGTTATTTCTATTGTTATTCCGCTGCGTATATTAACGACAATTGTAGACGAGCACACGAGAACGAACGAATTACGACATCCAACGAACGAGGGCTATTCACCCCCCTCTAGCCGGCCAATCGATCACCCAACAAGTGGTATCAGAGCCGAGGTCGCTCTTCAAGGACTAACCGCCGCGAGAGCACTACAAATGGCCGGCTTCATCCATCCACCAAAATTCGATGGAGATTTTTCTTGGTGGAGGAAACGGATGGAGGTATACATAGAAACCGATTTTGATTTTATGATTATTATAGAAAACGGTTTTGAAATGCCTAGGGATAAGTACAACAAGCCAATTGAGAAATCAAAGTGGACCCAAGACCAAATCAAGAACTTCAAGACAAATCTCGGGGTAATTAAATTGATTAGTGATTTGTTACCTAACACTATTTGGTCTAGATTGAGTGATTATAGGGATGCAAGGGAATTATGGAATAAGGTAATGAAATTCCAAGAAAATTCTCAATCGACACAAGAAGAGGAGAATGCCGAAGAAGAACCCACAACATTTGAAGATGTTGATGACTTGGTGGAGACCTCCACCTCTAGCATTGAGGGGGAGGAGAGGCAATCTTCCATCCCGGAGCAAGAACAAGAAGCATCCACATCTGGGAGAAGTGAAGATCGGGAAGAGGCCTCCACCACCTCCCTAGGTAACTCAAGTGTTATTATTTTAAATAAAAATCACATAATATGCTTTGAGTGTAGGGAGAAAGGGCATTATAAGAGCAAATGCCCTAAATTGGCTAAGAAGAAGGCATCGACACCAAAAGTCAACCCAAAGTCAAACGATGCCGGTGTTCCCAAAATCAAGAGCAAAGAGCACATTGTGTGCTTCAAATGCAATCAAAAGGGACACTACTGAAGCCAATGTCCTAGGGGGAGGAAGAAAGGGCAAGAAGGTGCAACTCATGTAGGGGGAGCTCCTAAAGCTAACCCTAAGGTACATTTAGTTAATGCACCTTTAATTCCTAGAGTCAAAAAGCATGCCAAAAAGTATTTTAGCTCTCTTGCAATTATAAATGAAAAGCATGCTAGGAGAAATGATAAGATTTATTGCTTAGGTGCCAAGCATGTTAGTTTATCTAAGGACAAACCTAGGACTCAAAACACTAGACCTATTTTACCAAAAGAGTCCATTAGGAGAGTTGACAACCATCTAGGCATTAACCCTAAGAAGGGTAGGCACATGCCTAAGAAGAAGAACATTCCTCAAAAATCTAATGAAAATTCAAAATTGAGGAAATTAGAGCTAGAGAACCAAGCCTTGAGGTCAAGGCTAGAAAAATTGGAGAAGACCCTAGCAATAATATCAAATTCGGTTAAGGGGTCTAATGCACAAAAGTCAAGACCTAGAAAACAAGAAACATCTAAGGGTAAGAAGGGTTTGGGTCACAAACCTATGTCCTACCATAATGTTCCATTTAATTATGGAACCACATCTAGGTCTAGAAAAACCAAGGCTAATAGGGAAGTTATCCCTAAGTCTAGCCATGATGTATGTTTAGTGGCCAAGGACTTAAGAAAAACCAAGAAGGCCACTAAGAAGGTCAATGGAGGAGTCACCTCTAGAGTTGACCCAAGTAAGACCCAAAAGGCTATGATTTTAAAACCAAAAAGGGTCATTAGAAAGGTATCTAGGGAAGTTATCCCTAGGGAATACCTTGTTAACCCAAGGAGCTCCAATAGATATTGGGTTCCTAAAAGCGTGATCGATTCACGCTAAATGGGTTAGGGTGTGTCAACCCTAAGTGGATGGGTAGTTAACCTAACCATAGTAGAGTTGACACATTAGGATGTGCCAATATGCTTGAGAAGTTTAAAATAATTGAAATTGGCACAATTAGGTCATAGAGGTATTGGTGTGCCATTTTGGGTTTTTGGCACACTAGGAAAATGAATGGCATTAAGGCAAAATAAACTTAATCCCTAGAAATGGCAAATTGATTTTAACACTTAGGTATTCTATACCTTAGTATACTTTACTTGCCATGATTTGTTTGCCTTGCCATGTTATGACATCATTCTCATTTTTAATTATAAAAATGTCATGATAATGTTTAGACTTATGTTTGTATGTCATGTATGCTTAATTTTCATTCACATGCCATGACATCATGATTTTGGCATATGCCTCTATCTATATCATAATTATGTCATAATCATCATCATGCATAAATTTAAATGAAATTAAGGACTATGACATAATTTGATGGGAATCAAATAATATTGCCTTAGAAATATGCATGAGAATTTAAAAGAACAAAAACCCACATCTCACTAGATTAATTGCCTTGAATGTGTTTTACGCATCTAGATATTGGTGAAATGTTTAGGAAAAAGAAAATAAAGGTTTGAAAAATATTTTGAAAAACCTTGGTGAAGCCTATCTTTTGATAGCTATCACCATTGAATGGGATGATACAAAGATGACTCTTTATTGAAGCTTTTCTTAAATTTTGAACTTTGTATCAATCTCCTAATTTAATGGGTAAAATAAATTTTCAATATTCTTCACCCATAGTGTTTAGGATAAGTATTATACGTATGCATTTTCAAGATCTTTAAAATTATGTATATTTACTTATGGATTTCGAAAATCCATTTAAAATCTTGAAAAGCTACAAATCATTATCGATCGTGTAATGTGCGATCGGTGATAATGTCGATCGTGATTTCGATTTGAGTCAGCCAAGTGATTTGGGTAAATCTTGATTGGTTAGGCCCATGTTTAGCTAGGTTTGTCCCCTAACCACTCCTAACCCTAGGATATGCTTGGGAGAGCATTAGAGAGGTGGAAATCCATTGGATATGGATTAGGAGTTGGGTTGAGGTGAGTATCAATTTTAAGGTGGATGAGAGTTCATTGTTGAACTTTGCCTTAATTTTGATTTGGTTAATGTTCCTATTGGCTTAGGGACTCTCCAAGGACATTGTTGGTGCAATGGTCGAGGGAGCAAGCCTCTGGGAGAGTATCCATCATGGGAAGATGGATGTGTATTTCCTCATGGGAGGAAAATTGGGTTGCCTCTCTTTAAGTGATATGGGATCACTAGAAAGATGGTAGGCATGTGTTCCTCAAGGAGAGATTGTAAGATCTCATTGGGATATGAGACATTCATACCCTTGGGGAGGACCTTTTGATGTAATGTCAGGGAGAAGTTACCAAGTTACCAATTAGGGTTCGTTGGAATTCTCATTGGGATATGAGAATTGCCAATATGGGAGAATTGGTAGACTTGAGATGGTAGTTTTGTCAATCATCAAAGGGGAGATTGTTGGTGCAATCGGCCCGGTTGACTCAAGTTTGATTTCGGCGGTACCTTGATGATATTTTGATGACAGACAAAACTCATGACATGGGATTGTCATGGGAAAGTCCAACATGGGGTTGGCATGGAAAATCCAAGCATGAAGCTTGGTGTGGAAGTCCAAGGGGGAAGCCTTGGCATGGGAAGTCCAAAGCATTGCGAAGCCGTGCGCTTGGTGCTTGACATGGGAAATCCAAAGCATTGCGAAGCCGTGTGCTTGGTGCATTTGGGAAGTCTTGAGGACTTGGTAAGTTCACTAGGCTCGGGGTCCTTGAGTCGGTGAAGGATGACATTACGAAGCCGTGCGCTTGGTGCATCCGAGGGACCGCCCGGACGGAGGCGAATGGAGTGAGCCCAAAGGGAAGCATACTTCTAGGGCATGAGGCCTTGAAGGATGGCGTTCTTGGCCGTCTGGCGCATCCGAGGACGACGAGGCCGAGGGAAGAGAGCTGTGGGAACTCCATGAGGGATAAGGTGGACTTGGCCAAGTGGCTAAGATCGAGTACGAGGCTCAAACATCGTTATGTTTGAGGTTTTAGCCGACATCACCGATCGACATAGGTGCTAGTCGATCGCTTTAGGTCGATGGGTTCGACTGTTCGATCAACCAAGTTGATCACGACCGCCGAGGGAGGGCAATGATCGTTGGAAGATCACGATCGCCGAGGGATGGCAATGATCGATGACACTACGGCACGGCAGAATGGAGTCGAGCTCGCCAACACTGATCGATGGATGATCGGGCCGATCGATGGGTGCCATCACGATCGATGTGTGATCCGCTTGAACTTAACTAACGTGGATCGGCCGCTAGAGACAACGGTTACGGGACCGACCGATGGTCACGATCACCGATCGATGCGCGAAAACAGCTTGATGCAAGTTATAAAAGGAGCACGAGTTGGAGGATTTCGCCATGGTTTTGTGGAGCTATTGGAGGGGAATTGCTGCTGCATTCTAGTCCTTCAAGAGCCAATCAAAGCAAGCAACAAACAAGTGATCAAAAGCAATCGGTGAAAAGTGTTTCTTTTGTATTGTATTTGTATTCTTGTTTGTATTTGTATATTACTGTTGTAATTGCTTGTGAGAGGTTTCTCCACCTCCGACGTGTAGTCGAGAAGGAGTTTGAGTATTGCCGTGTGCATCTCTAGAGCTCGAGGAGCTCACCCGTGGAGTAGGAACCATTCGGTTCCGAACCACGTATATGCTTGCGTATTTGGTGTGCTTGTATTGTTGTTAGTATTATTGTTATTTCTATTGTTATTCCGCTGCGTATATTAACGACAATTGTAGACGAGCACACGAGAACGAACGAATTACGACATCCAACGAACGAGGGCTATTCACCCCCCTCTAGCCGGCCAATCGATCACCCAACAAGCTATACCTTTCCTTGTCAAGTCTCCATACTTGGACTTTCCTTCGTCAAGTCTTCATTCTTGGACTTTCCTTGCAAGTATTTATACTTGGACTTTTCCTTATCAAGTCTCTATACTTGGACTTTACTTTGTAAGTCTCTATACTTGGACTTTGCCTCGCAAGTCTTTATACTTGAACTTTTCTTATAAGTATTCATACTTGGACTTTTCTTTGCTCAAGTATCCATGCTTGGACTTTTCTTTATCAATTATGATTTCCTCGATCTACCAGGACTTCACTTGCCAAGCACAATCTGCTCAATTTGCCAGGACTTTCCTTGCCAAACATGATCTCCTCGATCTGCGGGGACTTCACGTATTGCCAACTTCCATTTGGATTTTACTTGTCAAGTCTCTGATCAACCTTGACTTACTTGACTTCTCGGTCAACAATGTCATATAACTATGGGGTTTCATATTATCCAGTCATATTGTTAAACATATTGTCAAATATTAAAACTCTATTCGAATTCCATTCGAGCTTAGTCAATCTTAACTCGAGATTGATTGCACCAATAATCTTCACAATAAGCAATTCTTTTTCAAAAATATTATTCTTATTAAAAAAAAACAAAATTCTATTTTTTATATTCTTTACTTAAATACATTGTATTGGAACATTAATTATATATGAGAGCAAATCTCTTTACCTCTAAACGGACATATCTAATTTAATTTTATTGGAAGAAAATTAAAGTGAAGATATAGGCAATCAGTTGTGAATAGTAAAGAGTAAATTTCCCTTAAATGGCGTTAATATATTTCCTCTGTGACCTTTATAAACTACTAACTATTTTCTTGTATCGATGAATCTATCCTCCACGAATAATTAATCTTATTCGATCATAGCTTTGATAATAATAAAATGGAGGATGACTCGCCGATCGAACAAGTGCGACTGACAGTTCCTTCGACGGACGATCCGACGTTGCGAGTGTTGACTTTCCGCATTTGGCTTCTTGGCGTTCCACTTTGCGTCCTGCAGTCGGTGTTTTATCGACTCTCTTCTTTCAGGCAGCAGTTCATTTACATATCGCCCGTTTGTATCGACATCTTCTTGTACGGTGGAGGCAATCTGTTGGCCAGAGTTTTGCCGAACAAAGTGGTGAGAATCCCAGGCACAAGATGGAGCTTTTCGCTGAATCCATGCTCTTTCAATGTCAAAGAACATATCGCCATGTCCATATTTGTCAACTCGGTAGGCAGTCCAGGCTTTCTGAACGTCAGCATAGCCAAGATCTTTTACCACAGAGAAATTCATATTTGGCCCGCTTTGCTCTTGGTTATATCAACTCAGGTACCGAATTTAATATATTATTATCATAAGAAGTAATATCACACACACATATATATTTATTTTACATTAATTCAATTTATGCAGTTTTTGGGTTTCGGATTTGCCGGTTTGTTCCTAAAAGTTTTAGTGGATTCACCGTATATGTGGTGGCCAAATGTAATTGCAAACGTCTCCTATTACAGGTATGTTTGTTGTGTTCGGAAATAGAAAAGATAGTTCAAAATTGAAATTATAAATTAATTCAGATTTATATATTGAGTGGCTCGAGTTGATAATTTTAAATTGTCAGTCTTGATCACAGTTAGTTCAAGCTGAGCTATTGAGTCCAATGGTTCGAGATTGTAGTAGGTCGTCAAGAATAATTCAGATGATAAAATTTTAATTTTTTCATATGAGCAAAATTTCATCCTAATCTATTTAGCATTCGATGTGAGTCAATTCGGTGTAGTACAATTCGAGATCTTGAGCTTATACTCCTGCGCATTCACATGTGAGAGAGTTTTTTCTCGTACATTTATTCACAATATTCATATTTGCGAAATGATATAAATCAGCATTAAGTTTTGAAACTTTCATTGTTTAATTAAAATTTCATTCACAATAAAGTCTTCATCATTCCATCTCTTTTTCCATTCACATTTTTTTCAACATATTATTCCTAAAGAATTACCAAGCATTGGATGAAAAAGGAAATGATATGTAACGTTGGTTTTGTATTTTTCAGGGCATTACACGAGCAGGATAAGAGGCCTAAGGGAGGGTTATCGCGTTATCAATTCTTTTTCGTTGTCTGTTCTGTCATTTTCTCTTACAGCATCATCCCTGCTTATTTCTTCCAGTCTATTACTGCTCTCTCCTTTGTGTGTTGGATATGGAAGGACTCAATCACTGCCCAACAAATTGGATCCGGGATGAAAGGGCTCGGCATCGGATCGTTTTCGCTCGATTGGATGACCATTACAAGTTTCTTAGGAAGCCCTTTGGTTCTTCCTTCATTTGTGATATTCAATATGTTCATTGGATTCATCGTAATCGTATACATTATAATGCCCTACTCTTATTGGAGCAATGCATTCGAAGCAAGAAAATTTCCACTGTTTTCGACTAATATCTATGATTCTACTGGCCACAAATACAACGTGTCTAGAATTCTAGATTCAAACACTCTGGAGTTCAATCAAGAAGCCTACGATAAGTATTCAAAGTTATACTTCACAACGTCACTGATTTATACTTACGGATTTGGTCTTGCTCAATACACATCTTCTATTTCTCAGACTGTTCTTTTCTATGGGAGGTAAAGTAGGTACTCATTTTGTCACATCATTTCAATTGATCGATGTGTCCATAAGTCGTCTAGTAATCTATTTGCAGATCGCTGTGGCAGCAATTTAGGAAGACCTATAAAGATGATGAGCGAGATGTACATTCGAGGCTAATGAAGCAAAATTATGAATCTATTCCTCAGTGGTGGTTTTACTCCATATTGCTCTCGATGATCGGCATGGCAATTCTGGTCTGCGAAGGTTTTGGAGGTCAAATTCAACTTCGTTACTGGGAAGTTCTATTGGTATGCGCTCTGTTGCTTTTCTTCATTCCATTGGAATGCATACTCCAAGCAATTGCTGGTTTGGTGCGCACTACTAATCTTTTACCACATGAATTTGTTGATTAAGTTAACTAACTAGTAACTAGCTTTTATGTATGTGTGGCATATGTAGGGATTCACATTAATTTTGTTATTTGAAGCCATCATTGGATACTTGAATCCAGGCAAACCTCTAGCCAACATGGCTTTCAGATTATGCGGATCAGAGGCTCACCAAGTGGCAGCATTTGCTATATCTAACTTCAAATTATCGCACTATATGAAGATTCCTCCAAAAATCATATTTCATATCATGGTAATTAAAATCATTCATTTTTCTTCACCATTAGTTTATTATTTACAAAATGTGTTTTTTTTAAAACACGACGAGCTTACAGATTCTAAGCACATTGATTTCATGCCTCACTGATTTTGGGTTAGCATGGTGGATGATCCATTCGATAAAAAATATTTGCCAACCAGAATTGCTCCCCAAGGGAAGTCCTTGGACGTGTCCTAGTGAGAAAGTAACATATATCGGTGGAGTAACGTGGGGGCTTGTCGGACCGAGTAAGATGTTTTATCCCGATGGAATGTACTCAGTAGTCTTCGTCTTTGCATTTATTGGACTCGTTGCACCGATTCCCACCTGGTTATTATCGCACAAGTACCCAGAAAAGAAATGGATCAGACTCATTAACTTTCCGATCATGTTCGGTGCTGCTAAGGCTATGCCTTTTGGAGGGATCGTGAGTTATTGGAGCTGGTTTACTGTTGGTTTACTCTTCAACTACTTCGTCTATCATAAACATAGAGAATGGTGGACGAGATATAATTATCTATTATCTGTTGGACTTGACACGGGCTCTGCATTTTTCATTCTTCTCCTTAGCGTCTCTCTTCAGTTTAAAGACATTTACGGAGCGAATTGGTGGGGATTAGAATTCAGTGATCATTGTTCTTTGGCAAACTGTCCTACAATATCTGATGTTGTCGTTGAAGGTTGTCCCATAATCCAGTGAATATTATATATTTACCATCGAATTCAAACAATTTGGGGTTCTCATGAATGATTACAAATTCAAAAAATTTGATGAATTTGTATGTTGGATTTTAATCATGATCTTTGAGAAGTTTTTAAGACATTAGAATGGATTTCGAGATGACATTGTCCATGAGGTTATTCTCCCTATCAGAAATGTGGAAAGTATCGAGTGGAATTGTATTTTTTTCTAATTAATGATCCATAATGGTATTTCTAAAAAAAATGCATAGCATTTCACTGTCTACTGAGCTCGCCGAACTTTCATGTGAATTACATCATCAAAGATAGGGATGCCATTATGTTTATCATACATCTTGCAATGTACGATGATCTTTCTAAAAAAAAACGTAGCATTCACATCATACAGAACTCTACGTCGATATTGTGATAGCCCTTCCTACAACAACATTTTTTTTTTTTTCAAACTTCGTGCACTAAGATTTTGATCATGATTATTGTTCTGGCTAGAGCCGGTTTTGAAATAGTAAAAATTTTAATGAATTTTGAGTGAAACAATAAAAATGAGCCCTTTCAATGGTAAAATTTTAAACTTTTATAAAATTTTGGATTTTTTTTTGTAAAAGATCAAATTTTGGGTCTTGGACGAGTCCCCAGTAGTCCTCCCTAGGGTTAACTCTGGTTCCGATTGAGAATCAAGATCTTCGCGATCAAAAAGTCCACGAATCAATCTTGAAGTAGTAAAAAGCTTTCAAGTGACTTGTGAAAGTAATACTGTGTAACGCCTGTAAAATTCTAAAAACTGTTCAAAGTAATTATATGGATTTTAACGCCCATAAAATGTTTAAAATAAAATAAAATAAAATAAAATAAAAAATATAGTTAGCTATAGTTAGGATTTGAACCATGAACCTTCTAATTGTGAGATAACCTTGATATCACTAGGCCATAGGATAATTCTTAACTAAAATAGATAAGGAATATACAAAGAAGATAAATGAGAAGATGAGAGGGTGAAGAGTTGTTTCATCTCCCCATGAGAAGATGAAAAGTTTATTTTTCTCACCTACCTAGCCATTAACGTTGAGATTAAAGAGAGAAGGAAAGCAAAACCACTTCACATTCCTTCTTCTTCCTTCTTCCTCATCCTTGGCCGAAACTTTCCTTCTCCTTCCTCCCTCTCCATCCCAAGCTATAGGACCCCTTGTGTTGGTGTTCTTGAGGGCGTTTTCAAGGGAACTTTCTCCCAAGGCTTTGGTATAGGCAAGGATCACTTTTAGGGCTAAGAAACATGTAGAAGATCTTCATAACTCTAGCGGTATATTTATTGAATCTAGCAAAAGGATGTAAGTATCTCTGACCTGCAGTATAAGTAGTTCTTCGATTGTTTTACATAGCTTCTTTTCATATGTTTTGAAGATTATATGTTTGGATCAGATGGTATATGTGTGTGATCAGATTTATAGTCGAGGTATAGGTCTTTTTAAGTGAGATCTAAGATAACAAAGATGTTATTTCTCACCTATAGCATAAGTAACTCTTTGATTTGCCCATCTAGCTTCTATCATAATGTTTTATTCGAATTTATATGTTCTGTCCAAATTATGTTTGTTTGGATTTTTAGGTATTTTAAGTATATTTCATTGGAAGCAAAATGTAAAGATCGCAAAGATGCTTCCCCTACGAATTTTGGGGACAAAGAGCATGATCAAATGTCTTGAAAGACTTTCTATATGAGTTTTTGAGTATGATAATGTAAAATACTCGTTAAATGACAAAAATAAGTAAGTCATATATAAAGGAAGTATTTTACTTTGAAATGACATGTACCGGGCTCTTAGATCGCCCACGGCCCCCTAGACCGCCCTTGAAGGTTGCCCTAATAAGTTCGGTGGCTTGCTACCCTAAATTCTATTGAGGATGCGTGCAAAGTTGGTACAATGCCAGGTTGCCCAAACAAGGATGTTTACTAATTTCAAAGTATATATGTATATATGGTTTCTAAAGTTAACCAAAGCACAATGGTTACAATTTTAAGCATAGTATATCGCATGTACATGTTTCTACGAGTGAAGCATATTTCAAAGCATGTATTGCAAGTGGTGCATGTCGAGTTCATGCATTTCAAGTCGAGCCATTGTGTTATGTGCAAGTGTCTCTATATGTCTAATACAAAAAGTTCATGCATGTCAAGTTGAATCTTTGTATCATGTACAAGTGTTTCTAAATGGTTAATGTAGAATTTTCTTAATGACCAGTATGAGCATATGTTTGCATGTAAGTATTCTAATAGCATGTTTTCCTAATGCAAAGTTTTGTGAGAATATGAAGTACTTACTAAGCTCCATTGCTTATAGTTTGCATTCCTTATACTGCAGATAAGGGTAAAGTAAGATTGGAATAAGAGGGGGTAGCAGATGAAGTGCTTGGTGTGTGTGGCGGAGGAACAATGGATTATGATCCTGAACTGGCTAGTATTATGTGGTGTTAAAACCTTCGAACTTGTTAGTGTGCTAGTGTTCGTGTCATGTGTTTGATCATGTTATGTTTAAGAATGACGAATTACTTGTATTATGCTATGCTAAGATCCTTGAACTGCTAGTGCGGTAGTGTTTATGTTATGTGCTAGTGTTCATGTTAGGTGCTGGTGTTGATGTTAGTATTGTTTATGACTCCGCAACTTTCCGGAGCATCCCATGTTCAACATGGTGGGGCTGTGCCAATTGGCACGACCCTATTGGGGTGAACAGAGGCGCCCATGGCCAGGCCGTGTTGTTCCACACGGTCATGGTGGTGAACACGGCCAGGTCGTGCTTTACGACACTGCCGTGTGTCGCTCGGTTCAACTTCGTTTTGCGCCCCCATCAACATTCCACGCCTAAAATTCATATACCCAGAATGCACATGTTACGGGTTGAGTTATTTCTCTATCTTCTGCCGTTTCAAGTTAAGAGTTTAAATTATGATACTCATTTAGAAACCATGTTTAGATCTTGGTACGAGTTGTTGATACTCTTCTGTTTTAAGTCAGGTATTAGTCAATTTATAAATAGCGTAAGTGAGTTTATGGAATAATTGAGTAATGTTTACTTGATCATGGAAGAATAAGATATAGTATGCATGGTAGTAACACCTCCTTTTCTAGTGTAAGAAAAGGATAGGGGGGGGGGGGTGTTACAGTATGGTATCAGAGCCAGTTCCGCCCTTCCGCCACATGCACATCGAGCATCAATCCTACTGCTTCCAAGTAAGAAAGTATATATATGTTTTACTTTCTCCTATGCTTAGTAAAGAATGCTTTTGTTAAACATGGTTACATATGTAGGCGATGATGATAGAAAGTAAGTAATAGTAGTAATCTTATATTGGTCCTACTTTATGAAGAAAAAAATGGTTAGAACACGGACCAATGGAAAACAGAGGACAAATGATGTAGTACCACCACCTGACTTGATGCGGGTAGTCACTCAACTTTAGCATCAAGTTGCAGAGTAGCAACAGGTTATCAATACCTTGATGATGAACCAACCAGATAATCCTGTCACTCCACCAGCTGCTCAGAATGTCATACCGGATGCACCCCTTGGCCCACTAGTTCCCCCAAGAGCCCCAACGGGGGGAGTGAGGCAAGAGGCATACTTAATTCAATGGCAAAAGCTGAAGCCAGAGAGTTTTGCTGGTACGAGTGAACCGTGGGATGCTCAGGTCTGGTTCAAGATGTTAGAAAGTATTGTAGAACTGCTGGATTGGCTTGAAAATGAAAAAGTCAAATGTGCATCATTTTGCTTGACTGGAGATGCCAGAATGTGGTGGGAACGAGTAAAGGCAAAAAGAGTGATTAATCAAGTGACTTGGGCCAACTTTGAAACGAAGTTCTTTGAGGAGTTTTCCCATATGTGAGTCACGAATAGGCACTACGATGAGTTCATGGAATTCTGACAGGGGGACCTGTCAGTTAATGAAGTCGTGAATAAATTCAATAGACTAGCTCGCTTATGTCCAGAGCTAGTCATCACTGAACGAGAAAGGGTGAGACTTATGCTCAAAATGCTGAGACCGGAGATAGCTTTGAATGTGGCCAGCGGAATTAATAGATCACAGACTGCAGAAGAGTTAGTAGTAGTGCTTTAATCATGGAGCATTACCTGAACAACATCAAGCAACAGAAACAGGCCTCGATTGAAAATAGAAGTCATGGAAGTTCTGGAGGTCCGAAGTCTCAGAGCAATAATTCTAATTGGAAGGGAAATAACAACGGAAAGAGGAAGCAATGGAATAACCCAAAGGGGGGTTTAGCAAGCAAGCGACCTAAGTATCCTACATGTTCTAAATGTGGGAAGATTCATCTAGAAGTTTGTCGCCAGGGCACGAGCAGGTGTTATACGTGTGGCTTAGAGGGACACTTGGCCATAAATTGCCCTACCAAGACCACTCCACCTCCACCGCAGTCAACTCAGTATGGGGTTAAACCTGCTCAGTTGCACCAAATGCAAGCAGCACTGGAGGGTCCTCACATTTGTCAAGGAAGATTGGAGGTCGTACCAGTTACACCGAATGCTTGGATCTTTTCTCTCACTAAAGAAGAGGTAGCAAATGCTTCTACGATTGTCACAAGTCAGATACTTATCTGCAATCAATATGCTACTGTGTTATTTGATGCTGGGGCAACCCATTCGTTTATTTCCATGGTATTTGCTAAGAAGATAAATATACCTTTGGATGTCCTGGATTTTAAGTTTGTAACGACATTGCCTTCGGGAGAGGTAATGACATCTACACATTAGTTACGTGCCATGCCAGTCAGAATTTTAGAAAGAGAACTTTATAGTGATCTGATAATGCTGGACATGCACGATTATGATGTCATCTTGGGAATGGACTTTCTGAGCAAGTACGGTGCTTCCATTGAGTGTCGTAAGCGAAGAGTTGTATTCCAACCTAAGGTAGAGTCTAAGTTTGAGTTTATAGGAGAACCAAAGAAAAGAACTAAGAAGTTCTTATCTACCGTAAAAGCTCAAAAGATGTTAGTCAATGGATGCGCTGGGTATCTAGCGCATGTGGTTGATACAAAGCAAGAAAGAGGCCAAAAGCTCAAAGAAGTCCGAGTTGTATATGACTACCCAGAAGTATTCCCTAATGAGTTGCCTGGGCTGGCTCCTAACAGAGAAATCGAATTTGAGATTGAACTTATTTCTGGTACCAAACCAATCTCAAAAGCACCCTATCGTATGACCCCGGCAGAATTGAAAGAGCTTCAGGAACAATTACAGGAGTTACTCGATAAGGGATTCATTCGCCCTAGTCACTCATCATGGGGAGCTCCAGTATTGTTCATGAAGAAGAAAGATGGGTCTATGAGAATGTGCATAGATTATCGAGCACTGAATAAGGTGACAATCAAAAACAGATATCCCTTGCCAAGGATTGATGATCATCTGTTTGATTAATTGAGGGGAGCCACAATTTTCTCCAAGATTGACTTGCGGTCCGGTTATCATCAAGTAAAAGTTAAAGAGGATGATGTACCGAAAACAACTTTTCGAACGAGGTATGGACACTATAAGTTCGTGGTCATGCCCTTCGGAGTGACAAATGCTCCAGCAACCTTTATGGACCTAATGAATCGAGTATTCAAGGCATTCCTTGACAAGTTTGTGATCGTCTTCATTGACGATATCCTTATTTACTCGAGGACTCAGGAAGACTATGCTGAACATTTGAAGATAGTGTTACAAACCCTTCAGCAAAGACAATTGTATGTCAAGTTCTCCAAGTGTGAATTTTGGCTTAATCGAGTATCTTTCCTGGGTCACATTATTTTAAAAGGTGGAGTTATGGTAGATCTGACAAAGATAGAAGCTGTTAGTAACTGAAGTCGACCAAAGAATGCCAGTGAAATTAGAAGTTTCCTTGGATTAGCAGGGTACTATAGAAAATCTGTAGAAGACTTCTCAAGGATAGCTTCACCATTGACGGTTCTTACTAGAAAGAACAGAAAATTTGAATGGACCGAGGATTGTGAGAAAAGTTTCCTTGAACTAAAGAGGAGATTAACAAGTGCTCTAATTCTTACCCTTCTAGAAAGTAATGCAAGCTTTGATATGTATAGTGATGCATCCAAAATAGGACTCGGAGCTGTGCTTATCCAGAATGGTAAGGTCATTGCCAATGCATCTAGACAACTCAAGGATTATGAAAAGAATTATCCCACTCATGACCTTGAGTTGACAGCAGTAGTCTTCACTCTTAAAATTTGGAGACATTACTTGTATGGAGTCCAGTGCAAGATTTATACAGATCACCAAAGTCTGAAATATTTCTTCACTCAGAAAGATTTAAACATGAGACAACATAGATGGCTTGAGCTAGTCAAAGACTATGATTGTGAAATCTTCTACCATCTTGGAAAGGCAAACAGAGTAGCAGACGCACTGAGCAGGAAATCCTATGCCACCTTAATGTCCTTATCTTCATTATCCCAACCATTGGAGAAAGAGATATTGAACTTTGGGGTTGAGATTATTTCTGGACAGCTTTCTACCTTGACAATAGCGCCAACACTATTTGATGATATACTAGCGAAGCAAGATGAAGATCCAAGCATCCAAAGGATCAAGCAAGAGATCCAAGAAGGAAAGGATGAAGGATTTCGTGTCTCAAACAGTGGGGTACTATATCTTGGTGAACGCTTATGTATTCCCAATGATGCAGAATTAATAAAGAGAATTTTAGAAGAAGCTCATGGGACCCCATATTCAATGCATCCTGGATCTACCAAGATGTATCAAGATTTGAAAGAAAAGTTCTGGTGGTTCGGTATGAAAAGGGATGTGGCTAAATATGTCAGCACATGTCTGATGTGTCAAAGAGTCGAAGAAAAATATCAGAGACCTGGAGAAGTTCTACAGCCTATTCAGATCCCAGAATGGAAGTGGGAAGATATAGCTATGGATTTCATAGTAGGACTACCCAAAACAACTAATAGTTATGATGCTATTTGGGTGATTGTTGATAGATTGACAAAATCTGCTCATTTTCTGCCAATCAAAATATCGAACTCAATGGAACAACTAGCTCAATTGTATGTTAAGGAGGTGATCAGATTGCATGGAGTTCCTAAGACCATCATTTCTGATAGGGATAGTCGATTTACTTCACACTTTTGGGAGTGTGTTCAGAAGGCCCTTGGCACTAAGTTACGATTCAGCACAATATTTCATCCTCAAATGGATGGGCAAACAGAACGAGTAAATCAAATTCTAGAGGATATGCTACGAGCTTGTGCCATAGATTTTAAAGGAAGTTGGAGCAAATATCTATGTTTGGCAGAGTTTGCTTACAATAATAGCTATCAAGCTATAATTAGAATGACACCCTATGAAGCTTTATATGGAAGGAAATGTAGGTCTCCTATTTGTTGATATGAAGGTGGTAAGAAGGAAGAAATGTTGCTCAAGACATACTTTATCGATGCCACCACCAAAGCTATAAAGAGCATCCACTAAAGAATAGAGATTGCTCAGAGTCGACAGAAAAGTTATGTCGATGTACGACGTAGACCGCTTGAATTCGAAGCTGGGGATTTTGTATTTCCTAAAGTGGCTCCTATGAAAGGGGTGATGAGATTTGGGAAGAAAGGCAAGCTGAGTCCACGCTATGTAGGACCTTACGGGATCACAAAAAGAGTTGCCAAAGTAGCTTATGAGTTGGAGCTACCTCGAGAAATGTGAGCAATTCACAACGTATTTCATGTCTCAATGTTAAAAAAGTACGTTCCTGATGCAGACCATGTGATTGAGCCCCAGACGGTACAAGTTCAAGCAGATTTGAGTTATGAAAGTCGACCTATTCAGATAATAGATCGAGAAATCAAGAAATTGAGAAACAAAGAGGTACCCTTAGTGAAAGTCATACGGCAAAACAAAGGTTTGAAGAAGCAACTTGGGAACACGAGGAAGACATGAAATAAAAGTATCCAGAGTTGTTCTAAGTTTCGAGGATGAAACTTTTATAAGGTATGAAGGATTGTAACGCCCGTAAAATTCTAAAAATTGTTTAAAGTAATTATATGGATTTTAACGCCCATAAAATGTTTAAAATAAAATAAAATAAAATAAAAAGTATGGTTCGCTATAGTTAGGATGTGAACCATGAACCTCCTAATTGTGAGATAGCCTTGATACCACTAGGCCATAGGATAATTCTTGGCTAGAATAGATAAGGATTATACAAAGAAGATAAATGAGAAGATGAGAGGGTGAAGAGTTGTTTCATCTCCCCATGAGAAGATGAAAAGTTTATTTTTCTCACCTACCTAGCCATTAACGTGGAGATTAAAGAGAGAAGGAAAGCAAAACCACTTCACATTCCTTCTTCTTCCTTCTTCCTCATCCTTGGCCGAAACTTTCCTTCTCCTTCCTCCCTCTCCATCCCAAGCTTTAGGACCCCTTGTGTTGGTGTTCTTGAGGGGGTTTTCAAGGGGACTTTCTCCCAAGGCTTTGGTATAGGCAAGGATCACTCTTAGGGCTAAGAAACGTGTAGAAGATCTTCATAATCCTAGCGGTATATTTATTGAATATAGCAAAAGGATGTAAGTATCTCTCACCTGCAGTATAAGTAGTTCTTCGATTGTTTTATATAGCTTCTTTTCATATGTTTTGAAGATTATATGTTTGGATCAGATGATATATGTGTGTGATCAGATTTATAGTCGAGGTATAAGTCTTTTTAAGCATGATCTAAGATCACAAAGATACTATTTCTCACATATAGCATAAGTAACTCTTTGATTTGCCCATCTAACTTCTATCATCATGTTTTATTCGAATTTATATGTTCTGTCTAGATTATGTATGTTTGGATTTTTAGGCATTTTAAGTATATTTCATTGGAATCAAGATGTAAAGATTGCAAAGATGCTTCCCCTACGAGTTTTGGGGACAAAGAGCATGATTAAACGTCTTGAAAGGCTTTCTATATGAGTTTTTGAGTATGATCATGTAAAATACTCGTTAAATGACAAAAATAAGTAAGTCATATATAAAGGAAGTATTTTACTTTGAAGTGACATGTACCGGGCTCTTAGATCACCCACGGGCCCCTAGACCGCCCTTGAAGGTTGCCCTAATAAGTTCGGTGGCTAGCTACCCCAAATTCTATTAGGGATGCACGCAAAGTTGGTACAATGCCGGGCTGCCCAAACAAGGATGTTTACTGATTTTAAAGTATATATGTATATATAGTTTCTAAAGTTAACCAAAGCACAATGGGTACAAGTTTAAGCATAGTATATCGCATGTACATGTTTCTACGAGCGAAACATATTTCAAAGCATGTATTGCAAGTGGTGCATGTCGAGTTCATGCATTTCAAGTCGAGCCATTGTGTTATGTGCAAGTGTCTCTATATGTCTAATACAGAAAGTTCATGCATGTCAAGTTGAATCATTGTATCATGTACAAGTGTTTCTAAATGGTTAATGTAGAATTTTCTTAATGACCAGTAGGAGCATATGTTTGCATGTAAGTATTCTAATAGCATGTTTTCCTAATGCAAAGTTTTGTGAGAATAGGAAGTACTTACTAAGCTCCATTGCTTATAGTTTGCATTCCTTATACTGCAGATAAGGGTAAAGCAAGATTGGAATAAGAGGGGGCAGCGGATGAAGTGCTTGGTGTGTTTAGCGGCGGAACAGTGGATTATGATCCTGAACTGGCTAGTATTATGTGGTGTTAAAGCCTTCAAACTTGTTAGTGTGCTAGTGTTCTTGTCATGTGTTTGATCATGTTGTGTTTAAGAATGACAAACTTACTCGTATTATGCTATGCTAAGATCCTTGAACTTCTAGTGCGCTAGTGTTTATGTTATGTGCTAGTGTTCATGTTAGTATTGTTTATGACTCCGCAACTTTCTGGAGCGTCCCATGTTCAACATGGTGGGGCCGTGCCAATTGGCACGACCCTGTTGGGGTGAACAGAGGTGCCCACGACCAGGTCGTGTTGTTCCACACAGCCATGGTGGTGAACACGGCCAGGCCATGCTTTACGACATGACCGTGTGTCGCTCGATTCAACTTCGTTTTTCCCCCCATCAACATTCCACGCCTAAAATTCATATACCCAGAATGCACATGTTACGGGTTGAGTTATTTCTCTATATTTCACTGTTTCAAGTTAAGAGTTTAAATTATGATACTCATTTAGAAACCATGTTTAGATTTTGGTACGAGTTGTTGATACTCTTCTATTTTAAGTCATGTATTAGTCAATTTATAAATAGCGTAAGTGAGTTTATGGAATAATTGAGTCATGTTTACTTGATCACGGAAGAATAAGATACAATATGGTAGTAACACCTCCTTTTCTAGTGTAAGAAAAGGATGGGGGGGGGGGGGGGGCGTTACATACTGAGTGAGAAGGAAGCCAAGGCGAACCTTTACGAATAATCTCCGATGCTCAAGTCAGAACCGAAAATAGGAAAAAATAAAGACAGAGTAATTAAAGAAGATTAGAGTTAGAGAGTCATCGAGTCTCCTCTTTTTATGCTATTTGGAAACTTATATATCTGTAAAGAGGTGATGGAGACATAGAGATGAATAGCGAGGATGTAGAGATATAGATGTTGTATTATTTCTCCTTCTGAGGGGAGATATGCTACAATGGCTTTGGGTAGTCCTTTCAACGTGTTTGGAAATACTCGGACTCGAGCGTGTTCGGGTTAATGCTACGGTGGGCCTCCGGGTCGCTCGGGCATTGGGTCGATTGAGCACTAAGTTGCGGGAACAAATCGGAGCCGGTCTCGATCGAGGAAGAGGAGTACTCGGCGGAGCCGAAGGAGTCCTCGGCAGAGTCTGGCACTACTCGGTGTCAAGGCTTGTGGTTCCTACAGTGTCCTTAAAACAAATTCGTCCCCTCGCAAGTGCTTTCGAGGGTGATTGATGATTATTTTCTAGGATACAACGACAAAACCAGGTGAACGATAAAGCACAAATCATTTTCGACGAACTGACTACACAAGAAAGCTATCACCGGCGAAGAAGTAGAGGGAAAAAAGGGAGAGGGTCCATCATATCTTCAACGCTTCTTTTTTTATAACTTTGTAGCATATCTCCAATTAATTACGTAATTCATGGATTAATGACTCGATTTTGAAACATCTGCAATCAACTCGATCGTTTCAACGCCAAGCAATCATCAATGCATACGTTACAAAAAAAAATGGAACAGATTGGCAAAAGGTTGGTGATCCACTTGGGAAAATTATGCCATGACCGGTCGTACATTTGACGTGCGCAGGTCGTGCTCACACACAAGTAGCCTTGCGGTTAGTGCAATCTGGACCTTGGATTTGCACCCCCTTGCGCACCCACACGTGAGAGAGAGCCTCTCCCCATGCATATGTTTACAACATCAATACTTGTGATACATTATAAACCAACCAAGTTGTCCCTCAACTATCAATGTGGGACTAAACTCCTCCATATGAGGATTCTCCATCCTTCCATTTCCTTGTTTCCATTCACATTTCCAACAATCCCTTACATGAATGGAAACTAATATGTGATAGCTCTCAGTAGTAAAGCCCAACATAGGATAGGTAGGTTTTATCCTTTGAACCTTCCCTTATGATAATATGTTTGCTTACTGGTTGATTTAGTAGATGCGATGTCTTTGAACTATTCGACCCTTCATATAAGCACTAACACATTTCACATAGGACTTTCCCTGATGTACTTCAGTTCTCATGAGTGTGTTCGTTCTTGGCCATGAACACGCCTAGTTCTGCGAGAAGATTTAAGATTTGTGCCTTCCAAATCTCTTTGAAGCGGCCCCACTTCTTTCTCATATAGGTGACCTTTTAAGAGTATTCCATACCACACTATTGGATCATTAAAAGCCGTATGCTTATCCTCCATCTTATCACTGCTTCATTATCTCATAACCCCCACAGTGATTCTTCTTAGTCGATGCAGTTAGGTTGTCCCTTTGAACCTAGTTTTTGGGATATCCAATCTCCATAGGTTGGGTTTCCTTTGCACCAACATTCATTATCGGCATCAAACCCATCCTTCGAGATGAGCTCACAACTAACTCTCTATTTAACCCTTTGGTTAGAGGATCCACAAGGTTATCCTTTGACTTTACATAGTCAATAGTGATAACTCTCGTTGAAAACAGTTGTCTAATAGTATTATGTCTGGACTTTCCATTATACAAATGGCTCTGTGCTCGCCCAATTGCTGACTAACTGTCACAGTGTATGCATATTGTGGGCACAGGTTTCGACAATCTAGGAATATCTTCTAAAAATTATCATAACCATTCAGCCTCTTCACTACATTTGTCGAGAGCTACGAACTCAGATTCCATTGTGGATCTAGTTATTATGGTTTGTTTAGAAGATTTTCATGACACGGTTGCACCCCCTAAAGTGAATAAATATCCACTTGTAGACTTGGAGTCTTTCACTTCAGATATCCAATTAGCATTGCTGTATCCCTCGATCACAACTAGATATCTTATATAATGCATCCCATAATCATGAGTATAATGTAAATACCTTAGCATTCTTGTTATTCCTTTCCAATGCTCAACACCGGAATTACTCGTGTATCTACTCAGTTTACTTACTGCATAAGCTAAGTCTGGTCGCGTACAATTCATCAAGTACATCAGACTTCCAATTACTCTAGAGTACTCTACTTGAGAGATACTCATTCCATGATTTTTTGATAGATGTTGGCTCGTATCTATCGGAGTTCGTGCCAATGCAGTGTTAGTCTTATTGAATTTCTCAAGAATCTTATTCACATAGTGAGACTGACTAAGAACAAGTCCTCCAGCTGTTCTAAGAATCTTAATTCCAAAAATCACATTAGCTAGACCCATGTCTGTCATGTCAAATCTTGAATTCAACATTTTCTTAGTGGATTTAATTGTCTTACCATTATTTCCAATGATAAGTATGTCATCTACATAAAGACACAAGATGATAAAACCAGCTTCAATGGTTTTGCTGTAGATATATTTATCACACTCATTGATTCTAAATCCACTATTCAACATGACATTGTCAAGTTTCTCATGCCATTGCTTAGGAGCTTGTTTCAAGCCATACAATGACTTAACCAATCTACACACCTTGTTTTCTTGTCCTGGAGCAGAAAATCCTTCAGGTTGTTCCATGTAGATTTCCTCTTCTAAATTTCCATTTAGAAAAGTGGTCTTCACATCCATTTGATGTATTTCCAATTTCCACAATGTGGCAATTGCTAATAACACTCGGATAGATGTTATTCTTGATACCGAAGCATATGTATCAAAATAATTAAGGCCTTCATGCTGTCGGTAACCCTTAATTACCAATCTAGCCTTGTATCTATCTATTGTGCCATCCGATTTTTTTTTCCTCTTAAAAATCCACTTATAGCCTAATGATTTACTTTCTGAGGGAAGATCCACAAGCTCCCAAGTATGATTTTGTAAGATAGAAGTGATCCCAGATGCAATTGCCTCTTTCAGTGAGGTCCTTTAGAAGATCTTAGAGCTTCTGTATAATCTTGTGGTTCACTTTCCAATATGAGAGTCATAAAATTTGATCTAAAGGATTTTTTCCACACGAGCTCTTTTACTTTGTCTAAGCTCTACCTCCTCTGCTGGTTCACCATGCTCTTCTTCTGGAGTTTCAAGGGTGGTTTTTGAGGATCTTGCTTCCTCTTTAGACTTATAAGGAAATACATCTTCGAAGAATGAGGTATTTCTCAATTCAATTATCGAGTTCTTATATATTTATGGTATCAACGATTCATACACTAGAAATGGATTGGCACATTTTAATCCTATCTGCGCATATCCTAGGAATATGCAATCAATAGTTTTTGGTCATATTTTAATCCTTTTTAGATTAGACACCAATACTTTAGCAAGACACCTCACACTCGTAAGTACTTATAGGATGACTTTCTACCATTTCATAATTCATAAAGGCTCTTATCTATATCCTTCTGGGGTACCTTATTTAATAGGTAATTTGTTATCAGAACAACCTCTCCCTATAAATTTTTTGGTAGCCCAGAACTTAATAAAAGAGCATTCATCATCTGTTTTAAAGTAGAATTTTTTCTCTCTGCAACACCATTTTGCTGAGGAGTATATGGAGTTGTTGTTTCATGTATGATTCCATGTTTAGCACAAAACTCAGTGAATGGTGAAACATATTCACCTCCTCGATCACTTCGAACCACCTTAATCTTCTTATTAAGATGAATTTCAACCTCATTTTTATAGAGAATAAATTTCTCTATAGTCTCATCCTTACTTTTTAGAAGATACACATAACAAAATTTTATGTTATCATCTATAAAAGTAATGAAATATTTATTTCCACCACGTGTTATAATCCCTTTTAGGTTGCACACATCTGTGTGGATTAAGCTGAGTGGTTCTGTGTTTCTTTCAACATGTTGAAAAGATGACCTTGTCATCTTTGCTTCAACACAAGTTTTACACTTTTGTTTCGGGTAGGAATGTTGGAATGCTTTGCATGTTAATTAATCTACACATAAAATTATAATTAACATGACTTAGTCTACTATGCCACAACACAAATGACTCAAGCATATAAGAGGAAGAACTTTCCATTTTATTCATTTTAGGTCTAATGACCATTACACTGAGCTTAAAAAGCTCATCATTTTCATACCCCTTCCCTACAAACATTCCATTCTTGGACAGCACTACCATGTCCGACTCAAATACAATGCAAAAGCCATGCTTGCTTAAAAGTGATCCGGACACCAAATTCTTTCGGATCTCCGGAGCATACAACACATTGTTCAGGGTTAAATCCTTGCCTGAAGTCATCTTCAACACTACTTTTCCACAACCCTTGATTTTCGAGGTTGTTGAATTCCCCATATATAGTTTGTCTCCATCTTTAACTTCTTCAAAGTCATGGAGCATCTCCCTGTTACAACACACATGCTTGGTGGCCCCTGTATCAATCCACCACTGGCACGAGTTTGAATCGATTAGGTTCACTTCAGAAATTATGGCACAGAGATCCATGTCCGACCCCTCATTCACATTAGCCTCTTGCTTCTTCTTTGGCTTTCTACAGTCTGAAGATTTGTGACCAACAAGGTCACAATTGAAGCATTTCCCTGTGAATTTCTTCTTGCTGATGCCTCCATTCGACTCTAGTTTGGAAGCCTTTGACTTATTTCGTTTTGAGCCCTCGCCATGTTCAACCACATTGGCTTTGACCACTGCCTGAGTGAATGATCGTTTGTCCAAGATCCTGTTGTCTTCCTCAATCCTGAGTCGGACGATGAGCTCCTCAATACTCATCTCCTTTCTTTTATGCTTCAAGTAGTTCTTGAAGTCTTTCTAGCCGGGAGGAAGTTTCTCTATAATTGATGCCACCTGGAAGGTCTCACTTAACATTATGCCTTCCGAATGGATCTCGTGCAGGATCATCTGAAGCTCTTGGACTTGGTTGATCACCATCTTGGAGTCCACCATTTTGAAGTCCAAGAACTGACCAACAATAAATTTCTTGGCCCCCACATCCTTTGTTATGTATTTTCGATCTAAGGACTCCCATAATTCCTTAGTCTTCTTATTTGTGCAGTATACATTATACAATGCATCTATCAAACAGTTGAGGATATAGTTTCTACAAAGAAACTTCGAGTGTTTCCAAGACTCCACAACATTGAAGGTTTGGGTATCCAAAGTACCCTCAGGTACCTTGGGTGGTTCTTCTGTCAAGAATCTAGCCAGATTAAGAGTGGTCAGATAGAAAAGCATTTTCTGCTGTCATCTCTTGAAATTCAATCCAATGAATTTCTCTGGCTTCTCGGTGTGATTGATTGGGATGGTCCCAATCGTTACAGTAGGAGTGTTTACTTGCACTTGTTGAGTAGTAGGCTCCACTACTGTCATCTCAACTGTGTCAACTGCCATCGTAACAGATAAGAATCTATTTTAAGTACTATTGTATTATTTCTCCTTCTGAGGGGAGATCTGCTGAAATGGCTTAGGGTAGTCCTTTTAGCATCGTTGGAAATACTCAGACTCGGGCGTGTTCGGGCGTCTACGCTCCGAAGCTAGGTCAGTGCTACAGTGGGCCTCCGGGTCGCTCGGGCACTGGGTTGATCGAGTGCTAAGTTGCAGGAACAAATTAGAGTTGTACTCGATCGAGGAAGAGGAGTACTCGGCGAAGTTGAAGGAGTCCTCGGCAGAGTTTGGCACTACTCGGTGTCGAGGCATGTGGTTTCCACAGTGTCCATAAAAAAGATTCGTCCCCTCGCAAGTGCTTTCGAGGGTGATGGACGATTGTTTCCCAGGATACAATGACAAAACCAGGTGGACGATAAAACACAGATCATTTCCAACGAATTGACTACACAAGAAAGTTATCACCGGTGAAGAAGCAGAAGGAAAAGGAGGAGAGGGTCCATCATATCTCCAACGCTTCCTCTTTTATAACTTCATAGCATATCTCCAATTAATTACGTAATTAATGGATTAATGGCTCACTTTTGAAACATCTGTAATCAACTTGGTCGTTTCAACGCCAAGCAATCATCAATGCATACGTTACAAAAAAAAATGGAACGGATTGGCAAAAGGTTGGTGATCCACTTGGGCAAATTATGCCCTGATTAGTCATACATTCGACGTGCGCAGGTCGCACTCACACACGAGTAGCCTTGTGGTTAGTACAATCTGGGCTCTGAATTTGCACCCCCCTGTGCACCCATGCGTGAGAGAGAGCCTCTTCCCATGCGTATGTTCACAACATCAATACTTGTGATACATTATAAACCAACCAAGTTGTCCCTCAACTATCAATATGGGACTAAACTCCTTCATATGAGGGTTCTCCATCCTTCCATTTCCTTGTTTCCATTCACATTTCCAACAATAGAGACTTGAGCAAGGGTTAATCCTCTCTGTTGGGTGGAAGCACCAACCGAGGTGCCTGCCCTCCACCATGTCCAAGTGTCGATATGGCCATAGATCGACTGTGATTAAACTCCCTCTCATCACTATAGGGTAAGCAAGGGGGGCCCTTAGGGTGAGAGATTTCACCTTTTTTCATAAATGAGCGTGTAAAAATGTGGAGACATGGGTATGTGGGATGTGGAGATGTGGAGAAGGTGGGGATGTGCAGCCATGGAGGTGACTAAGTCAAAGTCAACTGCATCAATCGATCACTTGGTGATATCTTGCCGAGTCTGGTAAAGGACTTGGCCAATCCCATCGAGCCCTCGATTGACCCGAGAGTAAGGAATACATAATACCTGTGTGCTTAAAGACCCAAAGACTACATGTATTTCAAGGTCCATATGTTGATCTTGACCTTCGAGTACATGGACTTGGATCCATTGACTAAGTCAAACTTTGCAATGTAGATTCTAAATTATCTCTCCACATCACTTGCCTCCCTTTTTAGTCTAGTCAAAAGAGTTGTAGTTGACCGACTAAACCATAGTAAATGTTGGAAAACTCTATCCCTAACAGATGGAAAATCCATCTCAGACGGTGGAGATAAGTGTTCAATCTATGACTACATTTGAGTCGGAAGAGCAGTTGACAATTCTATCCCTGATAGATGGAGAAGTCCTTCCCAGACTGTGGAGAGTACTCAATCCTAGACACTGTTTGAGTCGAAAGAGCTAGCAGTTGCCAATTCTATCTAACAGATGGAGAAGTTCATCCCACAGATGGCGGAGAGTAATTAATCCTCGACTTTGTCCGAGTCAGGAGAGTGTTGACGAGTCTGTCCATAGCAGATGGAGAAATCCTTCCTAGATGGTGGAGAGTACTCAATCCTAGACTTTGTCTGAGTCAAAAGAGTGTCGACGAGTTTGTCCTTGACAGATTGGAGAAAATCCATCTCCGACGGTGGAGAATGCTCAATCCGCTACTATTCAGAGTCGAGAGAGCATCGATGAGTCTTTCCCTGATAGATTGGAGAAAATCCATCCCAAATGGTAGAGAATGCTAAATATGTGATTATGTCCGAGTTTGGAGAGCATCGACGAACCTGTCTCTATGAGTCCTAGATACCCACAGAGGTGGAGAGAGAAAAGTCAATTTGATCCCACGACTTTCAAATATTCGCAGAGTTGAGAAGATACTAATAAACTCTATCCCTTGACTCCCGAATTCCCATGGAGTTGGAGAGAGACTAATAAGTTCAATCCTGCGACTCCCGAAGATCTGTGGAGTCGGAGAGAGAATAGTAAACTCGATCCTGTAATTCTCGAATATTCGCGGAGTTAGGTAGAGAAAGGTAAACTCATCCTACAACTTTCTAATACCTATGGAGTCGAAGAGAGAGACTAGTAAGCTCGATCTCACGACTCAGAATACCTATGGAGTCAAGGAGATAGTAATAACCCTCGACTCTCGAATACTTGCGGAGTCGGGAAGAGAAAATTAAGCTTGATCTCACAACTTTTAAATTCTCGTAGAGTCAGAGAGATACTAATAAACTCTATCCATCAACTCTCGAATATTCATGGAGTCAGAGAGAGACTAGTCAGCTCGATCTCGTGACTCCCGAAAACCCATGGAGTATGGGAGATACTAATAAACTTTATCCCTCGACTCCCGAATACCCGTGGAGTCATGAAGCAAAAATTAAGCTCGATCTCATGACTTTTGAATTCCCGATGAGTTTGGGAGATATTATAAACTCTATCCATGTACTCTCGAATACCCGTGGATCAAGGAGAGACTAGTAAGCTCGATCCCGTAACTCCCGCGAATACTCATGGAGTCAAGGAGATGCTAATAAACTCTATCCCTCAATGCTTGAATACTCATGGAGTAGAGGAGAGAAAAGTATGCTCAATCTCGCGACTCTTGAATTTCTACGAAGTTGGAGAGATACTAATAAACTTTATCTCTCGACTCTCGGATACTCGTGGAGTCGAAAAGAGACTGATAAACTCTATCCCTCGACTCTTGAATATATTGAGGATTTTGTGAAGCGCTAGAGGGGGATGAATATTGTCGATTCGATTTATTTGATCGTGATTGTCTATAATTGTTAGTGCACAACAGAAATACAAATATAAACACAAAAAAAAAACACAAAACACAACACAAATATTTTTTACATTGTTCGAAACCCTAGTTCCTACTCCACGACCACTAACTCTAGAGTGAGCTCTAGTGATGCACCACCACTAACTCTTTCTCCTTCTTGGAATCATATCGGAGGTGGAGAAACCTCTTAGAATGGAGTTTATACAAGAGACAAACAATCAAATACAAGAATATGAATGAAATGCAAAAACAAAAAACAAACACTTTACACAAATGAGCTTTGCTAGGTTTCTTTGTTGGTTGTTGTGGAATGACTTAGAAGGTCTGAAATGCAACAACAAACCCCCCCCTAAATTTCCAAGAATTGACTTTTGAAGTCCCCATCGAAGTCCACCTTTTAAAGCTACCGTTGGGATGATTTTCCGTCGACAAGTCATTGTACTATTGTCTCACAATAGACTAATCTATGCCAGATTTGGCTGATCAATCAACTGCGCTGACCTAGCAATCGACTGTCAATAGCCATCAGTTGACTGCCATGAGCCAATAGTCGACTCAGAAATATTCAGTGCTCTTGTCCACTGAAGCCAGTCGACTGCTAGTCGCCAGTTGACTACCCTAACACCAACTAATTTCCCGAGTCGCAGTCTATCGAGCACTAGCTCGGGCCAATCTGACCACTCGACTAGTCATCTGTCCGAGTCTTCTGAGCTCCTGAGTGTCGAGCACTTGATCAGTCAACTGTTTCAAAGCTCTAGTCGACAACCAAACAATCTGTCCAATTATTTTAACTCACCAGTCGACTATACCAAGTCCCAATCGATTAATAAACCTCAAAACTGAGGTTTAACACCCAAGTATGATCCCTTAATACTTGACACTTACCCTTAGCCTAGACCTAAACCTTCAAGCCACTTCCATTAGCATCACACCTTTGGTTTGAGTCCACGACTCCTTAGCCTTGTGCTAGACTTCAATTGCTTCCATCGGCTTCATCATGCCATCGGGTACTCTTAGCCTAGACCTAAGCCTTTAAGTCACTTCCATCAGTTTCACACCTTTGGTTTGAGTCCATGACTCCTCACCCTTGTGCTAGTCTTCAAGTGCTTCTATCAACTTTGTCATGCTACCAAATCTTCCTTTGCCAAGAGGTCGTGTCTTCGGGACTTACGCTACTAAGACTACTGATGTACGCGAACGCGACCTCAAATCTCGCGAATGCCCGCAAGTGCACGAGTGTCGTCAAGTAATAAAGAATATCGATCCCACAGGGATTGAGATTTTGAGTATTGTTTTATCCAGTGGACGTGTTGTTATTCGGATTGGGAATCCTAGGGTTCATGAATAAGAGGTTAACGGTGGACTTAACTCAAGTACAATGTCACACGGAGGAAGGGAAGGTTTGCTACGAGTCCTTGAATGGGATTCTAGGACTTCGGTTTCACTTGTGTCGCAAAACACGCTATCAATTGGGTGTTATCTAGA
The DNA here is from genome assembly GCA_025175895.1 of Wurfbainia villosa. NCBI lineage: Eukaryota > Viridiplantae > Streptophyta > Magnoliopsida > Zingiberales > Zingiberaceae > Wurfbainia > Wurfbainia villosa. Next base: position 219,248 of record JAKLTH010000267.1, on the reverse strand, counting down.
TGTCTAACTACGGTCTTGTGGAAAGGACATCATACCTTCCCCAATGAGTCTTTGCATCTATCGGGAACTACCTCTGCCATACCAGGTCGATACCTGGCTTTAGGACGAGATAGGTGATAACAGTTCTTTGTTGTGGTACCGTTACAAATTATTTACTGAACCCCCTAACTACACTAATGTAGTATAGGAATGACTCAGATCGTCTCCCAACCAACTCAATGGTTGAACGTTTGTTTCTAAACATTATTCACATTGGGGTTCCTACAACTTATCAAACAATTATTTGAAGCTACACTAATGCAAGAACGATTCAACTATGCACCGCATTGTCACTATACGATATAATAGTTAAACAATTCTGGTGAATAGACATGGAAATTAAACCTGCAAGAAGTAAACCTAACTACCAATTAACAATTCCCGGGAAACTAACCTAATGTGAAAAAGTAAGTAAATCACGCACTGCACTATCACTATACGGTACAATGATCAAAGATTAACTAAACAAACGTGAACAATTCAACCAAGTACCACACTATCACTATACGATACAATGGTTAAACAGTCACTAAAAACTAAACTAACAAACTTAAACAATTCAACCAAGCACAACACTGTCACTATACAACACAGTGGTCAAAGATTAATTGAAAACTAAATGCAATAAACATAAGCAATTCAACCAAGCACCGCACTGTCACTATACGGTACACTGGTCAAACATCAATTGAAAACTAAATGAAATAAACTTACAATTCAACCAAGCATTGCACTGTCACTATACGACACACTGGTCAAAGATTAACTAAAAATTGAAAAGTACAATTAACACTGCAGAAAATAAAACCAACTACAAGGTAAACACTGTAAATGATCAACAACACTAACTAAACTACTAAAACAAATTACCACATGCGACACCTCACAACACAAATGAAATATGACGGGAACACAATTGAAACACAACTGAAACACTGGTGAAACAATACTGAAAAAAATAGTGGAACAGTAGTGAAACAATGTGTAAAAATACTGAAATAATAGTGTAAAAATATTGAAACAAATAGTGGAACAGTAGTGAAATAATAATGTAAAAATACTGAAACAATAGTGTAAAAATACCGAAACAAATAGTGGAACAATAGTGAAATAATAGAGTAAAAATTAACCAACAATTATCCACAACCACCAGAAAGGAACCACCCTCTCTGGTGACCCACGATAATGCTGAACACTCCTACGACTTCAGTGCACGGATCTCTCATCAGAATCCGATGAAAGATGGATCAATGGTAACAATTCACTGCTTCGATAATGGACTTTGGGACTGCTGCGACCACGACAACGACAACAGATGGGTGGATCTGCGAAGGTGAAGCAGCACAAAACACGACTGCGAAATCGGAAGGGACCGAAGCTGTGAACGTGTACTGATCTTCATCAGCTGCTGGAAATGGGAAGTGCCGCCTGAATTGGAAGAATCAAGGCTATCGGAACTAGAAAGCCATGATGTCGTGACCACGACAGTAGAAGATAACTCCAGCCTTCTGTAATCACGTCCAACTAGGTCGCTCAGCTCCGATTGCTAGGCGGAATAGAAGTGCTGGTGAAGATGGCTTAACTCAGCTCCGGTGAAGACGAGATATAATTATCTATTATCTGTTGGAATGGGGCACCAGATGATCGAACATGTGTTTTGATTATGACAAAGACACAAAGTTAAGATTACATCGTTATCTCACAAGCTGAATCGAGTGTGCAGAAAAGTACTAAAGCTAGAGTTGAAGGCTAGCGACACCCAGAGGAAGTCGCGGTGGTCGAGCGACACTCGAGTGACTTCGGAGGGAGTCGAAGGAATCGAGTGGAAGGCCGGAAGCGAGAGATACAAAGTAAGTATCGAGGTAAGCTCGTGTGTGTGAGGGTAAGTGAGGTCGTATCCTCCTTACGGGGATGGTCTTAAGCGTAGATCTGACCAAAGACATCCCATGGATGGTCTAGGCCGAGATCGGACAGTCGACGACCGTCGACATTATGTTTTTGTTGAGCTAACTTTAACTTGCAGCAAGCATTAGTCAACTGCCATCTTGGAGCACTCGACTGTCGTCCATCAGTCGACTGCCCGCGATCAGCACTCGACTGATGGTCAAGGATCAACTTCGAGGAGTCAAGCCTTATCACCTCATTCCAAGGAGTTATGTGCCCATTTATGATTGGTCGAAGACCCATTCGATGAGGGGCTCAAAGGCTGTAAAAGGAGGGCTTGTCCTAGGGTTTTTCATTAATTCAAAAGCTTCCAAGTGCTTCCGATACGCTACGAGTCTCCGACATCCCTACGACGAAGCGCTGCCGAGACGATGACTTAAGCTCCAAGATTCAAGCCTCCAAAAGTCGTCGGTATAAGCTTTAATTTGTATAAGTTATTTTCATTTCGAGCTTTAAATCATATCAAGGAGAGGAGGAGTGTCCCTCTACCTTGAGTCTTTCTTGAGTTTTTGTATTCGTTTAACTCCTACCTCCAACGAGGAGGAGTTCGTTTAGTGTTTTGCCCTCCGTGTGTGGTCAAGGACCACTAGGGCCTTGGAGTAGTAGCCTTCGGCTACGAACCAAGTAAAATCCTCGTGTCTATTGTTTCTTGTGTTTTATCTTCCGCTGTGTCTACTCGTGTTTTAACGAACGAATTCGAAGAAAAGTTTTGATCGCTATTTACCCCCCCCCCCTCTAGCGATCCGCTCGATCCAACAATTGGTATCAGAGACGGGGGAGCTCAGATTCGGTGCAACCACCGATCGAGTATTTTTCTTTTCGTATTTATTGTTTTAAGATTTCTTCCACACTACTAATCTAAGACCAAGTCTCAGTACATAGTTTTTGCTTGTGTTTTTGCAAGTACTAATCGCCTTCAAAGTACCTCACGATCAAATGAGCATAACTTTTGCTACAAGTGGACTCACAAAATGTTCTACCCACCAAATCGAAGTTCTCTGAGAGATCTATACTTCTTACGGTGGTTTACCCCCGTAACAAGCTGTTTTCATCCCTAGAAATCGACATTTATTACCCTTTCGGGGACATCGAAGGTTGTGAGTACTTACTTTTTGTTTAGTTTCTTATCTCTTTGTTTAACTTTCTATTTCTCGTTTGTTTTTTTTATTTCCCACACCACTATGTTAGTGCTTATAAGCTCCACATATCTCCACAATGGCATGATATTGTCCACTTTGGGTCTAAGCCCTCATGGTTTTATTTTTGGGCTTTACCCAAAAGGCCTCATACCAATGGAGATATCTTTTCATCTTATAAGCACATGATCTTTTCCATGTCTTACCAATGTGGGACTTTGATTGTATTCCCAATACTCCAACAATCCCCCCCTCAAACGAAGGACCACATTGGGCCCCCCCTCAAGCCTATCCCTCCTCAGAGGATTTTCTCTGCTTGATGTCCGATCTTCAACCCACCAGGACTTCCTGTCAGTTGTTCGGTCCTCCCGACCCAACTAGACTTCCTGCCTGATTTCTAGTTCTCTTGATCCGGACGTGGGAGCTCAACTTCCTTCGTTCGAGGTTCATGGCTTGACATGGACCATGGCTCTGATACCAATTGTTAGTGCTTATAAGCTCCACATATCTCCACAATGGCATGATATTGTCCACTTTGGGTCTAAGCCCTCATGGTTTTATTTTTGGGCTTTACCCAAAAGGCCTCATACCAATGGAGATATCTTTTCATCTTATAAGCACATGATCTTTTCCATGTCTTACCAATGTGGGACTTTGATTGTATTCCCCATACTCCCAACAATCCCCCCCTCAAACGAAGGACCACATTGGGCCCCCCCTCAAGCCTATCCCTCCTCGAAGGATTTTCTCTGCTTGATGTCCGATCTTCAACCCACCAGGACTTCCTGCCAGTTGTTCGGTCCCCCCGACCCAACTAGACTTCCTTCCTGATGTCTGGTTCTCTTGATCCGGACGTGGGAGCTCAACTTCCTTCGTTCGAGGTTCATGGCTTGACATGGACCATGGCTCTGATACCAATTGTTAGTGCATATAAGAAAAAAGATATCTCCATTGGTATGAGGCCTTTTGGGTAAAGCCCAAAAACAAAAACCATGAGGGCTTGGGCCCAAAGTGGACAATATCATACCATTGTGGAGATATGTGGATCTTATATGCACTAACACACTAATCCAAGACTCGAGTCTTGGCAAGTTTTTTTTTTATTTGGTGTGTGCAAATTTTTCTTTATGGCCCACATTGAGGGGTACAACACCACCCGACCTCCGTTCTTTAGCGGAGATGATTTCTGTTACTGGAAAGGTTGAATGGAGTGTTTTCTAAAAACACAAGTCGAGTCTTGGATAATCATCCAAATCGGCTTTGCTCTACCCACCAATGATCAAGGTGAGCCCTTGGATTTCAACAAGTGGACCAATGCAACCAAGAGGCAAATCGAAGCAGATGCAAGAGCAACCCAAATATTGCAATGTGGTTTGTCTAAGGAAGAGCTCAACCACATCGGACCCTTCATCAGCACAAAAGATCTGTGGACAAAACTCATAGAACTATAGAAGGGACTAACGACGCGAAGGTAAGTAAGCATGACTTACTACTTAATAAATTGTATAACCTAAAAATGCAGAAATGTGAGATGGCAACACAACTACACGCCCGCGTTCAAGACATTATCAACGGCCTGCACACCATTGGACACAAGGTCGAAAACTGCGACCTCCTAAGGTACGTTCTTAACTCATTTCCTAGGACTACCTTGTGGACATCCATGGTTGATGCCTACAAGGTCTCTAAGGACTTTTCAAAGCTTAGGTTAGACGAATTATTTTTTGAGTTTGAACTTCACGAGCAAACTAACATGGTCCGGGCAGAGAGAGGTATTTCTCTACTTGCAGGACAAAGAAGCAAGACACCCACCAGGCAAGAAGATGGACTCGAACCCGAAGACGAATCAGAGTCCGAATCCGAAGAGGTGGAAGCAATAGTGAACGTAGTACGAAAGATCGTTCGGAGGGAAAGGAGGCTACTAAAGAACCAAAAGAGGGCATGTCACGCCCCGAGAGTACGCCGTGTCGAAAATCAAACGGACGACATCTCCCCTGTACGTGGCAACATTTTGGGTTAATACAAGGCCCGTAGGCCCACAACAATAACATACTAAACAGATAAATATATATCAAACACACAACGGAAACATAAACACATATACACAGACATCCAAACCAAAGCACACAGGTGTACACCACCTAATAAGTCCACAATACTAAACTGTAAACAAAACATCGACACAAAACAAGTCCACGATATAAAGACAAGTCCATACATAAACCAAAGTCTAAGACAAAGAGCAAAATCCATAACAGAAACAAAAATCCTCGGGAGACTCAGAAACAAGCGAAGATGGGATGGATCGCCGGCGTAGCTCCAAGCCGTCACGAAGACTTCAACCTGTTACCTGGGCGACAGAAAAACCTGTGGTCCGCGTGAGTAAAACTCGAGGTAATAGATAAACATGTACATTAATATCACATGTATTTCGACAGAAAATCTACAAGTATCACTAGCATGATAACATATCCATGTATATACCTTCTAACCGAAAGTCAATATGAAATGCAGACATACCTGAACATCTGCTACGCTACACCTATCCAACCTGAGCACATATTCACAACATATGGTATAAAGAATAGAACTAACTCATACTACATCCTGATATGGGTCAAGGGTATCACAGTGAATAACTAACAAGTATACAAGTGTTGGCCTACTACCATACAGAAAATGTAATAACATGTATGAATATGTACAAACAAATGCAACAAGCATAGTACATACAAATGCAGCATCGCAATAAGCATATATATATAGACTGCATCTATATATGTATGCTAATCACAATCATCCATATATATATATATATATATATATATATATATATATATATATATATATATATATATATATATATATATATATATACATGCATATATGTATATATATGGTAATATGCAAAAATGCCATAAGTCGGCAATGCAGCATGCATGGCCATGTCGGCTCACCCTAAAGCTACCACGACCCCAGTGTGGCCTCGGTGGCTCGAGCATGACAACTGTCCCAACTCAACACCAACCACTACTCTCGAGTGGCCGAGTGGGCAGTATGATCGAGTAGCATATAAGCGTAAAAACCAAGCTACACGATGGGGGTCCCTACTGTTGGCCACTCTGACAGTCACTACCCATGAGTGGTCGAGTGCCACACACGCAGGACTATGGCACACAAATCCATCACCGTCTATAGTGATAGAGTGCGGAACCACAATGCTCTGTCCTTACACCAGTTACTCCTCCTATGAATAACCGTGGAGACAGGATGACTGGCGACACTCTCAACCACAAGGGAGACCTCGTCACCAGTGTGCATGCAAATGACATGAATGCAATGTCCCACCTACAGACATCCACCATAGACTTTCTATTCTACAGAGAGTAATACTAACCAGATCAACGCACTCTCTATCCTGTAGAGAGTCGTACTCAAACTGATCGTATCAGGCTAGGACCATCGGTCCGTAGCGACACACTAAATACCATTCACCGGACCATTTACATAATACATGGTCGGTAGTAAACATGCAATCTAAGGGTACTAGAATTAACCCTAGGTTCAAGACATTATTTACCTACGGATGACCTTTTTACCCAATTTACAATCAGGTTGTCATCCAGACTTTACTACTTGTACTTATCTTAAACAAATTCTAAGTTATTTACATTATCTACATGTATAACTCCTAATCATGGTAAAATAAACATGATAGTAGCAATGGAGTTAATAGCCAACGGTGAAGTATCAAGCATACGATAAAAAGAACGGAGTCAAGGTAACATGATCATATAAGATGATCATGCATCTAAATATGTATGCATTAACTACCTGACCAAGGTAAGAATTACCCACCTACTGTAAATGCTCGTAGTAAGGAAGTCCTCACGGCCGCGGACCTATCTCGTATCCACGTCCTGCAAATATCATCAATTACATTTTAATACAAGCAGACTACAAAAATACAAATTAATTACTATATCGTTCTTATAGTCGCATCCTTTTTATCGAATACGATTTAGGAGAAATCCCCCCAACTATCCAAGGTTGATTCACTATGACTAACCTTCACATTAGACCCTCAATCACATCATAAGTCACCTTATTTCCTAAATTCAATTACCCAACCATATATCCGATAATTCCCAGGCAACCATACATTACTCTATCCTTTTGTTAACATATCAGCTAATCACGAAACCCCAAGGCTTTGCAACGAATAAACAAAAGGATCCTTATGCCACTACTTTATCTCACTGCCCTTACATCCATTCATAGCCAAAACACTTACACCTTCCACAGTTAACTAGATAAATCAAGGGAAACCTTGAACGATACCCAAACATCAAAGCTACCCTATTCAACTGCTCGAGACCACTGCTCAAACCCAACCATCATCACCGAATGAAATTTACTGAACAAAAGGGAGCGAATTTGTGCTTACCAACAATTGGAGTCTCCACCGGCAGCAACACTCCTTGATACTCTGTTCACCCGACAAACACAACCACTGCCCACAAACGGATTAAGCTCAAATGACAGGAAAACACAGCAGCATCTTACTCTTGTTCAAGGTAAGGAAAAATCCATGCCTTACCCTGTTGTTGTATTTTCCACCGGCAGCAACTCCCTTAGAACTGGCAAATTAGAATCCCCAAATCAACAGCTTAATAGCCTCGACGTCGCTGCCCTATCACTACCGGGTTAGGGTTACACAGAGGAAGGAGATCGATTGATGAAGAACTGTATCAACTCACTGAGCAATCGCAGAAATTGGACCGAGATTACTCCCAACCAAATAGCCACAGAGCCACCGTTGATCCCCTACTCTGACTGAACACTCGTTCGAATCACCCCCTGGCAGATGCTAGGTAACCTTTCCTCCGGCCGAATCCTCCACCGGAACAAGGTGTCGGCCGCGAGCAGAGAGGAGGAAGAGGGATCGATCGATTGACGCCGTCATCCAATCGGTCGACCAAGGAGACTGACAATCCGGCTGGGACTGAGGGCTCAAGATCAGGGCAGTGGACGGAGTGGTTGCTCGAGGAGGAAGAGAGGGACCGTCGGCGATGAGGAGAAAACAGACGAGCGAGGTCTTCGTTTCGGGCGAGGAAGATCGTGCTCCGGCCGGTGGAAAAGAAATCGCCGAAGAAGGGAAGAAGTCGCGAGAGGATAGATCGCGACGGGAGAAAAATAAGAACGCAGGTAACGCTCGGGCGAGAAAACGGCATGAATTAATGAGGAGACGGTTTGGCCTTAATGAGAACCGGGTTGGGTTTGAAAATTTGGGTCGGATCCAATTTTTAAAACCCAATAAGCCAACCCTAGATCCAATTAACCCCCTTGACCATTAAGCTAAGGTTTGATTAAATTAAATCCCTAACCATGGTTTAAATTAATTCCTAAAATAAGTTCTCTAACTATGAATAATAGGGATATTAATCTTTCCGAAACATTTTTTTATTCGTGGTATTTTACAGGGCACAATTCAAATCAAATCAAAAGAGGGCTTTTCATGCAACATGGGACAACGAAGAAGGCATCTACATAGCATGCATGGCAAGACCCGAAGAGTCCGAGTCAGAGTCCGAATTTGAATCCAACTACAACACCGACTCCGAACTCGAGGACTACTTCGAGAAGCCAGACCGAAAGAGAAAATTAAGGTTAGTCACTCACTAATTCATACGCTTTACAATACAATTAAATTGCTAATTAGGAAATTAGCTAAATCCGAGTCTAGGGGCGAGTCCTTGGTTGAGGAGGTTGAAACCCTCAAACAAGAGACACCCCTAAACTCTTAGACTAGTCGAGTTCAAGAGGAGGACTCAACTCGAGTTGTAAAACTCGAAGAAGAGAACTCTCTCTTGAAAGGGTGAGTCCAAGAGCTCGAAGCTCGGTTGAACAAGTTCTCGACGGAGTCCAAGAATCTTAACCGACTTCTTGGAACTCAGAGAGCTGTGTACAACAGAGCCGAACTCGGATATAGCTCAAAGACTATGAATAGATCTTACATGTCTATCCCGTAGTCATCATCGAGTCCAAGCGTGGGTCCTGAAAACCTTATTAAACTCACATATAAGGACCAATAGGTTTTGGATTCCCCAGGATCAAGTTCATTACTTGACTAGACCATACTGGTTTAATGATCCAGGGGGATCTAATACCAAAATAGTATATCCGATAACCTCTTATTTTCTTTAGAATGGTTAGATAGGACTATAACTCATCAATGCTTGATAACATAGTACTAGGACGCGGCGAGATGATAGTACGCTAGGAAAATGGAGTCTCGTGTATTCGAGCTAGATAAAGCGTATCTAGTTCGGTTCACTTGACCGAGCAGAACTAGCTGAAGCTACCTCACAGTATCCTAGACTAGTTAGACTAGGAAGTGGTCTTAGGTGAGTCAAGTTACTACTTTCTCGAAATTGGCTTTGTCTAAGGAAGTGGTCATTTTTCCGATCAAAGAAGGCCCCTGTGCCTCGCGACGACCTGGAAGCCAAGATCTTGAAAAGGTGACTTGATGAGCTTAGGGTCAAATTCGAATCTAATGCAAGGTTGACCAGTTTCAAATCATTAAAACTTAATCAAGATAAAAATGGAATCATCTCACACAACATATAAGGTGAACCAATTCTAAGACACTTAGAATGGGTGAGATGAATGAGGAACAATTTCAATTCACATAATCTTTTCAAAAATGTTATCTATTTTTCAAACTATCAAGCTTAAACATTTACTTATACTCGGACAAAACTCTAAATATACAACCTTCTAGGTCAATGTTTAGCGCCCCCTAACTCTTCTATACCTTATATACTTGATTAAGGGGGAGAGCAAACTAACCCTAAAGGTTATATATTTTCAAAAGTTATTAGCGTATACGTATCTTGAAACTCAAAGCTAATTTTATAAGTATTTTGAAAATCAAATTAGTCTTAAGACTTATATTGTTGGCGCAGAGGGTTATACCTCGAACCAAAGTAAATCGAGACACATGCTTGAACTCATGTTAGATAATCTTTACATATTGTTATGCATGCTACTTTTTATTAAAAACCCCTACTTTTTATATAAAACCCCAAATCTTTTTTGATTTATGGCAAAAGGGGGAGAAGAGCACAAGTTAAGGGGGAGAATAAAAATTTAAAATTTTTAAGATGAACTTTTTGTTCTAAAACTCAAGTAAGGTTAAGGGGGAATTGATTATAATGAGTGCATCATTTACATTTACTCATTTTCCACATTTTCCTTAACTTTGTGTAAGTTTGCCATATATCAAAAAGGGGGAGATTGTTGGCGCAAGGGCACCAGATGATCGAACCTGTGTTTTGATTATGGCAAAGACGCAACATTAAGATTACATCGTTATCTCACGAGCTGAATCGAGTGTGCAGAAAAGTGCTAAAGCTAGAGCTGAAGGCTAGCGACACCCGGAGGAAGCTGCGGTGGTCGGGCGACACTCGAGTGACTTCGGAGGGAGCCGAAGGAATCGAGTGGAAGGCCGGAAGCGAGAGCTACAAAGTAAGTATCGAGGTAAGCTTGTGTGTGTGAGCGTAAGTGAGGTCGTATCCTCCTTATGGGGATGGTCTTAAGCGTAGATCCGACCAAAGACATCCCATGGATGCTCTAGGTCGAGATCGGGCGGTCGACGACCGTCAAAATTATGTTTTTGTTGAGCTAACTTTGACTTGCAGCAAACATCAGTCGACTGTCAGCTTGGAGCACTCGACTGTCATCCATCAGTCGACTGCCCACGATCAACACTCGACTGATGCTGCCATTAGTCGATTGATGCTGCCATCAGTCGACTGATGGTCAAGGATCAACTTCAATGAGTCAAGCCTTATCACCTCATTCCAAGGAGTTTTGTGCCCATTTGTGATTGGTTGAAGACCCATTCGATGAGGGACTCAAAGGCTATAAAAGGAGGACTTGTCCTAGGGTTTTTCATCAATTCAAAAGCTTCCAAGTGCTTCTGATATGCTACGAGTCTCCAACATCCCTACGACGAAGCGATGCCGAAACGACGACTCAAGCTCCAAGATTCAAGCCTTCAAAAGTCGCTGGTATAAGCTTTAATTTGTATAAGTTATTTTCATTTCGATCTTTAAATCATATCAAGGAGAGGGGGAGTGTCCCTCTACCTTGAGTCTTTCTTGAGTTTTTGTATTCGTTTAACTCCTACCTCCAACGAGGATGAGTTCGTTTAGTGTTTTGCCCTCCGTGTGTGGTCAAGGACCACTAGGGCCTTGGAGTAGTAGCCTTCGGCTACGAACCAAGTAAAATCCTCGTGTCTATTGTTTCTTGTGTTTTATCTTCTGCTGTGTTTACTCGTGTTTTAACGAACGAATTCAAAGAAAAGTTTTTATCGCTATTCACCCCCCTCTAGCGATCCGCTCGATCCAACACGGATTAGGTGGATTACAACGACTTGTGGGTCGGTGGTATCTCTACCGTCTGGTGAGATGTGGATCAACAAATAAGAAGTCAAGGGATTCCCTTAGACTTTGATAGACATACTTTTACTGTAGACATATTCTTACGGATGGTCAAATTGTTGGAAGTATTGTACGATATATCTCTCGGATGTGCGTATAATCTGAGAGTATTCGGATGTAGTTTCGGATGAACTCCAAGGCTTTCCGTTGCATAGGCAAGCGGAGTAAGCGATCGAAATGATTGCGGAAATAGTTCTGGTATCAAAGATCACAAATCAGAGTGATTTCGAAGATAGGGTCGATGTTGAATACTGTTAGTGAAAGTCCTAGAGCCAATCATGTGATAATTATTGTATGGACTTTATTGTATCATATTCCTATTTATAAAGGCATGATTATTATATTTACTTGTATTGGTGCCAAATAACTAAGTATAATAACGTCTTTGAGTAGAAGGTTCTTATCTATATCAATCGATTGGTTGAATCGATAATGAGATGATATAGAGAACACTACTCTTAATCATTCTTAGTCAAGTATTAACATTCAGGGACAATGTTAATGCGTAGAGACTAACATGTTGGTCAACTCGATGACTTGATCTCACAAGTCATGGATATGAGATATCAAGTTCACACATGTGTATGCATTGGAGAATGTATACTGAATGACCCGCCATGAGAAAGTATCATGGAGCGTTATATGAGTGTCATATACTTTCTCATGTGACTATTAATATGATTATTAGTCCTTGAACCTGAAGTCACCATGGTTCCCTACATAAGGAGTTGCATACTTTGGCTTCGTCAAACGTCACCCGTAAATGGGTGGACTATAAAGGCGATTACTGGGCATGTAACAAATTATACGGAGGAATGTGAGTGATGTAGATGAGATCTATCCCTCCTATATGACGGGAGTGACATCGTTATTCTTGATAGAGTGAGACCACGAAGTACATGACCATGCCCAAATGAGTCAATATGAGATATTGAGCTCATTTGATTAGAGTAAGTCTACTTGGAGTTCAAGATATATATTGTACCAAGGATGACATGGTCTATGTCTCAATTGGTCAATCTAGATGTCAAGGATAGAGGGACATTGTCACATATTGTGAGAGTCACAATTAGTAGTCACAAAGGTGATGTTGGATCTCAATATTCTTGTAACTTGGGTAGCAATGATGTGTTGCTAGATACCGTTCATTGCTTATGTTCCTAAATCAGTTTAGGAGCATTTCCAACATTACAAGAACCTATAGGGTCACACATAAAGGGCAATTAGATGGAGATTAGGTTCATATGATGAACCATGAGGATTAGGTTCATGGGATGAACCAAATTGGATTAAGAGTAATCCAAATTAGACTAATTGAGTTAGACTCAATTTGATTCAAGTGTTGAATGAGTCTAATTTAGATTTGATTCATTGAGTCAATTTAAATTAATTAATAGAGATTCATTAAATCAAATTGACTTGAATCAAGTGGTTAGATTTGATCAACCATGGGAGATAAGAGGTCAAGTTTGACTTGACTTAAGAGGGCATGGGGGTCGGCCAATGATGATGTTCCACATCATCATTGACACATCATGGGGTGCCACCTCATGAGGGAGACCATTGTCTCTTGCAGTTACATTCATGCATGTAACCCTCCTCCATGAAGTGGCCGACCACCTTGATGGTGAGCATTGGTGTGAAGTTATTCTTGTGTGGTAACTTCATTTTCTTCCTTGGATCTTCTCTCTTCCCTCAAGCTCTCCCTCTCCCAATCCTCCTTGGCCAAAACTTCCATGAGTGCTAGCACACTCTAGAGGAGTGTACACTTGACACTCTCAAGTTCCGACAAACCATTTGGACGAGCAGGATAAGCGAAGGGCGTCGGATCTAGGGTAATGCTCTTCTCATGTAGATCTAAGGTTGATATGGTTTTAAACACAAACATGTAGTTTTTGTTATACCTCGCACGGATCCGTGGCCGGGCTTCCGAGGTTTCTGCAACACAAAAAGCGGTTTTTGCGGCTCGGATAGTCCAATAGTGGTATCGGAGCCACGTGCGAAGCATGTATGTGTTTTGATTTTTGTAGTTTTTGTATTAGATAAAAAAATTATAGATCTTTAATTTTCTGTAAATTTCCTATTTTTATAGATTTTTTGGGTATTTTTCTCGAAGAGTCGAAGCAACAAGTGTTGGGACACTTGTAGGCTTCAACTACCGAGAAAAACTCTTCGGAACGGCGAAATCTCGCTTTAGGTTTTTGGGACAGCGACTTAAGTTACTGTAAGATCAAGATCGTACACTCGCAAAGTTCATTTTACAAGTAGGGGCGCTGCCCCTAACCTCGAAAGGGGCATTGTCCCGAGATCGTGCCCGGAAACCGCTTAGCAGGACCGTTACGGAGATGTGACTCATAAAATTGAAAAAAAGGGGAAAATTATAGAAATTTTCTGTAAAATACATAATTTAGAATTATGTATAATTCTGTGATGGTCATGGCCCAAGAACCCCAATATTATTGGATGATAAATGTGTTGTAATTCATAATACGACCTGTGTGTCGTTTTTGTGGTTGTGCATGTTGTATAGGGTATGCGACCTGCGCGTCGTGCCTCTTCTTTAAAAATTCCAGTTGTAAATAGTTTTAGACTCGAATGTAACTCGAGTTTCATATTTGTAATGTACAAAATGGAGCGGTGGAAGGTCCACTAATAGACGGAGTTACGAGGAGGATGCCGACGAAACATGACGATCAAAGGAGGCGCTTGGAGAATCCGCTAACCCTAGGTTGACCGTCCGATCTTCTCATTGGCTTGAGAAGATCGTAGTAGGGCCATGACCTCATCACAATTAATTTATATATATATATATATATATATATATTTGTTTTGCTTGTATGTATGTGATGCATGATAGTAAATTTTGCTTGTATGTATATGATGCATGTTAGGATATTTTTGCTTGTATGTATATGATGCATGCTAGTATAATGCTTGTATGTATGTGATGCATGATAGTGTAGGGTAATAAAGGCCTTGATGTGTATATGATACACATTCACGATTAGATTAGATCCTAATCGAATCAACTCGAAAAATGCCTACCAAGTCTTAATACCCATCACTACCTCGATCATTTGTAGTTGTTGAATCTGCCAAAGCAGAGCAACGCATATTATCTTGGTAGGGTGTGGAGGGACAATCTTGGTCCCGCCTATCACGGCTTGGGTTAGAGTAAGCTCAATTAGATTGAGTAAAACTAGTTAACTCAATTGGATCGAATAGAACTATAGGCATATTCCAACCGTTGGAAAGATAGGATAAGATTGTGTTTACACTAAATCTTGGGCGATTTAGCCAAAGTTAACTCAAGGTCTTTTGTAAATGTGGGTCTTGATCCTATAAACAAGAGTTTCATAGAGATGTAATCGGTAATATATTACCTACCGATCATACTAAGTCTTGGGCGATTTAGCCAAAGCTAACTCAAGGTGTAGTATGATGTGAATCTTATCCCGGAAGAATTATAGCTAGTTTATATGAATCTAGTAATGTGGTTTGACCACATCCATAACTCAATTCTACAAAAGTCCTATAATTCAGTGGGAGCATCATTTGATTAAAGGCCTAATTAAATGATAAATGGAATATGATATTAATTTTTCTACATTGCGTATGTTAACAAACACGAACACTCTCTCCCTGCATTCTATCCTTGAGAAGGACAAGCTCAATGGAGCTAATTTCCTGGACTGGTACAGAAACCTGAGAATCGTTCTCACCCAAGAAAGGAAACTGTACGTCCTGGAACAACCCATTCCGGAGGCACCTCCTGCCACTGCCTCGCGAACAGACAAAGATGCTTACAAGAAGCATCAAGATGATGCATTAGATGTGTCATGTCTCATGCTTGTGACCATGAACTCTGAGCTTCAGAAGCAACACGAGTTCATGAATGCTTATGATATGGTTGAACATCTTCGTCAACTATATCAAGGACAAGCAAGGTACGAGAGATATGAGATCTCTAAGGCATTGTTTTAGTCCAAGATGCAAGATGGACTCCCGTAGGTCAATATGTACTCAAGATGATTGTGTACATAGAAAACCTACAGAGGTTGGGATTCCCACTTGGCCAAGAGCTGACCACTGACTTGATCTTGCAATCTTTGCCACAAAGCTACAATCAATTTGTCATGAATTATAACATGAATGAAATTGATAAGCCACTGCCTGAGATGATCAGCATGTTGAGAACTGCTAAGCTCAACCTTAAGAAGGGAAAATCTGACTCCATTTTGATGGCGCAAAAGAAGAAGGGCAAGGGCAAGCCTAAAGGTAAGGGAAAGTCTCAAGCCAAGGGCAAAGGCAAAGAACTGAAACCAAAAGGAGGGGTGGCCAAAGAAGGGACTTGCTTCAACTGCAAGGAAGATGGACACTGGAAGCATAACTGCAAAGTATACCTGGAAGATCTTAAGAAGAAGAGAAGTGAGACTTCTACTTCAGGTATAAATGTTATAGAGGTCAATCTATCTATTTCTTCATCATGGGTATTATATACCGAATGTGCATCTCACATTTGTACCAATGTGCAGGCGCTGAGAAATAGTAGGGCATTGATAAAGGGCGAGGTGGACCTATGAGTAGGCAATGGAGCAAGAGTTGTTGCTGTTGCTGTAGGAACTTATGATCTATCTCTGCCCTCTGGGCTTGTACTAGAACTAGATGAATGTTGTTATGTGCCTACTTTGATTAAGAACATAATTTTGGTTTCTTGTTTGGACAAGAAAGGATTTACATTTATAATAAAGAACAAATGTTGTTCAGTTTATTTAAATGATATGTTCTATTGTAGTGCACCTCTAATGAACGGACTCTACTTTCTAGACTTAGAGAGCCCCATCTATAACATAAGTACCAAAAGGTTTAAGTCAAATGAGTTGAACCAAACCTATCTCTGGCATTGTCGCTTAGGTCACATAAATGAGAGTCGTTTATCTCAGCTCTATAAGGATGGACTGCTGGACTCATTTGATTTTGAATCATATGAGACATGTGAGTCTTGCCTTTTAGGCAAGATGACCAAGACTCCATTTAGTGGACACAGCGAGAGAGCAACAGACTTGTTAGGACTTATACATAGTGATGTATGCGGTCCTTTCGATGTTGCTGCTAGAGGTGGTTACAAGTACATCATTACATTTACTGATGACTTTAGTAGATATGGTTATGTGTATCTGATGACACATAAATCTGAATCCTTTGAAAAGTTCAAAGAATTCAAGAATGAAGTACAAAACCAACTTGGCAAGAGTATTAAGATACTTCGATCAGATCGAGATGGTGAATACCTTAGCCATGAGTTTCATGACTATCTAGCTGAGTGTGAGATTCTATCCCAACTCACTCCTCCTGGAACACCACAGTGGAATGGTGTATCCGAAAGGAGGAATCGTACCCTATTAGATATAGTACGATCTATGATGAGTCACACAGATCTTCCTATATCCTTTTGGGGATATGCTCTAGACACAGCAGCCTTCACACTTAACCGTGTACCATCCAAGGCTGTGATAAAGACATCATATACGATATGGATAGGGAGAAATCCCAAGATGTCTTTCATGAGGATTTGGGGTTGAGAGGCTTACATTCGACGTCAAGTCTTAGACAAACTAGGACCCAAATTTGATAAGTGCTATTTTGTTGGATATCCCAAGGAGACGAAGGGATATTACTTCTACATTCCTAGTCAACACAAAGTGTTTATGGCAAAGACTGAGATATTTCTAGAAAGGGATTTTGTTTCTAGAAAAACTAGTGGGAGTACGTTCAATCTTGAAGAAATTCAAGATAAGGACCATAGCACTGAGGCCTTGATGGAGGTTGAACAGGAACCACAAAGTGTTGTGGGTGATGAGATTGTTGCACCAAGAGTTGTGGAACAACCACCTATTCAAGTAGACCTACCTCTTCGCAGGTCTGATAGGGTACGTCGTCAGCCTGAGAGATACTCATTTCTCTTGTCTGACCATGATGACATTATGCTCATTGAGAATGAGCCTATCTCCTATCAGGAAGCTGTGATGAGCCCAGATTCTGAGAAATGGCTAGAAGCCATGAGATCCGAGATGGAATCCATGTACACCAACCAAGTATGGACTTTGGTTGATCCACCTGAAGGCGTCAAACCCATTGGGTGTAAGTGGGTCTTTAAGAGAAAGACTGACATGGATGGACTTACGCATACCTATAAGGGTCGATTGGTGGCTAAAGGTTTCAAGCAAATTCATGGTATTGACTATGATAAAACCTTTTCTCCAGTGGCGATGTTTAAGTCCATTCAGATCATGCTTGCTATTGCAGCATACCATGATTAAGAGATCTGGCAGATGGATGTCAAAACTGCGTTTCTGAATGGAAACTTGCTCGAGGATGTGTACATGACACAACCTGAGGGTTTTGTGGATTCACAGCATACTGAGAAAGTATGAAAACTGCAAAGGTCCATTTATGGGCTGAAGCAAACTTCTCGGAGGTGGAATCTTCGATTCGATGATGCGATCAAACAGTTTGGTTTCATTAAGAATGAAGATGAATCCTGTGTCTACAAGAGGGTTAATGGAAACACAGTTGTCTTCCTTGTATTGTATGTGGATGACATACTACTCATTGGGAATGACATCCCTTCGCTACAGTCTGTGAAGACTTGGCTGGGGACGTGCTTCTCAATGAAAGACTTAGGTGAAGCAGCCTGTATTCTAAGCATCAAGATCTATAGAGATAGATCTAAGAGATTGCTTGGCCTAAGTCAGAGTACATATATTGACACGGTATTACTACGGTTTGCCATACAGAATTCCAAGAAGGGACTTCTGCCGATGCCACATGGTGTGAGTCTTTCGAAGACTCAAAGTCCCTCTTCTAGAGAGGAGAGAGATCGCATGGATAAGATCCCTTATGCATCTGCTATAGGATCTATCATGTACGCCATGCTATGTACTTGTTCTGATGTCTCGTATGCTTTGAGCATGACGAGTAGATATCTGTCAGATTCAGGTGAGCGTCACTGGATAGCAGTCAAGAATATTCTTAAGTACTTGAGAAGGACTAAAGAATATTTCTTGATATTTAGAGGCGATGAGGAGCTAGTTGTAAAGGGTTACAGCGATGCCAGCTTTCAAACTGACCAGGATGATTATAGATCGCAGTCAGGGTTTGTGTTTTGCTTGAATGGTGGCGCTGTGAGCTGGAAGAGTTCGAAGCAGGATACAATTGTTGATTCTACAACAGAGGCCGAGTATATTGCTGCATCAGAGGCAGCAAAGGAGGCAGTTTGGATCCGCAAGTTCATTACTGAGCTTGGGGTGGTTCCTAGCATAACAGATCCTATAGAGCTCTATTGTGACAACAATGGAGCGATTGTGCAGGCTAAGGAACCTCGCTCACACCAGTAGACCAAACATATACTACGACGCTTCCATCTCATTCGAGAGATTATCGATAGAGGAGATGTGAAGATTTGCAGAGTACCCACAGAGGCTAACATTGCAGATCCCTTGACCAAGGCTTTGGCACAGAAAAACATGATGGTCACACTAGGTCATTGGGTATTAGATACTACGGTGATTGGCACTAGTGCTAGTGGGAGATTATTAGTGAAAGCCCTAGATCCAATCATGTGATGATTGTTGTATGGATTTTATTGTATCATATTCCTATTTATAAAGGCATGGTTATTATATTTACTTGTATTGATGCCAAATAACTAAGTATAATAACATCCTTGAGTAGAAGGTTCTTATCTATATCAATCGATTGGTTGAATCGATAATGAGATGATATAGAGAACACTACTCTTAATCATTCCTAGTCAAGTATTAACATTTAGTGACAATGTTAATGCGTAGAGACTAGCATTTTGGTCAACTCGATGACTTGATCTCACAAGTCATGGATATGAGATATCAAGTTGACACATGGGTATGCATTGGAGAATGTATACTGAATGACCCGTCATGAGAAAGTATCATGGATCGTTATATGAGTGTCATATACTTTCTCATGCGACTATTAGTATGACTATTAGTCCTTGAACCTGAAGTCACCATGGTTCCCTACATAAGGAGTTGCATACTTTGGCTTCGTCAAATGTCACCCGTAAATGGGTGGACTATAAAGGCGATTACTGGGCATGTAACAAATTATGCGGAGGGATGTTAGTGATGTAGATGAGATCTATCCCTCCTATATGACGGGAGTGACATCGTTATTCTTGATAGAGTGAGACTACGAAGTGCATGACTATGCCCAAATGAATCAATATGAGATATTGAGCTCATTTGATTAGAGTGAGTCTACTTGGAGTTCAAGATATAGATTATACCGAGGATGACATGGTCTATGTCTCAATTGGTCAATCTAGATGTCAAGGATAGAGGGACATTGTCACATATTGTGAGAGTCACAATTAGTGGTCACAAAAGTGATGTTGGATCTCAACATTCTTGTAACTTGGGTAGCAATGATGTGTTTCTAGATACCGCTCATTGCTTATATTCCTAAATCAGTTTAGGAGCATTTTCAACGTTACAAGAACCTATAGGGTCACACACAAAGGGCAATTAGATGGAGATTAGGTTCATATGATGAACCATGAGGATTAAGTTCATGGGATGAACCAAATTGGATTAAGAGTAATCCAAATTAGACTAATTGAGTTAGACTCAATTTGATTCAAGTGTTGAATGAGTCTAATTTAGATTTGATTCATTGAGTCAATTTAAATTAATTAATAGAGATTCATTAAATCAAATTGACTTGAATCAAGTGGTTAGATTTGATCAACCATGAGAGATAAGAGGTCAAGTTTGACTTGACTTGAGAGGGAAGATGAATGGTCAATTTTGACTTGACCAATTGCCATGTCATGGTGACTTGGCATGGGGGCCGGCTAATGATGATGTTCCACATCATCATTGACACATCATGGGGTGCCACCTCATGAGGGAGACCAAGAGGCTCTTGGAGTTACATTCATGCATGTAACCCCCCTCCATGAAGTGGCCGGCCACTTTGATGGTGAGCATTGGTGTGAAGTTATTCTTGTGTGGTAACTTCATCTTCTTCCTTGGATCTTCTCTCTTCCCTCAAGCTCTCCCTCTCCCAATCCTCCTTGGCCAAAACTTCCATGAGTGCTAGCACACTCTAGGTTGATTTTCTCCACCTATTGCTTGTGTGGATACCAATAGAGGAGTGTACACTTGACACTCTCGAGTTCCGGCAAACCATTTGGACGAGCAGGATAAGCGAAGGGCGTCACATCTAGGGTAATGCTCTTCTCATGTAGATCTAAGATAGATCTAATGTTTTAAACACATACATGTAGTTTTTGTTATACTTCGCACGGATCCGTGGCCGGGCTTCCGAGGTTTCCGCAACGCAAAAAATGATTTTTGCGGCTCGGATAGTCCAACAAATACCTCATACGAATGATAATTTTGTTGGTATCAGTGTTGCTAAACACTATGAAAATGGGAAGAACGTAAGTTGTGATTATAGGAGATGTTGGAGGGGATATTTATCTATTCCAGTATTTCTCCTGGAGAAGATCCGAAACTCTTTGTTGAAAGAGAGATGAACCTTTGAGATTATGCATCGATTATCGATGATGGAATGCGATAGTTGTTAAAGGTGAATATCCTCCATTGTGGATAGATGATCTGTTTAGATATGCAATGGACACCTGTGTATACTCTAGGGTTAGTTTACAACTGGAGTGTTGATATTGTAGTGACATGATGTCATATAATTATTATTGTCGTTGTGATGATTGATATATCATCAGTGTAGAGTAAAGAGGATGCAGGTGTGTAAAGACGACAATTTCATACTTGGTATGAATTTTATGAGTTTTGATTATATTGTTAGACTATTAAATGATTTAGTTGTCCATGGATTTGAGAAATCGTGTACTCGGGACACGATTGGATCAGTTTGTGATTATTGGAGTTGCGTAACATGACCACTGTTGATTGTGGTAGTTTGAGTTGCGCACTCGACCATCATAAATGGTGGTTTTCCTTGTATGTTTTGGTTAATACTGTAGATGTGGATAGAATGTTTGACATTACTATACCAGGGACTTGTTTGATAAAGGTGATGATGGAAATTATTTAGTCGGAAGCTGGTGAAACTAGTTACAAGACATAGACATCGGTTAACTTTTACACGAATATTAGTTAATCCTTCCAGAGTGGATAAAAGGATGTCGTATGCAAAGGTATCATTTCAGGGATCGGAGCGAATCTGATACAGTTGCATGAGGCGTATTTTATGCTTACGACGGTTAAGAAACTACGAGATAGGTTGTCATATACATGATGTGACTTTAGTAGTTATTGTCTAGATTTATAGATGTATGGAGCAGGAATGCTCATGGGATTTTAACTAGCTACTGGGTAGCTACTATAGAGTTGCTGGAACGCAAACAGTTGCAACTTGCGAGATTGGTCGCTATAGTCTTCCACGCACTTACAGAGTGTGTGGAGTGGATTTTGGACGGTAGATGGACTTCCCTTGTGAGAAGATAATTTCTCGTCTCTAATATGGATACGTGTTCTGGACACGCATCCACTTAAGATAGAGTTGCTACCGGAGGCACCTTATTTGAGATTTTCTATACATCCTGGTGGTATTAGGATGTACCAAGAGTTGAAAGGTTTATACTGGTAGGAACGGTATGAAGAGAGATACCACAGATTTTGTTGCTGGATGTTTAGTATGCTAGTAGGTGAAGGCTAAACATCCGAAACTCGTTGGATTTCTCTAGAAAATTATGATTTCCGAATTAGAAGTGGGAGCATATCACTATAGATTCCTCTTGTGAGAAGATAATTCTCCATCTCTGAGGAGGATAGTGGTTTCTGAAGTTGTATCATATTTAGGAAGAGTTACTTTTGATTCAGGATAGCAGACATATCAACTAAAGGACCCCTGTGTATACCCTAGGGTTGATCTATGATTGGTGTGTTGATATTTTAGTGACTTAGTATCATACAATTATTATTGTCGGTGTAATGATTAAGCTATCATCAACTCAGAGTAAAAAGGGTACAGGTGGGTGGAAAAAGGATATTTCATATTTGGTATGAATTTTAGGAGATGTTGATAATGTTGTTATACTTGTCGACAATTTAGTCGTCCATGGGCTTGAGGAAACAAGTATTCTGGAAGTGATTTGACCAGTTCATGGTATTTACTATAGATGGTGGAATGGTTTATGAGACATATTCATAATCTTAAGGGAAGTTGCGGTTTCCCTAGATTGATTTGATGTATACCGTAGTTGTGGATAGGAATGCTCTAGCGTACTATACCGCTGACTTGTTGGACCAAGAAGGTGATGGGAATCACTTAGTTAGAAGTTTGTGAAACTAGGTTTCACGGGCCTAGACGATGATTGATTTTGTGGGTTGATGTTGGGTGTGCCAACAAATAAAGGTGGAATATTGTTGATTAGTAGGGTTATATACTGTGAGGAAGTGGGAGCCTAGTATGTTAAACTGTGTTGGGAGATTATCTAGAATTCAAAAAGAACTTGATGTGATTTGGATAATCGATGATCGATTAGTTAGGTTTGCTTATTTTCCTTCCGAGCCGTAAGATGGATTCCGTTGGATCGCTTGACGGAATTATATTCATGGAGTATCCTTGAGTATCATTTCTGATAGTGATTCATGATTCATCTTACGAAGTCAGCAAAGTCTCCCACCGGTTACAAGTATAGAACTCCACTCTAGTACAGTTATGTACTTTTCGATAGGTGGGCGATATAAAGGTGTTATTCAGACTTTAAAGATTTGTTGAGAATATCCATGATAGATTTTAGAGGATCAGTATACCACTTAGTCCCTTGAGGTGTATGACTTTTCTCCAGATACTTGAGATATTGTGTGACATCTCGTACTCATTTATGAATCAGAAATTTGGGGACCAAATTTTTATAAGTGGGGGAGAATGTAAGATACCAGAAAAATAAAATAAAATAATAAATAAATAAAATTTAAGCATAGGGATTAACCCCTTTAAGTGGTTGTTGGGTTTAGGTAAAGGCTAGGGTTAATCAAGGTTGGATTAAATTTAATTTTGGCTCAAATTGGTTGGATCGAACCAGTTCACTTGAATCCAAAACGCGAACGGCATTTAAAAGCCGAGAAAAAAACCCGACAACCGCATGAGTTTCCCATCGCGATCGCTTCTTCTTGCTCTCCTCATCGCGATCGATGAAATCCTCACCCCTCTTTCTCCTTCGCGAGTCGACGATCATTTTCGATGGGAGATCCAGCTAGAGGGAGGGATGTCGATCGTAGCTACCCCATGTAAGATTCCGACTAGTGTTTCTTCTTTCTTATCGGGGCCTTTGCCGCAGCGATCGTGTTCTTCTTCGATGATTTTTGCGGATGAGCCTGGAACGACGGAGTTGTACTTGCGGTTGGGAGCTACTTTTGATCTTCATTCATCAGCACAAGGGGAAGGGCTCAGACCAACGCTGTTGTCGCCGCAACTTGGTGCCGCCGATATCAGTATTTTTTTTTGGTTTAGCATAGGTTTTCCAGCGAACCAAACAGATTGGGGAAGTGTAGTCGGTGAAGTCACAGAATTCTGGTATAATCTCGTTTCTATTTTCCACTTTTGTTCGGTGTGTTTGATGGATTGTGAGTTGTGAATGGTTGTGGTGTGTCAATGCCTTTGGATCCGACGAGTTATCTGTAAATGGATCGTAGAATGGAGGCTGGTATTAGAGAATGGCTGGCTGTGAAGGGCAATTCTATTCTAGGCTATAGAAGGGCAGTGTCGTGAGGTAGGTTATTTGATTTATCTCTATTTACAGCGGTAATTGAGCTTGAGTTGACCTTGTTCACTGTCGTGAATGAGCATTCTGGTGGGCAGCGAGTATCGCCGATTTTGTCTCCTCGGTTGGCGTGGATCTAATCCAGTTATAACCGAGTGATTAAGGGGTGAGTTTCTTCATCCTTTGATCTAGTTGTTGGGTGATTGATTTTGGTGAACGGGGGTGATGTATGTAAGGAGTTATGGTTTCTGTTGTGTTTGTAGTGAAGCTGTGGAAGATGTGTTGAGTGTTAAGATTAGTTGAAGATGTGTAAGTGTGGATAAGGTCAGTAAGTTCAGATATGGGTATTTATAAATGCATAATAAATTGCTAATTGATCTAATGGTTGGTAGGGATTAATGTGGAAGATTGATTAGGTTAAATGGATAACTAGATCAATCTAGTTGATGGGGATGCGAAGTCGATGTAGGATTTAATTCGATTATTCATCGTATACTTATACTTAATCATAGTTTGCTATTATGTGCAGGTTGGGATACGAAGCAAGTCCACGACTGTGAGGATTATTTCGAGCTTCGTATTAGGTGGATAATTTCCTATCTTGGCCAGGTAGATGTAATTGCATTCAGATTTAGTCATAGATATGAGCATGTTAGGTGTTCATATTATCTTGACCATGCTCTTATTATCCGTATGCTTGATACTTGTCGTTGGCTATATATGCTCAAATATTGATATCACGTTTTCCTTTCTCATGATTAAGGAGTTACAGATGTGATGTAGGTAGATGTATAAATGTTTAACAGGGTGTAGATGTTGGAGTACGGATGATAACCTGATTTGTAAATTGGGTAAAGGTTCATTCGTGGATAGGTAATGCCCTAAAGGTAGGATTTATTCCAATACCCATATGTTGCATACTTATTACCAACCATGTGTTGAGTAATGGTTAAGTGAAGGGTGATTAGTGTGTCGCTATGGACCGGTGGTCCCAACTTGATATGATTAGTCGAGTACGACTCTCTATTTGATAGAGAGTTATGATCAGTTGAGTACGGCTCTCTACGGGATAGAGAGTCTGTCGATTAGTCGAGTACGACTCTCTATTTGATAGAGAGTTATGATTAGTTGAGTACGACTCTCTACAGGATAGAGAGTCCGTCAATCAGTTGAGTACGACTCTCTATTGGATAGAGAGTTATGATCAGTTGAGTACGACTCTCTTCAGGATAGAGAGTCCGTCGATCAGTTGAGTACGACTCTCTACAGGATAGAGAGTGTATTGATCAGATGGGTATGACTCTCTATTGAACAGAGAGTCTGTGGTAGATGTTTGTACGTGTGACAGTATATTCATGTCATTTGCATGCATTCTAACGACATAGTCTCCCTTGGGATTGAGAGAGTCGTCAGTCATCTTGCCTCCTAGGTTACTCACCGAGGAGTAACTGGTGTGAGGGCAGAGCATTTGTTGTGCCACACTCTACCACTATAGATGGTGGTAGTTGGAGTTGTGTGCAGTTGTCCTAGGTGCGTGACACTCGACCACTATTGGTAGTGTCAGTCGGAGTGGCCAGCAACAGAGACCCCCATTATGTAGCGATCTCTTTACACTCATATGTTACTTGATCATACTGCCCACTCGGCCACTCTAGAGCAGTGGTTGGTGTTGAGTTGGGACAGTTGTCATGTCGTGCCACCTAGGCCACACTGGGGTCGTGGTAGCGAGTATGGGTGCACAGGCATGACCATGCATGCTGCATTGTCGTATCTTATGGCGCTTTGCATATTACCATATATATACATATATGCATGTGTGTGTGTATATATATATATATATATATATATATATATGGATGGTTGTGATTAATATATATATATAGATGCAGTCTATATATATATATGCTTATTGTGATGTTGCATTTGATTGTACTATGCTTGTTACATTTGGTTGTACATCATATTCATGCATACTTCTTGCATCTGTTATACAGTTGTGTCGGATACTTATATATTTATTGGACAGACCATTAGATACCTTGACCTGTATCATGAGTACATTGTGAGTTAGTATTACTCTTCCTGTTATATAGGTTGGATATATGCTCAGGTTGGATCAGAGTAGCGTAGCAGACTTTCAGGTATGTCTGTGTTATACGTTGTTTATTTGGTTAGACGATATATGCATGTATTTATATACTGTACTGGTATACCTGTCGTACCTTTAGGTTATGCTATTGAATTACATGTAATATTTGATATATACATGTTTTTCCTATTACCTGCTGAGTTATACTTACCACCACAGACCCTGGGTTTTTCTGTCGCTTAGGTAACAGATAGAAGTCTTTGTGATAACTTAGAGCACCGCTGGCTGGCAACATCTCATCTCACCTCCAAGGCTCCCGTGTTTGTTTTGGGCTTTCCGTACTTTGTGTTATGTATTTGGAGTTTTCGTGATGTACTGTGTTATGGACTCATGGATTCGGATTTTGTCATTGTTCCGTTATGTTGTGATGTGTCAGTCATACCGGTATGCACTGTATATAGTTGTGATGTGGTTGTTTTATATTTCCGCTGTGTATTTGTGGTAGTTAGTTTGTTATGTTGTTGTTGTTTGTTTACATATATATATGTTGTTGTTGTTGTGGCCTACGAGTCTTGTATTAACTCGAAATGTTGCCACGTACAGGGGAGATATCGTCTGTTTGCTTTTCGGCACGACATGCTCTCGGGGCGTGACATTGGAAATAGATTTGATGTTTAATCCTAAAAGATTTTAGGATGTGTCAATATACCTTGAAGATTATGAAAAATCAATCAAATTGACACAATTAGGTTTAGAGGTCTTTAGTGTGCCATTATGGGTTTTGGCACACTTGGGAGATTAGTAATAATATGACAAAATATACTTAACTATATCAAATGACAACTAATATTAAAATTTAGGTATTATTATACCTATATATTTTATTTGTCATGCTTTGTTTGCCATATAACATGTCATGTCATCATGTTTATCTTTATCTTATAAATGTCATGATCATGTTTAGGATTAAGGTTAAATGTCATGTGTATTTAGATTTCATCATATGCCATGACATTATGATCATCAGCCATGCTTAATTATGCTATTATTTATGCCATGATCATTCATGCATTTAAGTTAATGAAAATTGATTTAAGGACAATGGCATGACTTGAAGTCCCATTTATAAGGGAATCAAGTAGTGTTGCCTTAGAAAATGCATGAAACTTTAGTTTAAGATGAACCAAAACCCACATCTCACATCTAATTTGACATGTATGTGTATTTATACACCCTAGATATATGTGAGATGATAGGATATTAGCTAAGTTCAAGGTGCATCATTTTTACATCTAGATGAACCTAAACTCATCTAAAATCATGGGTGGATCATTGGGAAAGCTTGTGTACAAGTCATGTACATTAAGCTCAAGGAATATGATCCAATATAGGTTTTCAAATATATTTTTAAATCAATTTAGAAAACCTTGGTGAAGTCTATCTTTTGATAGCAATCACCATTGATGAAGTTGATACAAAGTGAGCTTAAAAATTGAAGTTTTTCTTCATTTTTGAACTTTGTGTCAATTTCAATATTTTATGGGTAAAATATTTTTCTATCATTTTTCACCCATTGTATTGGTCATAAGTATTATACGTATAAATTTTCATGATTTTTCGATATACGTATAATTATTTATGAATTTTCAAAATCTATTTCTGATAACTGAAAATCGGATTTTTCAGTTATCAGTCGACTGCCCTTGGTGGCAGTCGACTGATGTGCCAAGCAGTCGATTGATTTCTGAAGGACTCGACTACCAAGCTGATTTCGAGAAAAACAAGATTGTTTAGTCCGTTTTCAGCTACGGTAAAGTTTCCTAACCACTCCTGACCCTAGGATATGCTTTGGAAAGCATTATAAAGGGTGAAAATCCATTGGATATGGATTAGGAGAGTTGTTAGGGCAATGTATCAAATTTAAGGTATGGGAAAGTTCAATGTTGAACTTTAGACCTTATTTTTGATGGTTTAGAGTTCCTGTTGGCTTAGGGACTTCCCAAGGACATTGTTGGTGCAATGGTCAAGGGGGAGCAAGCCCTTAGGGGGAGGTATCCATCATGGGATGATGGATGATATTTTTCCTCATGAGGGGGAAAATGAGATTTTGAGATATCCAATTTGAAAATTGGGAGAGTTTATAGGATTGCCTCTCTTGAGTGATATGAGACTTATCACTAGGAAGATGGTAGGCATCCTATGTATTTTTGGACCAAGGGGGAGATTGTAAGATCTCATTGGATATGAGACTTTGACCTCCTTGGAGAGTAAATCTTTTTGATGTTAGTCATAAAGGGGGAGAATGTTACAGAGAGTGTTATCAATTGATGTTATCAATTATCAATTCGGAGAATTGGGGGAGAAAGGTAAGAATACCAATTTGGGAAATTGGTATTAGAATTTGAGTTAGGGGCCTAACTCGAGGTTGTTTTTGTCAAACATCAAAAATGGGGAGATTGTTGATGCAATCGGCCTAGGTGACGATCGACTGGACTCGAGTTTGACTCGAGTGATGTTTTGATGTTTGACATAGAGAGTTGACATTGATGTTTGACATTGATGTCTAATAATGTTTTGGGGAGATTGTTGATAAAATCGACCCGGGTTATGATTAACCGGACTCGAGTTTTGACTCGAGGGGATTTTGATGGTTGACTAGGGTTGACCATGTGATGGAAAGTCCAACATGGGTTGGCAAGGGAAAGTCCAAGCTTGAGTCTTGGCATTTGAGAAGTCCAAGGGTTTGATATTGGTGGCGTAAAGTCCAAGTGGGAGTCTTAGCAGCATAAGTTCAATGGTTGATGGCGTAAAGTCCAAGCGGAGTCTTGGCAGCGTAAGTCCAATGTGTCTTGGAGGTGTAGACACCGTTAGCGTGACATAGCCGATGGAAGCACCTAAAGGCTAGCGCAATAGATGAACAAGTCATGGATGACTTGGAGGGATCCGAGAGGCGTGAGGCTGATGGAGGTGGCTAGAAGGCTTTGGTCTAAGGTAAGGGTGGTCTAGCAAGTATGAGGGCACCATACTTGGGTTAAAACCTCATGTTTGAGGTGTGTCGATCGGCCCGGTGCCATATGACGGTCGGTGGTGTGAAATCAACTAGGGTTTGACTAGGAAGTGTCTGATCGATTGCGAGGTGGGCGGTCATTGCGGCTCAACGATCGTGATCGTGTGATCGATCGGTGAGTCTCAAGAATTCGGGCATAGAATGGAGTCGAGACTCGACTGCGGGGTTAGCATTCGAGTGAAGGTTCCATCAGTCGACTGATGGATATGATCAGTCGATTGATGATGGATCCGTTGGATCTTTTCAGCGTGGATCTAGCCGTTGTCTCACGACAACAGTAGTATCAGTCGACTGATGGTCCCGAGCAGTCGATTGATCGGCGATTTCCAGCCCAGGCAGCAGCTTTAAAGGGATCTCGTGGAGGAGGAAATCAACATGGTTTTTTGAGGAGTTTTTGGGATGAATTGTTGGTGTAATTCAGGGTCTCCAAGTGCCACTCAACCAACCAACAAGCAAGCTTCCAAAAGATCGATTGTAAAGTTTTCTTTGCATTTATTTTGTTGTATTCACTTGTATTTGCTTATTGTATTTAGTATTATTGTTGTAATCATTTGTACGAGATTTATCCACCTCCGGATTATTCTGAGAAGGAGTTATTTGTAATTAGTGGTTGCGTGTGCATCACTAGAGCTCTTTAGAGCTCGATCAGTGGAGTAGGAACCATTCAGTTTCGAACCATATTAAATACTTGTGTAATTGTGTGTTTGTCTATTTTGTTATTGTTTTATTATTATTCCACTGTGCGCTAACGAAGTTTGTAGACGAACGCGAACGATTTCCATCAACGTACTAGCATGACGCTATTCACCCCCTCTAGCGGTCACAAATCTTCTACAAGCGGGAATTCAGAAGTCATGGGATTGAGCTTAATTTTTGCTTCCCGACTCCATGGGTATTTGAGAGTCGAGAGATAAAGTTTATTAATATCTCCCAGACTTCGTCGATATTCAGGAGTCACGAGATCGAGTTGACTTAGCACTTTCTGACTCCACGGATATTCGAGAGTCGATGGATAGAGTTTATTAGTATCTCTCTGACTTTATGAGAATTTGAAAGTTGTGGGATCGAACTTAATTTTCTCTTCCTAACTCTGCAAGTATTCAGGAGTCGAGGGATAGAGTTTATTAGTATCTCTTCGACTCCACAGGTATTCTGAGTCGCGAGATTGAGCTTACTAGTCTCTCTCTTCGATTCCGTAGGTATTAGAAAGTTGTAGGATGAGTTTACCTTCCTTTACCTAACTCTGTGAATATTCGGGAGTTGTAGGATCGAGTTTACTATTCTCTCTCCAACTCTGCAGGTCTTCGGGAGTCGCGGGATTGAACTTATTAAGTAGCGTTTGGTTTGTAGAAAATTTTTCATTTTCTATTTTTATTTTCTGAGAAAATGAGAAAATAATGTTTGGTTGGCGTTTTACATTTCCA
Source organism: Wurfbainia villosa (assembly GCA_025175895.1). Lineage (NCBI taxonomy): Eukaryota > Viridiplantae > Streptophyta > Magnoliopsida > Zingiberales > Zingiberaceae > Wurfbainia > Wurfbainia villosa. The sequence continues at coordinate 188,249 of JAKLTH010000267.1, read as the reverse complement.
TTTTCTGAGAGAGAATTTTTTGGAAAATTGAAAAACAGAAAAAAAAACTGTTTTCTGTTTTCCAGAAAATAGAAAATGAGAAGGCTGCCAAACAACTCCTAAGTTTCTCTCCAACTCCATGGGAATTCGAGAGTCGAGAGATAGAGTTTATTAGTATCTTCTCAACTCTGCGAATATTCAAAAGTCGTGGGATCAAATTGACTTTTTTTTCTCCACCTCCGTGGGTATCTAGGACTCATAGAGACAGGTTCATCGATGCTCTCCCAACTTGGACATAATCACATATTTATCATTCTCCACCGTTTGGGATGGATTTTCTCCAATCTATCAGGGAAAGACTCGTCGATGTTCTCTCGACTCAGAATAGTAGCAGATTGAGCATTTTCCACCATCGGAGATGGATTTTCTCCAATCTATCAAGGACAAACTCACTGACACTCTTTCTACTCGGACAAAGTCTAGGATTGAGTACTCTCCACCATTTGGGAAGGATTCCTCCATCTGCTATGGACAGACTCGTCGACACTCTCCTGATTCGGACAAAGTCGAGGATTAATTGCTCTCCACCGTTTGGGATGAACTTCTCCATCTGTTAGACAGAATTGCCAACTGCTAGCTCTTTCGACTCAAACAGTGTCTAGGATTGAGTACTCTCCACAGTCTGGGAAGGACTTCTCCATCTATTATGAATAGAATTGTCAACTGCTCTTCCAACTCACATGTAGTCATAGATTGAACACTTATCTCCACCTTCTGAGATGGATTTTTCATCTGTTAGGGATAGAGTTTTCCAACATTTACTATGGTTTAGTCGGTCAACTACAACTCTTTTGACTAGACTAAAAAGGGAGGCAAGTGATGTGGAGAGATAATTTAGAATCTACATTGTGAAGTTTGACTTAGTCAATGGATCTAAGTACGTGTACCCGAAGGTCAAGATCAACATATGGACCACGCCATACATGCAGTCATTGGGTCTTTAAGTACACAAGTATTCTGTAATCCTTACTCTCGGGTCAATCAAGGTCTCAATGGGATTGGCCAACTCCTTTACCAGACTCAGCAAGATACCACCAAGTGATCGATTGGCGTAGTCGACTTTGACTTAGTCACCTCCATGACTGCACATCCCCACCTTCTCCACATCTCCACATCCCACATACCCATGTCTCCACATTTCTACATGCTCATTTATGTAAAAGGGTGAAATCTCTCACCCTAATGTCCCCTCTTGCTTACCCTATAGTGATGAGAGTGAGTTTAATCACAGTTGACCTATAGTCATATCGACACTTGGACACAGTGGAGGGCAAGCGCCTCGGTTGGTGCTTCCACCCAACAAAGAGAATTAACCCTTGCTCATGTCTCTATGTCTCTACGTCCTCACTATTCATCTCTATGTCGCCATCACCTCTTTACACATATATAAGTTTCCAAATAGCAGAAAAAGAGGAGGCTCGATGACTCTCTAACTCTAATCTTCTTTAATTGCTCTGTCTTTATTTTCTCCTATTTCCAGTTCTGACTTGAGCGTCAGAGATGATTTGTAAAGGTTTGCCTTGCACTACAAAAAAACTGATATTTGGCGACGAATTTTGCAATGAAATTTGCAAAAAAATTCATTGCAAAATTTTTTTGCAACGAAAAATTTTTCGTTGCAAATAATTCGCCGCTAAATTCTGCAATGAAAAAAATAAAATTCGTCGCCAAATTGTAACGAATAATTATTTCGTTGCAAAATTCATCGCCAAATTTGGTGACGAATAAATGTTTCGTCGCCAATTTGGCAACGAAAATAAGATTCGTCGCAAATTTTTGCGACCAATAATATTTTAGTCGCCGAATTCGGCGACGAATTATACTTTCGACGCCAAATTAGCGATGAATAAATTTTTTCGTCGCCAAATTTTCCACGAAATATTGATTCGTCGCAAACTCTCGCATGCATCTTCACCCCAATACAATGAAATTTGGCAACGAATATATTTTTCGTCACAAATTGTGCGACGAATTTTTATTTTCGTCGTAGAATTTGCAACGAAAAAAATATTCGTCACCAAAATCTGATGAATGGGATTAACAAATAAAATTAAATTTGGCGACGAATTTTTTTTCCTTGCAAATTCAGCGACGAAAATAAAAATTCATCACAAAAAATTTCACTATCAGTCGACTGATCGTGCGACTAGTCGGACTAACCAGTCGGCTACCAGACGTTCTGTGAGTTGCTACAATATGGCAGTCGACCGATCATATCCATCGATCATTGCGGTTCAATAATCGGTAGTCGTTAGCCTCTGGCGTTACGTAAATGCTACGATCGCATTAGTCGACTGATAATGTTTACCAGTCGACTGATGCCCAAAATAATTTTGGATTACGCAGTTTCTCACGTATCAATCGACTAAATGTTTACATCAGTCGACTGATACATATAATTTTACAACGAAAAATATATTTTCATTGCAAATCTGGAGAAAAATGAAAAAAAAATATTTTAAATTAATCTTTTTTTTCTGTTTTACAACAAACACACAACAATATTAACACACTTATACAACAAACAATAATATGGACATCAAACAAATTTATACATATAACAAATACATCCAAAGTTCTACCGTACCATTATCATCAGGTAACATTTAAATACAACAAAACTTATAAAAACATAAATATCGTATATGTCATAAGTCAAGTAGCTAACAAATAAACTTTTACCAATACAGTTAAAGATAACCACCATCATCACCATCATCATCAAAAAATACATCATCATTGTCTCCATGATAGGGAACAGGCGGAGGAGGAGCAGAGCCAGAAGGAGAAAGTTGTTTTGAGCTAGACGTTAACTGAAGATGTTGCATAATAAACATTTGTTGCCTTTGAAATTCGTTCATCTTTTCATTTAAGTCTTGAACTTTCTGAGCGTTCTCTCTCGATTCAATTTCCTTCTGCGCTAGTAACTCTCTCAAATGATTAACCTCTTCGGTTAATTGAATAACTTGGGCTTTTGATGCTGGAGAGAATGAAGAAGAAGCACCAGGGATTCTATAGGATCGACTCAAAGAGCCGAGTCCAAGTATTCTTCCACTTTTCGGTCCTCCAGATGCTTCGAGCCATAAATTTATATTGCTAACAGATGGCTCCGATTCGACTCCATCATCACTTGCTCCCGAATTTCTTTGTGAAAGTTCATCGTATTTCTCCTATTGTGAAAGAAAAAAAATTAAATACTAACATAAGAAATTAAAATTTTACAATCACACACCTTTATTGTTCTAGCTCTTTCCCCCACTCCATGTTTTATTCTTTTTTTGGAATGTACGGGTGAAAGTGTCAATAAATAATGGCTCAGTTCCCGTCTCCTTGGCCTAAATAAATTAAACAGTTAATATTTATAAATTAGTGAGTATTATATTACAAAACCATAAATTAAAAATACTCACCAATCGATGTCTATGCTCATCGATATTTATGGATCCTCCCGCATACGTGGCAGACATAACGCCGGAGTTACAATTCTGATTTTGCTTATTCTGTTCACTCCTCCGCTTACTTTTATTAGATCCCCAATGCGCAACAATTTTATTCCAATTCTCCTTGGTTATACAGTGTGGTTTCTTATTTCTAGTTTTGGCATGATTTAGTATGTTTCTAATATGATCACCACACTTTTTCTTAAAAATCCTCCTAATCTCTAGTGTTTCACTCTCCTCCCAAATAAATACCCGCTACAGTAGAGGAAATAAAAATTGATTATATTAACTGCAATTTCATATATTAAATGATTGAAACAAGTTACCTTGAACTCATTCCACCACAGAACTTTAATTTCTTCCTGTGTGCTTGTATAAGTCATAGAAGCGCCGGCCCAATAGTTATTCACTATTTTATTCACCTCGTGAATAACATGTACAGAATTTGTAAATCTAACATAAACCAAAAATAAACCCTGTTATAAACTTTTAAAAAAACATATTGTATTAAAATTTAAATATAGATATTCTAAAACTTGAATACTTACGAATCTCCGCGCGGAGATATAAACTCTCTCGTATCTTCCCTCTCCATGAGTGATTGTTGTACCGGGGAAGAAACATTAGCAGGTATATGTTGAGAATCAAAGGATCCTGCAACTGAGGAAGAGGTGGAGGGCACATTTCCTGCAAGAGCATCAGAATGTGCAGTCTTTGGCGAGGAAGGCGTGATCTTCCATCACTACTACGTCTATGACCGCCACGTCGAAACTAACAATCATGATTATTAAAAGAATATTACAGGAAAAAAAATACAGTCGCATATCGAACTATTAATAGGAAAAAATATGAAAATATTACCATATTCATAGCAACTGGATGACCCTAAATAAAAAAAAGTTCATTAGCATATCAAATATATGGAATTTCGAATAACACAGTCAATTAAAACATAATTGGTATTCAATAAATTAAAAGGTAAATTACCAATAATTAGAAATCGAAGTCTGCAATAAAATTTTTGGTCTAATAATGCGTCTAATCATCATCGTCATCGTCATCCTCATCCTCATCCGCATCCTCATCCTCATCATTGAAATCTTCATCTTCATACTCATTCAGTTCACTTGCATCAACGTCTATTACTATGTCACTGGGATCTCGTAACGTTGAAATATTATACTCTTCGATATGAAATGTATTGACAACTTCATCTTGTTGATATGCTATGTCCTCCCAATGTTCCTCAATTTTATTACGTGCTTTTGTTTTACAAACTGCCCACCAATCACTTTTGTCTCGTCTCAGACTAGGATATGAAGCATAAAATACTTGAATCGCTTGCTGTACTAATACAAATGGTTCGTACTTTTTGTATATTTTTTTGTAGTTAATTTCAACCAAATTAAACTGTGGATGCACCCTCATTCCTTTGATAGGGTCAAACCAATGACACATAAATAAAATAACTCGCAAATCTGAGCCTGGATACGCTACCTCTAAAATTTCATCTAGTAAACCGTAAAATTCATTCCTTGCACCCCCATCAATAGATGACTGAACACAAACTCCGCTATTCATTGTAGTTTTCCCAGTTCCATAAGCTTGAGTATGAAAATTATATCCGTTTATGAAATATGCGGGCCAAGTTTTAACCATTGAATTTGGACCCCATGACAGATTGTTTATTAGGTCTTGCTCAATGTGACCGTGATTATAAAGAACCTAAAGTAAAATAAATATGTGTCATCAGACAAGATTTATCAAATTTACTATCATATACTACTTACATAATTTTTGAACCATTGTGCAAATTCTTCATCACAGAAATTATTAAACTCATGCTCTAGAAGCTCCGAATATAGAGTTTGAAAAATCCTACAATATAATTAAATAAAACATGATTAATATTTTATGATATAAAAAATGTTTAATATAACTATTATATACTTACTCGAAATACGGCGTTACTTTTGGATAGTTCAATAAAATATATGTATGGGCTGCTCGCCACTCCGGACCAGTTAGGTATCTACTTGTATAAGATCCACTTGGTCGACCAAGGTAATTAAAAATTGAGAATGCCCTTAAATTTGGATTAACAGGACCCTCATCGTTTCTTCCTGCTTTCTGACTCTTGCATTGAACGTGAGGTTCAAAGTAATATGATGCAAAAGTTGTAACTTCCTCCACAATATATGCATTAACAATAGAAGCTTCAACATGAGCCTTATTTTTCACCTTTTTTTTCAAGTGATAGAGGAATCTAAGAGTAATACAATAAAATTTATTAGCAAATAAATTAGACTAGATTTGACCAAATGAAATAACAATGAGAAAAAAGTAAAAAAAAATCACCTTTCAAACGGATACATCCATCGAAATTGAACAGGACCTCCAACTTTAGCCTCATATGGCAAGTAAACCAAAAGATGTTCCATTGAATCAAAAAATGCCAGTGGAAATATCCTTTCTAAGTTACACATAATAATCAGAATGTCTCTCTCTAATATCTCCATGTGTGAATGACTCAGTACTGTCGAGCAAATATCATGAAAGAAAATGCTTAATTCCGTAATTGCACCCCAAACAAAATTTGGTAACAGTTCCTTCAAAGCAATAGGAATTAATCTTTCCATGAATATATGACAGTTATGACTTTTAAAACCCATAAATTTGCATTCCTTCAAATCAACGCATCTACCAAGATTTGAGACATAACCATCAGGAAATCTCAATGATTTCAACCATTCACAAACAATCCATTTCTGATCTTTATTCAATGTATACACTGCTTTCGGTTTTGGTCCCCTACTATTTGCATCAACATCAAGGGTGGCTCGTTTACATATGAGACACAAATCTTTTCTTGCATTCAGATTGTCTTTTATTTTTCCAGTTACATCCATCACCGTATTTATCAGATTTTCAAAAACATTCTTCTCAATATGCATTAAATCAAGATTGTGATAAATCAAATTACTCTGCCAATACGGTAAATCCCAAAAGATACTCCGTTTTGTCCATTTATGTGTAATTCCATAGTCATATGTTGTGACATTTGGGTCTTCAATAACAGATGAAAAGTTAAACACTCTTTGCCATAAAATTTGACCGGTGAATTTCAATGGTGGAGGTGTTCTTTCAATTCTATTATTAGTAAATTCTTCTTTATTTCTTCTGAATTTATGATTTGGCGGTAAAAATTGTCTATGACAATCAAAATAACTCGATTTCTTTCCGTGTTTCAATCTGAATGACTTTGATCTCTCCATACATATTGGACATCCTAAAATCTCCGTAGTACTCCAACCCGATAACATCCTATAAGTAGGAAAATCATTTATGGTCCAAAGAAGTGCAGCTCTCATTGTGAACAGCTGATTAGTATGGACATCATACGTGGAAACACCCACGTCCCATAGTTGGATCAACTTGGCAATCAACAGTTGCATGTAAACATCTATTAACTTCTTCGAATTATGAGGACCAGGCACAATCAATGTTAAAAACATATAAGGTGTTTTCATACACATATCGGGAGGAAGATTGTACGGAGTTACGATAATTGGCCAGCAAGAATGCGTTCTTCCTGATTTGTAAAATGGAGCAAATCCATCAGCACATAGCCCCAACCTGATGTTTCGAGTCTCATTTGCAAACTCAGGATATGTTCGATCAAAATTTTTCCACGCCTCTGCATCAGATGGATGACACATTAGCCCATTCTCTGTTTCATGATTTGCATTACAAGTCATGTGTTTAACAGTCACCTTCGAAGCATAAAGCCTTTGCAATCTAGGAGTTAAAGGCAAATAGAACATTTGTCTGAATGATTTTAATCGCTTATTATGATTTGATCTCGTGGTACTCTTGTACCTGCATTGACTACAGAATTTGCAAGTCTCTAAATCTGCATTATCTCCCCCAATATAGCATGCAACCATTTCTGAAAACATCAATTCTTTGCACCGGAAGACCCAAATCTTTCTATGGTAATAATCAAATCAATACCAAGAAAACTACCCTCAACGGTGACCGAACGCGCAACTCCAACTACCACCCTCAGCAGTGGCCAAGTTACGCAATCTAACGACCATGATAATTGTATGACATCATGTCACTACAATATCAACCCATCAATCATAAATCAATCCTAGAGCATACACCGATGCCCTATAGTTGATCTAAATAGATCCTCTATCCATAATGAAGGATATTCATTTCCTTCCACAACTACCGCATTCTATCATCGAAAATCAACACATAAATCTAAAAGGTCTATCTCTCTTTTAACAAAGAGTTCCGGATCTTCTCTGGAAGAAATACTGGGACAGATAAATATCCCATCCAACACCTCCTATAATAAAGTAAAACGATCTTTCATCGTCTTAACCAGTGTAGGCATACACGCCTTATCCATAACTAAATCACTAATAGCAGAGACTGATATTCTCTGAGGGTTTACTCCTTGACCTTCAAATGGATGACTAGCAGGTCATATTCCTAGATTTTTAATTCGACATCAGTCGACGCCTATAAAGAATCCATACCTCTGAAATCATCATTAGATTTCTCAAGATCAATACGTCGTCGAACTCGTCCACGACCATGAGTAGGGGCAATTTCACTAAGTCAATACTTTTCCTAACCATTAAAGTACAGTAACCACTAAAGATAATATTTTTCCTATAGCTCAGAGATATCCTTCAGCTCGCCTGGTCCCAAAACCCGAGAACTCCCAAAAATCCAAGGGAAATCAAATCCTCGAAACACAAAACCCACAAACCAAAACCGTAAACCAATAAAATTGTCACGTCCTGGGGGCATAGCCGTCATCCAAATGACAAAAGAGCCCCTTAGTGACAATATTCCGAAATCCATGGACCAAATCTGGTAAAAACCTCGAAACAATTATAGAAATACTAGTATTTTAATAACTGCATGCATGCACGACTAAACATATATCCATTAAAGTAAAGTAGTTTTATGACACCAAATCAAATTGCGACCAAAAATCCAAAGTGCATAATCAAAATGCAACACCGATAAAGTAAACAAAGCGGCATCCCGACGATGCAGGGAGACAAGCACAGCAAAGAACTCTCTGAGCGACACCAAGGTAGGTTAACAAAACACATCCTCCATCAGTTAACCTAGAGGATAAGTGAGGAGGGGGGTGAGTACAACCACTCTGTGGATGTATAGACAATAGTGCATAATCATAATGCACATAATGGAAGTCACAGGGAACAAGCTAGAGTAACCCAACCCTCAGAGTACCAATATCAGTCTGCAACTAATCTAATCAGCAGTATAATAAATATACCTGCAACATACACAACCACTGCAACAAGCAGTGCACATCCAGATACCACGATAAAGTCTCGTGGCTCTCACACAAAAAGGAAACTATCTATGAGCTACCTCGAACGTAACCCGTATACAATCAATAGCACTACCACGAATGAGACTGCGTGAATGACTGTATATAAATATCTAATTATCATTGTAGGCATTAGCATACTATCACCAATAGGTCGCGTGAAGCGATCGATTATCTAGGTTGTTAAACCTCGGGTTATCAATACATCCGATATAAAATGACCATTGGCGTCGACATCATCGATCTATAATTAAACCCATTGGCGGTGGCGAGAGGTTTCAACACCTCTAATACGAAATGTTTATCAAATTCGGTAAAGATCATCAACTTAAAAATAAATAAGTCGAGATGATTAAATCTAGCATTCCAACCCTTCTAACATGATCGGTATCAAGGTCGATCAAAATCATCAGTCCACTAATAATCGCGTCGAGACGATTAATCATAGGGTTTCGTCCCAACTAACAGGAATCGTCTATCCAGGCCAATAAGGACCCCAAATCTACTATCAAACCCTTGAGAGGATTAAGCCTAAATTATACCGTCCTACGGTTCAATCATGCATGCTCCAACATGCTACCACGAGCAGATCTCGTGGGTACTTAACACGTAAGTAGCTATCTTGCTCACGGACATCATACGAATCCGATTATCACCAACTCGAGCGAATAAGCATAAAGTATAACCTTACGATGAATTATCTCAACCATACATGGGAGACCTATTCGACCTCAAATACACAAAAGCCCCTTTAGGGAAACTCTACTTTAACTTTCCTCAACCACGAATGGGTGATATTGTTGGCAGCCGATAAATATGAACAACGTTATATACCCTCTAAGGATTTAATCGCATCGTAATCATATGACCTCCACTAATCCGATCACCATATCAGCTTAAATAGTAAATGTATAAACCTATACCAATATGCACATCCGGGTTATTACACCTAGGGTTCTACTAATATTGTTTCATTCCTGAGATCCGCTCCTACCGAATAACCTTATCTAAGTTATTCTATCTCTACTAGTCTTTATCAGGGTGTCCATCGCAAAAAAACACAGAACTATATAAACATATAACAAGCTGTCTAATAAATGACAGCATAGTCCTACTAATGGGAATCAATGGCTGAAATTAATTAGGGTATTACTAAAGGGTCATGCCAGAACAAAGTCAAGGCAATATATAAATAAAGCATCAGATGCTTATATATACTCTAAACTACATAAGCTATGTAATCATGTCCTCATGCCTTCTACGAATTTATCCATCTTAGTCATATTATTCAACTAGTCTAATAATCCTAATACTAGTCAAATCCTAAGTGGTAAACATCTACCAATAATATCTAATCATTTTTATCACAATGATAACAAGCTACATATAGCAGCAATAGCAATTTATAACCAAATGCTATCTATAAACCAGCAACCTAAAAATCTAACAGTCCAATAGATATCAGGTTAAAACAATACCAGACAAAACATGATATCACCGCATAACCAATATAAATATGTACTAAATCTAGAAAATTTTCTAGAATGTATTTACATTAGCCGTATCAGGAGATGTCCTGTGCGAATCTCCCATATTGACCTCGTCGATAATACCTCAATTTCGAAACATAAAAATCATCGAGAATCAGTACAACCGAAAATACCCGAGTTAACCTACGACTTGGCGAACTCCATAAACCCAAAGACCCTAAGGAACTCGGAAACCTACGCTCACGATGCAAATAAATTGTCCGCCGAGGAGTCTCCGCTGCAAAAATCCGACAAAGATCTCCTCAGCACGGTGACAATACCAATTTTTATACAAGGCCTATATGGCCACTATACATCGGTCAACACGACCGGAATCCATACAACACACGCAGATAATAATAAGACCTCAGGCCAACAAATCTAGGTAAATAAAAGTCTACACTAACTAGACTTACCCCTTCTGCCATCTGAGTAGGAATACCCAACCAAACCAATCAAAATAAGATCCGACCAATGATCCACAAGAACCTCAAAAATCCACGAGTACATAAATCCATTTCCAAGACTAAACATATCTTCTATACAAAATTCAAACCATAACTCAAACAACTAAGAAACTGTCACTCTGAGGGATATGACAAGCTGGACTCGTATGTGACTTCATCCTGAAATAAAAATAAAACCACGGGGTAAGTTCAAAGAACTTAGCGGATATTCGTCGATATGAATAGCAAGATATAGCTAACAATACTAATCATGCCAGTACAGTCTCATATATATGGTAAGCAAGAAATAAATGCAAAAGGATTGTACTCACCTGAATCTCCTACCCTGATATAGGGGCAAGTGCCCTACAATAATAGTCATCACCCTATACAAACATGTATCCTGTATGCATGGCAATCATATGCAACATCCAAGGCATCAATACAATAATGCAGCAAACACAATACAAATGCAATCCGTGCAAAAATGCATGTCGTGCATATGACATGGTCACCCCTGACGCCAGTCAGTCGCCTCACACGCGATGGTGAAGCCGAGTGGGTAGGGCTATGACAACTATGCACTCTGCCATCACTGCTCCTGAGTGACCGAGTGGACAGGATGCTGTCGGAGTACACTTATCCTCCTGCCCCAAACATAATGGGGGAGCTAAGCTCTCATCTCCCGGTGTCATAGACCAGAGGAGAGATCCCTGCCCGCTACCACGCTGCCTCGTCGCTACCCATGAGCGGACCAGCGGAGCCTGACAAAGCAACTGCACACACCCTCCTGATGTACCACTAACCCATGAGTGGCAGTGTGTGCATGCCATGTAACTGGCTGCGGGCTCAACAATAATGGAACCCCGTCCAGTCAGCATGCAATCATGCAAAAATGGTGCATGATACTAAAGCATGTAAATCCTACCAAAAATACTTATCCGAATAATATGCACAATCAATAAGTGCATATCTATGATCCAAGGAACAATGATCCAAATAAATCAAGGAAGATAGAAATCATATCCTATCCAATGCATGTATCAATAGACACAAAAACATACTAGACATATAAGCATGAAAATTATTGAAAGCTATCCTAACTAACATATCAACTTGACTATATTTAAAAGATAAGTCAAAATACCCGTCTGATAAAATATCCACAAAAAGAACCAAATCGTCACGGTAGTGACACGCCTCATAATAGAAACACCATACAACATAACTATAGTTACGCACAAAAATACGATCCACTGTCAAATCAAATCCTAAGCCGATTTCGGACTTTTACCAATTAACCCAAATGCTTAATAAAATTCCGGTCAACCAGATTGATCTAGTTATGCCATTTAACCTCATTAATCCTCCGCATCAATCCCTATCGACCATTAAGCAAATTAACAACATATTATGCATTTATTAACACCCATATCTGAACTTACTAATTTTTCCATCTTAAATCTCACAGCCAAACCCATAATCTATCAACTTACAGCTAATAAAAAGAGAAGATAGATCAAGCTTACCAAGCTTCGGCCAATACCAATCCATCGACAACCCTTTCACAGCCAACCCACACTCCACTTACAGCCATGCACTGCCCACCCACAGCTGTTCACAGCCTTCCCCAGCCGGCCAACTCACCGCCACTTTCACAGCCGACCTAATATAGAAATCAAACACCAACGGATGAAGAGAAAGAAACAGAACGCGTCATACCAGCGACTGAGACCTCACCGGCGGCTCGTGTAGACTAAATTGAGAACAACTTCTGTCGAGGGGCCCTTACCAAGCTGATCGGAGTTGAAACGCTCAACTGTTGGTGCCGACTCTTTGTTGGACTACTCCGCTAACTCCGGCAAAATTGCGCCTCCGAGCAAATCAAGGTGTAGCTGCCGCCGATGCACACTCCCAGCCATGCTTCCTCTGTGCTCTTGCTCGTCCGCGAGCTCCGGCGAGGGGTGGTCGGTCGTCGCTTGCAGAGGAGGGGAAAGGGCTAGTCGTGTCCGAGGAGGCCGATCGACGTTGCAGACGAGCAGCGTCGGCAACGGGGAAAACGACGGCGAAGATACGTCGTTGTGCTCGCCGCGCGAGTGGTCGGTCATCGCGCGGCGGCAAGACCGTCTATGCCGGCGTTATTTGCTGGCGGCAGCGTCGCGAGGAGCAACAGCGCGGAGGCACGCGATCTGGAAGCGGAAGGAGGCAAAGCGGCGTGAGGCGATCTCGGCATTGCGTCGGTGTGGGTGGTGCGCCGACCTTGAGGAAGAAAGCGCGAGTTGTAATGGAGCGTAGCGTGAATGGCGTCGCGAGAAAGGAAGGCTCGGAAATAGGAATAGAAAAACCTAGGTTTATAACTTAGGTTATTTAAACCCATTAAATAATCTAAACAGACCATTAAAAAGCCTGTTTTTCTTATCCCCGTAAATACCCCGTACAAGCCCCATTTAATTCTAGAAAAATTCCGAAAAAAATTCCTAAAATTCCCTAAAAATCCTGAAAAATTTCTAGGATAAATTTATTAATTCTTTGGCCATTTTATTTTGGTATTTTAAATTTTCCGTATTTAACATTCTCCCCCACTAATTAAAATTTGGTCCCCAAATTTCCTACTCAGATGCATAATGAGTAAGAGATAGAGATAGTAATCTGAAAATATATCTCACGTACCTTAAATAAACAAGTGGGGATATTGAGCTATGATCTTTTCCTCAAGCTCCCAAGTAGCCTCCTCACCGGTGTGGTAACTCCACCTGACCTTGACAAGTCGCAAAAATCTTATTCCGCAACTGTCGTTCTTTGTGATCCAGAATCCGTACCTGAGCCTCTTCGTAAGTAGCATCAGGTTGAATGGAACCTGACACATCTGACAGAATGTGTAGAGTCTGGCACATACTTCCTCAACATAGAGACATGGAACACATCATAAATACCCATCAAGGACGGTGGTAGCGCTAGGTGGTAAGCGACTGCTCTGATCCTCTCCAAAATCTCAAACAAACCAATGTGTCTAGGAGCTAGCTTACTACGAAGGTCAAATCTCTTCACCCATTTCGTGGGTGAAACTCGCAGGAATACCTGGTTACCAATAGAGAACTCCCAAGGTCTCCGTCTCCGATCTGCATAACTCTTCTGACGATCCTGCGCCTCTGCCATCCTACATCTGATAGTACGGACCAACCTTGTCTCATACTGAGCTCTATGGGTCCCAGCAACTAGTCCTCCCAGTTGCCCCTGAAATCCATTACACAGAACCTTAGCAAGTCCTCGAGTGTCTAAATGGCCCGATCCGACTGTCCATCTGTCTGCGGATGGAATGCAATACTAAAACGAAGTTGCGTGCCTAAGGCCTGGTGCAGATTCTGCTAGAACCGGGACATGAACCGGGGATCTCTATTTGATATAATGCTCAAAGGAACACCATGCAATCTGATGATCTCCCGACAATATAGCTCTGCCAAACGATCCAGAGAGTCGGTCTTCCGAATCGCTAAGTGCACGGATTTGGTTAGTCGGTCAACAACTACCCAAATCGCGTCATGACCTTGACGTGTCCTAGGCCAACCCACCACAACATCTATAATAATCTGCTTCCACTTCCATTCCGAAATCAGAATTTCCTGAAGCATCTGTTCCTTAAACTAAAGCAACTCCGGAAACCATTATCCTCCTCGGAGTCAGAGACGATAATCCATCTACTGTCCAAAATCCACTCCACCACACACTCTGTAAGTGCATGGGAGGCTATCGCGACCAGACTTCCTTGTTACAACCATTCGTGTTTCAGCTACTCTATAGTAGTTATCCCGTAGCTAGCCAAAATCCCATGAGCATTCCTGCTCTTCACCTCTACAATACAACCTAATCACTGCTAAGTCCACGTCATATATATGACTTATCTCGCAGTTCTTTAACTGCCGTAAGCTTAGGATACGTCCTATTCTATAGCATCGGAACTGCTCCGATCCCCGAAAGGTTGCATCCATATACACTACCCTTCCATCCACACCAGAATAATTAATTAACACTGGCGTAAAAGTCAACCATCGTCTGAGCCCTGAAACTAGTTTCACAAGCTGCAGATCAAGTAAATTTCATCACCTTCCTGATCCAACCAGTCAGCGATGTAGTACCGCTAGAGCATCCTATCCATGTCTATGGTAATAATCAAATCAATACCAGGAAAACTACCCTCAACGGTGACCGAGTGCGCAACTCCAACTACCACCCTCAGCAGTGGCCAAGTTACGCAATCCAACGACCATGATAATTGTATGAAATCATGTCACTACAATATCAACCCATCAATCATAAATCAATCCTAGAGCATACACCGATGCCCTATAGTTGATCTAAATAGATCCTCTATCCATAATAAAGGATATTCATTTCCTTCCACAACTACCGCATTCTATCATCGAAAATCAACACATAAATCTAAAAGGTCTATCTCTCTTTTAACAAAGAGTTCCGGATCTTCTCTAGAAGAAATACTGGGACAAATAAATATCCCATCCAACACCTCCTATAATAAAGTAAAATGATCTTTCATCGTCTTAACCAGTGTAGGCATACACGCCTTATCCATAACCAAATCACTAATAGCAGAGACTGATATTCTCTGAGGGTTTACTCCTTGACCTTTAAATGGATGACTAGCAGGTCATATTCCTAGCTTCCTAATTCGACATCAGTCGACACCTCTAAAGAATCCATACCTCTGAAATCATCATTAGATTTCTCAAGATCAATACGTCGTCGAACTCGTCCACGACCATGAGTAGGGGCAATTTCACTAAGTCAATACTTTTCCTAACCATTAAAGTACAGTAACCACTAAAGATAATATTTTTCCTATAGCTCAGAGATATCCTTATTTCTTTGGTCCCAAAACCGAGAACTCCCAAAAATCCAAGGAAATCAAATCCTCGAAACACAAAACCCACAAACCAAAAGCAGTAAACCAATAAAATTGTCACGTCACTGGCATAGCCGTCATCCAAATGACAAAAGAGCCCCTTAGTGACAATATTCCGAAATCCATGGACCAAATCTGGTAAAAACCTCGAAACAATTATAGAAATACTAGTATTTTAATAACTGCATGCATGCACGACTAAACATATATCCATTAAAGTAAAGTAGTTTTATGACACCAAATCAAATTGCGACCAAAAATCCAAAGTGCATAATCAAAATGCAACACCGATAAAGTAAACAAAGCGGCATCCCGACGATGCAGGGAGACAAGCACAGCAAAGAACTCTCTGAGCGACACCAAGGTAGGTCAACAGAACACATCCTCCATCAGTTAACCTAGAGGATAAGTGAGGAGGGGGTGAGTACAACCACTCTGTGGATGTATAGACAATAGTGCATAATCATAATGCACATAATGGAAGTCACAGGGAACAAGCTAGAGTAACCCAACCCTCAGAGTACCAATATCAGTCTGCAACTAATCTAATCAGCATTATAATAAATATACCTGCAACATACACAACCACTGCAACAAGCGGTGACGTCGAATACCACGATAAAGTCTCGTGGCTCTCACACAAAAAGGAAACTATCTATGAGCTACCTCGAACGTAACCCATGGGCCGACAATCAATAGCACGGTCTATGCGCAACTATATGCTACCACGAATGAGACTCGTGAATAGACAGGCTGTATATAAATATCTAATTATCGACTGTAGGCATTAGCATACTATCACCAATAGGTCGCGTGAGCAGTCGATTATCCTAGGTTGTTAAACCTCGGGTTATCCAATACATCCAGTATAAAACGATCATTGACGTCGACAAAGATCATCGATCTATAATTAAACCCATTGAGGCGGTCAGCGCGAGGTTTCAACACCTCTATCTGAAATGTTTATCAAATTCGGTAAAGATCATCAACTTAAAAATAAATAAGTCGAGATGATTAAATCTAGCATTCCAACCCTTCTAACATGATCGGTATCAAGGTCGATCAAAATCATCAGTCCACTAATAATCGCGTCGAGACGATTAATCATAGGGTTTCGTCCCAACTAACAGGAATCGTCTATCCAGGCCAATAAGGACCCCAAATCTACTATCAAACCCTTCAAGAGGATTAAGCCTAAATTATACCGTCCTACCAGTTCAATCATGCATGCTCCAACATGCTACCACGAACAGATCTCGTGGGTACTTAACCTGTAAAGTAGCTATCTTGCTACAGACATCATACGAATCCGATTATCACCAACTCTGAACGAATAACTCAAGAGTATAACCTTACGAGATTATCTCAACCATACATGGGAGACCTATTCGACCTCAAATACACAAAAGCCCCTTTAGGGAAACTCTACTTTAACTTTCCTCAACCACGAATGGGTGATATTGTTGGCAGCCGATAAATATGAACAACGTTATATACCCTCTAAGGATTTAATCGCATCGTAATCATATGACCTCCACTAATCCGATCACCATATCAGCTGAAATAGTAAATGTATAAACCTATACCAATATGCACATCCGGGTTATTACACCTAGGGTTCTACTAATATTGTTTCATTCCTGAGATCCGCTCCTACCGAATAACCTTATCTAAGTTATTCTATCTCTACTAGTCTTTATCAGGGTGTCCATCGCAAAAAAACACAGAACCATATAAACATATAACAAGCTGTCTAATAAACGACAGCATAGTCCTACTAATGGGAATCAATGGCTGAAATTAATTAGGGTATTACTAAAGGGTCATGCCAGAACAAAGTCAATGCCAGAACAAAGTCAAGGCAATATATAAATAAAGCATCAGATGCTTATATATACTCTAAACTACATAAGCTATGTAATCATGTCCTCATGCCTTCAACGAATTTATCCATCTTAGTCATATTATTCAACTAGTCTAATAATCCTAATACTAGTCAAATCCTAAGTGGTAAACATCTACCAATAATATCTAATCATTTTTATCGCAATGATAACAAGCTACGTATAGCAGTAATAGCAATTTATAACCAAATGCTATCTATAAACCAGCAACCTAAAAATCTAACAGTCCAATAGATATCAGGTTAAAACAATACCAGACAAAACATGATATCACCGCATAACCAATATAAATATGTACTAAATCTAGAAAATTTTCTAGAATATATTTACCTGTTAGCTGTCTGGAGATGTCCTGTCGTCGCCAAATCCCCCATATTGACCTCGTTAATAATACCTCGAATTTCCGAAACATAAAAATCATCGGGAATCCGTACAACTCCGAAAATACCCAGTTAACCTGCCAAACTTGGCGAACTCCATAAACCCAAAGACCCTAAGGAACTCGGAAACCTACGCTCTGATACCAAATAAATTGTCACGTCCCGAGGGAGTCTCCGCCAGGCGAAAATCCGACAGCACCTCCCCTGTACGGGTGACAATACCAATTTTTATACAAGGCCTATATGGCCACTATACATCGGTCAACACGACCGAAATCCATACAACACACGCAGATAATAATAAGGCCTCAGGCCAACAAATCTAGGTAAATAAAAGTCTACACTAACTAGACTTACCCCTTCTGCCATCTGAGTAGGAATACCCAACCAAACCAATCAAAATAAGATCCGACCAATAGTCCACAAGAACCTCAAAAATCCACGAGTACATAAATCCATTTCCAAGCCTAAACATATCTTCTATACAAAATTCAAACCATAACTCAAACAACTAAGAAACTGTCACTACGAGGGGGGGGATATGGCAACTGGACTCTCCTGACAGTTTCATTCTGAAATAAAAATAAAACCACGGGGTAAGTTCAAAGAACTTAGCGGATATTCGTCGATATGAATAGCAAGATATATCTAACAATACTAATCATGCCAGTACAGTCTCATATATATGGTATGTAAGAAATAAATGCAAAAGGACTGTACTCACCTGAATCTCCTACCCTGATATAGGGGCAAGTGCCCTACAATAATAGTCATCACCCTATACAAACATGTATCCTGTATGCATGGCAATCATATGCAACATCCAAGGCATCAATACAATAATGCAGCAAACACAATACAAATGCAATCCGTGCAAAAATGCATGTCGTGCATATGACATGGTCACCCCTGACGCCAGTCAGCCGCCTCACACGCGATGGTGAAGCCGAGTGGGTAGGGCTATGACAACTGTGCACTCTGCCATCACTGCTCCTGAGTGACCGAGTGGACAGGATGCTGTCGGAGTACACCTATCCTCCTTCCCCAAACATAGTGGGGGAGCTAAGCTCTCATCTCCCGGTGTCATAGACCAGAGGAGGGATCCCTGCCCGCTATCACGCTGCCTCGTCGCTACCCATGAGCGGACCAGCGGAGCCTGATAGAGCAATTGCACACACCCTTCTGATGTACCACTAACCCATGAGTGACAGTGTGTGTAGGCCATGTAACTGGCTGCGGGCTCAACAATAATGGAACTCTGTCCAGCCAGCATGCAATCATGCAAAAATGGTGCATGATACTAAAGCATGTAAATCCTACCAAAAATACTTATCCGAATAATATGCACAATCAATAAGTGCATATCTATGATCCAAGGAACAATGATCCAAATAAATCAGGGAAGATAGAAATCATATCCTATCCAATGCATGTATCAATAGACACAAAAACATACTAGGCATATAAGCATGAAAATTATTGAAAGTTATCCTAACTAACATATCAACTTGACTATATCTAAAAGAAAAGTCAAAATACCCGTCTGATAAAATATCCGCAAAAAGAACCAGATCGTCACGACCGTGAACCTGCCTCGTGACGGAAACCTGCATACAACATAACTATAGTTACGCACAAAAATACGATCCACTGTCAAATCAAATCCTAAGCCGATTTCGGACTTATACCAATTAACCCAAATGCTTAATAAAATCCCGGTCAATCAGATTGATCTAGTTATGCCATTTAACCTCATTAATCCTCCGCATCAATCCCTATCGACCATTAAGCAAATTAACAACATATTATGCATTTATTAACACCCATATCTGAACTTACTAATTTTTCCATCTTAAATCTCACAGCCAAACCCATAATCTATCAACTTACAGCTAATAAAAAGAGAAGATAGATCAAGCTTACCAAGCTTCGGCCAATACCAATACATCGACAACCCTTTCACAGCCAATCCACACTCCACTTACAGCCATGCACTGCCCACCCACATGTTCCGGCCTTCCCGATCACTGACTCACACGCCACTCTCACGGTAGGCCTAATATAGAAATCAAACACCAGCGGATGAAGAGAAAGAAAGCGAGCAGCGTCATGCCGTGCTCGTAGACTAAATCGAGAACAACTTCTGTCGAGGGGCCCTTACCAAGCTGATCGGAGTTGAAACGCTCAACTGTTGGTGCTGACTCTTTGTTGGACTACTCCGCTAACTCTGGCAAAATTGCGCCTCCGAGCAAATCAAGGTGTAGTTGCCGCCGATGCACACTCCCAGCCACGCTTCCTCTGTGCTCTTGCTCGTCCGCGAGCTCCGACGAGGGGTGGTCGGTCGTCGCTTGCAGAGGAGGGGAAAGGGCAAGTCGTGTCAGAGGAGGCCGATCGACGTTGCAGACGAGCAGCGTCGTCGGCAGCGAAGAAAACGGCGAAGATCGTGTTGTGCTCATGAGAGTGGTCGGTCATCGCCAGCGAGCGGCCGTCAGAGCCGGCGTTATCTGGCGACGACGTCGCGAGGAGCAATAGGCGCGGAGGTGCGCGATCTGGAGCGGAAGGAGGCAAACGGCGGCGGGGGCAATCTCGAGCAGCTGCGTCGGTGTGGCTGTGGACTGCGCCGACGCAGGGAAGAAGACGGCGGAGTTGTGGAACGGCGACGTGTGAATGGCGTCGCGAGAAAGGGGAAGGCTCGGGCGGGGGAAATAGGAATAGAAAAACCTAGGTTTATAACTTAGGTTATTTAAACCCATTAAATAATCTAAACAGACCATTAAAAAGTCTGTTTTTCTTATCCCCGTAAATACCCCGTACAAGCCCCATTTAATTCCAGAAAAATTCCGAAAAAAATTCCTAAAATTCCCTAAAAATCCTGAAAAATTTCTAGGATAAATTTCTTAATTCTTTGGCCATTTTATTTTGGTATTTTAAATTTTCCGTATTTAAGACAACGTGCGGATGAGTTCACGGCTAGATGAACACTTGACGAACTCCTTCAAAGTAGGACAACCTATGAAAAAAATTATTGTATTTAGATTACGACACAGTATTATATATATATATATATATATATATATATATATATATATATATATATATATATATATATATATATATATATATATATATATATATATATATATATATATATATATATATATATATATATATATATATATATATATATTGATTTATATAATTATTTTAAATAACATTTGAATTCATGATCGAAATTGATCAGCGACAAGCGCCCAACCGCGCGATCTGTAATAAGAATCGTAAGCGCGACTTATGCTATAATGCAGCGGCACGACGCGATGGAGGACACATGCGTGGGAAAGCATGCGGCGGCCCAAGGGCACTTCTTGCGCCCGTGCCGCGTGGACGGTACGTCTGGCGGCTATGTATAATGTCGCCGCGCTAGGACACGCGGTAGCCCTGCAACATCGCATAGCGATCTTTGCCGCGCGCGGTAGCGCCTCCACGAGCTGCAGCGTGGCGGCTATCGCCGCCGCGAGCTGTGGCGGTCCTATGCCGTAGCGATCTCGCGGTGGCGCTCTGGCGCCGTAGCGCGATCTCGTGGCGGCGCTCTTTATCGTAGCGATCTCGGCGGCGCTCCTGCGCCAGCGATCTCGATGGCGCTCTGTCGCGCAGCGATCTCGCGGCGAGAACCTCGCGTGTCACATACGACAACACCTAGCTGCGCCACCACCACACGGAGTCTTTGTCGCGAGCTCGTGGCATGGTCTCTGCGCGAGCTCGCGTGAGGCTGCTCTGCGCCGTGTCTGCGCGACAAGCGGCTCACGCGTGTCTGCGCGGCGGTAGCGATGCGGCCGCGGCGGCGGCAGTCGCGTAACCGGCGACAGCGTCGTCGGTCACTGGCGGCACCGTAAGGAGGAGAGAAGGGAGGCGTCTGCAGGCCAGGCGGCGGGAGGAAGACGAGCGCGATCGAGCGGAGGAAATGAAGAGAAATTGGGTGCGGCGGGATAATTAGGGGAAATTTAGCGATGAATATTTTTTTTGTCGCCAATTTGACGACGAATCCTATATTCGTCGCCAATTTGGCCACGAATCCTATATTCGTTGCAGAATCTGCAACGAAAAAATAAATTCATTGCAAAATTCTGCAACGAATTAAAATTCGTTGCAGATTCTGCAACGAAAAATGATTTTCGTCGCCAATTTGCGACTAATTTTGCAACGAAAATTAAATGTTGAAAATTTTAAAATTTTTGTAACAATTTTTTTTTTTCGAAATTTCATTACAAATTTGCGACGAGACATAAAATTCGTCGCAAAATTCGTTGCAGATTTGCAACGAATTATTTTCGTTGCCAAAGTTCATCGCCAATTTCATATTTTTTTGTAGTGTTGGCTTCCTTCTCACTCAGTATTACTTTGACAAGTCACTTGAAAACTTTTTACTACTTCAAAATTGATTCGTAGATTTTTTTATCACGAAAACCTTGATTCTTAGTTGGAACTAGAGTCGGCCTTGGGGAGGGCTGCTGGGGCCCTCGCCCATGGCTAAAATTTTGATCTTTTACAAAAAATAGCTCAAATTTTATAAAAGTATAAATTTTCTCTATTAAAAGGGTTCATTTTTATTGTTTCACTCGGGTCCCTTAAAATTTTTACTATTTCAGGATCGGCTCTAACCGGAGCAATAACCATGATCAAAATCTTAGTGCACGAAGTTTGAAAAAAAAAATGTTGTCGTAGGAAGGGCTATCACAATATCGACTTAGAGTTTTGTATGATGTGAATGCTACGTTTTTTTTAGAAAGATCATCGTACATTGAAAGATGTTAGGTGATGTCAAGATGTATGATAAACATAATGGCATCCCTATCTTTGATGATGTAATTTACATTAAAGTTCGGCGAGCTAGACAGTGAAATGCTATGCATTTTTTTTAGAAATACCATCATGGATGATTAATTAGAAAAAAATACAATTCCGCTCGAGAGAATAACCTCATGGACAATGTCATCTCGAAATCCATTCTAATGTCTTAAAAACTTCTTAAAGATCATGATTAAAATCCAACATACAAATTCATCAAATTTTTTGAATTTGTAATCATTCATGAGAACCCTAAATTGTTTGAATTCGATGATAAATATATAATATTCACTGGATTATGGGACAACCTTCAATGGCAACATCGGATATTGTAGGACAGTTTGCCAAGGGACAATGATCACCGAATTCTAATCCCCACCAATTCGCTCCGTAAATATCTTCAAACTGAAGAGAGACGCTAAGCAGAAGAATGAAAAATGCAGAGCCCGTATCGAGTCCAATAGATAATAGATAATTATATCTCGTCCACCATTCTCTATGTTTATGATAGATGAAGTAGTTGAAGAGTAAGGCAATAGTAAACCAGCTCCAATAACTCACGATCCCACCGAAAGCCATAGCATTAGCAGCACCGAATATGATCGGAAAGTTAATGAGTCTAATCCATTTCTTTTCGGGATACTTGTGCGATAATAACCAAGTGGGAATCGGTGCGACGAGTCCGATAAATGCAAAGACGAAAACTACTGAGTACATTCCATCGGGATAAAACATCTTACTCGGTCCGACAAGGCCCCACGTTACTCCACCGATGTATGTTACTTTCTCACTAGGACACGTCCAAGGACTTCCCTTGGGGAGCAATTCTGGTTGGCAAATATTGTCTATCGAATGGATCATCCACCATGCTAACCCAAAATCAGTGAGGCATGAAATCAATGTGCTTAGAATCTGCAAGAAAACATATTTTGTAAATAATAAACTAATGATGAAGAAAAATGAATGATTTTAATTACCATGATATGAAATATGATTTTTGGAGGAATCTTCATATAGTGCGATAATTTGAAGCTAGATATAGCAAATGCTGCCACTTGGTGAGCCTCTGATCCGTATAATCTGAAAGCCATGTTGGCTAGAGGTTTGCCGGGATTCAAGTATCCAATGATGGCTTCAAATAACAAATCTAATGTGAATCCCTACGTATGCCACACATACATAAAAGTTAGTTACTAGTTAGTTAACTTAATCAACAAGTTCATGGTAAAAGATTAGTAGTCCGCACAAAACCAACAATTGCTTCGAGTATGCATTCCAATGGAATGAAGAAAAGCAACAAAGCGCATGCCAATAGAACTTCCCAGTAACGAAGTTGAATTTGACCTCCAAAACCTTCGCAGACCAGAATTGCCATGCCGATCATCGAGAACAATATGGAGTAAAACCACCACTGAGGAATAGATTCATAATTTTGCTTCATTAGCCTCGAATGTACATCTCGCTCATCATCTTTATAGGTCTTCCTAAATTGCTGCCACAGTGATCTGCAAATAGATTACGTACTAGACGACTTATGGACACATCAATCAATTGAAATGATGTGACAAAATGAGTACCTACTATACCTCCCATAGAAAAGAACAGTCTGAGAAATAGAAGATGTGTATTGAGCAAGAATAAATCCGCAAGTATAAATCAGTGACGTTGTGAAGTATAACTTTGAATACTTATCGTAGGCTTCTTGATTGAACTCCAAAGTGTTTGAATCTAGAATTCTAGACACGTTGTATTTGTGGCCAGTAGAATCATAGATATTAGTCGAAAACAGTGGAAATTTTCTTGCTTGGAATGCATTGCTCCAATAAGAGTAGGGCATTATAATGTATACGATTACGATAAATCCAATGAACATATTGAATACCACAAATGAAGGAAGAACCAAAGGGCTCCCTAGGAAACTTGTAATGGTCATCCAATCGAGCGAAAACGATCCGATGCCGAGCCCTTTCTTCCCGGAGCCAATTTGTTGTGCAGTGATCGAGTCCTTCCATATCCAACACACAAAGGAGAGAGCAGTAATAGACTGGAAGAAATAAGCAGGGATGATGCTGTAAGAGAAAATGACAACACAGACAACGAAAAAGAATTGATAACGCGATAACCCTCCCTTAGGCCTCTTATCCTGCTCATGTAATGCCCTGAAAAATACAAAACCAACGTTACATATCATTTCCTTTTTCATCCAATGCTTCGTAATTCTTTAGGAATAATATGTTGAAAAAAATGTGAATGGAAAAAGAAGTGGAATGGATGAAAACTTTATTGTGAATGAAATTTTAATTAAACAATGAAAGTTTCAAAACTTAATGCTGATTTATATCATTTCGTAAATATGTATATTATGAATAAATGTATGAGAAAAAAATTCTCTCTCACGTGTGGATGTACAGGAGTACAAGTTCAAGATCTCGAATCGTACTTAACCGAATTGACTCACGTCGTATGCTAAATAGATCAGGATGAAATTTTGATCATAAGAAAAAATTAAAATTTTATCATCGGAATTATTCTTGATGACCCACGATAACCTCGAACCATTGGACTCTGTAGCTCGGCTTGAACTAACTGTCAAGACTGACAATTTAAAATTATCAACTCAAGCCCCTCAATATATAAATCTAAATTAATTTATAATTTCAATTTGTAACTATCTTTTCTATTTCCGAGCACAACAAATAACATACCTGTAATACGAGACGCTTGCAATTACATTTGGCCACCACATATACGGTGAATCCACTAAAACTTTTAGGAACAAACCGGCAAATCCGAAACCCAAAAACTGCATAAATTGAATTAATGTAAAATAAATATTTGTGTGCGTGTGATATTACTTCTTATGATAATAATATATTAAATTCGGTACCTGAGTTGATATAACCAAGAGCAAAGCGGGCCAAATATGAATTTCTCTGTGGTAAAAGATCTTGGCTATGCTGACGTTCAGAAAGCCTGGACTGCCTACCGAGTTGGCAAATAAGGACATGGCGATATGTTCTTTGACATTGAAAGAGCATGGATTCAGCGAAAAACTCCATCTTGTGCCTGGGATTCTCACCACTTTGTTCGGCAAAACTTTGGACAACAGATTTCCCCCGCCGTACAAGAAGATGTCAATACAAACGGACGATATGTAGATGAACTGCTGCCTGAAAGAAGCTATTCGAAAAAACGCCGATTGCAGGATGCAAAGTGGAACGCCAAGAAGCCAAATGCGGAATGTCAACACTCGCAACGTCGGATCGTCCTTCGAAGGAACTGTCAGTCGCACTTGTTCGATCGGCGAGTCATCCTCCATTTTATTATTATCAAAGCTATGATCGAACAAGATTAATTATTCGTGGAGGATAGATTCATCGATACAAGAAAAAAATTTGTAGTTTATAAAGGTCACAGAGGAAAGTTATTAATTCTATTCAAGGGAAGTCGTCTATCCTTTACTATTCATAACTGGTTGCCTATTTATTAATTTTAGTTTTCTTCCATTAAAGTTAAATTGAATATGTTCGTTTAGAGGTTAAACGATTTGTTGTCGTATATAATTTATTAATGAATTTTAAACTTTTGAATACAAATACAAGGCTCCACTTTAATTATATGTCTTGATTTTAGAATTTTAAAAATTTTTAATCCATCATTAAATTTTGATAAAAACTTTTAATAATTCTAGTTAATTCTATTTTGAATTTTCTTTGAATCGCCGCGAGCTTGTTATATAGAGCAAGTTCTACTACATCACATGAATTATGACTTTGGATTTATCTATAATAATATTAAGATGATGATATCGATATATGCATCTTGATACCATCTGACACCTGTCATGCATGTATGATGGTGATGTCAATAGTTTTGTCATCGTTCTGACACCACCTAATGTCTATCATCGATCCATGCTTGTATCTTTCTAAAATATATATATATATATATATATATATATATATATAGTATTATAGTGCCACTTACAGTCCACTTAACTTTTATAATATAATGTCAAATTAAATTTTTAGAAAGATTATGATTCTAGATTATCGATAGATTTTCTTCTTTATATTTATTATTTTAGTTTTGATTTATTTTCTCTATTGATAAAAACAATCAAAAAGAATCACTAATATAACAGTTTTATATTTTCTTTTTTAATAATATCAAATTAGTGATGTTGATATATTTGTGGTGCATCCTAATACCACCTAACTCCTGCCATGCATGTATTATGGCCTTTGTTAAAAAGCATAGCATTTATGATCCAGTGAACTTTATAATGTAAGATGGTGATGTCTATATTTTTGTCCTGCATCCTAACACTTGCCATCACCTACTAAGTTTAAAAATTTCCAAAAAAAACACTTCATAGTTTATTTTTTACCAAAAGATACATTTAATTTCAAAAATATTTCTTTCATCAACAATGACATCCATTTTATTTTTCTTTGATATGATTTTTTAAAATTAATACTAAAATAATGTCGACACCACAGTAAACACCCAATAATTTTAAACTTTTGAATACCAATAAAATTATATATCTTCTCTATATGTTTAAGACTCCACTTTTAACTATATGCTTTCATTTTAGAATTTTATATTTTTTTAGATCCATCCATGAATTTCGACAAAAACTTTTATTAATTTTAGTCAATTATGATTAAATTTAATTCAAATCTGATAAATTTCTATAATGATATTGAGTCTAATCGTATCTTAAAAATTCAACTTCAAATTCTTTTATCTTTTTTAATTTCAAAGTCTCTATATTAATTAATACATACGTATAATTGTACTGTCCTCATATGACATTAGTAAAATTTTATAATCATCATATGGTCATGAATACTACAATTACCATATGCTCATTGTTGAATTTTAACGATGTTATGAGGTTTACAATACTCATCATTCAACATCTTCGGCAAGGGATAAAAGGAACATATCGGAGTATCCTAACTAGACGACTCAATGAAGTCAGTCCAAGGAGTGGAAAATAATGCGATCATATCAGTTGGATCATGCGATAAAATTTTTATATATTTTTTAATAAAAAAGATACTTTACAAAGAAATATTTTCGATAATATGAAAATACTATGCGTCCTTGAGAAATTCAGAAATCCTAGCGCACGTCATTTATAAAAATGTCTTTTTTGAGAGGGAAAATAATTGCAGCTGTTGGTTGATGGTGTCAGGATGCGTAATAAACATATCGATATTATCATCCTGACATTATTAAAGTGCAACAGACAATAAATAATGTGTGCTATTTTGTAGAAAGGTCACCGTACATGACAGACCTTCGGTGGTGTCAGAATACATGTCAAAAATATATCATCGTGACATTTATTAAATTTTAATGACTTATGCTGTGAATGCTATGGTTTTTTTTAGAAAGATCATTAAACATGCATGACAGCCGTTTGGTCAATAAAATAATTTATATTAAAGGCAAGGTACAAGTGACAGTGAAATGCTATGTTTTTTTAGACAAGCCATCATGCATGATTAATTATATTACAAAATAATAATATTTTCTGATGTGAATTAGATCAGAAGAATGAATGTCTAATGAATCCATAATAAATTAAAACAAAAATAAATAAATAAAAGAAAGGAATGAAATCACATTTGCTATTGAAAGCCATATGGATGTATCATCAATCTTATCCGGAGCCGATCCTTCGTATTTTTAATCTGGCGAAGAAAAAAAAAATTCTTCTATAGATAAAAAAAAATTTCAAAAAAATAGACCCCTTTTCTCTATAATCTTTAAAAAAATTTGATTGGCCTTGGGCGAGGGCCCCAGTTGCCCCTGCCCAGGCCGGCTCTGATCTTATCGTTAAATAAAAATAAATAAATCATGATGAATTTTTAGTCATTCGGAAAGGTTGAAATTTATCAATCTAATGATTTTTATTGATATATCCCACAATTATTATAAGAGAAGTAAATCACAAAGGATTCTATGGACTTTGACGTAGTGACCAAGATACGTAAGAGTGATTTGAATCTAAAAAAAAACTTCAAATCTCCTCCAAAATTAATTCTTATCTTATCTGTAAATTTTACAGTATTTTAATCGTCACGTCATCTCTGTCAAGACGATAAATTTTTAGTCATATGTCATATGACATTGGAAAATATGTATCTCGACAAATACAAAAAATTGATTCATTTAATATAAATTTATATTGTATGAATCATTGTCCATAGACAAAGTTATCATTGGATACACATTCAATTAAATTGTTAAAAAAATAAAGGGATTAATAATTTTTTTTAAAAAAATAGTGCATATAGATAAATATTTTACAGATCATCATTTACACATAGATAAAAATAAAAGTAAAACGCACTACTAAGCGATTATAGCTAAGCAGTTAATAAGAACACTCACGATGTATAATAAGAACACTCTCGATGAAAATTTAATTAATGGGTATTAAAAAACCATCCGGTAAAACTCTTTTTTTTTTTAATTTATAAAAAATATAAAATTAAGAGGCACTGTTGCATACATATGTAGCAAATCCGCATGCATGTTACAATTTTTTTTATAAATTATTATTATTATTTTTTAATTCAATGTGATGTAAACTAATAATTAAATTTATTTAAATATAAAATTAAAAGTAATTTAATATAATAATAATGAAATAGTAGAAATTTGATTGGTGAAATTTAGAAGAGAGATATTCGACGGTGGACCTATAAATATTTGATGTATAAGATATTTGATCTATTGTGAATGCTCTAAGTGATTTCACATCAAGTGATATTAGTGCATCTTTAGCTACTTTTGTTTCTTCACTAATTTATTCTTCGACATTTCTTTCTCTGCTACTTACAATTTTTTTTTTTTGCCTCCGCTAGTGCGACATGGTGGTAAGTCAGTGGGACACTTGCAGAATAGATCAAGGGGTCAATTTCGAAGGTGGTCTAAAATTCTACTTTGGACTCATATGATCATTCACTATATAGTCCTCTCATGATTAATTCCCTCTTAATTCCTGAGAGATTGGAATGAAAAGATTATTAAATTGACGATTTCAACTTTTACACAATACAATCTCCTTTATTTTTTACTTCCCCGGGCGCAAGACATCTTTATAAGAGGGATTGTCAAGATTCTGTGACCATTTCAATCTGAGATTTTGTTGTTGTTGTCTCGTCACCAACATCACCAATGTCCACCCATGACTGGTGAGCACAACTTGCATTTCACCTGACTTTTTCAAGATTCAGTGTTGTTATTCTGCAAAAGGTTGAAACTGTCAATCTAGCAACTCCCATCGATTTATTCTATGGTCATTGTGAGTAAAGTAAATCACGGAGAATCCTATACATGAGCATTGACGTTGTGGCTTAGACACATATGAGTAATCTGAATTCAAGAAAAAACTTTAAACTTCCTTCGAAATTGATCCACGTCACTTCTGCACATTTGATGTTGTTATTGAAGGTTGCTCAATAGTCCAATGATCATATCAATTCAAATATTTGGCTCTCATCGTTGTAAAAAAAAAAAAGACATTCTACCTTCCTTGAAGAAGCATAAATAGGTGATTCGATCACGCCAAGCCGAGTAGTCGACCCTTGTGACTAGGGATATCGTATGGTCAAATTGTCTGCTAGCTTTGATGGATCACGAGGTGAATATTTTTTTTGTATTTTTAATAAAAAAAGATGTATCTTTCATAATCATGATAAAAAATCTAAGAGTGTGGCGTTGAAAAAAAAAGTCTAATGTGATTTCTTTTCGGCACACTTGAGAAATTAGACTTTCTTTATATGTCCCGCCTTAATAAATTTCTCTACTGGCCAGCTTAAGCGAACATGAGCATAGAATATTCGATAGTTGACTAAGCAATCGATTACGGGCATGACAGTCGACTGTTGTTAAGGGTAGTCCACTGATGATATGTCTGTTAGCTAGAATGCCAACGTGGATTAAGTCCGTTGTGAGATAATGACACTGTGAGCAGTCGACTGCCAGGTAGAAATCCAGGTCACACGAAGGCATAAAAGGAGTTCAATGGGGAGGATTTGGCAATGGTTCAAGAGGCGATTTGAGGCGAAGTTCTAGTGCATTTCAGGGTCCTTCAAGCTCGTCCAAGCAATCAACAAGCAAAGCATTCAAAGCATTTTTTATAAAATTTTCTTTACTTATATTTCATTGTATTTGCTTGTATCTCTTGTTCTTATTGTTGTAAGACTTTGTAAGAGATTTCTTCACCTTCGGATTGTTCCAAAAAATGAGAGTTTATTAGTGATGGTGTGCATCACTAGAGCTCACTTAAGCTCGACCCGTAGAATAGGAACTCTAGGTTCTGAACTACGTTATATCTTTGTATTGTGCTTGTGTTGTTTTTTTCATTTATTACTTGCATTTTTATTTGTATTCCGCTGAGCTAACAACAATGGTAGACAAGTAATCGAACGAACACAAACGAATTCTAAGTGACGAAGCGAATCGCTATTCACCCCACTCTAGCGACGCCATCGATCCTAACAAGTGATATCAGAGCTCGATCGGCTCTCAGAAGAATAAGTCGCTCTGATATCTAACAAGTGGTATCAGAGTAAGGAGCTCTTCTACGGACTGTCCGCCGAGGGAACAACGCTAGAGGGCAAGATGGTACCAAATCTTGAATTGGAATGGGACATCAACACTCCGGCCCCATTTGCATTCTGTGGATGAGAAGGTTTTGGTCAATGGAATACAAGGATGGAAACCTTCTTTATGATGAAATTCGAAGAGTTGATGATTTTGATGAAGAGATTTGAAGCTTCCATATACAAAAAGCGAAGACTACTCAAGAAGAAGAAATGGACTGAAGAATAAATTCAAGGCTTCGAGTTAAATGAGTAGGTAATGGAAACCCTAATCAATATAATTCCTAATGACCTATTGTGTAAGATAAGTGAATATCAAGATGCTAAGGAACTATGAAGCAAGCTAGCAAGCTTCATGAAAAGTCTGCACCGGTCCAAGATAAGGAAGAAGAGGAATGCTCATCTTCACAAGAGCTTGAGGAATCAGAGGTTGAAAGGCCATCAACATCCGAATAAGAGAAGGAAGTAGAAGAAGTTTTCACCTCTAGGATTGAGAGGGAGGAGAGACCTTCTACACTGGAAAAAGAGCAAGAAGAGGAGTCATGCACATCCATGAAAAGTGAAGAACAAGCTTCCCTTACCGACCTAGGTAACTTAAACATTGTAATTAAAAATAAAGATCATATAATGTTTTAAGTGTAGAAGATGGGTCACTACAAGAGCAAGTGCCCAAGTGTAATCAAGGAAAAGATTCAAGTAGTGTCGAAGGGGAAGGAAAAGCCTAAGGATGTCGGTGCCTCGATACGAAAAAGCAAAGAGCATATCGTATGCTTCAAGTGCAATAAAATGGGCCACTATAGGACTCAATGCTCTAGGGGGAGGAAGCAAACCAAGGGCAAAGAAGGAGCATCACATGTAGGGGGAGCTTCTAAAGTAACTCCTAAGATATCATTTATTAATGCACCTTCAAATTTTAGTGTCAAGAAGCATACTAGGAATAATTTTAATGCACTTGCTATTGTCCGTGAAAAGCATACCAGGAATAGATTTTATTGCCTAGGTGCTAAATATGTTAACTTACCTAAGGATAAATCTAAAATCAATAACTCTAGAACTATTCTACCTAGAGAAACCATTAGGAAGATATAGAACAATTTAGGCATTAACCCTCAGAAGGGTAGATACATGCTTAAAAAGAAGAACAATGCCCAAAGAACAAATGGAAATTCAAAATTTGAGATATTAGTGATAGAAAATCAAGCTTTGAGGTTAAGGTTTGAAAAATTAGAAAAGACCCTTAATCGACTAAAAAAATTCAATTCAAGGGTCTAATAGGTAAAACTTAGGGTCTATGAGGCAAAAATCAACTATGAGGCAGGGTTTGGGTCACAAACCTAAGCCCAAGAAGACCTATCATAATGTTCCATTTAATTATGAAACCACTACTAGATCTAAGAAAACCAAAGTTACTAGGAAGTCATCCCTAAGGTTAACCATGGTAAGTGTTTAGTGGCTAAGGTTTCTATGAAACCTAGGAAAGTCACTAATAAGGCTACAAGGGAAGTCATCGATCCCTAGAGCTAGCCTAAAAAAGACCACAATGACCAAGACTTCCAAGCCTAAGAGGGTCATTAGGAAGATACTAAGGGAAGTTATTCTTAGTGAGTATCTAGTAAATCCAAAGAACTTCAATAGGTATTGAGTTCCTAAGAGTGTGATCCCTTCACGTTAGATGGGTTAAGGTGTGTCAACTTGAATTGTTAAGGTAGTTAACATAATCATAGCAAAGTTGACACTTTAGGACATTTTCAAGATTATGGGATACCTTGGAAATAAGATGATATTCGATCCTAAAGGATTTTAAGATGTGTCAATAGAATTTAAGAAGTTTGAAAAATCAATCAAAATTGACACAATTAGGTTAAAGGGCAATGATTTGTCATTTTAGATTTTTGGCACACTTGGTAGGTTTGTTGGTTGTGGCACATTAGTTTTAATTTTAGGAAATGACAATTCGAGCTTAATACTTAGGTATTATTATTTAATACCTTTGTATTTCATTTTTGTCATGCTTTGTTTGCATTGTCATGTCATGGCATCATGCTTCATATTATTATTTAAAATGTCATGATAATGTTTAGGATAATGTCATGTTGGTCTTAAGTTAGAATTTTATGTTATGACATCATGTATCATTGGTTATGCTTTTATTTATACTATCATTTTATGTCAAGATCATATTTCATGCATTTAGGGTTAATTAAAATTGATTTAAGGACAATGACATGATTTGAAGTTCTATTATAAGGGAATCAAATAGAGTTGCCTAGAAAAATGCATGAACCCTTAGTTTAGGAAGAAGAAAAACTCACATCTCATATTAAATTGACATATGTGTATTGATACACCTAGACACACGTGAGATGTTAGGAACATAAGTTCAGTTCAAGATGCATAGATGTTGCATTTAGATGAACCCAAACTCATTTCAATCTTAGGTATAAATCATGAGGAAAGCTAGCATACAAGTCATGTATACTTAGCCGATAAATCATGATTGAAAATTAAGTTTTAAAATCACTTTTAAAACCTTGGTTAAGTCTATCTTTTGATAGCAATCACCATTGATGAAGTTAATACAAAGTATATCAAAAATATTGAAGTTATCAATTATTTTGAACTTTGTATCAATCTCACAATTTAATGGGTATTTTAATATAAAAATATTATTCACCTATAATGATTGACATAAGTATTATACATATGAAGTTTCGTGATTTTTCAAATTATGTATTGCTAGGTCAGGGAAGTTGACTTATCAGCCAAATCTGGCATAGATTAGTCTGTTGTGAGACAACAGTACAGTGACTTGTCGACTAGTCGACGAAAAATCAGCCTAACGAAAGCTTTAAAAGGTGGACTTTGGTAGGGACTTCAAAAGTTGGTACTTGGGAATTTAGGGGGGATTTGCTGTTGCATTTCAAACCTTCTAAGTCATTCCACAACAATCAACAAAGAGACCAAGAAAAGCTCATTTATGTAAAGTGCTTGTTCTTTTTTTTTTTTTTCATTTCATTCATATTCTTGTATTTGATTGTTTGTCTCTTGTATAAACTCCATTCTAAGAGGTTTCTCCACCTCCGATATGATTCCAAGAAGGAGAAAGAGTTAGTGGTGGTGCATCACTAGAGCTCACTCTAGAGTTAGTGGTCGTGGAGTAGGAACTAGGATTTCGAACCGCGTAAAAATCTTTGTGTTGTGTTTTGTGTTTTGTTTGTGTTTATATTTGTATTTTTGTTACGCACTAACAATTATAGACAATCACGATCAAATAAATAGAATCGACGCTATTCATCCCCCTCTAGCGCTTCACAAGATCCTCAATATATTCGGGAGTCGAGGGATAGAGTTTATCAGTCTCTTTCCAACTCCATGAGTATCTGGGAGTCGAGAGATAAAGTTTATCAGTATCTCTCCAACTCTGTGGAAATTCGAGAGTTGCGAGATCGAGCTTACTTTTCTCTCCCCTACTCCACGAGTATTCAAGCATTGGGGGATAGAGTTTATTAGTATCTCCTTGACTCCACGAGTATTCGTGGGAGTTACGAAATCGAGCTTACTAGTCTCTCCTTGATCCATGGGTATTCGAGAGTAGAGGGATAGAATTTATAGTATATCCCAAACTCAGCGGGAATTCAGAAGTCATGGGATCGAGCTTAATTTTTGCTTCATGACTCCACGAGTATTCGGGAGTCGAGGGATAAAGTTTATTAGTATCTCCCAGACTTCGTGGGTATTCGAGAGCCACGAGATCGAGCTGACTAGTCTCTCTCTGACTCCACAGATATTCGAGAGTCAATGGATAGAGTTTATTAGTATCTCTCTGACTCTACGAGAATTTGAAAGTCGTGGGATCGAGCTTAATTTTCTCTTCCCGACTCCGCAAGTATTTGGGAGTTGAGGGTTATTAGTATCTCCTCGACTCCATAGGTATTATGAGTTGCGAGATCGAGCTTACTAGTCTCTCTCTTCGACTCCGTAGGTATTAGAAAGTTGTAGGATGAGTTTACCTTTCTCTACCTAACTCCACAAATATTCGAGAGTTACGGGATCGAGTTTACTATTCTCTCTTCGACTCCGCAAGTCTTCGGGAGTCGCAGGATTGAACTTATTAGTCTCTCTCCAACTCCATGGGAATTCGAGAGTCGAGGGATAGAGTTTATTAGTATCTTCTCAACTCTGTGAATATTCGAAAGTCGAGGGATCAAATTGACTTTTCTCTCTCCACCTCCGTGGGCATCTAGGACTCATAGAGACAGGTTTGTCAATGCTCTCCAAACTCGGACATAATCACATATTTAGCATTCTCCACCATTTGGGATGGATTTTCTCCAATCTATCAAGGAAAGACTCGCCGATGCTCTCTCGACTCAGAATAGTAGCGAATTGAGCATTCTCCACCGTCGGAGATGGATTTTCTCCATTCTGTCAAGGACAAATTCACCAACACTCTTTCGACTCGGACAAAGTCCAGGATTGAGTAATCTCCACCATCTGGAAAGGATTTCTCCATCTGCTATGGATAGACTCGTCGACACTCTCCTGACTCGGACAAAGTCGAGGATTAATTGCTCTCCACCGTCTAGGACGAACTTCTCCATCTGTTAGATAGAATTGCCAACTGCTAGCTATTTCAACTCAAACAGTGTGTAGGATTGAGTACTCTCCATAGTTTGGGAAGGACTTCTCCATCTATCAGGGATAGAATTGTCAACTACTCTTCCGACTCAAATGTAGTCATAGATTGAACACTTATCTCCACCGTCTGAGATGGATTTTTCATTCGTTAGGGACAGAGTTTTCCAACATTGACTATGGTTTAGTCGGTCAACTACAACTCTTTTGACTATACTAAAACGGGAGGCAAGCGATATGGAGAGATAATTTAGAATCTACATTGTGAAGTTTGACTTAGTCAATGAATCCAAGTACGTGTACCCGAAGGTCAAGATCAACATATGGACCACGCCATACATGCAATCTTTGGGTCTTTAAGTACACAAGTATTCTGTATTACTCTTGGGTCAATCAAGGGCTCGATGGGATTGGCCAACTCCTTTACCAGACTCGGCAAGATATCACCAAGTGATCGATTGACACAGTCGACTTTGACTTAGTCACCTCCATGACTGCACATCCCCACCTTCTCCACATCTCCACATCCCATGTACCCATGTCTCCACATTTCTACATGCTCATTTATGCAAAAGGGTGAAATCTCTCACCCTAATGGTCCCCCCTTGCTTACCCTATAGTGATGAGAGGGAGTGTAATCACAGTCGGCCTATGGCCATATCGACACTTGGACACAGTGGAAGGCAGGCACCTCGATTGGTGCTTCCACCCAACAAAGAGAATTAACCCTCGCTCATGTCTCTATGTATCTACGTCCTCACTATTCATCTCTCTGTCTCCATCACCTCTTTACATATATATAAGTTTCCAAATAGTAGAAAAAGAGGAGGCTCGGTGACTCTCTAACTCTAATCTTCTTTAATTGCTCTGTCTTTATTTTCTCCTATTTCCGGTTCTAACTTGAGCGTCGGAGATGATTTGTAAAGGTTCGTCTTGGCTTCCTTCTCACTCAGTATTACTTTGACAAGTCACTTGAAAGCTTTTTACTACTTCAAAATTGATTCGTAGACTTTTTGATGACAAAGACCTTGATTCTCAGTCGGAACTAGAGCCGGCCCTGGGGAGGGCTGCTAGGGCCCTCGCCCAGGGTTCAAAATTTGATCTTTTACAAAAAAGAGCCCAAATTTTATAAAAGTATAATTTTTCACCATTAAAAGGGTTCATTTTTATTATTTCACTCAGATCCATTAAAATTTTTACTATTTCAGGATCAGCTCTAACAGGAACAATAACCATGATAAAAATCTTAGTGCACGAAGTTTGAAAAAAAATGTTGTCGTAGGAAGGGCTATCACAATATCGACTTAGAGTTTTGTATGATGTGAATGCTACGTTTTTTTTAGAAAGATCATCGTACATTGAAAGATGTTAGGTGATGTCAAGATGTATGATAAACATAATGGCATCCCTATCTTTGATGATGTAATTTACATTAAAGTTCGGCGAGCTCAGTAGACAGTGAAATGCTATGCATTTTTTTTAGAAATACCGTCATGGATCATTAATTAGAAAAAAATACAATTCTACTCGATACTATCCACGTTTCTGATAGGGAGAATAACTTAATGGACAATGTCATCTCAAAATCCATTCTAATGCCTTAAAATCTTCTCAAAGATCATGATTAAAATCCAACATACAAATTCATCAAATTTTTTGAATTTGTAATCATTCATGAGAACCCCAAATTGTTTGAATTCAATGATAAATATATAATATTCACTGGATTATGGGACAACCTTCAACGACAACATCGGATATTGTAGGACAGTTTGCCAAGGAACAATGATCTCCGAATTCTAATCCCCACCAATTAGCTCCATAAATGTCTTCAAACTGAAGAGAGACGCTAAGCAGAAGAATGAAAAATGCAGAGCCCGTATCGAGTCCAACAGATAATAGATAATTATATTTCGTCCACCATTCTCTATGTTTATGATAGACGAAGTAGTTAAAGAGTAAGCCAACAGTAAACCAACTCCAATAACTCACGATCCCACCGAAAGCCATAGCATTAGCAGCACCGAACATGATCGGAAAGTTAATGAGTCTGATCCATTTCTTTTCGGGGTACTTGTGCGATAATAACCAAGTGGGAATCGGTGCGACGAGTCCGATAAATGCAAAGACGAAGACTACTGAGTACATTCCATCGGGATAAAACATCTTACTTGGTCCGACAAGCCCCCACGTTACTCCACCGATGTATGTTACTTTCTCACTAGGACACGTCCAAGGACTTCCCTTGGGCAGCAATTCTGGTTGGCAAATATTGTCTATCGAATGGATCATCCACCATGCTAACCCAAAATCAGTGAGGCATGAAATCAATGTGCTTAGAATCTGCAAGAAAACATATTTTGTAAATAATAAACTAATGATGAAGAAAAATGAATGATTTTAATTACCATGATATGAAAAATGATTTTTGGAGGAATCTTCATATAGTGTGATAATTTGAAGTTAGATATAGCAAATGCTGCCACTTGGTGAGCCTCTGATCCGTATAATCTGAAAGCCATGTTGGCTAGAGGTTTGCCTGGATTCAAGTATCCAATGATGGCTTCAAATAACAAATTTAATGTGAATCCCTACATATGCCACACATACATAAGAGCTAGTTACTAGTTAGTTAACTTAATCAACAAATTCATGTGGTAAAAGATTAGTAGTGCGCACCAAACCAGCAATTGCTTCGAGTATGCATTCCAATGGAATGAAGAAAAGCAACAGAGCGCATGCCAATAGAACTTCCCAGTAACGAAGTTGAATTTGACCTCCAAAACCTTCGCAGACCAGAATTGCCATGCCGATCGTCGAGAGCAATATGGAGTAAAACCACCACTGAGGAATAGATTCATAATTTTGCTTCATTAGCCTCGAATGTACATCTCGCTCATCATCTTTATAGGTCTTCTTAAATTGCTGCCATAGTGATCTGCAAATAGATTACTAGACAACTTAGGGACACATCGATCAATTGAAATGATGTGACAAAATGAGTACCTACTATACCTCCCATAGAAAAGAACAGTCTGAGAAATAGAAGATGTGTATTGAGCAAGAATAGATCCGTAAGTATAAATCAGTGACGTTGTGAAGTATAACTTTGAATACTTATCGTAGGCTTCTTGATTGAACTCCAGAGTGTTTGAATCTAGAATTCTAGACACGTTGTATTTGTGGCCAGTAGAATCATAGATATTAGTCGAAAACAGTGGAAATTTTCTAGCTTCGAATGCATTGCTCCAATAAGAGTAGGGTATTATAATGTATACGATTACGATAAATCCAATGAACATATTGAATATCACAAATGAAGGAAGAACCAAAGGGCTTCCTAAGAAACTTGTCATGGTCATCCAATCGAGTGAAAACGATCCGATGCCGAGCCCTTTCATCCCGGAGCCAATTTGTTGTGCAGTGATCGAGTCCTTCCATATCCAACACACAAAGGAGAGAGCAGTAATAGACTGGAAGAAATAAGCAGGGATGATGCTGTAAGAGAAAATGACAGCACAGACAACGAAAAAAAATTGATAACGCGATAACCCTCCCTTAGGCCTCTTATCCTGCTCATGTAATGCCCTGAAAAATACAAAACCAAATTTACATCTCATTTCCTTTTTCATCCCATGCTTGGTAATTCTTTAGGAATAAAAAAATGTGAATGGAAAAAGAGATGGAATGGACGAAGACTTAATGCTGATTGAATAATGAAAGAGCCAGTGCAGTGCAGTGGAGACTTAATGTGAATGGAAAGGAACTATGCACGAAATTTTAATTAAATAATGAAACTTTCAAAACTTAATGCTGATTTATATCATTTCGTAGATATGTATGTTGTGAATAAATGTACGAGAAAAAACTCTCTCTCATGTGTGGATACATAGAAGTACAAGCTCAAGGTCTCGAATTGTACTAAACCGAATTGACTCACGTCGAATGCTAAATAGATCAGGATGAAATTTTGCTCATAAGAAAAAAATTAAAATTTTATCATCTGAATTATTCTTGACGACCCACGACAACCTAAAACCACTTAACTCAATAGCTCAGCTTGAACTAACTGGGATCAAGACTGACAATTTAAAATTATCAACTCGAGCCACTCAATATATAAATCTGAATTAATTTATAATTTCAATTTTGAACTATCTTTTCTATTTCCGAACACAACAAATAACATACCTGTAATAGGAGACGTTTGCAATTACAGTTGGCCACCACATATACGGTGAATCCACTAAAACTTTTAGGAACAAACCGGCAAATCCGAAACCCAAAAACTGCATAAATTGAATTAATGTAAAATAAATATATATATTTGTGTGTGATATTACTTCTTATGACAATAATATGTTAAATTCGGTACCTGAGTTGATATAACCAAGAGCAAAGCGGGCCAAATATGAATTTCTCTGTGGTAAAAGATCTTGGCTATGCTGACGTTCAGAAAGCCTGGACTGCCTACCGAGTTGACAAATATGGACATGGCGATATGTTCTTTGACATTGAAAGAGCATGGATTCAGCGAAAAGCTCCATCTTGTGCCTGGGATTCTCACCACTTTGTTCGGCAAAACTTTGGCCAACAGATTTCCCCCGCCGTACAAGAAGATGTCAATACAAACGGACGATATGTAAATGAACTGCTGCCTGAAAGAAGCGATTCGAAAAAACGCCGATTGCAGGATGCAAAGTGGAACGCCAAGAAGCCAAATGCGGAATGTCAACACTCGCAACGTCGGATCGTCCGTCGAAGGAACTGTCAGTCGCACTTGTTCGATCGGCGAGTCATCCTCCATTTTATTATTATATATCAAAGCTATCGAGCGCGCGAACAAGATTAATTATTCGTGGAGGATAGATTCATCGATACAAGAAAAAAGTTTGTGGTTTATAAAGGTCACAAAGGGAAGTTATTAATTCTATTCAAGGGAAATCTATTCTTTATTATTCACAACTGGTTGCCTATTTATTAACTTTAATTTTCTTCCATTAAAGTTGTCCGTTTAGAGGTTAAGAGATTTGTTGTCATATATAATTTATTAATGAATTTTAAACTTTTAAATACAAATAGAAAGCTTGGAAATAATATTATATATCTTCTTTTAAATTTTTTTAATCCATTAATGAATTTTGATAAAAACTTTTAATAATTTTAGTTAATTCTATTTTGAATTTTCTTTGAATCGCCACGCACTGTTATATAGAGCAAGTTCTACTACATCACATGAATTATGACTTTGGATTTATCGATAATAATATCAGGATGATGATGTCGATATATGCATCCTGAAACCATCTGACACCTGTCATGCATGTATGATGGTCTCTCTGAAAAATACATAGCATTTATCTCATATAGCACCACATACTATCCGCAAAACTTTATAATGTTAGAATGGTGATATCAATAGTTTTGTCCTGCATTCTGACATCACCTACACAGATACCAGATAATCAAACTTGTAATATAATCAGAATTATATTACAAAATAATTTATTTTATTTGGTAATATTTTAAATATGTAATGTAATGTAATTGTATTACAAAATAAGAATCAAGATTCGTAATCTCGATTACGAAGAAAAAGCTATGTAATTCGATTACATTACGGACTAAATATTTATCATGACAAATATATCCTTCTTTTATTTTTCTCATTGCTTCGGCGCTTATCGGCAGCGACCATAAACGGCGGTTCTTGCGCCGATGATGGTTGTCGGTAGGCCAAACGATCGGCCGTAAACCGATGATCGATCGGCGATCGGTCGACGATCGACCGGCGACCGGCGACCGATCTACCGATCGACGATCGCCAACTGGCCGACCGACGATCGATCCGCGACTGGGCCAATGATTGACAGTCGTCGATAATGCCGATCGACCGACGACCGACCAACGACAGACGATTGACCGACGACCGACCAACGATCGAACGCCGACCGACGATCGATCGACGATCGATGATTGACCGATGACTGATCGACGACTGGTGAGCAGCGACTGATCGGCGATCGACCGACCGATCGACAGCCGGTCGATCGATGACCGGTCGGCGATCGGTCGACGACCGACCAACGACCGATCAGTGACCGGTCGATGGTCGACAGCCGGCGATCGACCGACAACCAACAGCCGACGACCGACAACCGGTCGACGGCCAGCGATCGACCGACCGACGACCAACCAATCGCTGTCGACGACCGACCGGCGGACGGCGACCGGCCGATGGTCGACGACCGACCGACAATCGACTAGCGATCGGCGATCGGGCCGCGATCGATCGATGACCTGTGATCGGCCGACAATCGAGCGGCTATCGGTGGCACGCTAGCGATCGGGCGGCGACCGACTGGCGACAGTCAACGATCGACCGACAACGGTTGACGACAATCGACGACGGTCGATGACCGACGATCAATCGATGGCCAGCGATCAACGACTAAGAATTATATTAACTTAAAAAGAAATTATAAGGGTATTTTTGTCATTTTATAATAATATAAATTACATTCCTTATAACAAATATGGACATCAACCAAACGAATGTAATCACTTTTGTAATCAAATATTACACATCAATCGCTAATCAAACACAATAATGTAATACACATTATATTACATTATATTACATTATAAACTTAATTATATTATAAGGTTGATTACATTACCTCGTACCAAACGTAGTCCTAATGTCTGTCATAGGTTCATGTTTGTATCTTTCTTAAAAAAAAAAGATATAGTATTATATTGCCACCTATGGTCCACCCAACTTTTATAATATCAAATTCAATTTTCAAAGAGATCATCCCTCTTGACTATCGATGGATCTCCTATTTTATACTTATCATTTGGATTCTGATTTATCTTTTCCACTGATAGAATCAATCGGAGGAGATTATTAATATGACGATTCCATTTTATTTATTTTTAATAATGTCAGATTAGTGATGTTGATATATTTGTCATGCATCCTGATACCACCTAACTCCTGTCATGCATGTATTATGGCCTTTGTAAAAAAGCATAGCATTAACATTATACATCACCACTTATGATCCGGTGAACTTTATAATGTAAGATGGTGATGTCGATATTTTTGTCCTGCATCCTAACACTTGCCATCACCTATCAAGTTTAAAAATTTCCAAAAAAGACACATCATAGTTTTTTTTTACCAAAAGATACATTTAATTTCAAAAATATTTCTTTCATCAACAATGACATCCATTTTATTTTTCTTTGATATGATTTTTTAAAATTAATACTAAAATAATGTCGACACCACAATAAACACTCAAAAATTTTAAACTTTTGAATACCAATAAGATTGTATATCTTTTTTATATATTTAAGACTCCATTTTTTACTATATGTTTTGATTTTAGAATTTTAAATTTTTTAGATTCATTAATAAATTTCGACAAACTTTTAATAATTTTAGTTTCTGATCGAACTCAATTCAAATCTGATAAATTTCTATAATAATATTGAGTCTAATCGTATCTTAAAAATTCAACTTCAAATTCTTTCATCCTTTTTAATTTCAAAGTCTCTATATCAATTGAAACATACGTATAATTGTACCATCCTCCTGTGACATTTAGTAGAATTTTATAATCATCATATAGTCATGAATACTACAATTACCATATGCTCATGGTTGAATTTTAATGATGTTATGAGGTTTACAATACTCATCATTCAACATCTTCGACAAGGGATAAAAGGAACATATCGGAGCATCCTAACTAGACGACTCAATCAAGCCAGTCCAAGGAGTGGGAAATCATGCGATCATATCAGTTGGATCATGCGATGAAATTTTTATATATTTTTTAATAAAAAAGATACTTTACAAAGAAATATTTTCGATAATATGAAAATACTATACGTCCTTGAGAAATTCAGAAATCCAAGCGCACGTCATTTATAAAAATGCCTTTTTTGAGAGGGGCCTATGCATTGCAGCTGTTGGTTGGTGGTGTCAGGATGCATAATAAACATATCGATATTATCATCCTGACATTATTAAAGTGCAACAGACAATATATAATGTGTGCTATTTTGTAGAAAGGTACCGTACATGACAGACATTGGTGGTGTCCGAATACATGTCAAAAATATTGACGTATCATCGTGACATTTAGGATACGTTTGGTACGGGGTAATCAATCTTGTAATGTAATAGAATTATATTACAAGATGATTTACTTTGTTTGATAACATTTCAAAGATGTAATGTAATGTAATCGCATTACAAAATAAGAGCCAAGATCCGTAATCTCGATTACGAAAGAAAAACAATGTAATCCGATTACGTTATGGACTCAATATTTATCATTACAAATATATCCTTCTTTTATTTTTCTGCGATTCGATCATGCCGGCCGACGATCCGGCCGGCGGCCGGCGGCGATCGACCGGCCGGTATGGCCCGGCCAATGACGGCGGCTGACGATCGGCCGGCCGTGACGGCAACGAGCCGGCGACGGCCGACGA
This sequence comes from Wurfbainia villosa, assembly GCA_025175895.1. Lineage (NCBI taxonomy): Eukaryota > Viridiplantae > Streptophyta > Magnoliopsida > Zingiberales > Zingiberaceae > Wurfbainia > Wurfbainia villosa. The sequence goes on along the minus strand of JAKLTH010000267.1, from coordinate 143,586 downwards.
CGGCGCGGCCGGCGATGCGGCCGGCCGATCGACGGCGGCAATCGTGCGATCGGTCAGCGTCGCCGGCATCGGCCGGCGACGGCGGCCGGGCGATCGGCGTCGACGATCGGCGACGATCGATCGGCGGCCGTCATCGACTGCCGGCCGGTGGCGGCCGACGACCGGGCGACGATCGATCGGTGCCCATCGGCGATCGGCGACAACCTTATAAGGGTATTTTTGTCATTTTATAATAATATGAATTACATTCCTTATAAAAAATATAGACACTAAACAAACGAATGTAATCACTTTTGTAATCAAACATTACACATCAATCACTAACCAAACACAGTAATGTATACACGTTACATTACATTACATTACAAATTTGATTACATTATAAGGTTGATTATATTACCCCGTACTAAACGTAGCCTTATTAAATTTTAATGACTTATGCTGTGAATGCTATGGTTTTTTTTAGAAAGATCATTAAACCTGCAGGACAGCCGTTTGGTTAATAAAACAATTTATATTAAAGGCAAGATACAAGAGACAGTGAAATGCTATGTTCTTTTAGACATGCCATCATGCATGATTAATTACAAAATAATAATATTTTCTGATGTGAATTAGATCAGAAGAATGAATGTCTAATGAATTCATAATAAATTAAAACAAAAATAAATAAAAAAATGAATGGAATGAAATCACATTCGGCAATTTACCAAACACAGCTTTTGAAGTTCGGAATTGACTAAAAAGCGCAATATAGTTTCAGATTTACTAAATCGAGTGCCTAATTTTCAAAATACCCCTCCCGTCAAACAGCGTTTTTAATGCAGAGATTCCGCATGCATCCGAGCCATAATTTCAAATCCCGAGCCATCCAAACGTCCCGTCCAAACGAGTCACCACATTAGCGTCTTCGTGTCTTCAGCTTCCGGGAAATCTTCGAGCGCACAAATCTTTGGAAATTCTTAGACTCTATTTTTCCTCCAGCGTCATTTCATTAGCTTCCGAGTTTAGGATTTTCGACGATACGCTTCGAGGTAATATCGTGTCGTCCTCTCATTTAACTAGAGTTTTATCCATTTCTTACTCGATTTTAGAGTTTCCGTTGATAGGCGTACATCTCATAAGATTTTTGTCTACCATTCATTATTGCAGAATGAGTCAAGCATCTGGTTCAACCTCTCCTTCACCGGCCAAGGTATGTGTCGAATTCCTTACTTTAGTCGAATATGAAGTATGTCATATGTTTTAAATGATTTTTCGGTTATGATTTCAAATATTCAAATACAAATGGACGATCTTTTTAATCTGTATCTGAATTAGATAAATAGAGTCCTACAATTTTTTTAACAGGATTATTTCAAAGCATTGCGGATTCTCTAATTTATTTTTTACAATTACAAAATGAAAGAATAAATTAGGTTTTTAAAATTTTGTATTTTCAAATTGTTAGGGAAATAATGAGTGTGCGAAGAAACTCCAATGGACCAGCGTTTTAGGTCACTTTATTGAATTTTTTGGAGGTCCAAGTGCTAAAGGAAAGCAATGTCCGTCTGTTTGTTTACATGAAAGGCACAGAGAGATCATTAAACAAACCTCATTTTCTGTTTTTTTTAATATACAAGACATTTCACAAATCCGTGACATATTGGTCAATATATTTCAAAGTTGGGATTCGACAAGTCAAAGTTTTAAGTTTTCAACTGTGCCAGTTGCTTTCACCAGAAGAGATGTGTCCCTTTTGCTCGGTATTGCCGATAGAGGGGCTTCTATTCTTATGAATTCAACTAATGCATCAGGTGCTCTTTTCAATTCTCAATTCTCCAAAAAAGAACCAACTAGATCGAGGTTAGAGTTTTTGCTTAAAACCTTTTCTGCTATAGTAGAATTAGATGAAGATGTTTTGGTATTTTGTAAGTTGTATGTTTTGTATATATTTGCTTGTGTGTTGTTTTGTACTACTACATATAAGGTCCCCATAGGTCTTGTAGATATTGTAGATGATTTTGACAACATAGGTAGTTTCAATTGGGTTGAAGTCATCCATCAATTTATGGCTCCACAATTGCCTACTATTGGAGATCTATGTTCATCTACTAATATAGTTGCGCAGAAGAACCGAATCTCTTACCTAAAGGGATTTGCCGACCTTTTGGCTGTAAGTTCCTTCTTACTAAATTATTTTATCTTTTATATTCACATAAGTATGTAACACTTTGAATATGAGCAGGCTTGGTTTCTGGAACATGTCCCAATCCAGAGACCATACAATACCGAAGAGCCACGAATAAATAAGTGGAGGGCAACTCCTTCACATATTAGCAAGGTGAAGAATTTATTGGAGCAAGTCTCACCTGAACAGGTAAATAGAAGACCAAAACTTAATATTTTTCCATTTTCGTTATCTAAATAATTGTTGATTTTTTGATAGGTCATTGTTGATCTAGTCTGTACCCGTAGTGAAATTATATTGCTTGATAAGGTTGACTATTATATTGAAAATACTCATCCAATAGAGACATCATCATCACAAATTATACAAGGAAAATACCCTACTACTGAATGCCATGAGTGTTTAGTTTATCAGAGACAACTCAAAGAGTTAAGAATGGAAAACATGACACTAACTGAAATGATAAAAGAACTAATGGGAATTATAGGAAGAGAAGGTATGGAGGCTGAATCAAATATATCACGCCCCGAGAGTATGTCGTGCCGAAAAGCAAACGGACAGCATCTCCCCTGTACGTGGCAACATATCAGGTTAATACAAGGCCCGTAAGCCCACAACAACATAACATATATAAGGACAATACTAAACAATACATCCATAACAACACAAAAGGTGCGCACCGGTGCGACTCTAACATACTACACAAAAACAACATACAAACCAACAGCCAAATACAACACTGATTATACATGGCCATAATACAAAACAACAGCGGAAGCAAATACGTGGAAAACCCCAATTGTTCAGTGTGAGATGGGATCAGCTGGCGGAGCTCCAAACGTCCAAGGAATCTTCTACCTGTTATCTGGGCGACAGGAAACCCAGGGTCCAGGGGTGGTGAGTATAAACTCAGGGGTAATATATAGAAAGTGCATGAACAACATATAAGGATATAGAAATCTACAAGTATACATGTGAAGATCTACAAGTATACAGTATGAGTCAAATAGATATACAGTCCTATCCAAATCTAATAACAAGTAACCATAGTATAGTCATACTCAATGTATATATACTAAACTGATCAACTGAACATGAAGTAATGTACCAACGTACCTGACGGTCTGCAACACCATATGCTATATCATTCTGAACAGATATACAATAACATAACCCTTATAATGTACAAAGTCAATCCAATACCTGACCAACACTCAGACATATGAACAGTATATAATTACATATAATAACATCCCGGTCCATACCACACTATGACATGACGCTAATCAAACGCACACAACAGTCTGAATCAACACATATATCATGCTCAACACACAGCAGTATATAAAATATGCAAATGACATGTATCATGATGTACAAACATATGCAACAATCAAATGCAGCATCTCACAGGCATATGTAAAACATATATCAAATACATGCATACATATATATTAGAAATGCATATGCATGGTCATGTCTGCGAACCCGTCCAACCACGACCCCAGTATGGCCCGGGTGGCACGGCATGACGACTAGCCCGACTCCAGCTGCCACTACTCTCGAGTGACCGAGTTGGGTAGTATGAATGAGTAGCATATAAGCGTAAAGAGCTAACTACTCCCCGGGGGTCCCTGCTGCTGGTCGCTCCGTCACTACCCATGAGTAGACGAGCTCTGCACACAGGACAACTGCACGTCACACAACCACCGTCTATAGTGGGCGAGTGCTAACACCACTCTGCTCAGTGGCCAGGTGCGCATCTCCAGCTACCACCATCCATAGTGGTCGAGCGCGGCACATCCAATGCTCTGCCCTCAACCCTGCTACCACTACCCCGAGTGGCGGGGGAGGCAGGATGACTGACGACCCGTCTCAACCACAAGGGAGACCCAGTCAACAGCATGCATGCAAATGTAATGATGCATAGCTCCACACAAGTATCCTCGCAACACTCCCTATCTCACGGGGAGTCCTGGTCAACCAAAAGTCAACTATGCAAGGACTACAATCCACAAGACTCTCTCTCTATCGCACAAAGAGTCATACTCATCTGACAGTCAACCACGCTAAGACCTCTAGTCAGTAGCGATATACTATCGATCGTCCATATAACCATACACAGACATACAATCCATAATGGATATATCATCACGCTAGGACCTCTAGTCCATGGTCACATACTGACAACCACACACTTATCTATGCACAGACAACTAGATCCACTATAGATGCACCACTAATACGGATATGATATAACAATCGACTCCATAATCCAAATCATCACCTAACCCTAGTGATGTAACGCAGTAACCCAATCTGAGGTCACGAAGATAACCCTAACCACCTGTACTTACTGAACATCCATCAACTAATACATAATAGGGTTTATAGTTCCTATATGTGCTAGATAATCAATGAGTAACAGAGCATATATCTCAAAGGTCAAGGCAGTACAAGCATATGATTAAATAAGAGTGGATTTAAGGTAAACAGATATAAACATATATCCAAATTCATGCACTAGAATTTGATCAAAACTACCGGACCAGGTAGATATTACCCACCTGACATGATGACTGTCCACACGTACGAGCATTCATCACTAATCAAAGTCCTGAAACTAATCTCCGCTTCGATCACCAATAGCCTCTTAATCCATTTGGTGGAATCTGATCTGCCCAACTATTAACTTTACCCATTACAATCAACCACAACTTCTTGATTCCCTCCAACGAATCTAACTTGCTCAATCCAAATGAACTCCACCCCCAAATGGACTATGTCGAATTTGTGTTTCCCTTCGCTCTTGCTGTGGATCCATCGGCTAAAACATCGCTAACACCAGCGCTGCCACTTGCACATCAAGGTCAGCAGAAGGTGAAACCTAGCTCCTCTCTCATTTGATCTGATGGTGTGAAAATGACTGTCGTCGGAATCCAAAATAGCAGCAGCTCGTGATCAAAGAAAATGAAGACAACCAACCTGACCACAACATGGATCTAACCAATCAGTGATAAAGCAAATTGCCCGATCAACAAACTACTCCCGATCGCATCTGGTCGCTGCGACGATCACAAACAGAGGAGCAATAATCCAATCAACCAAAGCAAGCATAAAGAACTAAGCTAGGGAGAAGTAGGGATACCAACGATGCTTAACTATGACATCAATGGCGCCGATCCGAGCTCCCCTCATTGTCGGCGAAGAGAGTCGACGACAACTCCTTATCCAATAGCGTAAAACTACTGCCGATCCCTAGCTCCTAGCGAGGACTCTCCACCGGAATCGAACTCGGGAACCCAAAATCGAAGATCCCCTCCGGCGACAATCGGCATGTCGGCTCCCAAATCCGGCAAATTGAACCTCCTGTTGATCCTTAGCCACCGATGAGAGTTCTCAACCTGTCGGCCTCGACTGGCGACCCTCCCTCCAGTCGGACCTCCCTCTCGGCGGCCGGCGAGGGGGCGAGCTCGAGCGTGGCGACGCGCAGGGAGAAGAGAAGAAAGTTGGGATTGCGGCGTGGAATCGGGGAAAAATAGGAAATCGCGATCGAAAAGAAAATCGCGATGTGAAGATGCAGTTGATCGAGTTTTTTTTCCGGCATTTAATTCGATCGAACCAGTTCAAACCCCAACCGGTTCAGCCAAATTTCATTAAACCCAAAGAATTCAGCCCAATGGGCTCAGCCCAATAGATTCAGCCCAATAAACTAATTAAACCCCATTAACCCTCTAATTAACCCAATTAATTAGAGGGTTAATCCATAACAATTATTTATTTATTTATTTATTCCATATCTTACATTCTTCCCCACTTATAAAAATTTGGTCCCCAAATTTTCGACTCATGTACGAATTCGAGATGTCTCAACAACCATCTCAAGTATCCGAAGAAAAGTCACACATCTCAAGTACTAAGTGGGGTACTGAGCTCGAATATTATATTCCAGCTCTTATATACACTCCCAACCAACCTATTAAGAGGTAAATAATTGTACCAGAGTGGAGCTCTACACTCATGACCGGTGGGAGACTTTGCTAGAATCGTAAGATAAATCATGAATCACTATCAGAAATGATACTCAAGGATACTCCATGGATATAATTCCATCAAGCGATCCAACGAAATTCATCTTATGGCTCGAAAGAAAATGAGCGAACCTAGCTAATCGATCATCGATTATCCAAATCCTATCAAGTTCTTTCCGAATTCCAGATAATCTCCCAACACAGTCTAACGTACTAGGCTCCCACTTCATCACGGTACGGAACCCTACTGATCACAATATTCTACCTTTGCTTGTTGGCATACCCAACATCAAACTACGAAATCAACCGTGTCCCCAATATCGTTCTACCGACATGAACGTCTTAATACTCATAATTTTCGGATACACTCCGAATAAATTATCATTCTCGAATGAAGAGTCTCCTGAAACTACTCTTCCTAAATCGAATGCAACTCTGGGAACCACTATCCTTCTCAGAGACGGAGAACTATTCTCACAAGAGAAATTAATCTAATGTCCAAAATTCACTCTGTCACCCAGAACTGAAAGGAACTGGAAGACTATAATGACTAATCTCGCTAGTTTCTCAACTAGCATACACATAATATACGTCTTATTCAACTGCATCGGGATCACTCCTAATCCCTGAAATGATACATCTGCGTATAATACCCTTCAATCCATATCGGACGGATTAACTAACACTGACACAAAAGTCAGCCACCTTCTAGGCCCTGAAACCTAGCTTCCCAAGCTTCCGACCAGGTGATTTCCATCACCTTCTTGGTCCAACAAGTCGGCAGTATAGTATCGCTAGAATATCCTATCCTTATCTCTGGTAAACCCCAAATCAATCTAGGGAAACATAACTTCCCTTAAGATCGTGAATATATCCCAAAAATATATCATCCACAGATATGATGACAATCGATCTCAAATACTCCAAGAGTACTTGATTCCTCAAATCCATGAACGACTAAATCGTCGATAAGTCTAACAATATTATTAATCAGCTCTATACACCTGCATCCTTTTACTCTATGCTAATGATAGCTCAATCATCACACCGCCAATGATAATTGTATGACACTAAGTCACTACAATATCAAACCTCTAGTCGTAGACCAACCCTAGGATATACACAGATGTCATTTAGCTGATCTAAACAAATCATCTATCCACAATGAAGGATATTCATTCACAACAATTACTGCATTCCAATCATCGATAATCGATGCATAAACTCAAGGTCTGACTCTCTTCTAACAAAGAGTTACAAGTCTTCTCAAGAAGAAACACTGAGGCAGATAAATCTCCCATAGTGTTTAGCAACACTGATACCCATAAAATCATCTCCCGGTATGAGGTCCCCAATATCAGGACTATTCCCGAAATCACCTCAATCGCATATTCCACTTTCCCATGCAGTGACCAGCCCGAGAGTTCATCCGTAACTACATCTGAATACTCTCGGATTAGACGTACATCCGAGATACATGCTATACCTCATTTCAAAAATTTAACTATTCGTAAGAATATGTCTATAGTAGAGGTATGTCTAACAAAGACTAAGGGTATCCCTTGACTTCTTGGTTGTTGATCAACATCTCACCTGACGGTAGAGAAAATCACCAACCCACCAGTCGATAGGAACCCTTCGAACCCTATCCAAGAATGTTCTAGACAAAGATACCTGTAAACTACCAGTATCTCTCGATATATTCACAAATAGGATAACCTAAAGTAATACCCCGAAGGACCGATCCTTCGGTCTTCTATACTTCTTCTCGAGTAATCATGTAAATTTGTCCAACATCTGTTCTGGACGGCTGAGCTCATGTAGATGCAAAGACTATCATAGAGGAACTGAAATCAACTGCTGAAACTGAGATACAAACTGAAACAACCGCAATGGAGATGGTAAACACTGTTGTACTGGCAAAGGATACACATCCGGCTATAAATACTGAATCGTAGCATGCTCCAATTCTGCAAATAGTATAACTACATCTGAAGAATACAACATAATAGATACGATCATCGTCGTATAAGCTCTCCTCTGTACAAAGGATAAGCACGCCTAGGAAGGTAACAGTTGTTGTCGTCTAGGAAGGTAACAATTGTTGTCTGAAGGTCTGGGTCTTCCAAGATGTCTTCGGCTGATACTGCTGAGTAATTTACTTCTTCCGGATGAAAGTATCAAAGAGTTCCAACTATATATGGGGTAGTAGATCGTTGTTGATGTGATAATCCATTCTTCTGTCATGATCTCGGCTTCCGTGGTTGTGGATCGTCCACTCGAAAGCATCATCCATAGTCTTCCACTGAGTTTTTCAAAGTACATACTTTCCTCGTAGATACCGACTTCTTATAGTAGAAACAGATACAATGGTCCATCGGATAATCTGGCTCTGTGTCTCATTGTAACCTGCACTGCACACACATAATCTCCATTCGGAGTCTTTCCTCTGAGTTCGCTGATAAACATGAGAAGCTGCTGACAATCTGCAATCGGTCTTCTATGATCGGAAACTCTCCAATAGTCGCTCACGACTCATAACTCCAATCTCGCTCCTTTTATCCAACATTTGGAGACTTCGGGTTCTAATAATTTGACTTGCAATATCTGCTTATCAAATCTCCAACTCTTAAAACACTTACTACGGAGTCATTTCTATACACATGACTCGGTCTAAGGACTTCCGGTAGGATCTGGTAGGAGATCCAAACATTCTGATCAAAATATCAGCCGATAAACCCATGGGTGGCCAAAACCAACCCAAACACATTCTTGGGTTATTAGGTGGTTGTAACCCTCGCAAGTCTAACGACTCTGCATGGTACTTTCATTACCAAACGATCACCCGACCCGAAGTTCAAGAATCATCCGACGATGAGTCAAAGAAGATGACATGGGGAAATACTCTCTCACAACATCACTACACCGTGGCCAAGTGACGTGTGATTTCCCGAGAGTTATTTCCTATCTCTTCCACCAAGTACCGGCTAGATCCGGATAATGGTATTCAACTAACGCTACTATCTTCGTATAACTCGAGTCAAATACTCCAAAAGTACTCCCAATGTTATACAACCTAGAATGATCAGTCCGGGGATCAAAATCCCCATGAATATCATCCACTAATTTTTTACTATCTGCATCAGCAATAGTATACTCGCTTAGTCCATTACCCCATAGGTAATGATCTGACTAACATAATTAGTGAAAATCTTAGGACTGTAATCCTTGATCTCCACAAGAGATGTGACTACTAACCCCTGCTATCCGACTCGGTATTAGTCGGCTCTCAAAGGTAATTACCTTTTCAATAGTAGGTACATGTCTAATAACCTCAATATGTCGTTTCCGTGATCAACTCAAACCACGGTTACGAATACTAACCAACACCCTACAAGACATCCATGTTATAAGCAACTAAATGCATAGGCAACAGAAGGATATGTAATAACAGTTAACATACCTTAATCCTTGTAGCTCAGAGATGTCTGCAACAGTCAGATCCCAGAACTCACAAAACCAAAACCGAGTAAAGCAAAACTCGATGCCCGAACAAAATAAAATCCGAAAATGGACTTCGCAACCTAGGGCTCTGATACCAATAAAATTGTCACGCCCCGAGAGTATGTCGTGCCGAAAAGCAAACGAACATCATCTCCCCTGTACGTGGCAACATATCGGGTTAATACAAGGCCCGTAGGCCCACAACAACATAACATATATAAAAACAATACTAAAGAATACATCCATCAAAAGTACTCTAACATACTACACAAAAAAATAACATACAAACCAGCGACCCGAATACAACAGATTATACATGGCCATAATACAAAACAACAAGAACAAATCGTGGAAAACCCCGATTGTTCGGTGTGAGATGGGATCACCGAAGTCTGAACGTCCCAAGGAATCTTCTACATTATACTGGGCGACGTGAAACCCAGTCGTGGGTGGTGAGTATAAACTCAGGGGTAATATATAGAAAGTGCATGAACAACATATAAGGATATAGAAATCTACAAGTATACATGTGAAGATCTATAGGTATACAGCATGAGTCCAATAGACATACAGTCCTATCCAAATCTAATAACAAGTAACCACAGTATAGTCATACTCAATGTATATATACTAAACTGATCAACTGAACATGAAGTAAAACACCATATGTTATATCATCACGAGCGGATATGTATATACAATAACATAACCCATATAATGTACAAAGTCAATCCCATACCTGACCAACACTCAGACATATGAACAGTATATAATCACATATAATAACATCCCGGTCCATACCACACTATGACATGACGTTAATCAAACGCATACAACAGTCTGGATCAACACATATATCATGCTCAACACACAGTAGTATATAAAATATGCAAATGACATGTATCATGATGTACAAACATATGCAGCAATCAAATGCAGCATCTCACAGGCATATGTAAAACATATATCAAATACATGCATACATATATATCAGCAATGCATATGCATGGCCATGTCTGCGGACACCCAACCACGACTCAAAAGATGGCTCGGGTGGCACGACATGACGACTAGCCCGACTCCAGCTGCCACTACTCTCGAGTGACCGAGTTGGGTAGTATGAATGAGTAGCATATAAGCATAAAGAGCTAACTACTCCCCGAGGGTCCTTGCTGCTGGTCGCTCCGCCACTACCCATGAGTAGACGAGCTTTGCACACAGGACAATTGTACGTCACACAACCACCATCTATAGTGGGCGAGTGCTAACACCACTCTGCTCAGTGGCTAGGTGCGCATCTCCAGCTACCACCATCCATAGTGGCCGAGCGTGGCACATCCAATGCTCTGCCCTCAACCCTGCTACCACTGCCCCGAGTGGCGGTGGGGAAGCGGGATGGACGACCGTCAATTGCTCAACCACAAGGGAGACTGTAATGATGCATATCTCCACACAAGTATCCTCGCAACACTCCCTATCTCACGGGGAGTCCTGGTCAACCAAAAGTCAACTATGCAAGGACTACAATCCACAAGACTCTCTCTCTCTCTATCGCACAAAGAGTCATACTCATCTGACAGTCAACCACGCTAAGACCTCTAGTCAGTAGCAATATATTATCGACCGTCCATATAACCATACACAGATATACAATCCATAATGGATATATCATCACGCTAGGACCTCTAGTCCATGGTCACATACTGACAACCACACACTTATCTATGCACAGACAACTAGATCCACCATAGTGTTGGTGCAATCGGCCCAGGTCACGATTGACCAGGACTCGAGTTTGACTCGAGTGATGTTTTGATGTTTCGACAAAAACATATGACAATGTAATTGTCATTTGGTAAAGTCCAAGTCTTGAGTACTTGACATGGAAAGTCCAAGTGGGACACTTGGCATTGGGAAAAGTCCAAGCATGGGTCTTGGCAATGTAAAGTCCAAGCATGGGTCTTGGCAATATAAAGTACAACATGGGTTGGCAAGGAAAGTCCAAGCATGGTCTTGGCATGAAAAGTCCAACATGGGTTGGCAAGGAAAGTCCAAGCATGGTCTTGGCATGAAAAGTCCAACATGGATTGGCAAGGAAAGTCCAAGCATGGTCTTGGCATGGAAAGTCCAACATGGGTTGGCAAGGGAAAGTCCAAGCTTGAGTCTTGGCATTTGAGAAGTCCAAGGGTTTGATATTGGCGGCGTAAAGTCCAAGCGGGAGTCTTGGCAGCATAAGACCAATGGTTGGCGACGTAAAGTCCAAGCGGAGTCTTGGCGGCGTAAGTCCAATGTGCCTTGGCGGTGTAGACACCGTTAGCATGACATAGACGACGGAAGCACTTGAAGGCTAGCGCGATGGATGAACAAGTCATGGATGACTTGGAGGGATCCGAGAGGCGTAAGGCTGATGGAGGTGGCTAGAAGGCTTAGGTCTAGGCTAAGGGTGGTCTAGCAAGTATGGGGGAACCATACTTGGGTTAAAACCTCATGTTTGAGGTGTGTCAGTCGACTGGTGTCATATGGCAGTCGACTGGACCGAGTCAACTAGGGTTTGACTGCGGGTTATGGCCTAGCAGTCGACTTCCAGAGGTGGGCAGTCGACTGATGGCTCGAGCAGTCGGCTGATCATGTGATCAGTCGACTGGTGCTTGAGAAATCGGCCACAGAATGGAGTCGAGACTCGGTGAGTCGGTGAGGACTCCATCGATCGGGATGGTCTGTCGGTCGATGAAGGTTTTGGACTTATCCCCGTTGTCTCACGACCAGGATGACATCGATCGTGATGGTCCCGATCGATCGGTGATCGACTTTTCCGGCCGAGTTGAAGCTATATATGGAGCTCGTGATGGAGGAAAAACAAAAGGGTTCTTTGAGGCGATTTGGGGCGAGTTGCTGCTGCAATTCAGGGTCTCCAAGTGATACTCGATCAACCTAGCGATCAAGCATTCAAGAGCATTTGTAAAGTATTTTTCTTTACTAGTTTTTCTTTGTATTTCATTGTATTTGCTTGTAGCTTTTGATTATTGTTGTAATCATCCTATATGAGGTTTCTCCGCCTCCGGATTGTTCCGAGAAGGAGTGTTTATTAGTGTTTGCGTGTGTATCACTAGAGCTCGATCCGTGGAGTAGGAACCTTGAGGTTCCGAACCACGTTATATCATCGTGTTCATGTGTGATTGTATATTTCGTTATTGCTTTCATTATCTATATTCCGCTGCCCTAATGAAATTGTAGACACGAACACGAAAGAATTCCATTGACGCTATTCACCCCCCCTCTAGCTGTTCCAAAATATCTCAACAAGTGGTATCAGAGCCCGGGGCTCTTCTACGGACTAACCGCCCGGAGCTAAGACAAGAGGCTAGAGGGTGAAGATGGAATTCCAAGACAAGCTTGGATGTGATATCAATACTCCACCTCCATATGATCCAGAAGATTTTCCGGCGTGGAGAGCAAGAATGGAAACATTCTTGATGATGAACATAGAGGATTGGTTCATCCTCGTTGAAAGCCTTGAACCCCCTAGGGATAAGAAGGGAAATGTCCTAAAATTGAAAAAGTAGACCCAAGAGCAACGCCAAAATCTCAAGACCGAAATTAAAGTAACGAAACTTTTGGAAGATTTAATCCCTAATGATGTTTTGTGCAAGCTAGGGGATTACATGTATACCAAGGAGCTATGAAGAAAATTGGCAAGATTCCATGAGGAGAGTTCATCCTCAAGTGAAAGTGAGGAATTGGAAGTTGAGATGGAGTCAACTTCCGGATCGGAGAAAGAAGAAGTAGAAGAGATGGAAGAAGCATCTACTTCTAGGATTGAGGAGGAGAGACCATCCTTTACACCGGAGCAACCTCAAGAAGAGCCTTCAACATCCGATCAAGATGAGGAAGCTCAAAATTCAACTCCGACACCTACCACCACCCTAGGTAACTCAAACACTTTATCTTCCAATAAAAATCATATTATGTGTTTTGAGTGTAGGGAATTTGGGCACTATAAGAGCAAGTGCCCAAAGAAGGTTAGGAAAGCTCCACCGACACCAAAGGCCAAGGATGCCGGTCCCTCAAGTCAAAAGAGCAAGGAGCATATTATATGCTTCAAGTGCAACTCAAAGGGACATTATCGGAGTCAATGTCCAAGGGGAAAGAAGAAAGGGCAAGAAGGAGCAACACAAGTAGGGGGAGCCTCCAAGGCAAACCCTAAGGTAAAATTTATTAATGCACCTTCAATTTCTAGGGATAAGAAGCATGCTAGGAATAATTTTAATAGTCTTTCTATTGTGCATGAAAAGCATGCTAGAAATAATAGATATATTTGCCTAGGAGCTAAGAGTGTTCACTTAGGAAATAAGAAGAAATTTGGGACTAATGTTCCTAAAAATATATTACCTAAGGAAAGCATTAAGAAAATAGAAGAACATCTAGGCTTTAATGCTAAGAAATCTAGACATATGCCTAGAAATAAAAATATCTCAAGAGAAAATGAAAAATCAAAAATTGAGATATTAGAAAAGGAAAATCAAGTCTTGAGATCAAGGCTTGAAAAACTTGAAAAGACCCTTAAGGTTATGCAAAATCAAATGCAAGGGTCAATTAGTCAAACTTCTAGGTCCAAAAGTCAAAGTCAACACCTAGGACCTAAGAGTCAAAAGTCAACCAAGGGCAAGCAAGGTTTGGGTCACAAACCTAAGCCTAAGGTGGCTTACCATAGTGTTCCATTTGATTATGGAACACAAACTAGGTCTATGAAGACTAAGGTCAATAGGGAAGTCATCCCTAAGGTTGACCAAAGGGTATGCCTAGTGGCTAGGGTTTCTAGGAAACCTAGGGTGGCCACTAAGAAGGTTGCAAGGGGAGTTACCCCTAGAGTCAACCTAGGTAAGACCCAAATGACCAAGGCTAACAAGCCTAGGAGGGTCATTAGGAAGGTATCTAGGGAGGTTATCCCTAAGGAATACCTAATTAACCCTAGGAGCTCAAATCGGTTTTGGGTTCCTAAGAGCGTGATTGATCCACGCTAGATGGGTTTAGGGTGTGCCAACCTTGATTGAATGGGTAGTTAACTCAACCATGGTAAAGGTGACACTCTTAGGATATTTTCAAGGTTATGGATACCTTGGAAATAGGGTTGAATTATAATCCTAAAAGATCTTAGGATGTGCCAATATTAGTTATGAAGTTTGATAAAATGATCAAATTGTCACAATTAGGGTTTAGAGTGTTAGTGTGTCATTTTGGGTTTTTAGCACACTAAGGAGATTAATGACAATATGACAAAATATATCTAACTATATCAAATGACAATTAATATTAAAATTTAGGTATTACTATACCTATATATTTTATATGCCATGCTTTGATTGTCATATGCCATGTCATGACATCATGCCTAGTTCTATGATTTTATATGTCATGATTCATGTTTAGGATTAAGGTTTCAAATGTCATGTGTTTTTAGATTTCATCTTATGCCATGACATCATGATTATGAGCATATGCTTATTTATAACATTTTTAATGCCATAATCACTCATGCATTTAAGATAATTTGATTGAAATTGATTTAAGGACAATGACATGACTTGGAGTCCCATTTATAAGGGAATCAAGTAGGGTTGCCTTAGAAAAATGCATGAAATCCTAGATTAAATGAATCAAAACCCACATCTCACATCCAATTGACATGTATGTGTATTTATACACCCTAGATACATGTGAGATGCTAGGATATGAGTTAAGTTCAAGGTGCATAGTTTTTGCATCTAGTTGAACCCAAACTCATCTTAACTCAACATGTGGATCATTGGGAAAGCTTGTGTACAAGTCATGTGCATAGAGCCCAAGGAATATGATCCAAAATAAGGTTTTGAAAACATTTTAAAATCATTTTGAAAAACCTTGGTGAAGTCTATCTTTTGATAGCAATCACCATTGATGAAGTTGATACAAAATAGGGCCAAAACATTGAAAATTTCAATGGTTTTGAGTTTTGTATCAAATTCACTATTTTATGGGTAAAATAATTTTAAAATATTTTTCACCCATTGTATTGGTCATAGGTATTATACGTATCAAATTTCGTGATTTTTTGATATACGTATAATTATTTATGATTTTTTGAAATTCGATTCTGATAACTGAAATTCAGAAATTTGATTATCGATCAGCCTACAGTGTGATCGATGAGTGTGATCATCGGTAGTTGACAGAGTGATCATTGCAAGGCTGATTTCGGGAAAACTAGGTTTGGTTAGCCCGTGTTCAGCCATGGTAAAGGTCCCTAATCACTCCTAACCCTAGGATATGCTTTGGGAAGCATTATAAAGGGTGAAAATCCATTGGATATGGATTAGGAGAGTTGTTTAGGGTTTGTATCAATGTTAAGGTGTTAGAAAGTTCAATGTTGAATTTCTAACCTTAATTTTGATGGTTTAGAGTTCCTATTGGCTTAGGGACTTCCCAAGGACATTGTTGGTGCAATGGTCAAGGGGGAGCAAGCCTTTAGGGGGAGGTATCCATCTTGGGATGATGGATGTGTTTTTCTCCTTGAAGAGGAGAAGTTATTGGGAGAATACGACATCAATTGGGAAATTAATGGGACTTTTGAGAGACCTAATTTGGAAATTGGGAGAGTAAATGGGATTGTCTCTCTTGAGTGATATTGGACTTATCACTAGGAAGATGGTAGGCATCCTAAGTATTTTTGGACCAAGGAGGAGATTGTAATATCTCATTGGGACATGAGACATTGACCTTCTTGGAGAGAAAACCTTTTTGATGTTAGTCAAAAAGGGGGAGAATGTTTGGGGGAGAACATTTGGAGAGTATTTACCAATTTGGGATAATTGGTAAAGGATTTGAGTTAGTGTTCTAACTCAATAATTTGTTTAGTTTTTGTCAAACATCAAAAAGGGAGAGATTGTTGGTGCAATCGGCCCAGGTCACGATTGACCAGGACTCGAGTTTGACTCGAGTGATGTTTTGATGTTTCGACAAAAACATATGACAATGTAATTGTCATTTGGTAAAATCCAAGTCTTGAGTACTTGGCATGGAAAGTCCAAGTGGGACACTTGGCATTGGGAAAAGTCCAAGCATGGGTCTTGGCAATGTAAAGTCCAAGCATGGGTCTTGGCAATATAAAGTCCAACATGGGTTGGCAAGGAAAGTCCAAGCATGGTCTTGGCATGAAAAGTACAACATGGGTTGGCAAGGAAAGTCCAAGCATGGTCTTGGCATGAAAAGTCCAACATGGGTTGGCAAGGAAAGTTCTAGCATGGTCTTGGCATGGAAAGTCCAACATGGGTTGGCAAGGGAAAGTCCAAGCTTGAGTCTTGGCATTTGAGAAGTCCAAGGGTTTGATATTGGCGGCGTAAAGTCCAAGCGGAGTCTTGGTGGCATAAGTTCAATGTGCCTTGACGGTGTAGACACCGTTAGCATGACATAGCCGACGAAAGCACCTGAAGGCTAGCGCGATGGATGAACAAGTCATGGATGACTTGAGGGATCCGAGAGGCGTAAGGCTAATGGAGGTGGCTAGAAGGCTTAGGTCTAGGCTAAGGGTGGTCTAGCAAGTATGGGGGAACCATACTTGGGTTAAAACCTCATGTTTGAGGTGTGCCAGTCGACTGGACCGAGTCAACTAGGGTTTGAGGGTTAGCCCAGCAATCGCCGCAGGTGGGCGATCGGTGATGGCTCGAGCAATGATCGATCGTGTGATCAATCGATTGGTGCTCGAGAAATCGGCCACAGAATGGAGTCGAGACTCGACTGGTCGAGTGAGGACTCCATCAGTCGACTGATGGTCACAATCAGTCGACTGATGAAGGTTCCGTTGGACTTATCCAGTGTGGATCTAGTCGTTGTCTCACGACAACAGTGACATCAGTCGACTGATGGTCCCGATCAGTCGACTGATCGACTTTTTCCAGCACAGGTTGAAGCTATATATGGAGCTCGTGATGGAGGAAAAACAAAAGGGTTCTTTGAGGCGAGTTGCTGCTGCAATTCAGGGTCTCCAAGTGCTACTCGATCAACCTAGCGATCAAGCATTCAAGAGCATTTGTAAAATGTTTTTCTTTACTAGTTTTGCTTTGTATTTCATTGTATTTGCTTGTAGCTTTTGATTATTGTTGTAATCATCCTGTATGAGGTTTCTCCGCCTCCGGATTGTTCCGAGAAGGAGTGTTTATTAGTGTTTGCGTGTGCATCACTAGAGCTCGTAGAGCTCGATCCGTGGAGTAGGAACCTTGAGGTTCCAAACCACGTTATATCATCGTGTTCGTGTGTGATTGTATATTTCGTTATTGCTTTCATTATCTATATTCCGTTGCGCTAACGAAATTGTAGACACGAACGCGAAAGAATTCCATTGACGCTATTCACCCCCCCTCTAGCCGTTCCAAAATATCCCAACATTATCGACCGTCCATATAACCATACACAGACATACAATCCATAATGGATATACCATCACGCTAGGACCTCTAGTCCATGGTCACATACTGACAACCACACACTTATCTATGCACAGACAACTAGATCCACCATAGATGCACCACTAATACGGATATGATATAACAATCGACTCCATAATCCAAACCATCACCTAGCCCTAGTGATGTAACACAGTAACCCAATCTGAGGTCACGAAGATAACCCTAACCACCTGTACTTACTGAACATCCATCAGCTAATACATAATAGGGTTTATAGTTCCTATCTGTGCTAGATAATCAATGAGTAACAGAGTATATATCTCAAAGGTCAAGGCAGTACAAGCATATGATTAAATAAGAGTGGATTTAAGGTAAACAGGTATAAACATATATTCAAATTCATGCACTAGAATTTGATCAAAACTACCGGACCAGGTAGATATTACTCACCAGACATGATGACTGTCCACACGTACGAGCATCCATCACTAATCAAAGTCCTGAAACTAATCTCCGCTTCGATCACCAATAGCCTCTTAATCCATTTGGTGGAATCTGATCTGCCCAACTATTAACTTTACCCATTGCAATCAACCACAACTTCTTGATTCCCTCCAACGAATCTAACTTGCTCAATCCAAATGAACTCCACCCCCAAATGGACTATGTCGAATTTGTGTTTCCCTTCGCTCTTGCTGTGGATCCATCGGCTAAAACATCGCTAACACCAGCGCTGCCACTTGCACATCAAGGTCAGCAGAAGGTGAAACCTAGCTCCTCTCTCATTTGATCTGATGGTGTGAAAATGACTGTCGTCGGAATCCAAAATAGCAGCAGCTCGTGATCAAAGAAAACGAAGACAACCAACCTGACCACAACATGGATCTAACCAATCAGTGATAAAGCAAATTGCCCAATCAACAAACTACTCCCGATTGCATCTGGTCGCTGCGACGATCACAAACAGAGGAGCAATAATCCAATCAACCGAAGCAAGCACAAAGAACTAAGCTAGGGAGAAGTAGGGATACCAACGATGCTTAACTATGACATCAATGGCGCCGATCCGAGCTCCCCTCATTGCCGGCGAAGAGAGTCGACGGCAACTCCTTATCCAATACATCGCCGATCCTCCCCCAACGAGGACACTCCACCGGAATCGAACTCGGGAACCCGAAATCGGAGATCCCCTCCGGCGACAATCGGCATGGCGGCTCCCAAATCCGGCAAATTGAACCTCTTGCCGATCCTTAGCCACCGATGAGAGTTCTCAACCCGTCGACCTCGACCGGCGACCCTCCCTCTAGTCGGAGCTCCCTCTCGGCGGCCGGCGAGGGGGCGAGCTCGAGCGTGGCGACGCGCAGGGAGAAGAGAAGAAAGTTGGGATCGCGGCGTGGAATCGGGGAAAAATAGGAAATCGCGATCGAAAAGGAAATCGCGATGTGAAGATGCAGTTGATTGAGTTTTTTTTTCCGACATTTAATTCGATCGAACCAGTTCAAACCCCAACCGGTTCAGCCAAATTCCATTAAACCCAAAGAATTCAGCCCAATGGGCTCAGCCCAATAGATTCAGCCCAATAAACTAATTAAACCCCATTAACCCACTAATTGACCCAATTAATTAGAGGGTTAATCCATAAATTTTTTTATTTTATTTTATTTATTTATTTTTTTCGTATCTTACAAAATAAGCCTGAAGTTGATCCTCAACCTCAACCAGAACCAATTGCCAGCAGAATAAGACGGCGAGATAGAACCCGCTATGATTACAGGGATACTCTCGTTGATAGTCCACTGTGGGCAAAATTGGTACCTCAAAGAAAAAGAAAAAAGACAGAAATTTCTGATGTTGAGGTATTAGCAGGGCAACCTGATAAAGATGTAAATGAAGCAGAAGTATTTGCGAAGAAAGGAAAAAAAATAATTGGTATGGATGAATTGCAAGCGATGGATTATATCTGTATTGTGGAAGAAGATGAAAAAGATCTTGAGAGGGATGAAGCAATAATTGATAAACTCAACCAAATGAGAATGGAAGTCATTGCAGTTAGTCAGAATACAAAGAAAATTAGTTTGTGTTATTTTATTTAAATAACTAATCTAATTTTTATATTATAGTATGTCAAGAAAAAATGTAAGACGACAAAGAACCAAAAACAAGATACTGATGTGACCTACTTACTAAAAAGTTTAGAAAAAATAAAGTATGGTATTTACATCCATCATTACATTCGAAATTTTTATTACAATATTATAGAAAGTGCAAATATTTATTTACCATTAAATTTTTTTGTAGGCCGATTACAGGTTATGTTTGGGAGGAAGGTCCTTTTTCATTAACTCTGAATTCTTTATACTCTGGAGTTAATGGATCTGTTTTCACAGTTGGGGAGGTTATCGATACATTTTGCTCAATTCTTTTTAGGGGGGCCTCCTCTTCATGTAGGTCATATAACAAGTCTGTGTATTGCTCATCTGTGTTCATTGTAAGGAAGTTAAATTATCTTGTATTTTCACGACATGAGATGTTATACTAACTGTTTAAATATTTTCCTCTACACACAATTACAGTCAGCATTAAGAATGTCGTGGAAGACTGTCACAACACAAATCATAAATACGGACATGAATGATGGAGAGGTTAGATATATTTTTATACCTCTAAATACTGACCAAACTCACTTTCACCTGTTGTGTATCGACACAAAAGCAATGACTTTCAATCATTACAACTCCATTTCATACGAAGGAAGATCAAAAGTTGATTTTGAAGTAGTGGTGAGCAGTTAATTTTTTTAAATATGGATATTCCATCTATTTAACTTAGTTATCTGTAAATGAATAGTTATGTTAACTTAGTCATCTTGTAATAATAGGTATCCCAATTTAAAGAATATTCATCTAAGGAGCTTGCAGCAATTCATCCATGTTTACAAGCTTATTACCCCATCGACAATTGGATTTCTGTTACAACTGATTGTCCCCAACAAGCAGCAAGGTACTAAAAGAAAAATACTGAACGTGAAAATTATACTTTTGAATTGAAATATAAAATTTTTCATGGCATTTTTACAGCAATGATTGTGCCTTCTTTGTAATGCAATATATGAGATGTCTGCTTTATGGTGAGAAGATGGACTTTAAACAAGCAGACATGACAAAATTAAGAATAGATGTCTCAGTGTCAATTTTAAGGGATGAGTTCTTCATGATGTAATTTTAGAAAACTTCAGGTGGTAGTATGACAATGCATTGTTGTAATTTATGAATTTTGCTAATTTATAAATGATACTGCATTCCATATGATCAACAGTGACTGTAATTTTGATTATTATTTGTGGTTGAGCTTTAATAAATGTTATATAATATATTGTTGAATACTTCGATGGTGCTGACATTGAAATCCCAGGGACAGAGTGGTTCTGGGATTTAAATTTCCAGCAACACATCCAAATTCAAACTAGTTTTGATCCAAAAAGTGGTCCTGGGAATTATATTCCCAGGAACACAGTGGTTTTGGGATTTGAATTTCCAGTACGACATAATTTCGAATCGCCGAAATACGGTGGTGCCGAAAAAATTCCAGAACATAAGTGGGAATTTAATTCCCAAAGACCACGCATAATTTGAATCGCCGAGAATAGGTGCTGGGAATTAAAATCCCAGGAACACAGTGGTCTTGGGATTTTAATTCCCAGTACCACGTACAATTTTGAACTGGCCGAGAAATAAGGTGATGCTGAGAATTATAATCCCAGGAACACAGTGGTTCTGAGATTTGAATTCCCAGTACCACGTACAACTTCGAACTGGCTACAGATCTAAGGTGGTGCTGGGAATTATAATCCCAGGAACATAGTGGTCCTGGGATTTGAATTCCCAGCACCACGTATAATTTCGAACTTTCCGAGAAATAAGGTGGTGTTGGGAACTATAATCACAGGAACACAGTGGTCCTGGGATTTGAATTCCCAGCACCACATACAATTTCAAACTGACCGAGAAATAAGGTGGTGCTGGGAATAATAATCCCAGGAACACAGTGGTCCTGGGATTTGAATTCCCAGCACCACATACAATTTAAAGCTGGCCGGAAAAAAGAGTGGTGCTTGCCGTTATAGTCACAGCAACACAGTGGTCCTGGGTTTTAAATTTTTCAGCACTATGTACAATTTCAGGTTGGCCGAGACAAAAAGGTGGTGCTGAGAATTATATTCCCAACAACACTGTAGTCCTGAATTTTGACCGAAATCCATTGATGGACCTAGAGTAGTCCAAATTCTGAAATCTTGACATAGACTGAAAGACCTAACAGCTTCAAATGTTAATGCGTCGAGGAAACTTTCTTCTGATCCTCCTACCTCCCAGTTTCAGTCGCGTGCCACGTGGCACGGGGTCTAATTTCTGAAATATGGTTGTGTAAACCTAATCCTGCCTTGAATATCAGAAATTTTGGACACGATACACAGAGGGGCACTTCCCAAAGCCACTAGAGTTGGATTGGATCAAAGATGAGGTGAATAGGGCCATCAATGGGTTTTGACCGAAACCCATTGATAGATCTAGAGGAGTCCAAATTCTGAAATCTTGGCATTGACTGAAAGACCTAACGGCTTCAAATGCTATTGCGTCGAGGAAACTTTCTTCTGATCCTCCTACCTCCCAGTTTCGGCCGCGTGCCACGTGGCACGGGGCCTGATTTCTGAAATATGGTTGTGTAAACCTAATCCTGCCTTGAATATCAGAAATTTTGGACACGATACACAGAGGGGCACTTCCCAAAGCCACTGGAGTTGGATTGGATCGAAGATGAGGTGAATAGGGTCATCAATGGGTTTTGACCGAAACCCATTGATGGACCTAGAGGAGTCCAAATTCCGAAATCTTGACATGGACTGAAAGACCTAACGGCTTCAAATGTTGTTGCGTCGAGGAAACTTTCTTCTGATCCTCCTACCTCCCAGTTTCGACCGCGTGCCACGTGGCACGGGGCCTGATTTCTGAAATATAGCTGTGTAAACCTAATCCTGTCTTGAATATCAGAAATTTTGGACATGATACGCAGAGGAGCACTTCCTAAAGCCACTGGAGTTGGATTGGATCGAAGATGAGGTGAATAGGGCCGTCAATGGGTTTTGACCGAAACCCATTGATGGACCTAGAGGAGTCCAAATTCTGAAATCTTGACATGGACTGAAAGACCTAACGGCTTCAAATGTTGTTGCGTCGAGGAAACTTTCTTCTGATCCTCCTACCTCCCAGTTTCGACCGCGTGCCACGTGGCACGGGGCCTGATTTCTGAAATATAGCTGTGTAAACCTAATCCTGTCTTGAATATCAAAAATTTTAGACACGATACACAGAGGAGCACTTCCCAAAGCCACTGGAGTTGGATTGGATCGAAGATGAGGTGAATAGGGCCATCAATGGGTTTTGACCGAAACCCATTGATGGACCTAGAGGAGTCCAAATTCCGAAATCTTGACATGGACTGAAAGACCTAACGGCTTCAAATGTTGTTGCGTCGAGGAAACTTTCTTCTGATCCTCCTACCTCCCAGTTTCGGCCGCGTGTCATGTGACACGGGGCCTGATTTCTGAAATATAGCTGTGTAAACCTAATCCTATCTTGAAAATCAGAAATTTTGGACACGATACACATAGGGGCACTTCCCAAAGCCACTGGAGTTGGGTTGGATCGAAGATGAGGTGAATAGGGCCATCAATGGGTTTTGACCGAAACCCATTGATGGACTTAGAGGAGTCCAAATTCCGAAATCTTGACATGGACTGAAAGACCTAACGGCTTCAAATATTGTTGCATCGAAGAAACTTTCTTCTGATCCTCCTACCTCCCAGTTTTGGCCGAGATTATATTACCAGGAACATAGTGGTGCTAGGAATTGGATTTCCAGCACCACGTACATTTTCGAACTGGCCGAAAAATATGGTGGTCCTGGGAATTATAATCCCAGGAACACAGTGGTCATGGAGATTGAATTTTCAGCACCACGTACATTTTCGAACTGGCCGAGAAATAAGGTGGTGTTGGAAATTTTAATCCCAGCACCACATACATTTTCGAACTGGCTGAGAAATAAGGTGGTGTTGGGAATTTTAATCACAGGAATACAGTGGTCCTGGAAAGTGAATTCCCAGCACCACGTACAGTTTCGAACTGATCGAGAAATAAGGTGGTGCTGGAATTTTTAATCCCAGGAACACAGTAGTCCTGGAAATTTAATTCCCAACACCACGTACAATTTCGGAGTGACTGAGAAATAAGGTGATGCTGGGAATTTTAATCCCAGGAAGACAGTGGTCCTGGAAATTTAATTCCCAGCACCACGTACATTTTTGAACTGGCCGAGAAATAAGGTGGTGTTGGGAATTTTAATCCTAGGAACACAGTGATCCTGGAAAGTGAATTCCCAGCACCACGTACAATTTCAAACTAACGAGAAATAAGGTGGTGCTGGGATTTTTAGTCCCAGGAACACAGTGGTCCTGAAAATTTAATTCCCAACACCACGTACAATTTCGGAGTGACCAAGAAATAAGGTGGTGCTGGAAATTTTAATCTCAGGAACACAGTGGTCCTGAAAATTTAATTCCCAACACCACGTACAAATCCCATCACAAAATCATAAAGTTGAAGTGGTTCACATATTTAACAATGTATATATATTTCATAATTATACAAATACTACTCAAATTGGATTTACACTTTGCATCTGGATAATGACTTTTACAGGCAGGCACCTTGGTGTAGTTAAAAATTTAAAACTTTGTATACTCTTACAACATATCCCACAATACAGCACAGTCATAATTGCAAACAAAATTGTGAGCTGCGCATTATTCTATTCCCCACCACGAATCTAAAGCTCCTCATATCTTGCTGTCTGAATCTTTTAGGGTACCCAAATAGTAGGCTCTCAATGTATCATATTATAAAAAATACACAATCATAGCTGTAAAAAAATATAAATTATTAGTCCATTGCTAGCTTATAAAATATGGTATTTACAAAGAATATTAAATGTCTTACGAAGAGCTTTGTCTGGGACCCTGGACTCGACGCACGAAAAAGTTTGCATTACAAAATTTATCAGCCAGGCCAGGATGCCAGTTATCATAATACGAAGGGTGGATCTTTTTAAAGAATTCAACCTGGGACCCAAAAAAATGCTATGAATCCTCCATACACAAACGGTTTATTTAACTTACTTATTTAAAATCTAATGCTTACTATTTCTTCAAATTGAGTAGTGTAAGCTTTCCTGACGGACAATGAGTTGTAGTGGATAAACTCTGCATTTTCCAAGTCGGCCACTAGTAGGTGGCAGTGCTTGTCACGGATTATTGAACAAAATATGTATCTGATTGGATTTCTTGGGGTTTTAAAAGTTTGCTCGAATGCTTGGGCGTACATAATATTAAACATATCCTGTGTATAAAAAAATTTGTCAAAACACCAAAGTTGTAAAGTTTACAATTCCATGCAAAAGGGGCAAAAACTTACTGGGAATCCAACCCCATAGAATATTGAGTTATAGTATGCCTTATCAGTCACCTTGCACTCATCAGCTAAGACTAAAAAATAAGCACTTATGCAATCCCCATGTGTCAAAACATTCCAATTAAATATTGTAAGAAAAGAGTCCAAGTATAAGTTAATAGCATCGGTCTTCCACACTGGTCCTGATACTGTCACACTACACAAGGAAAGGGTTATTAGCAACTCTCAAAATATAAGAAGACTGTTATAAACAAAGAATATAAGACTGTCTTACTCTATTTTTTTTAGTTTCAATAAACACTCCCCGACTATTGGATCCATCTTACCGGTAAATTCTTTATAAGCTTGCTGTATACAAAATAAAACTGTGGGGATAGAAATATTTTGTCTGAAAAATAAGACTGGACAAGATAACTTATGCTCACCTTCAATATCCTCGTCTTGACTTCGTCGAGTGTTGGTTGTTTGTCCATGGAGACTTGTGTGCCAGTATCTAATATTTCGGGTTCACACTCCTCGGCAATTGATTTCCCTTTTTTTATCCTGACCTGACTCCTGCTCAATATTTGGCTCTGCAGGAGAGATATTAGGGTCTACTGAGGGATACTCAATAGCCTTGCTGGGGACAATTTGAGTTTCAACTCTCCTCTTTTAGGGATGTTAGCAAACCATGCAGGAGGGAGGCTTGTACGTTTAGGGGGTGATACACCATGAAGAGCCCTCTTCCGCACACAAACCTTCCGCCTAGTGTATGCAGGAGAAGGTTGTTGGGTATGTACAGCTTGTATGGGCTATGATTGTAACCCCTCTACATCTCGGGATTGTAAATTCAGTTGAAGCTCCAGTATTAAACTGTCCTTTTCAGCGATTAATGCTTCTTTTTCAGAAATTATATTATCCCTTTCACTTATCTCGTTGTCCTTCCTGTTCCTGACCTCCTCTAACTGTTGAAGAAGCTCTTGTATTTTCTTTTCTTGTTCTTCGATGGTCGCATCCTTAAGTAGGGAGGTGCTTTCAAAGTTACACCTTGCTTCAACTAGTTTGGTGCTTAAAGTAGAAACTATTTCTACATTCTCCTGGCATACTGGACATGTCATTCCTCTTGCATCCAGCTGAGTTTCGGGTTGAGGAGTGGATGCACAAATTCTAGGTGGAGAAGTGTTCTGTATCAGATGCAGCTCTGACTATGCTGGCATTAGATCAACAATGATTTTATCTGGTAGGAGACCATCTACCATCTTCTTAACGACCCTTACATTTGTGGAACTCCACCTCCATCTCAGCATTCTTGGCAAAGCATGAGGGACGTGTGGAGGTAGGATACACAAATGCTCACACATCTATACCTGGAATGACAAGATTAGTTGTTAATAGACAGATTGATCTATACTCTTTGTGGAACACATAAAATATATTCACTCACAGCCAATAAGTGTGTGAAACCCTTAAGCATTGATCTCGTAGATCCACCGGCGACCTCTGCTTTTGGTCGCAATGTCACTCTCATACCAATTGACTCCATTTGAGGATCCATGTACGTATAAAGTGTTTCGCACCAATTGTACCTGCCTAAGTTATCAAAATCATCTACACAATCTATAAGTGATCGCATAGGTATTCTAGGCTTACTGCTGGTGGTAGTAAAAAACACACAAGAGAAAAAATATAAAATAAACAACTGACAATAAAATTTTGCAGATCCTAAATTATCTGGAGATCTGGAAGTCTTCAATAATTTCTCCAAATGCTTGTTAGAGCAATCAGCTTTCACGAAATATTGCAAATATAGCTGTCCAGAGGGAGCTTCATTATTCATAGGAACTACAAGTCCATCATCTGTTAGACCAAGGATGAGGGAGACATCCGTCTTTGTGAAATGCAATTTCTTGTCGTGGAATATAAAACATTTCTCCCTGCAGTCCCAATTATCAAACATATTTTGAACTAGGGGTCTGACATGGGTAATATCTGGAATGTCCAAAACTCACGCAAAAGGGGAGCTTCGAATAAGTGTTTCTTCTTCCACAGTCGGCGGCACACTTGCAATAAATTTTTTAAATTGTGAAACGTTGCTTTTCCAGTTCATTCTCTTGGTTCTTCCTCGCATCAACGCATGGGTTCTTCCAGAAGTATCGCTTGATGATTCACCAGTTGAAGCCATCGTTAACTGAAAATACTATGTTAGGTTACGAACTAAATGCATTGTAATACGGCGATTTAAAACTAATAGATGAAATGGATTGAAACATGTGTGCTGATACAAACAAACGTTACCTCTGCTCAAATGGTAAACCCTAAAACCCTAAACCCTATCAGGCCCGACTTTAAACGACATCGTTGGCGAAAATGGAAAAACCCTAGATAGATCGGAAGGAGCGATAGCGACACAGATTATGGTCAACGAAAGAAGTTAAGTAATCTACAAAACTTACTTAGGTCGAAAATGGAAGCGTCAGGCAATTCCACGAGAGACAGATCGGAAGGAGCGACAGAGAAATGAAATATGGTCTTGAGATGTTTGAACTGGCACCGGGGAGTTTTATATTAATGGATCGGGTGCGGTGGGGCGGATTTATATTACAATTTTGCAAAATAGCGTAACAAATATTTACATTACAATTCTTCAAAATAGCTTAACATTAACATTGTTTCCTTTACAAATATTTACACAACCACTATTTACACTTAGGAATTAGTAGGCGGTGGCATTCTACAAGACCTCCTATTATGCTTTGTTTGTCACGATTTATTTTTCACCCTCCCAGTATGTTTAGACTCAATGTGTGCCTTTTTTTCTTCGCCCCGGCTACACAAGGCTACGAGGAGGTAGAACTTCAAAAATTTTGTCACCATTAGGCTAAAATTTCTTACTTCGACATGGGTAAATACGATCTATGTAAGTGGCCTCCCAAGTTTCCCTTAGAAAATAATGCTCACAATAACGGTATGAATCCATGTTCCGATATATGATGACTGCAATAGCATGCGAGCAAGGAATTCCTGAAATTTAAAACTCACCGCAGATGCAACTTCGCCTCTCCAAATCAACAATATACGAAAAAGTTATTGTCTATACTTCCATTTCCGATTGTGAGTATGAGAATACTGAATATAATCGAGTTATTTCTCTCCTTTCATCAATCTCTTTAATGACATAAGGTGTTAGAAACCCTGACCTTTTTGAAGATTCTTCCTTATGGTTAAAGAACCATTGAGCAACCTTTCTTCTAGTATTGTCAATTAAACTGGTGATGGGGAGTTCACGTGTTTTCTTGAATAATGAATTTAAACTCTCAGAACAATTAGTGGTTAACATTGTGTACCTCCTCCCAGGAAAGTGTGCATTGGCCCATCTTTTTGGATCGATCTTTTGTAGCCACGCATATGCATCATTGTGTTTGTCATGCATGTTCTGCATTAATCGATCAAACTCAACTGTTGTATTAGCTCTTGCTGCTGCCCAAAATAAACCTAATGAGGATCTATCCCAGGTATCTGTTACCATGTTACAAGACAAGTGATAGCAACAAAAAATATGATGGGCAGATGGATACACTTTGTTAACTGCTGATATAATCCCCCGATGTCTATCTGATACAATGCTCAACGACTCTGGTAGGACAACAAGAAATGTCTTTGCATGATCCAAAAACCACTCCCAGGCAAATCCACATTCAACTTCGGCAATTCCAAATGCAACTGGCATAATTTTTGCATTACCGTCAACGGCAATAGCCATTAGCAAAACACCAGGATACTTGCCAGTGATATGTGTAGCATCAATTCCAATTAGTTTTCGCAAATAAAACCTGAATACTCTTCCACAAGCACCAAATGCCCAAAAACATCGCTGGAATTGATTTTCACCATTTCTTAGTACTGCAACATAGGTATCAGGATCTCTAACTCTTAACTCACGCAAGTACATTGGAAGATCAATATAAGCCTGATCAAAATCACCTACCACTCTTTTTAATGCTTTCTGTCTGGCTGTGTATGCTTTCTTGTATGAAATGTGAACACCAAACCTAGCTTGCATTTCTCTTCGAATTGAACTTGGTTTGTAATCATCAGAAGTAGCTAACCATCCTACAATCTGGTTTGCTACAAATGTGGATGTGCAAGCATGGTGATCTGTTGTTTTCTTAACAGTGTCACATTCATGATGTTTTACATATTTTGTGACAGTGAACTCCACGTCTTCACTTGCAACTAAACTCCATGAACAAGGCTGACTGAAGCAAATAACTTTAATTCTATTAAGTATGGTGTCAATTGGCTTGTATCTGAAGTTTTTTAGCATCGCATGCCTTACTAGTGCATCTTTAAACTCTTGTCGAGAGGAAAAAACTTGTTCAGTGAAAAATTCATTTGGATCTGATGAACTGACATCTGCCAATAGTGTTATTCGTGGATTTAAAACATAGGGATCATCAGCAATTGGGAACACTTCCTTTAAGTCACTGTACTGATCTGGGTTTAACTCACCTTCTTTATGTTGGATATCATCATCTAAGAATTCTTCCGAGCTAAGAATTCTTCTGAAGGATTTGTATATTCTAACTGTTCTATCGCTTGTATATCACTTACCTCCTCTTCACTCCAAGTTTGTTCAAAATATTCATGAACTACTGTAGTAGCAGTGACAAACTCTTCTTCGAGTATGGAAGAAACTTCTCTATTTATATCAAGGTGTTGATCACTAGTAATTCTATTCCCCACATCAATAAACTGAGATGAAGATGGAATATTACTTGGGGACAGATTTATGAAATCTTGATCATCTAACTCTCTATCCTTCAAATTTGATTCAATTGTTTCCAAAAATGTTAACACTTCATCAGGAAGGGGGTCGTCCCTGCAAAGGTTTTTAAAATCAATACTATTATATGTAGTGTGCTAGGCAAGTAGGCTGAATTTTTTTAACTAGGGTTTAGAAGCCTGAGGACAAGTGGAGGATGAGAGTTTATAGTTAGGTTTCCCAATTATGCACTTCACTAATTGGAACATTTGATGTGGATAGGACCATCAATGGGTTTTTACCGAAACCCATTGATGGACCTTTCAATGTTGAAATTAGGAACAGTTTATATAGAATGGAAGAGGAAGACATTTACAGGGTTTATGCGCAGAGGGATACTTAGTTCTCACACTCCTGTCGGCAGTTATAGGTGTGTGCCAATTGGCACGGAGCATGCCAATTGGCACACTCGTCTGAATGTTGGCACGGAGCATTAATTTTCATAACTACTGTTTGGGAGCCTAAGGAAAGGTGGAGAATGATAGTATAGGTCACGCTTGCACTCGACCCGCCTAGAGGACTTTATTTATCTCCGATATAAATTGACAACACCACTATTTTTCTCGGCCAGGTTCCCTCTCCATGGTGCTGGAAATTTATATCTCAGGACCACGGTGGTGCTGGGATATAAATTCCCAGCACCACCATTTATCTCGACCAGTTCCATCTCCCTGGTGCTAGGAGTTTTAAACGCAGGACTACAGTGTTGCTGGGGTTTCAGTTCCCAGCACCACCAAAAATTTCGGCAACTTATATCTACATAGTGTTGTAAATTATATTCCCAACACCATGGTGTTGCTGGGAGTTTGAATCCCATTACCACAGTGGTGCTGGGATATAAATTCCCAGCACCACCATTTATCTCGACCAGTTCAATCCCAATGGTGCTGGAAGTTTTAATCGTAGGACCACAGTGTTGCTGGGGTTTCAAATACCAGCACCACCCTTAATGTCGACAACTTATATCTCCCTGGTCCAGTGAATTAGATTTCCAACACCATGGTGTTGCTGGGAGTTTGAATCTCATTACCACGGTGGTGCTGGGATATAAATTCCCAGCACCACTATTTATCTCGACAAGTTCAATCCCCATGGCGCTGGGAGTTTTAATCGCAGGACCACAATGGTGACGATATTTCAATTGCCAGCACCACCTTTTATCCCGAACTGTTGAACCTTCATGGTGTTGGGAGTTTTAATCCCAGCACCACGGTGGTGACAAGATTTCAATTCCCAGCACCAACTTTTATCCCAAATTTGTTGAACCTTAATGGTGCTGAGAATTTGAAGCTCAGGACCATGATGTTGCTGGGATTTAAATTCCCAGCATCACTTTTTATCCAGGCCAGCCAGCTTCAATCTCTCATGGTGCTGGGATTTTAAATTTTAGGGAGATTTGCAGGCCGGGAATTTCATTCCCAAAGACCACCTACTCTCTGATGATTGAATCTCCTAGTGCTGGAAATATCAATCAGGGAACTTCAGTAATCGTGGGATTTAATTGGAAGCATCACCTTTTAAGTTAGGTGGAATTTGTTTAGGTGGTGACAAAACTTAGTTATGAACCTCCTGCATCACAATTATGGGTGCATTGGTCTACTTTGGTATGATATGTCTACCTCGTATTTATGGGTGCGTGGCAAACTTGGCTATACAACCACGCATTTATTAACCTCATAGCAGTCTCAAGAATAAAAACACATACATACATGATAATACTATGTGAAGCAGTTGGTGAGTGAGTTGCGCCAACCTCTGGAAATCCTACCCGATATATTCGTGGGAGCAGTGATGTCGTTGATAACTACTAGAGTTTCATCAAAAATGGTGTTGCTCAGTTGGTTTGCGGAGGAAAGCTGCATGTGGTGCTCATCAATAGCATGGGGCTGGCGCTCCCACGCGACTGGAAGTGACGTTTGGATGGCTCGGGATTTCCAGTTGTGCCTCGGATGGATGCAAATTCTCTCTCTGCATTAAATTGCAGGCTGTTTGGTGGGCGGGGTATTTTGGGAATTACGTACGTCATTTGGTAATTCTGAAACTATAATGCGCGTTTTGGGCAATTCCGAACTTTAGGAGTTGTGTTTGGTAAATTGTCGAATCACATCTGCTATTGGAAGCCATATGGATGTATCATCAATCTTATCATTAAATAAAAATAAATAAATCATGATGGATTTTTAGTCATTCATAAGGTTGAAATTCACCAATCTAACGATTTCCAGCGATCTGTCCTATAATCATTATAAGAGAAGTAAATCATAGAGGATCCTATGAGCTTTGACGTAGTGACCAAGATACGTGAAAGTAATTTGAATTTAAAAAAAAAAACTTCAAATCTCCTCCAAAATTGATTCTTATCTTATCTGTAAATTTCACTGTATCTTAATCGTCATGTCCTCTCTGTCAAGACGATAAATTTTTAGTCATATGTCATATGACATTGGAAAATATGTACCTCCACAAATACAAAAAACTGATCAGGACTCATTTAATATAAATTTATATTGTATGAATCATTGTCCATAGACAAAGTTATCATTGGATACACATTCAGTTAAATTGTTAAAAAAATAAACAGATTAAGAATTAAAAAAAACAGTGCATATAGATAAATATTTTACAGATCATCATTTTACACACAGTGACATAGATAAAAATAAAAGTAAAACGCACTGCTAAGCGATTATAGTTAAGCAGTTAATAAGAACACCCACGACTGATAATATTTGAAGGGGATATTTATTCAAATATCTCCAACTTTTAAATATCTTTTAATTGATGAGTATTAAAAAATCATCCGACAAAATTCTTTTTTAAAAAAAAATTATAAAAAATATATAATTAAGAGGCACTCTTGCATGCATATGTAATAAATCCGCATGCATGCTACAATATTTTTTTTAATAAATTATTATTATTATTTTTTAATTCAATGTGATGTAAACTAATAATTAAATTTATTTAAATATAAAATTAAATATAAATTAATATTATAATAATAAAATAGTAAATATTTGATTGATGAAATTTAGAAGAGAGATATTTGACGATGGACTTATAAATATTTGATGTATAAGATATTTCATTGTGGAAAGTGAGATATTAAAACAATGAGATATTTGATGGATATGTGGATATGAAATTCATAAATATTTTAGAGAAATATTTTTATATACCGTGGATGTTCTAAGTGATTTCACATCAAAAGATAATAGTGCATCTTTAGCTACTTTTGTTTCTTGACTAATTTATTCTTTGGCGTTTCTTTCTCTGCTACTTACTTCTTTTTTTTCCTCTGCAGGTGCGGCGTATTAGTAAGTCAGGAGGACACTTGCATAATAGATCAATGGATCAATTTCGAAGGTGATCTAAAATCCTACTCTGAGCTCATATGACCATTCACTATATAGTCCTCCTATGTAGACCTGGCCAAGGTCCGGGTCAAACCCGGACCCGACCCGGAACCGGACCGTGGTCAACGGTCCGGTTAACCGGGTCAACGGGTTTGACCCGGACCCGTGACCGGACCGCCTATTAGGCGGTCCGGTCCCGGTTTTTTAAAAAACCGAACCGGAAAACAAAAAAACCGGCATTTAAAAAAAAATTAATGGGATTTCGTGGCCGAGCACGGGCGTGTCGCACAGCCGACATAGGCGTGTCGCTGTTTTCCCGTTACACGACACGGGCGTGTCGCACAGCCGAGGCGTGTTGCTCTCTGTCCGTCACGACACGGGCGTGTCGCACAGCCGAGGCGTGTTGCTCTCTGTCCGTCACGACACGGGCAGTACCAAAACGACACGGGCTTTGGACACAGCCGAGCACAGGCGTGTCGACCCGGCGGGTCGCCTTTTTTTTTTTAAAGAAAAAGAACCGACGGCCACGATTTCGTGGCCGTTGATCATCAACGGCCACGATTTCGTGGCCGTTGGAAATTTTTTTTTTTTTTAAGTTTTTTTTTCCTACAAATACACCTCCATTCCCTTTCATTTTTTCACAAATCACAACTTCTCTTCTCTAATTCTCATTCCCTCATTTGCTTTTAAGTCTCAACTCTCAAGTCATATTTTTACAAATGTCTGGAGCCGGATCAAGTCGTAAGGGTGCGGCCGGTGCCAGAAAGGGAAAGAGCATAATGCCACCACCGCCCGAGTTCGAGTTCGAGCAAGGCGGCAATTCACCTCCATTCGATATCGGCGCCGACTATGATCTTGATATTTCCGGTGATGAATTTCAAATACGTCATCATCATCAAAGTCAAGAAAGTAGGAGCAATACATCCAGTACGATGGCGGGTTCTACGGCTACAAAACCAACTCGAGTGCCTCGCCCCGCATCCGATATCTTCACCAAACATTTCGAAACAGTAACGCTCCCTTCCGGTGATATGCAAGCAAAATGCAAATATTGTTCGAAATGTTACAAATTTCAACAAGGAGGAGGTTACGGAACCCTTACTCGACACGTGGAGAGAAATCATCCGGTGGAAATTGGTATTGATCGTTCTCAAACTCAAATTCCGACATTCTCTTCTCAATCGAGTTAGGATAACGAATCTAAACTCTTTAAATTTGACGAAACTAGATTTAGAGAAGAAACTGCTAAATTTTGTGCAATTGAACAACTTTCTTTTAGTTTTAGTGATAAATTATCTTTTGAAAATTGGCTTTCTACAAGTGCAAATCCTTCTATTAAACGTATCCCAAGAAATACTCTAAAACGTACACTTTTAAAATTAGTCTTAGAACAAAAACAAGAATTGATTAAAGAATTTTCTAATTTAAACAGTAAAGTTTCTTTGTGTTCCGATATTTGGAGTGATCATTGGCAAAGTTGTTCATATATGGGTATTACTTGTCATTGGATTGATAATAATTGGGACATTCAAAAAAGATTGCTAGCATATAGATGTTTTAACGAAACACACACGGCACAAAATATTTCACAACTTATTTTTATTATTTTAGAAGAATATGGTCTAACTTCTAAAGTTTTTTCAATTTCTTTTGATAATGCTAGTGCAAATACCTCTAGTATTAGTGAACTTATTGATATATGTAAACCATCAATAGGTGGAAGATTTTTTCATATTAGGTGTACATGTCACATTTTAAATTTGTGTGTTCAAGATGGACTTAAAAATTTAGGATAACATATTCAACCAATTAGGAGTGCAATTCATTATTTATGGACACATCCTCAAGTAATGAAAGAATGGAGAAAATTTTATAAAATAAATAGCATGAAGCCTAAACGGTTTGCACGTGACGTTCCAACTCATTGGAATTCTACTTATAAATTGTTGTTATCTACTTTTGAATATAAAGATTTATTATGTATATTTTTTCATCAACATGTTCAATCACGTGATATTTATTTGTTTTCAAATCAATGGAATATATGCACTAGTATTTGTGAAATTCTAAAAGTTTTTAGTGATGCTAGTGACCAATTATCAGGTGTTTATTATCCAACTTCACATTTAGTCTTAACACATTGTTGTAATATTGCATGTATTTTTAATGAACATATTCAATCAAATGATACTTATTTATCTCAATGTATTTATGTAATGAAAGAAAAATGGGAAAAATGTTTCTTAAACATTCCTGAAATATTTTTATGTGCTTTTGTTTTAGATCCTAGACTTAAATTAGATGGTTTGCAAGATATGTTACCATTATATTATGAATCTTTAAGCCCTATTACCGAAACTGCTCCTAATATTCCTTTGATTTTGTTTAATATTAAAACACATTTACATGATATTTATAATGAATATAACATTAAATATGGTGAACAAATTATTGGACATGAAACACATCAATCCACTACAACTAGTATTATTACTTCTAAACTCACTAAAGCACAATTGTTATTAAGACAACGGACTAAACGTCCACGAGGATCCTCAAGTTCCAGTCAGGAACTTGAGAATTATTTGACCACTTCTTTTGATTTTAGTGATGCAGATGAAGAAAGCTTCGACATTCTAAAATGGTGGTCGCAAAGAACTCAATTATTTCCAATCTTATCTATAATGGCAAAAGAAATTCTAGCTTGTCCAGTTTCAACGGTTGCAGTGGAACAAGCTTTTAGTATCGGAGGAAATACATTGGACGAGAGACGTTCTAGCTTAAGGCCGGAAAATTTGGAAGCGCAATGTTTACTCAATGATTGGTCAAAAGCTGCAAGTCGAACCCAACATATTAAAAGTGACGAAGAAGACCAAGACGAAACAGAAGGAACATCCGGAACTACGACGACGGGAGGAAATACCGAATACGACTGAAATGTATTTGATTTTTTTATTTAAGTCTAAGATGTAATATATTTTGTATTGAGATAATGAAATATTTGATAGAGTTTTTATAAGTTTAATTGTGATTTTTTTTTATTTTAATTATTTACATCATTTTTTATTTTTTTATTTATTTAACTTAGACGACGATTAACCGGATCGGACCCAGACTCGGACCGGATCGGACCCGGACCCGGACCCGACCCGGACCCGACCCGGACCCGGACCCGGACCCGACCCGGACCCGGACCGGAACCGGCGGTTCCATGACTCGACCGCAGAATGATTTATTTTCTCTTAATTCCTGAGAGATCGAAATGAAAAAATTATTAAATTGACGATTCTAACTTTTACACAATACAATCTCCTTTATTTTTTATTTCCCCGGGCGCAAGACATCTTTATAAGAGGGGCTGTCAAGATTCTGTGACCATTTCAATTTGAGATTTTGTCGTTATTGTCTCGTCATCAACATCACCAATGTCCACCCATGATTGGTGAGCGCAGCTTGCATTTCACCTGACTTTTTCAAGATTCGGTATTGTTATTATGTAAAAGATTGAAATTGTCAATCTAGTAATTCCCATCGATTTATTCTATGACTATTGTGAGGAAAGTAAATCACAGAAAATTCTATATATAGATATTGACGTAGTGGCTTAGACATATATGGGTCATCTGAATTAAAAAAAAGACTTTAAACGTACTTCGAAATTGATCCATGTCACTTTTGCACATTTTGTATTGTTACTTAAGGTTGCTCAATAGTCCAATGACCATATCAATTTAAATATTTGACCCTCATCGTTGTGTAGAAAAAAAAAAAAAAAAAAAAAAAATTGTCTGCTAGCATTGATGGATCACGAGGTGAATATATTTTTTTTGTATTTTTAATAAAAAAAAGATGTATCTTTGATAATCATGATCAAAAATCTAAGAGTGTGGCGTTTGAAAAAAAAAAGGTTTGATGGGATTTCTTTTCGACACGATTGAGAAATTAGACTTTCTTTATATGCCCTGCCTTAATCAATTTCTCCCATTGGCTTAAGCAGATATGAGCACCGAATATTCGGTAGTTGATTAAGAAGTCGATTGTGGGCATGACAGTCGACTATTGTTAAGAGTAGTCCACTGATGATGTATCCGTTAGCTAGAATGTTAACATGAATTAAGTCCGTTGTGAGACGATACTGTGTGCAATTGACTGGGGCATTTTGGTAGTCGACTATCAGGTAGAAATTCAGATAACACGAAGGTATAAAAGGAGCTCGACGGAGAGGATTTCGACAACGATTCAAGAGGCAATTTGAGGCGAAATACTAGTCCATTTCAGGATCCTTCAATCTCGTCCAAGTAACCAATAAGCAAAGCATTCTTTGTAATGTTTTCTTTATTTATATTTCATTGTATTTGCTTGCATCTCTTGTTCTTATTATTGTAAGACTTTGTAAGAGGTTTCTCCATCTTCGGATTGTTTCAAGAATGAGAGTTTATTAGTGATAGTGTGCATCACTAGAGCTCACTTAAGCTCGACTTGTGGAGTAGGAATTCTAGGTTCCGAACCACGTTATATCTTTGCGTTGTGTTTGTGTTGTTGTTTTCATTTATTACTTGCATTTGTATTTATATTCCGCTGCACTAACAACAATGGTAGACAAGCAATCGAACGAACACGAATGAATTCTAAGCGACGAAGCGAATCGCTATTCACCCCCCTCTAGCGACGCCATCTGTCCTAACAAGTGGTATCAAAGCTCGATCGGCTCTCAAAAGAACAAGTCACTCCGATATCTAACAAGTTGTATCAGAGCAAGAAGCTATTCTACGGATTGACCGCTGAGGGAGCAATGCTAGAGGGCAAGATGGAACCAAATCTTGGATTGAGATGGGACATCAACACTCCGGTCTCATTTGCATTCTATGGACGAGAAGGTTTCGATCAATGGAATACAAGGATGGAAACCTTCTTTATGATGAAATTTAAAGAGTTGATGATTTTGATGAAGAGATTTGAAGCTCCCATATACAAATAGGGAAGACCACTCAAGAAGAAGAAATGGACTGAAGAGCAAATTCAAGCCTTCGAGTTAAATGAGTAGGTAACGAAAACCCTAATCAAAATAATTCCTAATGACCTATTGTGTAAGATAAGTGAATGTCAAGATGCTAAAGAACTATGGAGCAAGCTTCATGAAGAGCCTGCACCGATCCAAGATAGGGAAGAAGAGGAATGCTCATCTTCACAAGAGCTTGAGGAATCAGAGGTTGAAAGACTATCAACATCCGAATAAGAGAAGGAAGTAGAAGAAGCCTCCACCTCTAGGATTGAGAGGGAGGAGAGACCTTCCACGTCGGAGAAAGAGCAAGAAGAGGAGTCATCCACATCCGAGAAAAGTGAAGAACAAGCTTCCCTTACCGACCCAGGTAACTTAAACATTGTAATTAAAAATAAATATCATATAATATATTTTAAGTGTAGGAAGATGGGTCACTACAAGAGCAAGTGCCCAAGTGTAATCAAGGAAAAGATTCAAATAGTGTCGAAGGAGAAGGAAAAGCCTAAGGATGTCGGTGCCCTGATACGAAAAAGCAAAGAGCATATCGTATGCTTCAAGTGCAATCAAAGGGGCCACTATACGACTCAATTCTCTAGGGGGAGGAAGCAAACGAAGGGCAAAGGAGGAGCATCACATGTAGGGGGAGCTTTTAAAGCAAACCCTAAGGTATCATTTATCAATGCACCTTCAAATTTTAGTGTCAAAAAGCATACTAGGAATAATTTTAATGCATTTGCTATTATCCATGAAAAGCATTCTAGGAATAGATTTTATTGTCTAGGTACTAAACATGTTAACTTACTTAAGGACAAATCTAAAATCAATAACTCTAGAACTATGCTACCTAGAGAAATCATTAGGAAGATATAGAATAATTTAGGCATTAACCCTAAGAAGGGTAGATATATGTTTAAAATGAAGAACAATACCCAAAGAACAAATGGAAATTCAAATTTTGAGATATTAGTGGTAGAAAATCAGGCTTTGAGGTTAAGGCTTGAAAAATTAGAAAAAAACCCTTAATCGACTGGAAAATTCAATTCAAAGATCTAATAGGCAAAACTTAGGGTCTAGGAGGCAAAAATCAACTATGAGGCAAGGTTTGGGTCACAAACCTAAGCCCAATGAGACATATCATAATGTTCCATTTAATTATTGAACCACTACTAGATCTAAGAAAACCAAGGTTACTAGGAAGTCATCTCTAAGATTAACCATGGTAAGTGTTTAATGGCCAAGGTTTCTATGAAACCTTGGAAGTCACTAACAAGACAATAAGGAAAGTCATCGATCCCTAGAGCTAGCCTAAAGAAGACCACAATGACTAAGGCTTCCAAGCCTAAGAGGGTCATTAGGAAGGTACTAAGGGAAGTTATCCCTAGTAAGTACCTAGTAAATCTAAGGAACTTCAATAGGTATTGGGTTCCTAGAGCGTGATCCCTTCACGTTAGATGGG
This sequence comes from Wurfbainia villosa, assembly GCA_025175895.1. NCBI lineage: Eukaryota > Viridiplantae > Streptophyta > Magnoliopsida > Zingiberales > Zingiberaceae > Wurfbainia > Wurfbainia villosa. Next base: position 103,305 of record JAKLTH010000267.1, on the reverse strand, counting down.
TTAAGGTGTGTCAACTTAAATTGTTAAGGTAGTTAACATAATCATAGCAAAGTTTACACTTTAGGGCATTTTCAAGGTTATGGGGTACCTTGGAAATAAGATGATATTTGATCCTAAAGGATTTTAAGATGTGCCAATAGAATTTAGGAAGTTTGAAAAATCAATCAAAATTGACACAATTAGGTTAAAGGTCAATGTTGTGTCATTTTGAATTTTTGACACACTAGGTAGGTTTGTTGGTTGTGGCACATTAGTTTAAATTTTAGGAAATGACAATTTAGGCTTAATATTTAGGTATTATATACCTTTGTAGTTCATTTTTTTCATGCTTTGTTTGCATTGTCATGTCATGACATCATGCTTCATATTATTATTTAAAATATCATGATAATATTTAGGGTAATGTCATGTTGGTCTTAAGTTAGAATTTTATGTCATGATATCATGTATCATTGGTTATGCTTTATTTATACTATCATTTTATGTCATGATCATATTTCATGCATTTAGAGTTAATTAAAATTGATTTAAGGACAACCACATGATTTGAAGTCCCATTATAAGGGAATCAAATAAAGTTGCCTAGAAAAATACATGAACCCTTAGTTTAGGAAGAACAAAAACTCACATCTCATATTAAATTGACATATGTGTATTAATACACCTAGACACATATTGCTGGGAGTATGAGGAATACAAACAAAGTCCCACATTGGTAAGACATGAAAAAGATCATGTGCTTATAAGATACAAAGATATCTCCATTGGTATGAGGCCTTTTGGGTAAAGTCTAAAAATAAAACCATAAGGCCTTAGGCCCAAAGTGGACAATATCATGTCATTGTGGATATGAATCTTATAGGTACTAACAATTGGTATCAGAGTCATGGTCCATGTCAAGTCATGAACCTCAAATGAAGGAAGTGGAGCTCTCATGTCCAGATCAAGAGAACCAGACACCAGGCAGAAAGTTCAGTTGGGTCAGGAGGACTAAACAACTGGAAGGAAGTCCAGTTGGGCCAGAAGGGTTGGACAACTAGCAGGAAGTCCAGCTGGGTCAGGAGGACCTGACAGTTGACAGAAAGTCCTGGTAGGTTGAGGATCAGACATCAAGCAGAGAAAGTCCTTCGAGGATGGATAGGCTTGAGGGGGGCTCAATGTGGTCCTTCGTTTGAGGAGGGGATTGTTGGGAGTATGAGGAATACAATCAAAGTCTCACATTGATAAGACATGAAAAAGGTCATGTGCTTATAAGATACAAAGATATTTTCATTGGTATGAGACTTTTTGAGTAAAGCTCAAAAACAAAACCATGAGGGCTTAAGCCCAAAGTGGATAATATCATGTTATTGTGGAGATATATAAATCTTATAGGCACTAACACATATGAGATGCTAGGAAAATGAGTTCAGTTCAAAATGCATAGATGTTGCATCTAGATAAACCCAAACTCATTTCAATCATAGGTATAAATCATAAGGAAAGCTAGCATACAAGTCATGTATACTTAACCGATAAACCATGATTGAAAATCAGATTTTAAAATCATTTTAAATTCACTTTTAAACCCTGAGCGAAGTCTATCTTTTGATAGCAATCACCATTGATGAAGTTGATACAAATTATGTCAAAAATATTGAAGTTATCAATTGTTTTGAACTTTGTATCAATCTCACAATTTAATAGGTATTTTCATATAAAATATTTTCCACCTATAATGATTGACATAAGTATTATTCATATGAAGTTTCGTGATTTTTCAAATTATGTATAATTACTTATGATGATTTTCCAAACTTTATTTTTGAAAATTGATTTCTGTACATTGCAGAAACCGATCGATTGTTGCCTTGAGCAGTCGACTGGCGTTGAGGGCAGTCGATTGGTTACTGAGCAAGTCGATTATCAAGTTTGATTTCGGATAAATAAGGTTTGTTTAGCTCATTTTCAGCTACTTTAGGCTATCCTAACTGTTCCATCCCTAGGATATGCTTTGGAAAGCATAGGAAGCTGAGTGAAAATTCATTGAAAATGGATTAGGAGAGTTATTTAGGGTGGAGTATCGATTTATAAGGGTTGTGAAAGTTCAAGTTTGAATTTTTACCCTTAATTTCGAGTGTTCAGAGTTCCTATTGGCTTAGGGTCTCTCCAAGGACATTATTGGTGCAATGGTCAAGGGAGAGCAAACCTTTAGGGGGAGGTTATCCATCATGGGATGATGAATGAGTTGTTCCTCAAAAGGGAGAAATGAAGGGTTTGTGTTAGGAAATCCTCATTGTGCTCACCAAAGGGGGAGAGCTGGAAAATGGAGAAAATGCCTTGCATTTAGTGATAAGGGAGTATCACTAGGGAGAATGAAAGCATTAATGATGTTTTTGAACTAAGGGGGAGATTGAGTAATCTCATTAGGATATGAGATATGGTTACCATTGGAGGAGACTTTTTGATGTATGTCAAAAAAGGGGAGGATTGATGGTTTAAGTTAGGTAGCCTAACTTAAAGGTTTTGTCAATCATCAAAAAGAGAGAGATTGTTAGTGCAATCGACCTAGGTCACGATTGACCAGACTCGAGTGTGACTCGAATAATATTTTGATAGTTGACAAAATGATTGACAATGTGATTGTCAATGGAAAATTCAAGTCATGAGTACTTGGCATTTGAGAAGTCCAAGCATGGATCTTGGCATGGAAAGTCCAAGCATGGGTCTTGACAATGGTAAAGTCTAAGTCATAAGTACTTGGCAAGGAAAGCTCAAGTCATTGGTACTTAGAATAGAAAGTCCAAGCATAGATCTTGACAATGGTAAATTTCAAGCATGGGTCTTAACAATGGTAAAGTCCAAGTCATGGGTACTTGGCTTGGGAAGTCCAAAGGTATAGTCTTTGCAGTATAAGTCCAAGTGTGTAATCTTGGCGGCGTAAAGTCCAAGTGAACTTTGGCGGTGAAAGTCTAAGTATGGATGCTTAACAATTGGCAAGTCCAAGGGTGTGATATTGACGGCGTAAAGTCCAAGATGTAGTCTTGGCAGCATAAGTCCAATGTTTGACGGCGTAAAGTTCAACCGTGTATTTTGGCGGCATAAGTCCAAATGTACCTTGGCAAAGTAAAGTCGGTTAGTATGACAATAGCCGATGGAAGTACCTGAAGGCTAGCGTATGGATGAACAAGTCTTGAAGGGCTTGGAGGGATTCGATAGGTGTGAGATTGATGGAGGTGGCTAGAAGGCTTAGGTCTAGACTAAGGGTGGTCTATCAAATATGAGAGGATCATACTTGGGGTTAAACCTCATTGTTGAGGTTTATCAGTCGACTGACCAAATGTTTGACACTCAGGGGCCGAGTTGACTCAGAGCAGTAGATTGGAATTATACCAATCGACTGGTCGGTAATCGACTAGAGGCTTGATTGCTTGAGTTGTGTGGGAAGTTGATTGTCCTTGAGAAGTCGACTGCTTTGTAAGACAGTCGACTGGCTTAAGCGAACACAACACAGAATGCTCGGTAGTCGACTGGGCAATCGACTATGGGCATGACAGTTGACTGTTGTTAAGGGCAGTCGACTGACGATGTACCCGTTGGCTGGAATGCCAACGTGGATTAAGTTCGTTGTAAGACAACGACACTGTGGGTAGTCAACTGGGGTCTTTTGACAGTCAACTGTCAGGTGAAAATCTAGGTTGCACGAAGGTATAAAAGGAACTCGATGGGGAGGATTTCGACAGCGGTTCAAGGGGCGATTTGAGGTGAAGTGCTGGTGCATTTTAGGGTCCTTCAAGCTCGTCTAAGCAACCAATAAGCAAAACATTCAAAGCATTCTTTATAAAGTTTTTTTCCCTTGTATTTTATTGTATTTTCTTGTGTCTGTTGTTCTTATTGTTGTAAGACTTTGTAAGGGATTTTTTCACCTTTGGATTGTTCTAAGAATGAGAGTTTATTAGTCATTGTGTGCATCACTAGAGCTCACTTGAGCTCGACCCGTGGAATAAGAATCCTAGATTTCGAACCACATTATATCTTCGTGTTGTGTTTGTGTTGTTGTTTTCATTTATTACTTACATTTGTATTTGTATTCCGCTGCGCTAACAATAATTATAGATAAACAATTAAATGAACACGATCGAATTCTAAATTACGAAGTGAATCGTTATTCACCCTCCTAATAACCCTATCGGTCCTAACAAAAAGGTCGCCCTAGAATGACAATATAGATCGACGAAGCATCCGTCACCAGAAAAAAAAAGCCATGATCGTCTTTCGACTCAGCTTGTCTTCCAGCATCAGGGGCAAAATGATTTGTCGAACGGGTTGCACTGCATGCCCAACAAGGATAATGCTAATTCTTTTTTTTTATTTGATAATTATCTATTTCTTTTGGATTTTTTTTTAAACTTTGCTTAAAATGCATAATATTTTTCATTTCAAGTTGGTGCCAAATGAAATGAACAATTTAGATATTCATTTGAAACTAAACGAAAATTTTAAAAATTTTCTGAATTATGCATTTAAAATATTGTTTTTTTATTTAAAAATCATAAATGTTATTACTATTTTAGAATTTTAATTACAATTTATAAACGATATATTTGATGTGTGTAGATCTTTAATTTGTAAAATGTTAATATATTCTGAGAGATTTAAGTTTGTATAAGGTGTTCAGGTGATCCTAGTTTATAGTTAAAAAAAAATGAATCTAGTTTTAAATATTCTCGACCATCCATTTTTGTGTAAAATCAGGTTTGAAAATTAAAAATAAAAATCACAGTATAAAAATCCCTTTGAATAATAAATTGAGTTACCATCCATCAAAAATTAGAATTCGTCAATCTAGTATTCTTCATCGGTCTGTCTCACAACTATTGTAAAGGAGATAAATCACGGAAGACCTTATGGGCCTTGACGTAGTAGTCAAGACACACGGAGTCATCTGAATCCAGGAAAGAACTTTAGACATTCTCCGGAATCGATCCTTATCTTCTCCGCAAATTCCATCGTGTCTTAACCAACACGTCATTTCCATGGGGACAATAAATCGAGTTACCGTAAACATTAAATAGATACCTACAAATAAAATATATTAATGCATAGTGTAATTAAGCAACTTAAAAATTAACAAATTATAAGATAAAACTAAAATATTTTTTCCATTTTAAATTTGAAGTTAAAATAGTCAAACTATAAGTTTGAAACAGTTTATAAAAAAGCTCATCATAATTTAATTAAAATAATATTAATAAAAGGTATAAATTTATTAACGTTTGATTAAAATATTTATAAAAATTAGTGTCACAGATGTTGCTATATGGCATGTTATAGTGAAATAATGATAAAATGTTTTATTCATTCTCGTTAATTAGCTCTAGAGTTGAGCCAATATGGCTTGGTTAACAGATTAAATTCCAAACAAAATTTGAGCATTGAGTTTGATCAAAAAAATATAAAATAAAAAAAATAAAATTTCAAAATTAATTAAAAATAATTTTAATGATTAAAAAAATCATTTTATTAAATTTTAACTTCTTTCTTAATTACGTCTATAATGTCATCTATTAATTAACATTCCTTACTCAATAATTTATTATTAATATTATTATAGCTTTAATTATGTATTATCGTAAAATGAAAAAAATACACATAACATATACAAGTGAAGTCATTAGAGAAATTCTATTTTTGTAAAATCTCAAGTGAATTCTTGTTGCAATTAATAAGAGCTTGAAATCAATTTATTTTTTTATTCATAATGAAAAATAAAATAAAATAAAATTTACAGATAAACACGAAATAATTAGCTGACTAATTAAATATCTAATTCCGTACATATAAGCAAAGTTAAATCTTCTAAGAAGGCTTATATAGGTCTCAACACTAATTCAATTGGTAAATATATAGAGATAATTTTTAAGTAAGTAGGGATTAATTTTTGAAAATTTTATCGCTTTGGATTATCAATGGATCTCCTCCTCTGTATTTGCCAACTGAATTTTTAATTTATCTCCTTTATCAATAAGAATAATCGAGGGAACGTTAATATGACACGATTTCACATTTTTTCTAAGGAGGTTTATATATTTAACAGTACTTTAAAACCCTAATTAAAATAGTCTCATCTTATACGCAACAAATAGGAGGAAACTGTTCGAGAACTCTTCCTCCCGTCGAAAAAACTGACAACGAGTAAAATAAAGAGAGCAAGACTGAACTTTGCACTGAGATAGCTAGAAAGTTGGGCAATTGTCATTCATGGCCTTAATTGCATCAATTAAGTATGAGATGATATTTTGAACAACTTGTCATATATCGTCAACAGTTGCATTGAGATAACACTATGACTACGTTTGATACGGGATAATATAATCAACCTTGTAATGTAATCAAATTGTAATGTAATGTAATGTAATGTGTATTATATTACTGTATTTGGTTAACGATTAATGTATAATCTTTGATTACAAAAGTGATTAAATTTGTTTGTTTGGTATCCATATTTGTTATAAGGAATGTAATTCATATTATTATAAAATGACAAAAATAGCCTTATAAGGTTGTCGCCGACCGTCGAAGGGCACCGGTGAGCGATGTTCGTCGCTTGGCCGGCCACGGCCGGTCGTCGATGGCTCGAAGAACATATTTGTAAAGACAAATATTGGGTCCGTAATGTAATCGGATTACATCGCTTTTCCTTCGTAATCGAGATTACGGATCTTGGCTCTTATTTTGTAATGCGATTACATTACATCTTTGAAATGTTAACAAATAAAGTAAATCATCTTGTAATGTAATCCGATTACATTACAAATCTGATTATCCCGTACCAAACGTAGCCTACATGAAGATTCCTTCAAATATTGTATTTTTTATTTTTTTTATCATGGTACATCATATTCATATATATATATATATATATATATAGAACTTCCCAATTCGCTCCCACTCAAAATAGCAACTGTGGAGTTTACATGCGCGACAGCTAATAAGTACCATCCCATGTATATGATACACGACAGATGCTAACTGCAATTTTCCCTGCGTTGCAATTAATTGACCACGTGAAAATCTCAGTCAACATCACTAGCTATAATGAGATCATTAATTTCAGCTTATAGTTAATGTCGTCTAGCTAGCATTTATTTTATCACTTTAATTAGCAATTAAGATGGAAGACGTTGGAGTTTTGCATGAAAAAAGGAACGACCTTGAATTAATTGCACCATTGGAAAACATTAAAAGCTTCGGCAGGACCTTAGTATAGAATTAGAATTGCATTGTATTTATGTTTTATTTATATATTTTTGTTTAACATCGATAATTAGATCATTGTCCATTAATTATCAAAATGTTGCACATTGCCTGCAACCATTGTTAATTGAAGGATGCCCCGCAATCAAGTGACTATATATATTTATCACTAAATTCATCAGTTTACTCTTCTCTAATGAGATGGAATGGAAGAGATAATACTAATTCTTTGTTCTATTTGATAAAAGAGGCTTGTATGTTTTACACTTAACGTTATTTTATAGACAGTGAAATAGAAATTTGGACAACTATATATAACTCATGGCCTCAATTACATGAATTAAGTATGAAATAATATTTTGGACAATCTATCATATATCATCGACAATTGCATTAATTGAGATAATACTACATGAAGATTCCTCTCAATATTGTATTTTTTTATATTGGTAAATCGTATTCATTTTCTCTCATTACTTGTTACATTTTCTTAACGACTATCTATTTCATTACTTGTTACATTTTCTTCACCACTAAAGAGAGAGAACATTTTAAGCATTCAATTTCATCTCTATGCTCATTAGATATCTATGCATGGTTATTATATATGCATTGAGAAGTTGAAGCAACGCATCCAATTTAATAATGTTGTATTTGATACCTTAAACCCTAGCTAATCTTTAAACATTATAAGCTTCATGTTTGAAATTCCTCCAACACTTTTTCCTTCTTGAAAGTTTTTTCAATAACCTTTAGAAATTTGTATTGTTTTTTATCTCATATCCGGAATTGATATGTATGATTTTGATTACTGTTCCCAAATGTTTGAGATTTATGATTTTATAAGTAAAATAAAATAGGTTTAATCTTTTCAAAGATATTTTAACCTAAAAAAAGTCTTTTTTTTTTAATTTTTTAAATTCGTGTCCAATAAAAATAATAAAACTTCATATGATTCTTTATGTCGATGAAGATTTCATTACAGCTCAAGTATTGCAAGTTTTCTTAGACTTGAGGTATTCAAGTCATCTAGGTCATGACGACTTATAATTTAACTACTTCGTAACCATCTCTATAGCAGTGTCATTCCGGATTGATTGAGTATAAGTCAAAGTAGTCTAAGATGTTTGAATAGTCCATACATAATTCATCACTCATGTTAAAGGAGATGTATACCCTAGGTCTCTTGTCAGAATTATTACTTAAAAATATTTGGCCAAAGCACATATGTCAAGAAAAATGATCTTCTTATACACATATAAGAAGTAACTTGAATCCACAGGACATGGAACTATGCTTGGTCTAGGTGTAACCTACTTAGCCTAGTGGGGATGAGTACATAAATAATATCTTGAACCAAGTGGATATATGATGAGTGAAAGGAACAAGTACACACAATTGAAGCTGTTGAAAGATTCGAAAATGTTCTGAAGTTGACTTTATTTTTTTTATCAATTGGGGATCATGATATACTACTAGGTGTTACTCATGATCTATTCATAATTAATGATTAATTATGAATAACCAAAATAGTCGAAAATCTACTGAGTCACATGCAATATGATTTCTTTAGAGAAGTAAAACAAGTTTGAGAATATAATTCTCAAAAAGAGAGATTATCTGATTGGCTCATACTTAAAAGGGGTTAAAGCTGGATCATGATAAATTTATTAAGAAAAATTTATATGATAATTTTTTTAAAAAAAAATTATATGATAAATTTTTTAAGAAAAATTTTATATGATAAATTTTTCTTAAGAAAAATTTATTAAGTAAAATTTATATAATAAATTTGTTAAGAAAATTTTATATGATTTTTTAGTTACGGAGAGTTAGGATTTTTGAGACTTTTTCTTATAAATTTATATGATAAATTTGTTAAGAAATTTTTTGAAAAGCCCTCTCATGATAACTAACCAAGAAATCTATACATAAGTCTTCTAATGTAAAGTTTATGCAACCCAATCTAATCTGAAAAATAGATTTCCTCTTGTGAACCATCATCCTCCCCTTTCAAGTTTTTCTCCATGCTTGACTAGCATCGATGGGAGAAGAGCTCTTATGACTTTAGAAGTTGTCTCAAGGAGATTCCGATGTGGATATCGATAGAGGCACAACTCGTTAATTTTGCTCTTGGTTTTTACAGATTCTATAGAATTCTAAAGGTATAAAAATTATTATTTGCTCTCCTCTTTTATGTTGATTATATCAAAAACATAGATCCTGACACCTGGGGATGTCCGGAAGAAAATAAAATTATTTTATTTCACTTTCTTCTACTGCATATACATCCTAGATTTCTCAACATGTGGTATTACAGCTTTGTCGGACAGAGCTTGAGCCTACCACATGCTTCCAACAAGTGTTATATATCATAGCGTTCTCTAATTCCAACATATGCTAGTTAGGATAACTAGTTCATTGGAGTAATATGCCATAAAATTTCATATAATTTTTTATGTCGATGAAGATTTCATTGCAGCTCGAGTGCAAGCTTCGTTAGACTTAAGATATTCAAGTCATCTCTATAGGCGTGTCATTCTGGATTGATTGGGTATAAGTCAAAATGGTTGAAGATGTTTAAATAACTCATAGAGGATTCTCCACTCTTATTAAAGGAGATGTATACCCTAAGTCTCTTGTCAGAAGTGTTACTCAGAAGCCTTAAGCTAAAGTACACATGTCAAGAAGAATAGTCTTTTTGGATACATATAAGGAGTAACTTGAATCCACAGGATAATGAATTATATTTGGGCTAGATGTTATGTAGTCAGCCTTGTAAAATACCACGAATAATTTTTTTACATTTCTCTCGATAGAATAGTATCTCTATTATTCTTTAAATAGAGAATATATTATTGGATAAATTAAATTAGTATTGGATGGCTAAGGATTTATGTAAATCTAATCTAGGTTTAAACTTATGGAGTTAATGAAACCTAACCTAGGGTTGATCCTTATTAAGTAGACCGTTTCCTAGCCGATCCATTTATTGTCGTTTATTAATTTTCGTTACCGTTTTCTTCTCTCCCGAATGCTTTCTCCCATTCGCGATTCTCCTCCTCTCTTCCGAAAACACGCGACCCTCCCCTCTTCTGAAACGCAGGCTGCCGAACACCCTTCCTCTTTCTCTCGTCTCTGTTTCTCACCACAACCGACCTCTACCTCTCGTTCTTCTTCCTCGCGGCAAGTGGTGGCCACGGCGAGTGGGCGTGACTGGAAGGTTGGGTCGGCAACGACAGCACCATGCTCGGATCGGAAGTCGTGACTTTCTGCCAAAGTAAGGGGATTTCCGCAGAAGTTAGGGCAGCGACGTTGGCGTTGGCGTTGGGTTTTTCGGCGAACCAAACATATTGGGGGAGTGCAGTCGGTGAAGTCACAAAATTTCAGACGTGGATACGAGACAGGTCCGCGGATGTGAGGACTTTATTATTATGAGCATTATAGTAGATGGGTAATTTCCTATCTTAGTCAGGTAGTTGTCGTTGCATGTAGATTTAGACATATATATGATCATATTATATGTTCATATTACCTTGACTCTGCTCTTATTTATTTTTGTGCTTGATACTTTGTCGTTGGCCATATATGCTCTAATATTGATATCACATTTTCCTTTATCATGATTGAGGAGTTACAGATGTGATGTAAGTAGATCTATAAATGTTTAGTTAGGTGTAAATATTGAAGTACGGATGATGACCTAAAAATTGAGAAAAAGGTCATCCGTGGGTAGGTAATGCCTTGAACGTAGGATTGATTCCAATACCCTTACGTTGCATATTTACTACCGATCATGTGTTGTGTAAATGGTCAGGTGAATTGTGAATAGTGTGTCGCTACAGACCGGTGGTCCTAGCTTGTTATGATCAGTTGAGTACGACTCTCTATAGGATAGAGAGTGTATTGATCAGATGGGTATGACTCTCTGTAGAACAGAGAGTCTGTGATAGATATCTGTATGTGTGACAGTGCATTCATGTCATTTGCATGCATACTGACGACATAGTCTCCCTTGTGGTTGAGAAGGTCGTCAGTCATCCTGCCTCCCAGGTTACTCACAGAGGAGTAACTGGTGTGAGGGCAGAGCATTTGTTGTGCCACACTCTACCGCTATAGACGGTGATAGTTGGAGTTGCGTGCAGTTGTCCTGGGTGTGTGGCACTCGACCACTCATAGGTAGTGTCAGTCGGAGTGGCCAGCAGCAGGGACCCCCATTGTGTAGCAAGCTCTTTACGCTTATATGCTACTCGTTCATACTTCTCACTCGGTCACTCTAGAACAGTGGTTGATGTTGAGTTGAGACTGTTGTCATGTCGTGTCACTTAGGCCACACTGGGGTCGTGGTAGCGAGTAGGGGTGTGTAGGCATGACCATGTATACTGCATTGTCGTATCATATGACATTTTGCATATATATATATATATATATATATATATATATATATATATAAATAATTGTGATTAATATACATACAGATGCAGTCTATATGTATAATTACTCTGATATTGTATTTATATGTACCATACTTGTTGCATTTGTTTGTACATATTCATACATGCTATTGCATTTTCTATATAGTAGGATGTCGGGTACTTGTATACTTGTTGGTCGGTCTCTGTGATACCCTCGACCCATATCATGACGTAGTGTGAGTTGGTATTACTCTTCATATTGTATGTTGTGGATATATGCTCAGGTTGGATGAGTGTAGAATAGCTGACTGTCAGGTATGTCAACATCTTTTATTGTTCAGATTGTTTAGTGGTATGCATGTATGTATATTTAGTATGTTGATGTATACCTGTCGTACCTGTAGATTATACTGTTGAATTATATGTGATATTTGATATATATACATGTTCTCTCATATTGCCTGCTGAGTTATACTCACCACCTTGGACCCTGGGTTTTTCTGTCGCTCAGGTAACGGATAGAAGTTTTTGTGACGGTTTAGAGCTTCGCCAGCGATCCATCCCATCTCCTTTTTTGGAGCCTCCCGTGGATTTTGGTTTATTTTGTGTACTTCATTTTGTGTCCGATGTTTTATGTACTGTTTGGTACTGGACTTGTCAGTTGGTGTACACCTATGTTGGTTTTGGATTGTATGTCAGTATGTGTGGTTATGGGTGTTTGATTTTATGTTTTTCGCTGTGTTTTAATCCAGTTATGCTTATTATGTTGTGGTTGTGGGTCTAAAGACCTTGTATTAACAGGATATGTTGTCACGTACAAGGGAGATGTCGTCCGTTTGCTTTTCGGCACGACATACTCTCGGGGCGTAACAAACTTAGTGGAAACGAGCACATAGACCATGTCTTAAACCAAGTGAGTACAGGATGAGTAAAAGAAACAGACACATATAACTGTAGTTGCTGAAGGATTCAGAAACGTTCTGAAGTTGACTTTGATTTTTCGATCAATTGAGAGTTATGATGTACTACTAGGTGTCATTCATGATCTATTCATAATTAATGGTTAATTATGCATGACTAATATAGTCGGGACCCTATTGGATCACACGCAATATTATTTCTCTAGAGACGTAAAATAAGTTTGAGAATAAAATTCTCAAAGAGCGAGATTATATAGTTGGACGAGGCTTAAAAGGGCTAAAATAGGAGCATTAGAGACTACCATGACCGTGCTAAAATGTAGCATGGCGGTACCACATTTTGTGATGGTGAAATGGGACTTACAGAACTCTCCATGGTTGTGCCAGGGTATGGCACGACCATGCCAATCTCTGTCAACAAGAGGAGGCAAGGCAAAGGGCAAGACGACCTGACAATGTTGCCCTCCACGACTATGGTAGGCTCCACGACTATGCCGTAGAGAGCACCACGACCATGACAGCCTCCACAGCTAGCCCGTGGAGCGCACCCCTATTGTGGCGCAATGGCATCGATTTCTTGGTTACGAAGTTTTTTCTTAATAAAATTATATGATAATTAAGTTAAGAAAAATATTGATGCCCCCACCATGGGAGGAGTGATGCCCCTGCCATGCGCAAGGATTGTTGGGACTGTCGTGCGGCCATGGGTGTTGCCCCTGTTGTGTTCTGCGATGAGACATTCTTCGTTGCAAATTTTGTGGTGACTTTACCACGAATTTAATTATGTCGCAAAATTTATGTTTGGATAATCTGGTGCTTTCCATGAAAATGTCTGCATTTTGAAAAATAACAACAAAAATATTTTGTTGTGAAATTCATCCAAAAAAATTGTCACTAATTTTGAATTTGTTACAAAATTAAGATGAAAGTGGAATTTAATACAAACTTTTGTGACAAAAATGAAATTCGTGGCAAATATGCGAAGAAATATTTTTGTTGGCGAATTCATAGTAAATTTGCAACGAAAGTTAAAATTTATCGTCAACTTTACGACGAATATGAAATTCATCGCTAAAATTTTGACTAAAAAGATATTCGTTGCAAACTTTACATTTGCCGTTTCAACGAAAAAGTGATTGCCTTTTCGAAAAATAATTAGAAAATAGTGACGAAAACTTTTCTTCGCTAAAGTCGTCAGAAATTTTGTAACGAAAAAAAAATTGTTGGAAAATTTGCGACGAAAATGGAAACTCTAGACTACGAATTTGTCAGAAAATTTTGCGGAAAATTTACATTTTGGAGTTTGCGACAAAAATGAAAAGAATTTGTCGAAAAATTTTGCGACGATTTACATTTTCATTGTAAATTTTACGATAATTTTTGCGATGAATTTTTATTTTTTGCAAACTCTAGGACGAACATATAATTTGTTGCTATTTTTGTGACAACAACTTTTTTGTTACTGATCTACGACTATTTATTTTTTCATCGCAAATTTCGTTATAGATTTATGACAAATTTTTTTCATCGTTAAATTAATATTTGTTTACCGTCTAACTCATTTGCAGTAGATCTTATCAAATTTATTGGAACCATAAATTTTTAATATTAATTTCAAACATATAACATATACAAACGAATTCATTAGATAAACCTTATTTCCAAATTTGTGTATACAACTGGCAGTTAATGCTAGGCATGAGATCAGTGCAGTTAATGGCATCACTTAGGCTGCATTTGATAGGTCGTAATCTACTCTGTAATATAATCTAGATTATATTATAAAAATTGATTATTTTATTTATTATCGTTTTAAAGTTATAATGTAATGTAATCTAAATTACAAAAGTCATTGAAGTTTTATAATCTGAATTACAAGACAAAGACTTTGTAATCCGATTATATTACAAGTCGTAATCTGAAAAGTATTGGATGCTCAACAATCAAAGTCAATCGTTATCGTCCATTGTCGCCACCGATCGATCGGTCGCAACCACCGTCGCCACTCGACCACTGTCGTTGATCGGCCCGTCGTCAGTTGGTCGTCACCGATCGACCGGTCGATCGCCGATCGATCGACCGGTCGGTCGTCGCCATCGCATCGACTGGCCGTCATCATCGCCATCGTCGATCGTCGATGAATACCAAACAAAAAAATATAATTATCGTTTTAATCCAAAATTATATACAATTTTTATCTAAACATAATAATATAATCAAAATTATATTATATTCTATTACAATCTTAATTACATTAAGACTTGAATTAATTACATCCTACCAAACAAACGTGACCTTAAAGTATATAAGATAATACTAATTTCAGAATCTTATTATAATGAAATCTTTAATTTTGTCAAGTAGCAATTAATGCTTTACTATTTTTAGGTCACTTAATGTTGGCTAGCTATCTGTATCACTAATTTAAATTGAAGTTTTGCACGAAAACAAATGACAACCTTAGCATTGAATTAATTGCACTACCTTTCTCACATTAAAAGCTGCAGCATGATTATATAATTAAAATTGTATTGTGTGGTAATACATTTATTTATAGTTTTTTATTTAATATTATATTGATTGTTGTCCATCTGCAAAATGTTCCGCACTTACTCTCTATTTGAGAAGAGATGAGAAGTTTCCACGGGATAGCGTGATGATAAGGCAGAATGTTATTTGTAAATTGAATAGGATTCGATTTCGGACGAGGAATTTAAAATTCTTCTGATTTCAGATGAATCTCTCTTTATCTTGTCACTGTGTCAAAGAACTTTATTCTCCTTGTGATTTACCTCTTTTTCGTTAGTGTTTTGGGATGGATGACAAGTGATTACTAGTTAAACAGATTCCTAATTTTTACAGAGAATAAATGAGAAGAGTATAAGTCTGAGAGGAGAAGAGAAACTTAATTACAGTGTAAGAAAATTTTACTTTTCATGAATAGGATGGGTAAAAATTCACTTCCTCTCCTCTTTTCATTCTCTCATTTCTTCCCAAATAAATTTTTTTTCTTTCCTTAATTATTCACTCTTTCTTTTTTATTATTTACACTTCTCTTACCTCCTTTTAAACATAATGTTACAACGTTGACATTGAAGATTGCACCATAACCGAGTGATTATATTTATTATTAAATTTAAATAATTCAGTTTACCTTTTCTTATGAGATGAAATGAAAAAGATAATGCTAATTCTTTTTTTATTTGATAATTATCTATTTCTTTTGGATTTTTTTTAAACTTTGCTTAAAGTGTATAATATTTTTCATTTCAATTGTTGGAGCCAAATAAAATGAACAATTTAGATATTCATTTGAAAGTAAACGAAAATTTTAAAATTTTTCTGAATTATGCATTTAAAATGTTACTTTTTATTTAAAAATCAATAAATGTTATTACTATTTTAGAATTTTAATTACAATTTATAAATGATATATTTGATGTGCGTAGATCTTTAATTTGTAAAATGTTAATATATTCATGAGAGATTTAAGTTTGTATAAGGTGTTCAGGTGATCCTAGTTTAAACTTAAAAAAAGGAATCTAGTTATAAATATTTTCGACCATCAATTTTTGTGTAAAATCAGGTTTGAAAAATAAAATTAAAAATCACATGTATAAAATCCCTTTGAATGATAAACCGAGTTACCGTAAACATTAAATAGATACCTACAAATAAAATATATTAACGCATAGTGCAATTTCTCTATGACAAGCAACTTAAAAATAGACAAATTATAAGATAAAACTAAAATATTTTTTCCATTTTAAATTTGAAGTTAAAATAGTCAAACTATAAGTTTGAAACATTTTATATAAAAGCTCATCATAATTTAATAAAATAATATCAATAAAAGGTATAAGTTTATTAACGTTTGGTTAAAAGATTTATAAAAATTAGTGTCATAGATATTGCTATATGGCGTATTATAGTGAAATAATGATAATATGTTTTATTCATTCTCGTTAATTAGCTCTAGAGTTGAGCCAGTATGGTTTGGTTAACAGATTAAATTCCAAACAAAATTTATGTGTTGAGTTTGATAAAAAATATATATAAAATAAAAAAAATTAATTTTCAAAATTTATTAAAAATAATTTTAATGATTAAAAAAATATTTTATTAATTTTCAACTTCTTTCTTAATTACGTCTACAACGTTAATGTCATCTATTAATTAACATTCCTTATTCATTAGCTCTCAATAATTTATTAACATTATTATTATTATAGCTTCAATTATGTATTATCGGAAAATGAAAATATATATATATATAACATATACAAGTGAAGTCATTAGAGAAATTCTATTTTCGTAAAATCTCAAGTGAATTCTTGTTGCAATTAATAAGAGCTTGAAATCAATTTATTTAATGTCTTCCTGCAAGTTTCTTAATTTCTCCTTTCTCTTTCTTTCTTGTTCATATTTTTTTTTGTCCGTGATTTGTGATTTAAACAGATCCAAAATCCAACACATAACACATCATGATATTTCTTCTGTGCAAAAAGTTGAAAATCTGTTCAATTAGTAGTTCTTTATCATCCGTTTCAGGATACTGACGAGAGGGGGATAAATCACGGAGGGGACAAAGTCCCTTGATACGGTGACAAAGCAGGGAGAGATCCATCTGAAATCAGAGAGAATTTTAAATCCCTCATTCGACATCGAATCCTGTCCATTCTACAAATAACATCCTATTTTATCATCGCGTCGTCTCCATAGGAACCATGATATTTCTTCTCCATCATTATGTATGTTTACAATATACGAATTGATTGAATAATAACCCAACAGCTAGCCAAATGCACTCCACAATATAAATGGAAAGTTAAATATTCCAATCGATTTATTTCAAGTTATCTGTACCATTAAATATACATTAAAGTGTATCTATTGATTAGTACCCATTCATAATGAAAAATAAAATAAAATTAAATTAAATTTACAGATAAAAACGAAATAATTAGCTGACTAATTAAATACCTAATTCCGTATACATAAGCAAAGCTAAATCTTCTAAGAAAGCTTATATAGGTATCAAGACTAACTCATTTGGTAAATACACAGAGATAACTCTTAAGTAAACAGGGATTAATTTCTGAAGATTTTATCGTTTTGGATTATCGATGGATCTCTTCCTTGCACCAATTGAATTTCTAATTTATCTACTCTACCTGTAGGAATAACTGAGGGATCATTTTCATATCTTTTTTTCTATGGAGGTTTATATATTTAACAGTACTTTAAAACCCTAATTAAAATAGTCTCGTCTTATACGCAACAAATAGGACTATATGAGGAAACTGTTCGAGAACTCTTCCTCCCGTCGAAAAAACTGACAACGAGCAAAATAAAGAGAGCAAGACTGAACAACTTCATTTGTAATATAATCGAATAAGGGGTTGCATGAATTAAGTATGAAATTTGGGCAATTGTCATTTATAGCCTTAGTTGCATGAATTAAGTATGAAATGATATTTTGGACAACTTGTCATATATCGTCAACAGTTGCATTGAGATAACACCAAATGAAGATTCCTCCCAAAATATATATATATATATATATATATATATATGCCAACACAACTTCCCAATTCGCTCCCATGCACTGAAAATCGCAACTATGGAGTTTACATGCGCGACAGCTAACAAGTGTCTCCCCATGTATATGATACACGACAGCTGCTAACTACAATTCCCTGCATTGTAATTAATTGACCACGACAAAATCTCAATCAATATCACTATAATGAGATCGTTAATTTCAACTTTGAGTAGTTAATTAATGTCGGCTAGCTAGTATTTATTTTATCACTTTAATTAGCAATTAAGATGCATGGAAGACGTTGGAGTTTTGCATGAAAAAGGAACGACCTTAGTATTGAATTAATTGCACCATTTGGATAACATTAAAAGCTTCGGCAGGACCTTAGTATAGAATTAGAATTGCATTGTATTTATGTTTTATTTATATATTTTTGTTTAACATCGATAATTAGATCATTGTCCATTAATTATCAAAATGTTGCACACTGCCTGCAACCATTGTTAATTGAAGGATGCCCCACAATCAAGTGACTATATATATTTATTACTAAATTCATCAGTTTACTCTTCTCTAATGAGATGGAATGGAAGAGATAATACTAATTCTTTGTTCTATTTGATAAAAGAGGCTTGTATGTTTTACACTTAACGTTATTTTATAGACAGTGAAATAGAAATTTGGACAACTATATATAACTCATGACCTCAATTACATGAATTAAGTATGAAATAATATTTTGGACAACCTATCATATATCATCGCATTAATTGAGATAATACTACATGAAAATTCCTCTCAATATTGCATTTTTTTTATATTGGTAAATCATATTCATTTTCTCTCATTACTTGTTACATTTTCTTCACAACTATCTATTTCATTACTCGTTATATTTTATTCGCCATTAAAGAGAGAGAACATTTTAAGCATTCAATTTAATCTCTATGCTCATTAGATATCCATGGTTATTATATATGCATTGAGAAGTTGAAGCAACGCATCCAATTTAATAATGTTGTATTTGATACCTTAAACCCTAGCTAATCTTTAAACATTATAAGCTTCACGTTCGAAATTCCTCCTTCAACACTTTTTCCTTCTTGAAAGTTTTTTCAATAACCTTTATAAATTTGTATTTTTTTTTATCTCATATCCGGAATTGATATGTATGATTTTGATTACTGTTCTCAAATGTTTGAGATTTATGATTTTAGAAGTAAAATAAAATAGGTTTAATCTTTTCAAAGATATTTTAACCTCAAGAAAGCTTTTTTTTAATTTTTTAAATACGTGTCCAATAAAAATGATGATTAAAAGAACTATTTAAAACACGCACATATATATTGCATAGATAAATATTTTTACAGAATATCATTCGCATCCCCTTGATACATATGTAAACCGTACATATCTCCTCCATTGACAGAATACAACAATAAAAAGAAAAATACACTGCTAACTAACTAATTAAAGACAATACATAATAAAGGATGGAATGATATTCTATATTTAACTTATCTCATGGTTTTGGCAAAATACCACGAGACTTGCAGCAAACTGTCAACCTAGTATTGCAGCACGTCGGGTTGGGACTTTCACCCAATTTTCTTCCTTCAGAAGACATCATTAAAGAGAAGATGATCAGCAAAATAAATAGGACGACAATAGCAGTAGACATCTTCATTATACAACTATCGTATTGCTTGTTTTTTTTTTTTGTCTCCACGGGAATGGCGCGGTGGTAAGGTAGTGTGGTTGTTTTGGATACGGAGTGGAGTCGATTCTGGAGGGGGTCTAAAATCTCCCCGAGCTCGAGATGCTTTGTTTTGCGATGTCGAGGGCATAATCCCTCCGCGATTCACACTCCATGCTCACGCGGACGGATGTGACAATTTCTTAGTTGGACATATTTCCAACTTTAGATAGTATTATTTGTTTTTCAATCGCCACTAGCTCTTATATAGAGCCCAGTCACGTGACAAACACGCCTCCAGCATTAAATGTCCAGACATCATTAAATGTCCAGGCTGGAGATGTTGACCACCTGCCTTGCTGTCTTCCTTTACTCGCCCGATCAGTTCGTTTCTCGCAACGCCCTTTTAAATTTCCAATTTTATAGTCCAGGGCTAGTCCAGTTGGTAAGTATAAAAGAACAACTTTTAAATGGACAGAGATCATGACTCTGGATCATCGACAGACCCTCTCCTTTACACTTACCACCTGGATCCTGATTTACCTCCTCCACCGATAGAGACAGTCGGAGGGAACCACTAATGTGACGGTTCACATTTTTTTTTTTTTTTCCGCCCGATTGGACGGGATTCTCAGCCCGAAGGTTTTTTTTTTTTTAAGGTTCATTCGAATTCTGAATTTTTCAAAGAATGTATTATATTTTTTATATTCATAAACGAACGTAATTATATTTTTTAAAAAATTCACCGCACGAAAAACCTGATCTATCGAGTGACTCGATTTTTCGATTGAGACCACCATAGAATTTGGTTGCATGACAACTCTGACTATCTAGACGATCCGATCAAGTCAAGCCAAATTGAGCAGTCTGCCCTCGTGATGAGGAATATCGTACAGTCAAATGGTCTGATAGTATTGTTCGGAATATTTTTTATATATTTTTTAATGAAAAAGATATTTTTAAAAAAGAAAAAGAAATATCTTCGAAAAAAATTGGAGCAGTTAATCTTGACTCTCTAATCTATCTATATATAAAATACGTAAATTAATCGAATCTGAAAAATTTTAAATCTTCTCCAAATCAATCACTTACGTAAAAATCTATCATCTTAAATACCACACCATCCCCGTAGAGATAATAACATAGTCATCATGCATGGCAGGCGTCGGAGGTGTTAGATGGATGACAAACATATGGACTTAAAGTTTTGTATGATGTGAAAGACACGTTTTTTATTTTAGAAAGATCTGTCATATATCATACCTTTTCTAAAGGAAATACAAGAAAAAGTCTGAAATATTAGGACCTTGGGCAAGAATGGTAAGTCTGGTAGGGCAGTCGGCAGGTAAGTCTTGAGTAGAGAGGTGAGGTCAAGTCCTCTGTAGGGGGACAAAGTTAGGCGTCGATTCGACGAATAGTCCACGTGGGACTTAGAAGTCGAGATCGAGCATTATTACTACTGTTATTATGTTTTATGTTATTTGCTTGTGCTAATCTCGTTTTGCATCGATCAGTCGACTGAATGGATTCCAGTCGACTGGGTATTGTTGGTGCAATCGGCCCAGGTCACGATTGACCAGGACTCGAGTTTGACTCGAGTAATATTTTGATGTTTGACAAAGTATGTTTGACAAAGTATGTTAGACATAGGATTGACATTGATGTTTGACATTAATGTCGGTTAATATGTTGGGGGGATTGTTTATACAATCGACCCAGGTTATAATTGACCAGACTCGAGTTTGACTCGAGGGAGACTTTGGTGGTTGACTAGGGTTGACCATGTGTTTATGGGAAAGTCCAAGTCATGGGTACTTGGCATGGAAAGTCCAAGTGGGACACTTGGCATTTGGGAAAGTCCAAGTCTTGAGTACTTGGCATGGGAAGTCCAAGCATGGGTCTTGGCAAATGAGAAGTCCAAGCATGTGTCTTGGCATGGAAAGTCCAACATGGGTTGGCAAGGGAAAGTCCAAGCTTGAGTCTTGGCATTTGAGAAGTCCAAGGGGATTGATATTGGCGGCGTAAAGTCCAAGCGGAGTCTTGGCGGCGTAAGTCCAATGTGCCTTGGCGGTGTAGACACCGTTAGCATGACATAGCCGATGGAAGCACCCGAAGCTAGCGCGATGGATGAACAAGTCATGGATGACTCGAGGATCCGAGAGGCGCGAGGTCGATGGAGGTGGCTGTAAGGCTTAGGTCTAGGCTAAGGGTGGTCTAGCAAGTATGGGGCACCATACTTGGGTTAAAACCTCATTCTGAGGTCGGGCAACGACCGACATTACGGTTCGCTCGACCGCCGTGAGTCGACTTGAGTTATTTGCCCGACTTAATGAAAATGCCACAGCGATCATTGCTCATTGCGTGATCATCATTGGTAGCTCTGGCGATCGCCGATCAGTGTCGAACCTGAGCGCTCCGTGGCCGTAGGCGGTCGACTCTGGGCGTTAGCGATCGGCCAATGTTGGCGATCGCCAAGAGATCCGTTGGAGTTTTTCGGCGTGGATCGAGCCGTTGTCTCACGACAAGTGACATCGATCGGTGGCTTATGTCGGATCGGCCCGACTGATAGGCGGAAATCCAGGTCGCGCGCAAGGATAAAAGGAGCTCGACGGGAAGGATTTTAAAATCGGTTTTCTTGAGACTTTTGGGGCGATTTGCTGCTGCAAATCAGGGTCTCCAAGTTGACATCAAGCAACCAAGCGATCAAGCATCCAAGAGCATTTGTAAAGTGTTTTCTTTACTTGTATTGCTTTGTATTTCATTGTCTTAGCTTGTAGCTTTTGATTATTGTTGTAATCACTATTGTACGAGGTTTCTCCACCTCCGGATTGTTCCGAGAAGGAGTTATTTGATCAGTGATTGCATTGGCATCGCTAGAGCTCGTTAGAGCTCAATCCGTGGAGTAGGAACCGTGTGGTTCCGAACCACGTTATATGATCGTGTTGTGATTGTGTGTCTTGTTATATTTATTTGTTATTACTATTCCGCTGTGCTAACAAGATTGTAGACGATCAAACGCGAAAGAATTCCATCTACGTACGGTTACACGCTATTCACCCCCCCCTCTAGCGGGCGTCAAATCCCCAACAAGTGGTATCAGAGCCTGGTGGCTCTTCAACGGATTAACAACCGGGAGCAAGACGCTAGAGGGTAAAGATGGAATTCCAAGACAAGCTTGGATGGGACATCAACACACCGGTCCCGTACTCATTATATGGACAAGAAGGCTTCGATTCTTGGAAGAGAAGAATTGAAGATTTTTTGATGATGAAGGACTTCGAGGAATGGTCTCTATTAATGGAAGGATTTGAGTATCCTAGAGGACCAAAAGGTGGCTTCCTCAAGAAGAAGAGATGGAGTGAAGATCAACTCCAAAGATTCGAGAAAAACAAGAAGGTAATCAAATTCATTTTTGATTTAATTCCAAATGAATTCTTGTGTAGCCTAGGTGAATGCATGGATGCTAAGGAGCTATGGAGCGATTTGGCAAAGCTCCATGAAAGCCCATCAATGGTCCAAGAAGAAGAAGAAGAAGAGGAGTGCTCACCCTCTTAAGCTCAAGAAAGTTCACCATCAATTCAAGAAGATAAGGAGGGTGAAGAGAAATCATCCTCACAAGTGAGGATTGGAGGTTGATAGTGAATCAACATCCGGATCGGAAGATGTGAAGGAAGTGGAAGAAGCATCCACTTCAAGGATTGAGGGGGAGGAGAGAACTTCCATACCGGAACATCAAGAAGAAGCTTCGACATCCGGTCAAGATGAAGAAGCCCAAAGTCCAATTCCGGTCTCCATTAACTTAGGTAACTCAAACATATGTGTTAATAATAAAATGCATATAATATGTTTTGAGTGTAGGGAAACCGGGCACTATAAGAGCAAGTGCCCAAAGAAGATTAGGAAAGCTTCACCGGCTCCAAAAGTCAAGGATGACGGTTCCCCAAATATCAAGAGCAAGGAGCATATCATATGCTTCAAGTGCAACTCAAGGGGACATTATAGGAATCAATGTCCTAGGGGAAGCAAAAAGACCAAAGAGGGAGCTACATATGTAGGGGGAGCCTCTAGGGCAAACCCTAAGGTATATTTCAATAATGCACCTTCTTTAGTTAATAGGCAAAGGCATGCTAGGAATTTAAATTCTCTTGCAATTTATGAAAAACATGCTAATAGGAATAAATATTTTTGCTTAGGAGCTAAAAGTGTCCATTTTAGTAATAAGGAGAAATTTGGGACTAATGTCTCTAGAAAAACCATACCTAGTGAATCTATTAAGAAAATACAAGAACATCTAGGTTTTATCCAAAATGGACTAGGCATATGCCAAGAAAGTCAAATGCCCAAGATTTAAATCAAGATTCTAAAATTGGGAAATTAGAATTAGAGAACCAAGCCTTAAGGTCAAGGCTTGAAAAACTTGAAAAGACCCTTAGGAATATACAAAATCAATTTAAAGGGTCTAGTGGTCAAAATCAAGGGTCCAATAGTCACAGTCAACACCAAGGACCTAAGAGTCAAAAGTCAACCAAGGGCAAACAAGGTTTGGGTCACAAACCTAAGCCTAAGGTAGCTTATCATAGTGTTCCATTTGACTATGGAACACAAACTAGGTCTAGGAAGACCAAGGTCAATAGGGAAGTCATCCCTAGAGTTGACTAAAGGGTGTGCCTAGTGGCTAGGGTTTCTAGGAAACCTAGGGTGACCACTAAGAAAGTTGCAAGGGGAGTCACCCCTAGAGTCAACCTAGGTAAGACCCAAATGACCAAGGCTAACAAGCCTAGGAGGGTCATTAGGAAGGTATCTAGGGAGGTTATCCCTAAGGAATACCTAGTTAACCCTAGGAGCTCAAATCGGTTTTGGGTTCCTAAGAGCGTGTTTGATTCACGCTAAATGGGTTAGGGTGTGCCAACTTTAAATGGAAGGGTAGTTAACCTAACCATGGTAAAGGTGGCATTTTAGGTTATTTTCAAGGTTATGGGTGCCTTGGAAATACATTTAAGTCTTAATCCTAAAAGCTTTTAGGATGTGCCAATGTTACTTGAGAAGTTTGATAAAATGATCAAAATTGGCACAATTTAGGTTTAGAGGTTAGTGTGCCATTTTGGGTTTTTGGCACACTTGGGAGAAAAATAGAAATATGGCAAAATATATCTAATTATATTAAATGACAATTAATATTAAAATTTAGGTATTACATACCTTTATATCTTATTTGCCATGCTTTGATTTGCCATATGCCATGACATGACATCATGTTCATTCTCATCATTTATATGTCATGTACATGGTTAGGATTAAGGATTAAATGTCATGTGTTTTTAGATTTCATATTATGCCATGACATCATGATTATGAGCATATGCTTATTTATATCATCGTTAATGCCATAATCATTCATGCATTTAAGAAAATTTGATTAAAATTGATTTAAGGACTATGACATGACTTGGAGTCCCATTTATGAGGGAATCAAGTAGAGTTGCCTTAGGAAAATGCATGAAACCTTAGTTTAGGGAGAACAAAACCCACATCTCACATCCAATTGACATGTATGTGTATTTATACACCCTAGATACATGTGAGATGCTAGGATATGAGTTAAGTTCAAGGTGCATAGTTTTTGCATCTAGATGAACTAAAACTCATCTAATTTTATTTGTGGATCATTGGGAAAGCTTGTGTACAAGTCATGTACTTAGAGCCCAAGGGATATGATCCAAAATAAGGTTTTAAAATCATTTTAAAATCAATTTAGAAAACCTTGGTGAAGTCTATCTTTTGATAGGAATCACCATTGATGAAGTTGATACAAAATAGGGCCAAAACATTGAAAAATTTCAATGGTTTTGAGTTTTGTATCAAACTCACTATTTTATGGGTAAAATATTTTTCAAACATTTTTCACCCATTGTTTTGGTCATAAGTATTATACGTATCAAATTTTATTGATTTTCAATATCGTATAATTAGTTATGATTTTTACGAAATTGGATTACGATAGTGAATTTGGAAAATTCAGCTACCGATCATTGCCATTAGTGCGATCGGTGATGAAATGTGATCGGTGATTCTTGTCGGATCATTGCCAGTCACGATTCGGGTTAACAAGGTTTGTTTAGCCGTGCTCGGCTATAGTAAGGTTCTAACCACTCCCAACCTAGGATATGCTTTGGGAAGTATTATGAAGGGTGAAAATCCATTGGATATGGATTAGGAGTTGTGTTAGGTCAAAGTATCAAATTTAGGGTGAGTAAAAGTTCTATGTTGAACTTAGAACCTTAATTTTGATGGTTTAGAGTTCCTATTGGCTTAGGGGCTTTCCAAGGACATTGTTGGTGCAATGGTCAAGGGGGAGCAAGCTTTTAGGGGGAGATATTCATCTTGGGATGATGGATGTTTTTTTTGAGAATGTCATCAATTGGGAAAATTGATGGGTGTTTGATACCCAATTTGGAAATTGGGAGAGTGAGATAGGATTGCCTCTCTTGAGTGATATGAGACTTATCACTAGGAAGATTGTAGGCATCCTAGGTACTTTTGATCAAGGGGGAGATTGTAAGATCTCATTGGGACATGAGACATTGACCTCCTTGGAGAGTAAACCTTTTTGATGTTAGTCAAAAAGGGGGAGAATGTTTGGGGGAGAACATTTGATTTACATTTTCACTTGAATGTTTGGGGGAGAACATTTGGTGAGTGTTTACCAATTTGGGATAATTGGTAAGGGATTTGAGTTAGTGTTCTAACTCATGGTTTTATTTGGTTTTTGTCAAACATCAAAAAGGGGGAGATTGTTGGTGCAATCGGCCCAGGTCACGATTGACCAGGACTCGAGTTTGACTCGAGTGATGTTTTGATGTTTGACAAAGTATGTTTGACAAAGTATGTTAGACATAGGATTGACATTGATGTTTGACATTAATGTCGGTTAATATGTTGGGGAGATTGTTTATACAATCGACCCAGGTTATAATTGACCAGACTCGAGTTTGACTCGAGGGAGACTTTGGTGGTTGACTAGGGTTGACCATGTGTTTATGGGAAAGTCCAAGTCATGGGTACTTGGCATGGAAAGTCCAAGTGGGACACTTGGCATTTGGGAAAGTCCAAGTCTTGAGTACTTGGCATGGGAAGTCCAAGCATGGGTCTTGGCAAATGAGAAGTCCAAGCATGGGTCTTGGCAAATGGAAAGTCCAAGCATGGGTCTTGGCATGGAAAGTCCAACATGGGTTGGCAAGGGAAAGTCCAAGCTTGAGTCTTGGCATTTGAGAAGTCCAAGGGGATTGATATTGGCAGAAAGTCCAAGGAGTCTTGGCTGTAAGTCCAATGTGCCTCATGTGTAGACACCGCTAGCATGACATAGCCGATGGAAGCACCGGAAGCTAGCGATGGATGAACAAGTCATGGATGACTTGAGGGATCCGAGAGGCGTGAGGTCGATGGAGGTGGCTGAAGGCTTAGTTCAGGCTAAGGTGGTCTAGCAAGTATGGGGCACCATACTTGGGTTAAAACCTCATTCTTGAGGTTGGCAAATGACCGGGCATTATGGCCGGTTCGACCGCCGTGAGTCGACTTTCGGCAATGATCGCTAAGGGATGGCGCCGATCGCAAATGAGGTCGAAAGCAGAACGCCCGTGAGCCGACCGGGCGGCCGATTACGGGCGTTGGGCCGATCGCCAATGTTGGCAATGATCGCCAAGAGATCCGCTGGAGTTTTTCCACATGGATCGAGCCGTTGTCTCACGACAGCGGGCATCACCGACCGTGACTTATGGCGCCGACCGATAGGCGGAAATCCAGGTCGCGCGCAAGGATAAAAGGAGCTCGACGGGAAGGATTTTGGTATCGGTTTCTTGAGGCTTTTGGGGCGATTTGCTGCTGCAAATCAGGGTCTCCAAGTTGACATCAAGCAACCAAGCGATCAAGCATCCAAGAGCATTTGTAAAGTGTTTTCTTTACTTGTATTGCTTTGTATTTCATTGTCTTAGCTTGTAGCTTTTGATTATTGTTGTAATCACTATTGTACGAGGTTTCTCCACCTCCGGATTGTTCCGAGAAGGAGTTATTTGATCAGTGATTGCATTGGCATCGCTAGAGCTCGTTAGAGCTCAATCCGTGGAGTAGGAACCGTGTGGTTCCGAACCACGTTATATGATCGTGTTGTGATTGTGTGTCTTGTTATATTTATTTGTTATTACTATTCCGCTGTGCTAACAAGATTGTAGACGATCAAACGCGAAAGAATTCCATCTACGTACGATTACACGCTATTCACCCCCCCCCTCTAGCGGGCGTCAAATCCCCAACAGGTATGGGTCAGTCGATTGGATACCTAGTTGGCAAGATTAGCTAGTGATCGATCAAAGATCTGGCAGCACAGATGGAAAGAGTTTAAGTCGACTGGGGAGGTCCAGTCGACTGGAAAGGCAAACTTCTCGATCCAGAGTTGGGTGACCTGGAGTCGACTGGGGTGTGTCCAGTCGACTGGAAGAGCCGAAGTACCATATCGACGGGCTAATGTGGAGTCGACTGAAGGGCATTCCAATCAACAGGAAAAGCTTTATAAAAGAAATGCACGACTAGCTCCGAATAGAACTCATCTACTACATCCAAGTGTTGCTACTATTTAACTTCGTCCACAAGAGCTTCATCCCTTCAAGAAGATGCAATTCCGACACTCCGTGCCTAGGGCTGTAAACGAACCAAGCGTTCATGAACGAGCTTGGTGTTCGACTCGGTAAGAGCTCATTTACGTTCGTTCAATATGCATCAAAGGCAATTAATAAACAAGCTTGATAAATTAAATAAACAAGCTTGAACACGTATGTGTTCGGCTTGTTAATGTTCGTGAACAGCGTTCGTGAACAATGTTCGTGAACAGTGTTCGTGAACAGTATTCGTGAACGGTGTTCGTGAACAATATTCGTGAACATTGTTCGTGAACAATGTTCATGAACATTAACAAGCCGATTTATGATTATACTCTTTTAAAAATTATTTTTGAATTTATTTATACTCATTTATAAATCATGATTAAATTAATAAAATTTTAAATAAACAAACAAATTTGACTTAAGAGCTTGATAACATTTAAATAAATCAAATTTAAACAAGCTTTAATCAAGCTTGATTCAAGCTTTAATCAAGCTTGATTAGAAGCTTGATACCCATTAAACAAGCCAAGTTCAATTCAAGCTCAAGTCAAGCTCAAGCTCAAAAAAAAAATATCAAGTCAAGCTTGAACAGATTTTTCAATAGCTTGGTTAATTTTAGGCTTGGCTCGGTTCGGCTTGATTATCTTATCAAACAAGTCTGAACACTATAAAGCTTGACTTGGCTTGACTCGTTTACAGCCCTATCCGTGCCTACTTCGATAGTTCTAAAAGTGTCAGTATAATTTAATTTTGTTCACTTGTATTTACTTCGCTTTTTGTACTTAATTTCAAAAGTGAAGGTAGAGTGTTACCTATCTCTTATTCATTGTAAAAAGTGAACCCCTCCAAAGTCGAAGGGCATTATAGTGATTGCCCATCGAGGTAGCTCTTGGAAGAGCTACGGGCCTTGGAGTAGCAAGTAGCAACCGGACTAAGGTTGTGAACCAAATAAATACTTTGTCTCTCCATTTTATTTCTGCTGCATACTCTTACTTCTAACGATTTCAAAATATAAAATAAAAAATAAGTTTTAAATTCTAAAGAAAATTGTATGTGAGATACCGAAAAATAAAAAAAAAATACTCATTTTTAATTAAGAAATTATCTTAGGTAATTTTTCAGGATATTTTAGGAATTTTTCTGGAATTAAACGGGGCTTGTATGGAATGTTTAATGGTATAATTAAAATTAATGAGGTGTTAAACCTAGGGTTTGATTTATTTATAAAGGGGTAATTCGGTTAACTTTTTGATCGATCCAAGTTTTTTCCCCCGCCGCACTCGATTTCTTCCTCACGATCCTTTCCTTCTCCCAACCACACCGCTCTGTGCCGTCGACCTCTCCCCTTCCTCCTCACGGTCGATCCTTCGCTTCTCTTCCTTGCCGAAACCCATAACCGCCGAATTCTACTTCTTCTTCCCCTCCTCTACAAGCGGCGGACAACAGATCTTCTCGTCATTCCCTCCCTCTTCTCGCAGCAAGCGGCGACGACTGAACTCCTCGATGCCCCGTGGACGAGCCGGCGACAAGTATGTGTGGCTGAAGCTTGCATACGAGTGCTCATCAATCGGTGGTTTAGGTCAGCAGGGATGTTCTGTCGACGAATCAGGCATTTGGGAGGAGAGCCACCGGGGTAGCCTCAAGGGCTGGTAAATCTCGACCCATTCCCTTCTTTTTATCTACAAATTTGTTCGATGTTGTTGATTATGGAGGGTGTTCTGATTTGGATTGGGGGGGGGGGGGAGTTTCTCAGGTGGAGTGGGTTGGTTGGAGTTTGGTCGGTCGTGAAGGGGTCTGAGGGGCTGTGAGGGCTGAGAGGTTATATTTGAGACGGTTGTGATTGCTCTGTTTGTCATTTGTGATGGAACTGTGAAGGTGGTTTGAAAGGGTTAGAGAGTTGTGTTGGGTTGTGAACCATTCTATCAATATAGGAATTGGCGTATGGGGTTGAATGTTGTAGGTTAGCATATTTGCTAGTTGGAAAACGGTGAGTTTTATTATGGTGTTAAAATGTATAATTTGGGGGTTTCTATTTCGTATTCAATATAAGGATGTGAATATAGAAACTATATAAGGTAGTCATGGATTGATAGGTGTATCGTGCATTAGTGACATGCACCATCTTGCATTATTGCATGACTGGCGATCATCAGCTCCTCGATAGGAGGTGATACTACTTGGTAGTTGAACCCATCGTCAGTTATATTACTTACACAAAATCACTCGTGGGTTAGTGGTATTTCAGGTGTGTGTGTGTAATTGCTCTGTCATGACTCCACGGTGGTCGCTCAAGTGATTGGTATTGCGATGTGGTAGCAGACAGGGATCCCTTCTTTGTCGTGAGATGAGGAGATGAGACGAGGTGATGTCCCCCATATACATACATGGGATAGGAGGGTAATACTCCGCCAGCATCTTGTCCACTCAGTCACATAGGTGTAGTAACGACAGAGTGCACAGTTGTCACAACCCTACCCACTCGACTGACACACATGACATGTCGGTGGCTTGACTGGCGTTAGGGGTGACACAGGTGATTGCATCATGTGCATAAGTTTTTTTACTATATGCATTGATTGTTGCACTTTTGGTTGTTGCATATGATTGTCATGCACATACAGGAGGTATTATGTTTGTTTGTTTTGGTGATTCTACATATACTTGTGTGGATGTATTTTATATCAGTTTAGGTGATTCTTGTATATACAGTTTCAGTTATGTATTTTTGTTGTTGAGTAATTATACCAGCTTAATTATTATTGCTACTTATAGTTTACTCACTCCGTTGATATTTATTCTATTTTAGGATGAAGCCTTCCGGAGGGTCCAGTTGTCAGTCCCCTGATCTGACGACTTTGTTATCCTCTTTTTAGTTTTCCGCATTTTTAGCACTAAGACTCTATGTTTTAAACTTGTAATACTTTAGACTCTTTGTTGTTTTGGTGGTACTTGTTTAAGTCTTTGTGGACTTTTTGTTTCGATTTGTTTTGGTTATATGTGTGGTTGTGTATTCCTGCTCAGATGGCAGAAGAGGTAAGTCTAGAGGTTATTATGTTTCGTATTTACTTTGATTGTTGGCCTGAGACCCTTATATTATAGGTATTGTGGAGTTATATTCTGGTCATGTTGGCCGATGTATAGTGGGCCGTGTTGGCCTTGTACACAGATTTCAATTGTCCACAGTACAGGGGAGGTGCTGTCCGATTTTCGTCGGACAAGTACCCCCTCTCGGGGCGTGATAATTTATTTGGTATCAGAGCCTAGGTTCCGAGTTCCTAAGGGTTTTTGGGTTTTCGGAGTTTGCCACATTTGGAAGGCAACCTGTGCATTTTCGGATTTTTTTAACGGATTTCTGTCGATTTGGCATTTCGGACATTTTGGAGTCATATTTCGACAAGATCGTATTGGGGACTGGGCGGCAACAGGACATCTCCAGATGGCTAACAGGTGAAATTATTGATTTTCTATTTGTAGTAACACTTGGTAATAATTTAACAGTTATGAAACGAGATGGGCGTGTTCCCGCGCCGAGGCGTGGTGCAGGGCAGCCATGCAAGAGGACATTGAGATATCTGGCGATGGAGTTGCCAGAAAGGTCTACGAAGAATGAGCCTGTCGATCAGGGTCAGACATCACACGGTGTCATGGTGTAGTTGGTTATCACATTCATTTATTTCTCAGGCATTCCTGAGAGAGATTGGTAGACTACCCACACTTAGGTCACAAAGATTAATGGTATCTCTGCCCTCTGGAGATAAATTAGAAGTCACCTAGGAGGTTAGAGGATGTCCATTAGATTTCGGCAGCATTATACTCCTGGTAGATTTGTTAATTCTCGACATGATCAAATTCGACATCATACTTGGCATGGACTGACTAACAGTGTATCATGCCACTATGGATTGCCAAACGAGTGTGGTTACGTTCCATCCTCCTAACCAACCCTCGTGGGATTTCACTGGCACCAGAAACGATGGTATATCAATCATTTTTGCGATTCAGTCTCGGAATGTTTTATCACACGGCTGTCAGGGTTTTCTGATATCATTGATCAACATTGAGGACAGTGGTGACTGTCAGATCTCGGACATTCATATCGTCCAAGAGTATCTAGATGTCTTTCTAGAGAAGTTACCGGGCCTGCCTCCCAAAAGGCAAGTGGAGTTCACAATTGAGTTAATTCCGGGGACGATGTCGACATCGAAAGCTCCTTATCGTATGACCTCAAAAGAGTTGGACAAGCTAAAGGTCCAACTTTAGGAGCTTTTGGACAGAGGTTTTATCCGCCCTAGCGTATCTCCTTGGGGTTCTCGGATCTCTTCATAAAGAAGAAAGACGGTTCGATGAGATTATGCATCGACTACAGGCAGTTGAATGTCGTCACCATCAAGAATAAATATCCCCTACCATGTATTGAGGATTTGTTTGATCAGCTCAGAGGTACGTCAGTGTATTCTAAGATTGATCTGCGGTCCGGATAACATCAACTAAGGGTCAGAGATTTAGACACTCAGAAGACAACGTTCCATACCAGATATGGGCACTATGAGTTTTTGGTAATGCCATTTGAGCTTACCAATGCTCCGATAGTATTCATAGACTTGATGAACCATGAATTCATGGATTTCCTAGAACGATTCGTCATTATTTTTATTGACGACATTCTGGTCTATTCATGTTCCAAAGAGGAACACGCGCAACATCTTCGCATTGTCTTGGATAGGCTTCGACAGAAGCAACTATATGCGAAGTTTAGTAAATGCGCGTTCTAGTTACCCTCAGTTGGTTTTCTGGGACACGTGGTTTCTAGCAAAGGCATTTTAGTTGACCCCCAGAAAATCAAGGATGTCACCAGTTGGGAGCAGCTGAAATCGGTTCAGGAGGTTCACAATTTCTTAGGCTTAGCCGGATATTACAGACAGTTCGTTGAGGGTTTTTTAAGCACTGTTATGCCATTGACACGCCTTACCAGAAAGGGCGTGAAGTTCACGTGGTCAGAGGTCTGCGAGACCAGCTTTCAGGAGTTGAAGAAGAGACTGGTGTCAGCACCGATTCTGGTATTGCCATCAGGGAATGACGATTTCGTCCTTTATACCGATGCATCTCTCTAGGGTTTAGGTGCAGTACTGATACAACACGACAGGGTGGTCTCTTATGCTTCTCGCTAGTTGAAGGAGCATGAGAAAAACTACCCAGTACATGATCTAGAGTTAGCTGCTATTATCTTTGCATTGAAGATTTGGAGGCATCATCTATATGGTGTTACATTTGAGATTCTCACTAATCATAAAAGTCTCAAATATCTATTTACACAGAAGGAACTCAATCTCCGACAGAGGAGATGAATAGAGTTTTTGAAGGATTAGGACTAT
This sequence comes from Wurfbainia villosa, assembly GCA_025175895.1. Lineage (NCBI taxonomy): Eukaryota > Viridiplantae > Streptophyta > Magnoliopsida > Zingiberales > Zingiberaceae > Wurfbainia > Wurfbainia villosa. The sequence continues at coordinate 69,467 of JAKLTH010000267.1, read as the reverse complement.
ACCATTAGCTACCACCGAAGGGAACCTAGATTATTAAGATAAATACTTAGAAGGTATATATTGGTTCTTTGACTCTCTAGATTTTAGTGCATGGTGATATGATTACGTTGCTTACGTGGTTTATAGTGTATTTGCACTTGATGTTTTATTTAATATTATCTTGACTTCGTACTGACATGACCCTTTAGTTATACCTTAATTAATTTCAGTCATTGATTTCTATTAGTATGTTTTTGCTATTTTTATTGGACATCATGGTTAAATGCTTATTTGATTATGTATTGTCGCGGTTGATACCACGATTGAGACTAGTATATAGTATAATTTAGATGAGGTCATGTCGTAGGAGCGGATCTCAGGAATGAAATAACATTATTGGAACCCTAGGCATAATAACCTCGACGTATTTATCGATAGATCAATGATCTTTATCGACTTTGATAGATGTTCTATGCTAGATGTATTGGATAACCCTAGGCTTAACACCCTAGGATAATCGACTACCCACGAGACCTGTTCGTGGTAGCATGTTGTTGCGTGCAGTCGATAACTAGATAGTTATACACTTTGACTGCCCACGAGACTTATTCGTGGTAGCATGTTGTTGTGTGCAGTCGATAACTAGATAGTTATACACTCTGACTGCCCACGAGACCTGTTTGTGGTAGCATGTTGTTGCGTGCAGTCGATAACTAGATAGTTATACACTCTGACTGCCCATGAGACCTGTTCGTGGTAACATGTTGTAGCATGCATGATTGAATTGGTAGAAATGATATAATTTAGACTTAACCGTCTCGACGTGTTTATGAGTAGATTTATGATCTTATCGGCCTTGATAAGCGTTCATGTTAGAAGGGTTAGAACCCTAGACTTAACCACCTGGGGAAAGCCAATGGGGTTGCCAATGCACTTAGTCGGAAGTCCCGAGGGACTTTAGCTTGCTATCGAGTTTTAGTCACAGAGTTGATTCAGGGTTTTTCCGAGTTGGGCCTTGAGGAACAGGGACCGATAGAGTAGGGCATTCTTGCTACCATGGTTGCTTAGTCATCTATCTGGACGAGAGTCTGAGAGGCTCAGACCAGTGATCGACACTTATAGTTCATTGGCAGCCAGATAACCTCTGGACAACAGACTGAGTTCACCCAAAATAACGAGGGTATTATTTATCTCTGAGGTAGATTATGCGTACCTCAGTCTCACTCGGTCATGGAAGAGTTACTGCAGGAGGCTCATCACTCTCAATTTGCAATCCACCCAGGCGAAACCCGCATGTATCGAGATTTAAGACATTTGTATTGGTGGAACGGCATAAAGAAAGACATCGCAGATTTTGTAGCTAGATATCTAGTTTGCCAACAGGTGAAGGCTAAGTACCAGAGACCAGTCGGACTACTTCAGAGGATTCCTATTCCCGAGTGGAAGTGGGATCACATTACCATGGATTTTGTGGTGGGTCTTCATAGGACACGACGAGGCCATGACGCAATTTGGGTAGTCATTGACTGATTAACCAAATCCGCACACTTCTTAGCGATTCAAAAGACCGACTCTCTGAATCGTATGACAGAGTTGTATTGTCGGGAGATCATCAGATTGCATAGTGTTCCTTTGAGCATTATATCAGATAGAGATCCCCGGTTCGCATCCTGATTCTGGCAGAGTCTACAGCATGCCTTTGGCATATAACTTTGTTTTAGTACAATATTCCATCCGCAGACAGATGGACAAGCTGAGCGGACCATTCAGACTATAGAGGACTTGCTGAGGTCTTGCGTTATGGATTTCGGGGGCAGCTGGGAGGACCACTTGCCATTAGTGGAATTCACCTGCAACAACTGCTATCATTCGGCTACCCAGATGGCACCGTTTGAAGCATTGTATGGTAGATAATGTCAGACACCCACCCTCAGGGAGGAGGTTGGGGAGGCCCAATTGCTAGGACCCCATAGAGCTCAGCATGAAGTAGAGTTGGTCCGTACTATCAGGCGAAGGATAGCAGAGGCGCAGGATCGTCAGAAGAGTTATGTCGATCGGAGACGGAGACCTCTGGAGTTCTCTGTTGGTGACCATATTTTCTTGCGAGTCTCACCCACGAAAGGGGTGAAGAGATTTGACCTCCATGGTAAGCTAGCTCCAAGGTACATTGGTCATTTCGAGATTTTGGATAGGATCGGAGCAGTCGCTTACCGCCTAGCGCTACCACCATCCTTGGCTAGTATTCATGATGTATTTCATGTGTCCATGCTGAGGAAGTATGTGCCAGATCCTACACATATTCTGGCAGATGTGTCAGGTTCCATTCAACCTGATGCTACTTACGAAGGGGTTCCGATATAGATTCTGGATCACAAAGAACGACAATTGTGGAACAAGATTGTGCGACTTGTTAAAGTCGGGTGGAGTCACCACACCGATGAGGAGGCTACTTAGGAGCTTGAGGAAAAGATCAGAGCTCAATACCCCCACTTATTTACTTAAGGTACGTGAAATATATTTTCAGTACTTGTGCTATCTCTTACTCATTATGCATTTGAGTGGGAAATTTGGAGGCCAAATTTTATTAGTGGGGGAGAATGTGAGATACCAGAAAATAAAAAAATACCCATTTTTAATTAAGAAATTATCTTAGGTAATTTTCCAGGAATTTTTAGGTTTTTTTTGAAATTTAATGGGGTTTGTACGGAATGTTTAATGGTATAATTAAAATTTATGAGGTGTTAATTAAAACCTAGGTTTTTATTTATTTTAAAAGGGGTAATCCGGTTAACTTTTCGACCGATCCAAGTTTTTCCCCCTGTGGCGCTCGATTTCTTCCTCGCGATCCTTTCCTTCTCCCGACCACACCGCTCCGCGCCGTCGACCTCTCCCCTTCCTCCTCACGACCGATCCTTCACTTCTCTTCCCTGCCTAAACCCACAACCGCTGAATTCTACTTCTTCTTCCCCTCCTCTGCAAGCGACGGGCGACATATCTTCTCGTAATTCCCTCCCTCTTCTCACAGCAAGCGACGGCGAATGAACTCCTCGATGCCCCGTGGATGAGCCGACTGCAAGCACGTGTGGCTGAAGCTTGCGTACGTATGGCTGAAGCTTGCGTCGGCAGCATCCTCTCTTTGTTCGGTTGGGAGCCGCTCGGTGAACACCGCCGAACAAGTGCTCATCAACCGTGGTTTAGGTCGTGAGGTTGTTCTGGCACAAACCAGGCATTTGGGAGGAGAGCCGCCGGGGTAGCCTCAAGGGCTGGTAAATATCGACCCATTCCCTTATTTTTATATGTAGATTTGTTCGATGTTGTTGATTGTGGAGGGTGTTCTGATCTGGATGGTGGGGAGTTTCTCATGTGGAGTGGGTTGGTTGGAGTTTGGCTGGCTGTGAAGGGGTCTAAGGGGTTGTGAGGGCTGAGAGGTTCTATTTGAGACGGTTGTAATTGCTCTATTTGTGATTTGTGATTTGTGATGGAACTGCGAAGGTGGTTTGAAAGGGTTAGAGAGTTGTGTTGGGTTGTGAACCATTCTATCAATATAGGAATTGGCGTATGGGGTTGAATGTTATAGGTTAGCATATTTGCTAGTTGGAAAATGGTGAGTTTTATTATGGTGTTAAAATGTATAATTTGGGGGTTTCTAATTCGTATTAAATATAAGGATGCGAATATAGGAACTATATAGTAGTAAGTTAGCACGTTGTTGTGTGCTGGAACTTAATGGTAATTATGTTATATGCAGGTTTTGGTCACGAGACAGGTCCACGAGTGTAAAGACAATTGATACTCTTCGTAGCAGACGGGTATCTTTGACTTATCTTCTTTTAGATATTGTCATCTTGTGGTGCATTGTTTACTATAGCTAGTAGTAGTTTTCTATGCTTGTTAACTGCCCTGGTATGTCACTACCTAGTACGTGTTGTAGTCGTTTCATATGCTTATTATATTATGCTCTATCACTTTGATACTTGTTATTTGTTTATTTAGCACTAGAGTAGTGACATACCTTACATACTAGGCATTGAATGAATAATGAATATAACTTGCATGTGTACATAGACTTATGTACTTAGGTTATTTGATATGGGCTCCTATTGGTACATACCATAGGTAACCATGGATTGATAGGTGTATCGTGCATTAGTGACATGCACTATCTTGCATTATTGCATGACTGGCGATCATCGGCTCCTCGGTAGGAGGTGATACTACTTGGTAGTTGAGCCCATCGTCAGTCACATTACCTACACACACAACAACTCGTGGGTTAGTGGTATTTCAGGTATGTGTGTGTAGTTGCTCTATCAAGGCTCCACGGTGGTCACTCAGGTGATTGGTATTGCGACGTGATAGTAGACAGGGATCCCTCCTTTGTTGTGAGACGAGGAGATGAGACGAGGTGATGTCCCATATATACATACATGGGGTAGGAGGGTGATACTCTGCCAGCATCCTGTCCACTGGGTCACATAGGTGTAGTGACGGCAGAGTGCACAGTTGTCACAACCCTACCCACTCAGCTGGCACACATGACATGTCGGTGGCTTGACTGGTGTTAGGGGTGACACAGGTGATTGCATCATGTGCATACATTTTTTTACTATATGCATTGCTTGTTGCACTTTTGGTTGTTGCATATGATTGCCATGCACATATAGAAGATATTATGTTTGTTTGTTTTGGTGATTATGCATATACTCGTGTGGATGTATTTTATGTCAGTTTAGGTGATTCTGGTATGTACAGTTTCAGGTATGTATTTTTTTTGTTGAGTAACTATACCAGCTTGATTATTATTGCTACTTATAGTTTACTATGCATGACTGTTAGATATCCGTTGAGTTTTACTAACTCCGTTGATATTTATTCTATTTCAGGATGAAGCCTTCCGGAGGGTCCAGTTGTCAGTCCCCTGATCTGACGACTCCGTTATCCTCTTTTTAGTTTTTCGCATTTTTAGCACTAAGACTCTGTTTTAAACTTGTAATACTTTAGACTCTTTGTTGTTTTGGTGGTACTTGTTTAAGTCTTTGTGGACATTTTGTTTCGATTTGTTTTGGTTATATGTGTGGTTGTGTATTCCTGCTCAGATGGCAGAAGCGGTAAGTCTAGAGGTTATTATGTTTCGTATTTACTTTGATTGTTGGGCTGAGGCCCTTATATTATAGGTATTGTGGAGTTATATTCCGGTCATGTTGGCCGATGTATAGTGGGCCGTGTTGGCCTTGTACACAAATTTTAATTGTCCACGATGCAGGAGTCTTTGTCCGATTTTCATCGGACATGTACCCCCTCTCGTGGTGTGACATTGTAACTTCCGAGATTCACCCCCCTCTCTCAGAGGCATTTCGATCCTACACAAAATCTATAATTCGGACTTATATGTGGAGATGACTATTAATCGAAAATATGCTCGTGCGAATCGCTAAGTCGAGTCTTTCTAAACCGATCCACAAGTCGGAAGTCTCCTTGTGCCGAATCAAGGCACTCGGGAGTTGAAGGGGAGTTGTTGCCGAGCCGCTGGAAGAATAACTCAGGTTGAGTCGCCGAGTTGGTAGTCTACTTGTTCTGGGTTGTCGAGTCAAAATTTTCTCGTGAGGTACTGCCGAGCTGGGATATAAGTTGGGAGACAGCTCGGGAGAGGTTGTCGAGTTGAACTAGAAGGCATCATCTTTCAAGGTTGAAAATAGCTCGGAAGATGTTGCCGAGCTAAGCTAGAAGCTTCGTCCGTCGAGTTGCCGAGTTAGGAGAAAAAGTGGTGAACACCAAGTGAAGAAATCGCCGAGGCCTGTGTTTACACAGTTTCCTTAAAACAGATTCGTCCTCCTCCGACAAGGTACTTGCAAGGTTTAGCAGAACATTTATTTCCCATGATACAATGGAAAAACCACAGACTCAAACAAGAATAAGTAGTTCACGGCGAACTGAACATACACCTGAACGTTATCACTGTGGGATTAGAAACAAAGAGCAAGAGTTCTCTCTCGAGCTTGAAATCCTATCTTCTTTTATAGAGGAGACCTATTAATAATGGAATTGAAAGGTCAACCATAATGTTGCCTTAGTTCATTTAATTTATGTGAATCGAAGGGTCAATCTTAATATTATCTCGATTCAACTAATCTACCATTAATTCATTAATGTCTGACCATTTATGTCAGAGTTTCAATGTGAACTTTTCACGGTTTAATGCGAAAGATGGCGGAATGTCTTCCTCATCTTTGCGTTTTACCAGTCAACGAATTTGAAAGGATGACAGAGCATCTTCTCCATTTTTCCTTCACATTTCCATTCAAATTCCAATAATCCCCCCTCCACATGAATGGAAATTGGTACATGCAGTTAAGTCCAACATAGGATAGGTAGGTTTGACCCTTTGAACCTTCCTTTGTGCAAAAATATTTGCATACTGGTTGACTAGTAGACACGATGTGCTTGAACTATTCGACCGTTTATGTAAGCATTGACGTACTTCACATTGGACTTACCCTGATGTAGTTCAGTTCTCATGAGTGTGTTCATTAGGCCATGAACATGCCTAGTTCTACGAGAAAGTCTAAGAATTGTGCCTCCAATTCTCTTCGAAGCGACCCCACTTCTTTCTCGCATAGGTGATCTCTTGAGAGTATTATTCACTACTCTTCTGGATCATTAAAAGTTGTGTGCTTAACCTTCATCCTTTCACTATTCCTTGGGTCATGCTCTCCCACAGTGAGCTTACATAGTTAGTGCAGTTAGGTTGTCCATTTGAACTTAGTTTTTGGGATCTTCAGTCAGTATATGTTGAGTTTCTTTTGTACCAATATTTCGTATCGGTGATGAGCTTGCAACTAACTCTCGATTTAACTCTTTTGTTAGCGGATCCGCTAGGTTATCTTTTGACTTTACATAGTCAACTGTGATAACTCCCATTAAGAGTAGTTGTCTAATGGTATTATGTCTATGACATATATGTCTAGACTTACCATTATACAGATGCCTATGTGCTCGGCCAATTATTGATTGACTATCACAATGTATGTAGATTGTCGGCACAGGTTTTGGCCATCTAGGAACATTTTCTAAGAATTGTTGTAGCCATTCAGTCTCTTCACCACATTTGTCAAGAGCTACAAACTCAGGTTCCATCGTGGATCTGGTTATTACGGTTTACTTAGAAGATTTCCAAGAAATTGCTGCACCCCCTAAAGTGAATACATTTCCACTTGTAGACTTCGAGTCTTTTATGTCTGATATCCAACTTGCATCGTTGTATCCTTCGATTACAACAGGATATCTTATATAGTGCAGTCCATGATTACGAGTATAACGTAGATACCGCAGTACTCTAGTTATCCCTTTACAGTGTTCAACACTTAGATTACTTGTAAATCTTCTCAATTTACTCACTGCATAGGCTAAGTCTGGTCGTGTACAACTCATTAAGTACATCAAACTTCTAATTATCCTGGAGTACTCTACCTGAGAGATACCTTCTTCTTGATTTTTTGATAGATGTTGACTCGTATCTATCGGAGTCCGTGTCAATGTAGTATCACCCTTAGTGAATCTTTCAAGAATCTTGTTCACATAATAGGACTGACTTAAAATAAGTCCTTCTGATGTTCTAAAAATTTTAATTCCCAGAATCACATTAGCAAGACCCATGTCTCTCATGTCAAATATTGAGTTCAACATTACTTTAGTAGATTTAGTTATCTTATCATTGCTCCCAATGATAAGTATGTCATCAATATAAAGACATAAAATGACCAAGTCATCTTTCGTGTCTTTGTTGTAGATACATTTATCACTCTTATTGATTTTAAATCCACTATTCAGTATGATACTATCAAATTTCTCATACCATTGCTTTGGAGCTTGTTTCAAGCCATACAATGACTTGATCAATATACATACTTATTTTCCTATCCCGGAGCAAAAAACCCTTCAGGTTGTTCCACGTAGATTTTCTCTTCTAAATCCCCATTTAGAAAGATAATTTGTATGTCCATTTGATATACTTCCAAATTCCACAGAGTGGCAATCACTAGTAACACTCTAATAGATATTATTCTCGATACCGGAGCATATGTATCAAAATAGTCCATATCATCATGTTGTCGGTGACCTTTAATTACCAACCTAGCCTTGAACCTTTCTATCGTGCCTTCTGATTTCATTTTCTTCTTGAAAATCACTTGCAACCTAGTGCCTTACTTCTAGAAGGAAGATCCACTAGCTCCCAAGTATGATTTTGTAAGATTAATGAAATCTCAAATGCAATTGTCTCTTTCTATTGAGGTCCATCAAACAAGTTTACAGCTCTTCAGCAACTCTAGGGATCACTTTCCATCATGAAAGTGATAAAATCGATTCCAAAGGATTTCTTCACCCGAGCTCTCTTACTCCGCCTGAGCTCACCCTCAACTGGTTCATCATTTTCTTCTTGCTCTTGTCTTTTGTATACCCATTTAGAAGAGCTAGCATTCTCTCGGGCTTATACGGAAGCACATGCTCAAAGAATGAGACATTTCTCGATTCAATAATCGAGTTCTTGTATATCTTTGGAATTTGAGATCTAGTCATAAGAAATCTATAGGCACTACTGTTATGTGCATATCAATAAATATATAGTCAATATTTTTTGGTCCGATTTTGATCCTTTTCGAATCCGACACCAAAACTTTGACCAGACACCCCACACTTACAAGTTTTTGTAGGATGGTTGTTTACCATTCCACAACTCATAAGAGCTCTTAACTATTTTCTTTCCGCACACCTTATTCAAAAGGTAATTAGCTGTTAACACAGCTTCCCCCACAAGTGCTTTGGTAGGCCAGAACTCAATAGTAGAACATTCATCATCTCTTTTAGAGAATGATTCTTTTGCTCAGCGACCCCATTTTACTGAGGTGAGTAAAGAGCTATCGTTTCATGTCTGATACCATGTTCAACACACAACTCTGCAAACGATGATACATACTCACCGCTTCGGTCACTCCGAACCACCTTAATCTTTCTATTAAGTTGGTTTTCAACCTCATTCTTATAGAGAATAAATTTTTCTATAGTTTCATCCTTACTTTTGAGAAGATACATAGAATAGTATTTTGTGTTATCATCAACAAAAGAGATGAAATATTTATTTCCACCTCGTGTCGGTGCCCCTTTTAGGTCACACACAATGGTGTGGATTAGACCGAGTGGCTCAGTACTTCTTTCAACTTGTTGAAAGGATGACCTTGTCATTTTTGCTTCAACACAAGCCTCACACTTATGTTTCGAGTCAAGGTGGAATGTAAGTATACTTAGTATGTTAATCAATTTGCGTAACACATCGTAGTTAACATGTCCTAGTCTACCATGCCACAAACATGAAGACTCAAATATATAAGTGGAAGAGTTTTCAACTTTATTAACTTTGGACATAATGACCATTACACTTAGTTTAACTAACTCATCAGTTATATAACTATTCCCTACAAACATTCCATTTTTGGATAGTACAACTTTGTCCGACTCTAAGACAATGCGGAAGTCATGCTTGCTTAGCAGTGATCCGGACACCAGATTCTTTCAAACCTCCAGAATATATGACACATTGTTCAAAGTGAGCTCCTTGCCCGAGGTCATCTTCAACATCACTTTTCTTTGGCCCATAATGTCCAAGGTTGCCGAGTTCCCCATATACATCTTCTCCCCATTGACTTCTTCAAAATTGTAGAGTAGCTCCTTGTTGCAGCACACATGTCTGGTGGCACCAGTATCCAACCATCATTTTCGAGGGTTTGAACCCACTAGGTTCAACTCGGAGATCACCGCACAGAGGTCATCCTCCTCTAGCCCCTCGTTCAGGTTGACCTCATGATTTTTCTTCAACTTTCTGCACTCTGAAAATTCGTGACCGATTTTGTCACAATTGAAGCACTTTTTAGTGAACTTCTTTTTACTGACCCCTTCTTTGGGTCCCACCTGGGAAGACCTAGAATTCTTTTGCTTCGAGCTTTGACTGTGCTCAACCACTTTGGCTTTCACAGTAGCCTGAGAGAACATGTTCTTCTCTAAACTCTTGTTGTCTTCTTCGATTCGAAGTCGAACAACGAGTTCCTCCACGTTCATCTCCTTCTGCTTATGCTTCAGGTAGTTCTTGAAGTCTTTCCATTTGGGAGGTAGCTTCTCTATGATTGTTGTCACCTGAAAAGTTTCACTCATAACCATACCTTCCGAGTGAATCTCGTGCAGAATCACCTGAAGTTCATGAACTGGGCTGATCACAGTCTCGGAGTCAACCATTTTGTAGTCCAAGAATCGGCCCACGATGAACTTCTTGGCCCCGACATCCTTCATCTTGTACATCTTATCCAAGGACTCCCACAACTCCTTAGCCATTCTCTTCATGCTATACACAACATACAACGAGTCGGTAAGGCAGTTGAGAATGTAGTTTCTTCATAGAAACTCCGAGTGGTTCGATGTCTCCATAATATTGAAGGTTTGGGCTCCACTCATACTCTTAGATACATTGGAAGGATCCTCGGTCAAGAATCGAGTCAGATTTAGTGTGGTCAGGTAGAAGAACATCTTCTGCTACCATTGCTTGAAGTTCAACCCAGTGAACTTCTCTGGTTTCTCCATGATTGATTGGAACACTACCAATCGGGGCGGAGGGAGTCATCGCACGTTGAGTCTGTTGCACCTCAACATCTTGCATCATGACCATCTCAACTGATCAAATCTGTTTTAAGTTTGTTGAATATTATAACTTTTCTGGAGGAAATACAAAGAAAGTCTGAAATCTACAATTCGGACTTATCTGTGGAGATGACCCTGAATCAAGAACTGAACATACACCTGAACACTATCACTGTGAGGTTGGAAACAAAGAGCAAGAGTTCTCTCTCAAGTTCGCAATCCTGTCTCCTTTTATAGAGGAGACCTATTAATGGTGGAATCGAAAGGTCAATCATAATGTCACCTTGATTCATTTAATTTACATGAATCGAAAGGTCAACTATAATATTGTCTCGATTCAACTGATCTACCATTATTTCATTAATATCTGATCATTTATGTCAAAGTCTCAATGCGAACTTTTTATGATTTGACGCGAAAGATGACGGAACGTCTTTTCCATCTTTCCATTTTACCAGTCAATGAATTTAAAAGAATAATAAAATGTCTTCTCTATCCTTCCTTCACATTTCCATTTAAATTCCAATAATATCATCATAGACGTTAGGTGATATAATTTACATTAAAATTGAGAGCTATAGGTGGTAGTGAAATGCTCTGTTTTTTTTTAATAGAAATACCATCATGCATGATTAATTAGAAAAAATAATGATGGTATAATACTCTCCACGTTTCGATAGGGAGAATAACGTTATCGAGAATGTCATCTCGAAATCCGTTCGAATCAGTCTTGAAAACTTCTCAAAGATCATAAAATCCAACATACAAATTCACCAATTTTTTTGCATTTTGCAATCATTCATGTGAACCCCAAATTGTTTGAATTCGACGATAAATATATATATTCATTGGATTATGGGACAACCTGCAACGACAACACCGGATATTGTAGGACAGTTTGCTAAAGAAAAAATGATCACCGAATTCTAATCCCCACCAATTCGCTCGGTAAATGTTTTCGAACTAAAGAGAGACACTGAGGAGAAGAATAAAAAAAGAAGAGCCCGTAGTGAGTCCAACAGATAATAGATAATTATATCTCGTCCACCATTCTCTATGTTTATGATAGATGAAATAGTTGAAGAGTAAGCCAACAGTAAATCAGCTCCAATAACTCACGATCCCACCTAAAGGCATAGCCTTAGCGGCATTGAACATGATCGGAAAGTTAATGAGTCCGATCCATTTCTTTTCGGGGTACTTGAACGATAATAACCAAGTGGGAATCGGTGCAACGAGTCCGATAAATGCAAAGAAAAAGACTACTGAGTATATTCCATCGGGATAAAACATCTTACTCGGTCCGACAAGCCCCCATGCTACTCCACTGATGTATGTTACTCTCTCACTAGGACACGTCCAAGGACTTCCCTTGGGGAGCAATTCTGGTTGGCCAATATTGTCTATCGAATGAATCATCCACCATGCTAACCCAAAATCAGTGAGGCATGAAATCAATGTGCTTAGAATCTGCAAGAAAACATATTTTGTAAATAATAAACTAATGATGAAGAAAAATGAATGATTTTAATTAATTACCATGATATGAAGTTAGATATAGCAAATTGTGCCACTAGGTGAGCCTCTGATCCGTATAATCTGAAAGCCATGTTGGCTAGAGGTTTGCCTGGATTCAAGTATCCAATGATGGCTTCAAATAACAAATTTAATGTGAATCCCTACATATGCCACATATACATAAAAGCTAGTTACTAGTTAGTTAACTTAATCAACAAATTCATGGTACAGCTTAGTAGTGCGCACCAAACCAGCAATTGCATCGAGTATGCATTCCAATGGAATGAAGAAAAGCAACAGTGTGCATGCCAATAGAACTTCCCAGTAACGAAGTTGAATTTGACCTCCAAAACCTTCGCAGACCAGAATTGCCATGCCGATCATCGAGAACAATATGGAGTAAAACCACCACTGAGGAATAGATTCATAATTTTGCTTCATTAGCCTCGAATGTATCTCGCTCAACATCTTTATAGGTCTTCTTAAATTGCTGCCACAGTGATCTGCAAATAGATTACTTATGGACACATCGATCAATTGAAATGATGTGACAAAATGAGTACCTACTATACCTCCATAGAAAAGAACAATCTGAGAAATAGAAGATATGTTTTGAGCAAGACCAAACCCGTAAGAATAAATCAGTGAAGTTGTGAAGTATAACTTTGAGTACTTATCGTAGGCTTCTCGATTGAACTCCAGAGTGTTCGAATCTAGAATTCTAGACACATTGTATTTGCGGCCAGTAGAATCAAAGATATTAGTCGAAAACAGTGGAAATTTTCGTGCTTCGAATGCATTGCTCCAATAAGAGTAGGGCATTATAATGTATACGATTACGATGAATCCAATGAACATATTGAATAACACAAATGAAGGAAAAACCAAAGGGCTTCCTAAGAAACTTGTAATGGTACTCATCCAATCGAGCGAAAACGATCCGATGCCAAGGCCTTTCATCCCGGAGCCAATTTGTTGTGCAGTGATCGAGTCCTTCCATATCCAACACACAAGGGAGAGAGCAGTAATAGACTGGAAGAAATAAGCAGGGATAATGCTGTAAGAGAAAATGGCAGCACAGACGACGAAAAAGAATTGATAACGTGATAACCCTCCCTTAGGCCTCTTATCCTGCTCGTGTAATGCCCTGAAAAATACAAAACCAAACGTTACATATCATTTCTTTTCATCCAATGCTTGATAATTCTCTAGGAACAACGTGTTGAAAAAATGTATATGGAAAAAGAGATGGAATGGGTGAAGAACATTTTAGTGTATGAAATTTTAATTTCACATTAAAAATTTCAAATTGTAATGGTTGATTTATATTATAAACAAATATATAGGGAGAGACTCTCTCACGTGTGGGTACACAAAGAGTATAAGTCCAAAGTTTCAAATTGTACTGAACTGAATTGACTCGTATACAAACACAATCTACACGCATTGAATGCTAAATAGGTCCGGATGAAATTTTACCTCAATTGAATAAACTAATATTTTATCATTTGAATTATTCTTGATGTCCCATAACAACCTCTAAGTATCGGACTCACGAGTTCGACTTGATCTAACTTTCAAGACTAACAGTTTAAGATTATATATATAAATTTGAATTAATTTATAATTTCAAATTTAGACTATTTTTTTTTTATTTCCCAAGACAGATTGAGATTGTCCAACACAACAAATAACATACCTGTAATAGGAGACGTTTGCAATTACAGTTGGCCACCACATATACGGTGAATCCACTAAAACTTTTAGGAAGAAACCGGCAAATCCCAAACCCAAAAATTGCATAAATTGAATTAATGTAAAATAAATATATATGTGCGTGAGTCGCCCATTTTGACGTTCAATTTGCGCTTTGATATTCTCATGGAGGCTCTTTATCAGTCTGGCACGTTCTTCTGCAGCTGCATCAATGACTTCTTTTGTCGGAAATGGAGTTAAATCAACAGGTGGTAATGGATTTACTCCATAGACTACTTCGAACGGAGACTTCTTAGTAGTAGTACTGGGAGCACGATTATAAGTGAACTCAGCATGCGCGAGCTTCAAATCCCAATCGCGAAGATTCTTTGATACCGGAGTTCTTAAGATAGTAGCCATAGTTCGGTTCACCACCTCGGTTTGACCATCGGTTTGTGGATGACATGTCGTACTAAATAGTAGTTTAGTACTCAATTTATTCCACAGTGTCTTCCAAAAATAACTCAGAAATTTAGAGTCTCGATCGGATATGATGGTCCGTGGCACACCATGTAGTCGCACAATCTCTCTAAAATAAAGATCTGCAATTGAAGAGACATCATTTGTCTTTTGACATGGAATGAAGTGCGCCATTTTTGAGAATCGATCAACGACCACCATAATTGCATCTCGACCGCATTGAGTTCTCGGAAGACCAAGAACAAAATCCATACTCACAAACTCCCAAGGACGCTTGGCCACGGGCAAAGGCATATATGGTCCTTGAGATTGCGATCTACTCTTGGCTTGATGACAAGTAATACATCGACTGACAATAACTTTGACATCCTTGACCATGTTTGGTCAATAAAAATGTTCTTGGAGCATAGAAGAAGTCTTCTCTATGCCAAAATGTCCAGCCACACCTCCTCCGTGTACTTCGCGAATTAAAAGCTCTCGAAGAGAACATCTAGGAATGCAAAGCTTATTATTTTTAAATAGAAAACCATCATGGATTAAATATTTACCGAAAGAACCTCGAGAGCATTCTCCATATGTTGCAAAAAATTCATTGTCAGTAGAGTAGAGTTCTTTAAGAAACTTGAATCCCATAATTTTAACATCGAGCGTAGATAATAATGCATGTCTTCTAGAAAGTGCGTCCGTGATGACGTTCGCTTTTCCTGATTTGTGCATGAGAACAAAGGAATATGATTGAAGAAATTCTACTCATTTGGCGTGTCGGCGACTCACGTTGTGTTGTCCATTAATGAATTTAAATGACTCATGATCAGTATGAAGGATAAATTCTTTCGGAAGGAGATAATGGCTCCAATGCTCCAGTACTCGGATGATCGTATAAAACTCCTTATCGTACGTAGAATATTTTGCCCTTGAATTATTTAGTTTCTCACTAAAAAATGCAATGGGGCAGCCTGCTTGTTGCAAGACTCTGCCAATCCCTGTCCCGGAAGCATCGCATTCCACTTCAAAGACTTTCTAAAAATCGGGAAGTGCTAATACGGGAGCTTCACCGAGCTTTTCTTTGAGGGTCTCAAAACTACGCTGGGCGGCATCTGTCCAAATGAATTGATCTCCCTTCAAGGTTTCTGTCAGAGGGGCTGCTAGAGAACTAAAATTACGAATAAATTGCCGATAGAACGACGCAAGACCATGGAAACTCTGTACGTCATGGGCTGAACAAGGAGAAGGTCATGATTGAATTGCCTCGACCTTACTCTCATCAACACAGATACCGTCGGCAGAAACAACATAGCCAAGGAAGACAACCTGTACGTGGTGACAAAAATCTGCACTTCTTCAAGTTTCCGAAAAGTTTCTCTTGCCGCAATGTTGTAAATAATTCTCGAAGGTGTTGAATATGCTCTTTTTCATTCTTGCTGTAAATAAGAATATCATTAAAGTATACGACGATAAATTTGCCGAGAAAAGGCCTCAAAATCTGATTCATAAGACGCATGAAGGTGCTTGGGGCATTAGTCAACCCGAAGGGCATAATAAGCCACTCATACAACCCACCTCTAGTTTTAAAAGCAGTCTTTCACTCGTCCCCTTCTTTCATGCGTATTTGATGATAACCGCTGCGAAGATCAACCTTGGAAAATACTTTAGCTCCGTATAGTTCATCAAGAATATCATCAAGACAAGGAATCGGAAAACGATATGTCACCGTAATTTTATTAATAGCACGGTTGTCCACGCACATCTGCCACGAACCATCTTTCTTTGGCACAAGTATAGCAAGAACCGAACAAGGACTTAGACTTTCTTGAACATATCCCTTTGCTATTAAGTCGTCTACTTGTTGAAGTTCCTTAGCCTCCTTTGGGTTGCACCTATAAGTTGGTTTGTTCGGCAAAGATGCTCCGGGTATAAGGTCAATTTGATGTTGTACGTCTCGCAAGGGCAGTAGTCCTCTGGGCATTTCTTTTGGAAATACATCATTAAACTCCTCTAAGACCTTATGGACAAGGGGATGCAAAGCTTCTTCGGTGTTGTTAGCAACTTCGACAATCATCAAAATATAAAATAATTCTGATTTTGCTAGAATAACACGAACCGTTACTTTATCAATGAGAAGTGTGGGCTTGGAAGAGATAGCAGACAACCCCACCTTTCCAGGTGCTATCGACATCAATATAATCTTCTTTTGGTCCAAAACAAAGGAATATGTATTTCGAAAATCATCATGGATGACACGCCAATCAAACTGCCATAGGCGCTCGAGTAGAAGATGACACACATCCATTGGAACCACATCACAAGTTACCTCGTCCTTGTAATGAGTGCCAATTGAGAAGGATACGAGGGCTTGTTTTGTGACTCAAACTTCTCGATCTCGACTCAACCACTGAAGTTTATAAGCATGAGGATGGATCGTCATGGGTAGCTGCAACTTCTCTACCATGGTTGTGGAAACAACGTTGGTACAACTTCCTCCTTCGATTATAATATTGCATACCTTCTCGGACACCGTGCAACGAGTTTGAAAAATTCGCTCCCATTGACCTTCCTCCTGAGATATTACATTGGTACTAAGAGTCTTTCATAGCACCAATAATATACCCTCATCCGCAACTTCTTCTATCTCTTCGATGTCTTCATCCCACCATGGATTTTCATATGTTGTGGCTTCCTCTTCATCAACGACTTTGTGAATAATAACGGTGCGTCCGGTGGAACATTCGGCTGCCATATGACCAAAACCTTGACATTTAAAACACTTTTGAGCATGACTCGCTTTCGAGGAAACTGCCTCTACCTTCCCTTTCCCTTTGTTTGCAGAAGAGGGAATTGGAATGTCACGGTTAGGCAACGAACTCCCTTTGTTGAACGAAGCCTTCGCAAAAGATTTATGGGGGCTCTTCTTTGATAACTGCTTCTCAATCTTCTGGGCAAGTTTACATACATTGACAAAAGACCAATATGATTGAAGTTCCATTGCATCGAAAATATTACCTTTTAGCCCATTGAGGTAGCAAGCGATTGTTTGTTCCTCTTGCTCCATAACATCACAACGTAGCTTCAATTTTCGAACTCATAGGTGTATTATTCAACGCTACGATCTCCTTGTTTCAAATCATGGTACTGAAGAAATAAATCTTGACGATAATTTACCGGTAAAAATCTTTTATGGAGTTCCCGTCGCATCTTCTCCCATGTATGGATTTTGCCTTTTCCTTCTCGACGACGTTGATGATTAAGATTTTCCCACCACAAGCTCACATATTTACGAAGCTTGAGGGCTGTCGTTTTCACCCTCTTCTCATCAGAAAAGTCTTCATATTCGAACACTCGTTCGATAGTAAGCAACCAATCAAGGAATTCCTCAGGATCCATTTTCCCCACAAACTCTGGAACATTCACCTTCATCTCATTCGAATGCACAGAACGACGATCAATGCGTCCTTGCCGAGGAGACTCAGGACCATTCCTCTATTGTGAAAAGGATTCACCTCTTCTCCTGATGACTCACGTTCGGAGTTTTGACGAGAATCATTAACTTGCATCGTTTATATTTGCTGCTGCAATTGTTGGACCTGTCTTCGCAAGTCATCAATCTCGACATCACGAAGATCACACTCCTGGGCCGCAGCTTCACCATTATTCGGACATCGACGTCAGTTTGCCATCAACCTCGCTCGGCTCTGATACCAAAATGATGTCAAGATGCGATTCCCAACCCCGAATCGGATACAGCGACACCACTGATTCACAATTGATGGCGAGAAAACTAATGATCGGATACAACACAAGCACCACCGAACTCTATAGTTTCTCGAATAAAAGATCTCTCAGTCTTTATGAAGAGAAAACAGAACTCATTATTTTTCATCCCTTTTTTCACTTATTACATCTCCTTAAATACATAAATTTTCTAATAGCAAAGTTAAATTAAACAAGTACGCATTGAAGTATCATTAAACAAATACATGCAACTAGGGAAATGAATGAAAGGTTACATTTTATTTTTGACTAGGACTGGCAAAGAGTCATCGTCCTTTCTTGGTCTTGAATTAATCGCAAGGCTCTTGGTCTTCATTCCAGCTAAGTAGTGTTACGAAATGTGGGCTTTCAATCAATGAAATGCCTTCCATAGGATCTTGACTTGCGCAACTCATATCAGGTTGACAAGGGAAAGTTCAAGCTTGAGTCTTGGCAATGGAAAAGTCCAACATGGGTTGACAAGGAAAGTCCAAGGGGTTTGATATTGACGGCGTAAAGTCCAAGGGTGGAGTCTTGGTAGCATAAGTCCAATGGTTGACAACGTAAAGTCCAAGCGATAGTCTTGGCAGCGTAAGCCCAATGTGCCTTGACGGTGTAGACTACATTAGCATGATAATAACTGATGGAAGAACTTGAAGGCTAGCGTATGGATAAACAAATCATTGATGACTTGGAGGGATCCGATAGGCGTGAGACTGACGGAGGTGGCTAGAGACTTAGGTTTAGGCTAAGGGTGGTCTAACAAGTATGAGGGCACCATACTTGGGGTTAAACCTCATGTTTGAGGTTATCGATTGACTGGAACTTTATACCGGTCGGATGGTCAAGTGTTTTGACACTTGACAACCGAGTTGATACTCAGCAGTCGACTGAGATTATTATCAGTCAACTGTCGTGAGTCGACTAGGGTTCGACTGCAGCCTTATAGGCTTGGCAGGCGATTGCTGGTCGGGTTTCGGGAACAGAAAGTTTCTGAGTTGACTATTAGGGTTTGACAGTCGAGTGAAGGCTCGATCAGTCGACTAATGGGCATGATCAGTCGACTGATGGTCTATCCGTTGGATTTATCCAACGTGACTCATGTCATTATAAGACAATGGCTACAGGAGCAGTCGACTGATGATCGCAATCAGTCGCTTGCTAGTCGGAATCCAACTCAAGGAGAAGCTTTAAAGGGAGCTCGTGGAGGAGGTTTTCGCCATCGGTTTTCTTGGACGATTTGAAGCGATTTTTGGTGCAAATCAGGACCTTCAAGTGTAGCTCAAGCAACCAAACAAGCAAGCATCCAAAAGCGCATTTGTAAAGTTTTCTTTACGTATTTTTGTGTATTGTATTTGTATTTGCTTGTTGTACTTTCGTTTATTATTGTAAACTTTAGTACGAGGTTTCTCCGTACCTCCGACTTATTGTCGAGAAGGAGCATTTGTGATTATAATGGTGTTTGGCATCACTAGGGCTCCTTCGAGCCCAATCCGTGGAGTAGGAACCTTGTGGTTCCGAACCATGTTACATCTTTGCGTTGTGATTGTGTTTGTATATTTTATATTGTATTATTTCTATTTCCGCTGCGCTAACACGATTTGTAGAAACGAACGATCAAATTCCATCAAGCAACATCGATTCGTTATTCACCCCTACTCCTTTAGCAGTCACCGAGGTCCCAACAATTAATATTACTATCTATCCATTAAAATTTAATAAATAACATTTTTTTTTGCAGATATCTAATTTAGAAAAGTATTAATGTTAAAAAAATCAAAAAAGTATCAAATCTTATATTAATGCAGTATATTTTTTTTTTACTGGATTATAACGGATGGATTCAAAACACAAGATTGGATTGCAACAGATAGTCCGATCTATAAATATACAAATATTTTTTTATTATTCAATACAAAGTATAAATATATTATTTTATAACTAAATAATACATTGCAAGTGTTGTATTATATTTGACATTTTACATTTGGTAGAATTTAAAATAATGAATGCAAGTGTTGTATTTAAATTTTATTTAAGCTTTTTAAATCGTCGTGGGAAATTATTCATATAATTAAATAGATCCATATGGTTCTATTAAATAGATTTAGATTCATAAACAACAAACAATTCATGTTTATGGCAAAATAGATCTCAATTCATCAGGCAGATCGATCACTGACAAGGAAATGGAGAATGCGTTCGCCCATATTTATGAATACCCTTTTATATAAACCTTAGAGCAACTAGTCAGAAGTCTCACTCACATAGTCACACGTCCGCTCACGCCCATACATATCTGCCCATGTTCTCGGAACATGAGAGAAATACTCTTCTTGTTTATCTGTTGACTGTTGAGCCACCCTTTAGGTTGAGCTCAAGTCAAATAAGTTGTCCCTTGAATCGAACTCATGTTGATCGATCTCCTCCTTTGGCCAAGCTTACATCAGTAGAGTTGTCATTTTAATTTGGCCGATCGAGCTTCCACTTGAGCTTTGTCTAGGTTAGCCGCCCTTAACTAAGCGATGTCATTTTGAAGTTTACAGACTCAATGTATGTCCATTTGATGGCCTGTCATATTGACATAGTTTGACTTACCACATGGATTCCCATCATCTTTATCGCATCGCCTTATATGTAATCTTAAATCACTTTTTGTCATCCCCATAGGGATGGCGTATATTGATAAGGCAATATGACAACTTACGGATAAGACACGGATTGAATCTAAGTGAGAGGTTTAAAATTCTCTCTAATTGGGTTTAGAATGGCCCTCCACGACCTTGTCAATAGTGTCAAGGTTCAAAGGACCCTTTGTAATTTATCTCTCGATACGATCCCTGGAGCGGATCGATGAAGTATTAGATTGATATGGTTCTAATATTTTACGATTAAATCCCTTTTAGTTATTAATTAGCTCATTAATAATTAATATCATAAAGAAATTTTTTAAATTAATGAATTCTACGCGTATATAAACTCGTATTCATTAATTTAAATTTGCAAAATTTATTAATTTGATTTTTTTTTATCAGATTTGAATCGTAATGGTATATATATATATATATATATATATATATATATATATATATATATATATATATATATATATATATATATATATATATATTTACCAATTGAGAAATTAATCCAACATGCAAGGCTAACGAAGCGAAACTATGAATCTGTTCCTGAGGTGGTTTTACTCCGTCTTGTTCTCGACGATCGGCATGGCAATTCTATCTGGTCTGTGAAGGTTTAATTTTGGAGGTCAAATTCAACTTCGTTACGTGCTCCGGTGCTTCCGTTCCTTCCATTGGAATGTGTACTCGAGGCCATTCACATTGCTGGTTCGATGCGCACTCATCTGTACAATGAATTTGTTGATTATTTTAGCTAACTAGTGACAAGCTAGTTTCATGCGTTGCATGTAGGGATTCACATTGCATTTGTACAATTAATTAAGACACTCTGCCTTCCTTGAAAAAGCATAATTAATGATATATGTGGCGTCGACAGTCAACGGGATCGAGAGGAGGGAAAAGTCGGGATCTTAATTGGAAAACAAAAACTCTGAGCTCGAAAATGCATAGTAAAGTCAACAGAGGGAGAGGAAGGTGTAAGTACACAAACACAAAAAAAATCATTCTCGCATTCATCTATTAATGAAGAGGTAATTACAATCCTACCTTCTACCATATTAATGTCATGCATTTCTTTTTTCCAAAAAAAAAAAACCATTCATATAATTCTTTTTTTTTTGTCTAATTTTTTTACAAGACTTTTAATTTCATCAGTTTTTTTCCCCGGTCAAAATGACTTCGCACGTACAAAACAATACACGAAATGATAAGATTTCATTAAAACAAGCATATTATAGGAAGGGCAATTAGGAGTGAGAGATCGCATGAGGTACGAATTAAGGGAAGATTCCGTGAGCAGTCACCTGTTATTCTTCAGACCATTTATATCTGCGACAAATAATATTAAAAGTTAATACTCAAAATAACAACTATATATATATAGTTCTCCTGCGCTCCTGGTTTCTGCGCGCCCGTGAGCGCCTGCACTGTTCCCTTCCACGTCACCTGTCGATGTAGCACCGTATAGCTATGTCCGTGATTTTTTTTCCCTCCCCGAGTCTCTCCATCAACCTAGGTTTTTCCATTTCCTCACCGCTGCCCCGTCGACCTTTCTCCCTCGACTCTTCATCGTCGACGAATCTCGCTGTCGCAGAGACTAGCTGGAAAACCCTCCTGCATCCTCTCCGCTCTCCACCCCATCGCGCGAGTCGTCCTCACAGAGTAGGAGGGTGTTATCGCGCCCCTCTTCCACGCCGTCCGCAACTCGTTTTCTGCCATTGAGGAGCAAGGACGCTGCCGACATTCCCTTCCGCGACTCGTCTTCTGCCATTGGGGAGCAAGGACGCTGTCGGCGCCGCCTTCCGCGACTGGTTTTCTGTCGTTGATCGAGATTTCGCGACAAAGTCGTATCCCTACTGCAGTTTCCTTTCCTCCGCATCCCGTGAGTTGTATATTTCAATCAAGAAATAACAGTAGTATCTCTAATTCCAAATGCATAACAAATGTTTATTCGATATTATGTTCTGTGCATTTATATCATAAAAAATCTCGTCGCTTTTGAAATCAACTCATCAGTTGTCGTTTGTAGCCACAAACTTGATTTCCAAAGTTCCTATTGGTCAGTGCTAAACTTGAGTAATTAAATGGCTGAAGAATTTGGGTAAGCTTGTGTCGTATGGTGTGTATGTTTTGAAATTAGTATTCAGTACTAGAAGAAGCATCCTACAACAATACAAGGACTATTCGATGTGCATCGAACAATTGGATCGAGTCCTATATATTCCTCGCCTTTAGTTTCAAAACAATAGCTCTATTAATACTCTTTTATATTTCTATTGTCCAATTCTATTCATCAGCATTATAGGGATATCCAAGCATGTCGGGTAGCTCTTTAAATTGGATATTTGAACAGATTTAGTGCTTGTGGCTTCTGCAGTATTTAGTCTCAATCTTTCTCGATTGTTGTTTCTTGCTAAGTATGATATTTCATTGCATATGCAATGGTTTTAAACCTGGCTCTTTGTTGTAGCAATTTTGCATTGTACTCGTTCTAGTCTAAGTCTGTGAGTCAAGTCCTATTTTTTGCTCAACTTTCAAACAACCATATGACATGTTTTGCATACTGTGTCTTGTGTTCAGCAAGAAAATACAATCATGTTTGAGATGGAGATTTCCATATTGTCCCAAGAACTTGCCAGAACATAATTTGTAAGCCAACTAAAGATAAATTCTTACTTGAATCATGTCTCCACCCTACCCTTTTTTCTATTTAGAGTTAACATGTAAATTTTCTGCCTGCACATTCCCATTGATGAGTTCAATTCATTTGAATGATTTCAATTTCCCTTGTTGACATAAAAAAGGAATAAACAAAGTTGTAATGGTTCAAGCTTCAAAGAATGTGATTCACTGCTCTCCGTTTTTAACTTGTAAGTTATTTGTACGCATTATTTTGTTAATTTTTAACTTGTAAATTCTGTCCTTGTGATTCTTCATAGGTGCCTGAACAAATTGTATGCATCGTGTTTTTAAGCAAACAAATAATTCGTCAATTGAACTGAAAAACACAAGGTAGTGACAGAGGCAGTTGATCCAATCATTGGACATGGTAGTATTTAACTTGTGATTCATCAGGGTCGTGAAGGCATCACACATGTGTATTCTGTGATTCATCATTACATTTCAGTTATTAAATTTTGGAGCAAACTTGCAAAATACATTTTTTGTATACAGAAAAATGGTAAGTCATTTCATTGTATATTCTAATCTTTTGTTTATGTAAGATTTTAAATATTTCTAAATGTTTTTTTTTATAGGGAAAGACATATGTTGTCTTTGTTGGACGTGAATCAGGTATTTATGATACTTGGGCAGAAGCCTCTAATCATGTTAATAGCTTTAAGGGCGCTGTACACCAATCTTTCAAATGTAGAGAGGAGGCCGAAAAAGCTTTTCAAGCATACCTAGATAAAAAATCTGCCCCCATTTCTTTTACATCAAGTGAGAAAGAAAGATTATGTGTGGATTCTAGCTCATTATCAAGTTCAAATTCAAGGAAAAAACTTTTGTCGTCTGAAAAAATAACTAAGTTGAAAGATGCATTGGAAGATTTAAAGCAGCATTTGAATTCTCTACAAATCAGTGATGATGATTAGGCATGTTTCAAGTTGTAATCTAATTTGAATTTCAAACACTGCTGGTTATATTTAAATTGTTGCCAGTGTTGTGCTCAAATTTTAATATTTCAAGTTGTTGCAAGTGATGTGGTTAACTTAAAACAATGGATGATTGTTTCTAAGTTGTATCTAAGTTGCTTTCTAAGTTGTTGGCAGTGTTAGATTTTAGTTTATCTGAGAATTGTTTTTTCTAGCTTCCTTCAGAAAAAACAAAAAAAATTACTTCTTCTTGTTAGACGTGGGCAGGCAGTTCCACGAACTGCGATGGCAATTCGTGGAACCGCCATCACGCCGCGCCGCGGCATATAAGCCGTCGTGCTCTCCTTCCTTGATAAGGGGTGCGTCAAGGTGGGGGTTACTGTTAGACGAAGGGTTGATCGGCAATCCGCGTAGAGAAACATCGGAAGGATCTTGGTTTGTGAAAACCTGAGGTTATTTTCCGGCTGTGATCATTTCCTCCGACGCAAGTCCAACCTCCAACCGGGTAAAATCAACGAAGAACAGGTATATTTTTTATTACATTGGTATCAGAGCTATGTAATTTACCTGTTCAATTTGTTTCTTCTTCGCATACCGGAAATTCCATCGAAGAAAACGAGCAGTATCTCTGTTCGATGGAGCGATCATGATCGCCGCATCCGGCCGCTTGAAGCGACGCGACGCCCCCTCTCGCGCCCGTCGGGCGACAGCGGCCTTGGCGGCAGCGGAGGCGGCAGCGTTAGGGCTGTCGTCGATGGCGGCCGCGGACAACGCCAGAGGTGCCGATGCCTCGCGACGCCGGAAGCGGCGATGGCGCGGAGCGCGGGCGGCGGTGCCGTCCTCGTCAGCGAGACGCGGCAGTGCTTGGGTAGGCGTAGCGGGCTGAGGCGGGCCGTCAGTCGAAGGCCGTGGCCGTGGAGAGACAACGCCGCCCATTTATTCTTGCAGCAGCGTCTTGGCGGGATTAGCGCCTGTGGCTGTGGGAAAATTTTGCTATTAAATAAATAAAAAAAAAGGTTTTTTTTATTTTATCTATTTCGTACAGATATGGCATAAAAAAAATAAAATAATTTGTTTTTATTTATTAATCATTTGTCTGATTAAATAATTGGGCCAAATTTGATGGGCTTTAAAATTTAGTTGGGCTTAATTGGTTAATTGGACTTTATTTGGTAGAATTAATTGGGTTATTTTACATGGTAGAATAATTGATTAATCTGTTTCGTACAGATTATTGAAATTGGGCTTAATTAATAATTGGGCTTTATATAGGCCGAATTAATTGGGCTTTGAATTTAACTTGGCTTAATTGGGCCTAATTAAAAGAGTCTTGAATCAAATTTTAATTGGACATGGGTTCAATTAATTTGATTCTAACAAAAGACTAAGTGTCCAATTAAATTTACACAAGTGTTGTGTGTAAGGTTGACTTTGGTTGACTAAACTCATAACTATGGTTAGATGGATTGTTTTGGAACAATTAGAATCTGACTTGAATGACTTAAGGATAGAACTAGTTTATGACTGTCTAAGGGTCAAAATTGATTGATCAATGGGTCAATTGATTATAGCCTAAAATTCAAGGAGTTTAGTTCTTCTTGAAAGATGTGTATTTGTTCTGTGCCTTGATTAAATTGGAATATACCGGTATTTGTCTTGGTTTTGTCGGTTATGTCTTGACATGATTTATTTCAATTTCTACGGATGGTGCGGATGTATACCACTATGACCGCGATGTGTTCTATGATCGATATAGGGAGGCTATCGAAGATTTGGACTATGACCCTTACCATGGAGTCGTTGGACACATTGGGAAGCTGGACAGATTGGTCTGGAAGCTCGAGATGCAGGAGTTTCCAGTATTAGACAACTACAGGATATGGGCGTTGATTCGTTCATTGCCCGATAATCTTGCTGACGCGGCACGACAATTTTGGGGGTTACATGAAGGACGCATTTCATATACCCGGTTGTGCCGGTGATTAACTATCTTGTGTGAAGAGGATCTGAAGAAGACCCAGTGGAGGATTTTGTTCTCGATTTGTGGGTCTTTAAAGGACTCTGTATCGAGGAGCATGTGTTACTGTGAGTGTCCCAAGAAAATCGTGGTTGAGTCCGACGGAGAGGACATGTCATGATTCTTTCAGCTAGGGCTTGTCCTAGTGGGAGCAGTAATCGCTTATCTAGTCTATTAGGAGTTGTTTTAGTTTATGAGTAGGAAGAATGTAATTTGTTACATTCTAAGTAGACTTTGTTATTTGTTAACATTGTACAGCATGTTTAGATTAATGATGTGTTCATTTAATGATTAGTTCATTTGATGCTGTTAATTCTACATGATGCATGATTACTGAGTATGCCCTTGATTAGTTCAAATGTATATATAATGATATGTTCATGTGTAATATCATGTTGTAATAATGATTAATATCATTAAGTGGGATGTATGTAATAAAATATATCAATCTAAGTCTGATTGGCACATACAAATGATGAGTGATAACGCAGTTGTCACTTGATTTTGTAAACCAAATCAGATTTATCTTGAGTTTATTTTTGAGATTACATACATAAAAGCATACACTGAGTAACTAAATAATGTGTTTATTTATGTTAGGTTATGGCAACTAAAAACATCATATGAAGACAAAGGTGAAAAAGCTGATATGGGGATAACTATAAGATATGACACCTCAAGATTGATATGTATTTGAGGAACAAAGAAGTTCTAGAAATTTAATCGAGGTTTTGATGGAACTGTTGAGAGTAATCTGACCTGATCTGACGTGACCTTGATACCTATAAGGTATGGAAAGGAAGGATTCCTTTGCTAAGGGAATATTGATAAGTTCAATGGTGGATGACCTAGTGTTAGAGTATGAGTCATATCCTTCGGCTCATGCTGTCTGGGTAGCCCTTAGAGAGAGATACAGTGGAATAAGTCTGAGTAAGCCGTCTTGGTGACGATCGAGTTCAACATCTCGAGGAGATGTCGAATATGATCGGGGTGGCTACGGTCGCTTGATGAACAGCGAGTTGAGGCGGTTGTGTTCTCTTCCGATTCTTGGGAGACCATGAAGCATGACCTTAACTCACGGTGAGAGTATTAAGACTTTGATGTCTCACGGCATGTTGAATTTGGAGGTGAGAGAGTAGAATCGAGATTTCAGCCAAGCCTATTTGGGCTGCGGTCTCTTGGATCATACTGGATCAGAAGAAATGGTACAAGAAGGAAAAGGGAAGAATAAAAGCGTTGCTACTACTGCTGCTGGGAAGGATCAAATCAAGAAGAAGAAGACAGGGAAGAAACCTAAAAGCAAGTTATCTTGCTTTAATTGTGGCAAGAAGGGTCACTTTGCTCGGGAGTGTACTGAGCCTAAGAAGGTAACTTCTAGTCTGTCTTCTGAGCATTTTGTTGCTAGTACTGTGTTGATGTCTGATTCTTATCCTTTGTGGATTATAGATTCGGGAGCAACCAACCATGTAGCTCGAGAGTGGGTTACATATGTGGAGTACCGCCGGGTACCTGTAGGCAACAAATGGATCTATGTAGGAAACAATGCAAGAGTCGAAGTCAAGGGAGTCGGCACTTGTAAACTCAACCTTCGTGGTGGAAGTACTTTGTTTCTTCATGATGTCCTGTATGCTCCGGAGATTCGAAGGAATCTTGTATCTGTTACTTGTCTTCTTGATTTGGGATACTCTGTAAATTTTTTCAATCGTTGTGTAGAACTTAAGATTGACTCTGTGTCAATCGGATATGATTATTTATCTAATGGTTTTATGGTACTAGATGTGGTGCCTGATGTGAATTGTGCGATTCATAGTTGTTTTTCAAACATTGCTCTTACTAGTAATGCGGATATATCTGATGAGGTTTGGCATGCTAGATTGGGACATATAGGACAAGATCGCATGAATCGATTAGCTAGAGAGGGTTTATTGGGCTCTCGTGCTAAGATTAGCTTATGCGTATGTGAGCATTGTCTTCTTTGGAAAAGCAACTAGGAAACCATTTGGAAAGGCTATTAGAAACAGACTTGCCATTGCAATTGATTCATTCGGATATTTGTGGTCCGATGAGTGTGAAGGCTAGGCATGGAGCTTCCTACTTCATTACATTTATTGATGATTTCACTAGGTATGGTCATGTGTATTTGATTTCTCAAAAATCTGAAGCGTTGGATTATTTCATTCGTTATTTGAACGAAGTTGAGAATCAAACGGAACGTAAGGTTAAGGCCTTACGCGACCGACCGTGAGTGAATATCATGCGATTTGTTCAAGACGATGACATGTAATGATAAAGGGATTATTAGACAACTAACGATCCTGGGAACTCCACAAAGAAAATGGGGTTCTTTGAAGAAGAAATAGGACTCTTCTTGAAATGGTTAGGTCTATGATGGCGCAGGCTAATTTGCCGGTCTCCTATTGGGGAGATGCATTACTAGCTGCGACCTATATACTTAACAAAGTGCCTTCAAAGTCAGTTCCATCGACCCCATATGAACGTTGGACGGGCAGAAAACCAGATTTGAGCAATCTGAGACCACAGTCATTGCCTCGTTCATAATAGTTCTCACAAATATAGAAAACTAGGACCTAGAGGTAAGAAGTGTATCTTTATAAGATATTCTGATACCTCAAAAGGTTCCGTTTTTATAGGTGAGCAACAAGATGGAACAATCTCTGAGATTGAGTCTAGAGATGCCACTTTCCTAGAAACTGAGTTCCCAACAAAGGGTGAAGTTGATAAGACAGTTCCTCTTTTTGAGGAGGATGAGTCGTTATCAACAAGACAGGTGTCTAGTGGGATACCTGAACCTAGTCAACCGAGTGGGAGTAATGTGCCTGATCACGGGGTGACTTCTCAACAGCCCAACTTACGGAAAAGTGTTCGTAAGATCATACCTAAAAGGAGGTTTGATATTGAGAATGAGGCAATGATGACACTCCCAGTTGACGAAGATGAACCTCAATCAGTTGAGGAAGCGTTGGGATGTAGAGTTAGAGATAAGTGGAAAAGTGCAATGGAAGAAGAGATGGAGTCAATGATTCGGAATCAAGTTTGGGAGTTAGTCGATCTTCCTCCTGGCCGAAGGGCTATTGGGAATAAGTGGATTCTCAAAATAAAGAGGAAGTCTGATGGATCGATTAACCGATACAAGGCTCGCTTGGTTGCAAAAGGATTTACCCAAAGAGAGGGTATTGACTTTGAAGAGACATTTTCTCCCGTAGTGAAGTTTGTGTCAATCCGAGTTATTTTGGCCTTTGTGGCACATTATGACTTGGAATTACATCAAATGGATGTTAAAACCGCTTTCCTTAACGGTGAGCTTGACGAGGAAATCTATATGGTTCAGCCAGAAGGTTTCGTTGCTTTAGGCCAAGAGGATAAAGTATATAGATTGAAGAAATCTATATATGGGCTGAAGCAAGCGTCAAGACAATGGAACATAAGATTTAACAAAGTAGTTTTATCTTATGGTTTCGAAATGATCAATGAGGATCATTGCGTTTTCCTAAAGAAGGAAAAAGGAAAGTATGTCATTTTATCATTATATGTTGATGATATGCTGATAGCAGGAAATGACATAGGTTTTATTGTAGAAGTCAAAAAGTGGTTGTCTTCACAATTTGACACAATAGATATGGGAGAAGCTGAATACATCTTAGGAGTAAAGATCATCCGGGATCGATCTAAGAGACTTTTGGGTTTGTCACAAGAGTCTTATATTACTAAGATGTTACAACATTTCAACATGTCTGAATGCAACAGTGAACAGACACCTGTTACGAAAGGTACTGTTTTGAGCAAAAGTATGAGTCCCAAGACTCCAGCTGAAATAGCCGACATGAATAAAAAACCATATGCCAGTGCCATAGGTAGTTTAATGTATACTATGTTGTGTACTCGTCCCGATATCAGCTATGCAGTGGGCTTAGTCAGCCGGTTCCAGTCAAACCCAGGATCGAGACACTGGAAGGCAGTGAAAAGGATTTTCAGATATCTGAAGGCGACGACAGATTATTGTCTCTGTTATCAAGGATCAGATATAAGCCTTAGGGGCTATTGGATCTGATTAGGTGAGGACCTGGATGATAGAAAATCAACATCAGGCTATGCGTTCTTGTTGAATGGTGGCGCCATCTCCTGGAACAGCAAGAAACAGGCCTGTGTGGCCTTATCTACAATGGAAGCTGAATATGTGGCATGTTCAGCAGCTGTGCAAGAAGCAGTCTGGTTGAGGAGGTTCCTAAAGCATTTGAAGATTGCTGAGAACAGTGGGAGTCCAGTGACTGTCTATTGTGACAGTCAAGCTGCGATAGCTTTTTCTAAGGATCCCAAATATCACAGCAAGGGCAAGCATATAGCTATAAAGTACAACTTTATAAGGGATATTGTTGCTAAAAAGAAGGTGATTCTTGAGTATATCCCTACACGAGCTATGCTTGCAGATCCTTTTACTAAGCCAATGACTAGAGAGTCATTTAATGAGCATGTAAAGTCCATGGGACTTCGTAGAATGTAATAGTCTTGTAATGACAATTGAATATAATGATTTGATTGTTTTGAAATGCTAGCCATAATCTATTCAGTGTATGTTATGTTACATTCTAGTGATAAGATCTCGATAAGCATGTTGGCAGGTAGTGATTGGTCCTCTCACATGGACAATCATCTTTATTTGTTGCGTATGAATAGAGGTAAGATCGATGCTTATAGGTCAACCTATGTGGTTGTTAGCTTTGGAAGCTGTAAAATTTGTTACATTCCTATAAGTTAGGGTCGTCTTGATATTTGTATCAAGATAAGATCATTTTGTGATAAATGATCGAAGTAAATGAACCCACCATTTACTATACCTGTTTTGAGCCAGATTAGGATTCATGTGTTGAATTCTGGATTAGACATTGGGAATGTCTAGATCGAAATCTGTACGATGTTAATTTGAGGAAAACATGCGCTCTTTATTGGTAAAGAGGAAGACATCGTAGCATGTGCATCATATCACATGTGCTAAGACGATAATAAGGGTAGTAGGAGAATGGATCCCTGTTTCTCTACTATGTGAGCCCTTTGAGATTATATGTTGATCTCAAAATTTGCCCTTTGTGACTATTTAGGTGTCTACTTGAAGTTTTAATCAAGGTTTGCTACTTTAGCATGTCTACCTATGACTATGTATGATTCGGTCTATGGAACATGACTAAGAAAGCGATTGATTAAAATGAATAGATTCACACTAAAAAGGAAGATTAAATATATTTACATCTAATAAGAATTATTCACTGGTCGACCCATTTCTGTTGTGTATGAAAATGATTGTGAATATTTGGAATATGAGACATGCTCTTGACATGATGGTCAATTTAAGGGATTAGAGATGTTCATATTGATGTAAATGAGATTATTTAATCTGGGTAAAAAGCAAGACATGGATGTTTCAGGTAAATGGTTATGTACCACCAGAAATATGATTTTGTATCATTTGAAAAACGACTGTGTGTCACCTGGAAAATGGCTGTGTGTCATACGATAAATGGTTTTGTACCACCTGGAGATGACTCTGTGTCATCGGGAGAATGATTATGTATCATATGTAGAGTGGCTAAGTTAGGCTTAACAACTTCTTTTAGCATGTATCACTCAATGAGCAGCTATGTAAGGTGTAACAACTTTCTTAGCATTTGAATGCTCAATGTGCTTGCTGTCGCACGAACCATTTTCTAATTTGATGTTTCATTTAGTCTTTGAGACTATTGATCAGTTCTATTAGTCTATTTGGGACAATAGGTGTTGCTTCGATTTAGTCTATGTGACTAAATACCTCTTCTAAAATGGTCTGTGTGATCATTTAGTCTATGTGTGACTAAACAACCCTTCTTAAATAGTCTGTGTGATCATTTTTGTCTGTGTGACATACCTTGGACGAGTGGGAGATGTTAGACGTGGGCAGGCAGTTCCACGAACTGCGATGGCAGTTCGTGGAACCGCCATCACGCACGCACGGCATAAGCCATGCGTGCTCTCCTTCCTTGATAAGGGGGTGCGTCCAAGGTGGGGGGGTTCGGCTGTTAGACGAAGGGTTGATCGGCAATCCGCGAAGAGAAACATCGGAAGGATCTTGGTTTGTGAAAACCTGAGGTTATTTTCCGGCTGTGATCATTTCCTCCGACGCAAGTCCAACCTCCAACCGGGTAAAATCAACGAAGAACAGGTATGATCTACACTTCTTTCTCCCCTTTCAGTTAGGCCTGCTTGTTGAAAGCTTCAACTTGTTTTGTAATCAGTTGTTTAGCCATAGCATGAGATTGGTCATGTAGAAAAGATTAATTTTGTGGGCTATAAAAAGTATATTTTGACATTGTAAAAAAATAGTTATCCTGAGCTTCTAAGTTCTAAACCTACAACTGATGTATCTTTTAGCAATGAATATTTCTGATGTTATATTGGGTTGAGTTTGTAGGACATGTAGATTGAGTTGATTCCTATTGAATTGAATCAACTTGACCTATCGAATTGGTCAAAAGGGCTGCATAATCTAGACAAGTTGAACACGTTTGGTGGGTCAAACATATTGGACTATCTAATGGGTCACATATTATCCACTCTGTGAATGTTTAGATCCTTCGAGTTCAATAGCCTTGAACGTTTTCAGAAAACCATGCGATGTTCTGATAAAGACGACCAAAATTTGGCCACTGAACACCATTTCAAGGGCCAAGAGAAAATTTCCAATGATTCCTCTACTTAATTTGAACACCATCTAAAGGCCAACTCTCATTGCAACAAAAGTAAAAGGCCTTTTCCATGATATATTGCTATTAGAGCATTTTCAAGTCATGTCTTGCACATGCATGGTGATTCAAATCATTCATGAAGGAGAATGTGCAATCAGAACTTGATTTTCTCTTCCATGAGTCCCGTAATATGGTACTAGTCGAGAGTATCTTACATCTTAAAAAAAAACAAAACTTTATGAGAATGAACATATAGTCTTCGATGGAGAATCTAGCCGAGTAAATAAATATACAGCGGAACATGAAGCGAGCAGTATGTAAAAGGGAAAGAAACCATCTAGATTTGCATGGGAAATATGGTTTACGACCTTTCTGAATTTGACCTTATTACTAAATAGAGTAGCTCTCTCTGATCGAAACTGGTAGCTTCGGAAGCAACTCCTTCCACAACAACAAACGAAATGCATGAGAAACACGCCAATAGCTGATCATCACAGAACAGTTGAATATTTCCTTGAAAATAGATCAAATGCATTAATTTACATAACAGATCATCCTGTATTAGGAGAATACTAAATACCTGATAGATATCACATCAACTAATGGATTATCCACAACCAAACCACCCAACTGCCATGTTAGATCTTTTGAATGAACTCTATCATAAAGAGCTCCCATCCATCTAAAATATTTCCCGACTGGCAAAGTTTGGGGCAATGATCCAAGCTACTGGAATAGCATTATTGTTTAAGTCAAACACAAGGAGACTTTGTACTAGATTCTCAAAATAGACCATTTACAACATGAAAGTTTGAATCCATTTACAACAGCATAAAATCATTCTAACCTTACTCAAATAGACCATTTACAACAGAAAGTTTGAATCCATTGCAAGACAACCGCTTTGTTTGGCTTTAGAGTACAATTAGTGCGTATATAAAAAAGCATGTAAACCTTCTTAGACAAAACTTCTCGTGAGCTTTAAAGTGAAACTTGGGCATCATTACAACGTAACTATCGACCAGAAGCTTCCTATTAAGGTAAATAAAATGAAACATGAATAAATCAAGCTATCACTAATACACATCCAATAGAATGTCAAAGATTGAATATGAAATTTAACAAGTTGCTACCTTAATGTAAGCATAATAATGCCCTGGTTGGTGGCTCGAGCTCTACTAGATAGTGAAGAAGGATCGTATTTGGTATTTGAGGATCACAAAATGAGGAGCATCAAAGTGAAATGTCAGCAGTAGTTGGAAGGAAACAAACTACATAGGTGACACATCAATGATGGCATGTGGAACCAGTAGTGAGCTTGCTAAATTCTTAATTATCCTAACGCATGTTATTAGAACCTACAATAATAAAAAACACTGTTAATATCAATTTTACAATCAATCAACTAAACATTATAATTTGAGGCAATGAAACTTTTATACCACCAGCTGTAGATGTCAAATCTTCTTCATATGTATCTTCATCGCTGTTATGATGAATATCAATAGTTGCACTGACAATCAACACATTATCATATTTACAACAATTAAATAAATAAATCAATACATACCCTTGTTGCAAAATTGGACAGTTACGTTTGTCGTGTGACACACCTCGATGTCCGCATCCACGACATAGCCTGGACTTTGAGGTAGACTTCTCCTTTGATGATTTGATTCTCTTCCCACATCCCTTTGTTCTTACAGAAGAAGGATCAATAATACCAAGAGGCCTATCCATGGATTTTTTCCTTTGACTTTCATTGTCGCATGCTTTGCTAATGTTCATCTCTTTAATTTTGCTATGAATACAATCGAATTGTTCATCCAAAAATTTTGTCCCCTCATCAGTCAAAGATGCATCATCAATGATTAATGAAGCTCTATAGGATAACCTCGAATGTCTTGACATCAAAAGTTTTTTTGGATCATCGATGAAACTTTGCTCCCCCAAAGCACATATTGCTCCAACCTTTGCATCTCGTGTCCATCGTTTGAGTATATACTGATCAGGCAAAAGAAACACTTGTTTGATACGAAAAAAAGCTAACATATGCCTGCATGGAATGCCCTCAAACTCAAATTTCCTACAGCTACAAGATATGTAGTCCCTCTGTTTATCATGCGTGAGTACCCTTGGTTTGAAGGAAGAAGAACTTTGAAAATTCATCACCTGGTAAACCTCTAACTCAACTCCTATAGATATTTGTTGCACGTAATAACCATGACTCTTACTCATTTCGCTTTGAAACTCTACCCATTTGTTTTTCGTGTACTGCTGCACCATTTGAGTTTCCATTGGCCAGTTTGTCTGAATTTTGGGATGCTCATTCACATCAATATGATCAGCAACTAACTCATTATGTCTTTGATGTCGCAGTGCCCTATTAAAACGGATGATAAAATCCATCAATGAATTTTTTTTTGAGACAAACCTCTTGAAAAATGCATGTGATCCTTCAGATCTCTGACTACTTGACATTCCAGCACAAAATATATGACTAAAATATGCTGGCACCCACTTATGTCGCAATTCATAAATCAATGACAACCAATCATTTCTCTCTAAGTTAGCACACTTGATAACCTCTTCCCATGAGCTCTCAAATTCATCAGGTGTTGTAGAATTTACAATAACATTCTTTATGCTTTGATAGTAGTCACGACAAGTCAAAGGATTTAATTTATCTGAGAATTTGTTCAATATGTGCCACAAACAATACGATGAAGCTATGCGAGGAAAACTTGTGCAATGGCTTTTGTCATAGTTGGATCCTGATCAGTGATGATAACGTTTGGTGCACCTCTAGGCATAGCTTCTATGAACTTGTTAAGTAACCAAACAAAGAACTCAGTTTTCTCATCACTTATAAAGCCACAACCCAAAATAATTGTCTGATGATGACGATTAACTCCTACAAATGGTGCAAAAATCAATCCATATTTGTTGGCGTTATATGTGGTATCAAATACAACTACATCACCAAATATAATGTTTGTTGTCCTTGATACATGATCCGCCCAAAAACACCTACTAAATATGTTATCTGAATTTGTCATGTAATCGAAGAAAAAAGCTGAATTTTTTTCTTTCTCAGATACAAATAACTCAATCAGTGTTTCAGCATCAATACCTTTTTGTTCATCCCTTAGATCTCTCTCAAAGTTTCTAATATCTCGCTCTATGCAACCCATCTGGTCAGACCCTCCATACTCTATCTCTAATAATCAAATTTGTTGACAAGTTGGCACATTGGTCTGTGAAAACTGTTGAGTCAATGATTTCTTGGCTGCTGAAATATTACGATGTAAGCGTAGCAAATGCACCTTTGAAGGAGTCGACAGTGGATGATTGTGGCTTTCCATAATGTTAGAGACAACCCAATTAGGTCCAATTTGTTCTTTGACAAATGAAATGCTTGATTTACAACCAATTCTAACCTCACCACGTGCTCTTTCTTATCAGTTGATCACCTTTTGAAGTTTTATTTGACCGCAATTGATCTGTATGTCCTTATTTAAAGCATACAAATTTTTTCCAAATAACTTCATTTGTCATCTTATTTTTTTTACTATTGCTCATCCTTGCACTAAATCCAGCTTCTCGTGCATATTGATTATAGAACATAAATGCCTCATCTAGTGTTGAGAATTCCATACCAATTTTTGGCTTTCGCTCATCTGCAACTTCGAGAATGTATAGCTGATCAGCACCGTCATTTCTCTCCATTGTCAGTGAGGTAAGGATGGTGGAAGCGATCCCCAAAGACTAGATTAAAATTCCAAACTTAGAATCAGAGAAAACATGTGTTATGCATTTGGAATTAGAGATACTATAGTAGTAGATTGATAGATTGAAATAAACATGATTGTATTTTCTTGCTGAACACAAGACACAGTATGCAAAACATGTCATATGGTTGTTTGAAAGTTGAGCAAAAAACAGGACTTGACTCACAAACTTAGACTAGAACGAGTACAATGCAAAATTGCTACAACAAAGAGCCAGGTTTAAAACCATTGCATATGCAATGAAATATCATACTTAGCAAGAAACAACAATCGAGAAAGATTGAGACTAAATACTGCAGAAGCCACAAGCACTAAATCTGTTCAAATATCCAATTTAAAGAGCTACCCGACATGCTTGGATATCCCTATAATGCTGATGAATAGAATTGGACAATAGAAATATAAAAGAGTATTAATAGAGCTATTGTTTTGAAACTAAAGGCGAGGAATATATAGGACTCGATCCAATTGTTCGATGCACATCGAATAGTCCTTGTATTGTTGTACGATGCTTCTTCTAGTACTGAATACTAATTTCAAAACATACACACCGTACGACACAAGCTTACCCAAATTCTTCAGCCATTTAATTACTCAAGTTTAGCACTGACCAATAGGAACTTTGGAAATCAAGTTTGTGGCTACAAACGACAACTGATGAGTTGATTTCAAAAGCGATGAGATTTTTTATGATATAAATGCACAAAACACAATATCGAATAAACATTTGTTATGCATTTGGAATTAGAGATACTACTGTTATTTCTTGATTGAAATATACAACTCACGGGATGCGGAGGAAAGGAAGCTGCAGTAGGGATACGACTTCGTCGCGAAATCTCGATCAACGACAGAAAACCAGTCGCGGAAGGCGGCGCCGACAGCGTCCTTGCTCCCCAATGGCAGAAGACGAGTCGCGGAAGGGAATGTCGGCAGCGTCCTTGCTCCTCAATGGCAGAAAACGAGTTGCGGACGGCGTGGAAGAGGCGCGCTAACACCCTCCTACTACTGTGAGGGATGACTCGCGATGGGGTGGAGAGCGGAGAGGATGCAGGAGGGTTTTCCAACTAGTCTCTGCGACAGCGAGATTCGTCGACGATGAAGAGTCGAGGGAGAAAGGTCGACGGGGCGGCGGTGAGGAAATGGAAAAACCTAGGTCGATGGAGAGACTCGGGGAGGGAAAAAAATCACGGACGTAGCTATACGGTGCTGCGTCGACAGGTGACGTGGAAGGGAACAGTGCAAGCGCTCACGGGCGCGCAGAAACCAGGAGCGCAGGAGAACACGATTGTATATATATATATATATATATAGAGTCATTTTCCCCCGCGCGACGATTTCTCCGCGACACGTCCGCGACAAGACCGAGCGACTCATTGCCGCCGTGCTCCGACGATCGGGCCGAACACGATCGGCGCCCGACTTGCGCGGTCGATCGATGGCGGTTTCCGCCGATTAGCGCCGACCACCGGCGCAAACCGGATTTTCACTTAATGTTCTTCCTTCTAAAGACATGATTAAATAGAAAACACGAACAAAGAAATGGCAAGCGGACGATGGTAGCGAGACCTTCATTATGCAGACGAACTCACCGTTATAAATCTTGTTTTTAATCGCCATCGCATCGCACTAGCTCTTATATAGAGCGGTCGGACACCACTACAACATGAATCCGTGGCCGGCAAAACCGACCACGGACCGCCCGCGTCGATTCATGATCCGTGGTGGCGGCGGCCGATGTGAGTCGGTCGGTTGCGGAGGGATCGCGGAAATTTAGTCGCGCGACCGAATATTTTTGTATATATATATAGTTTACATGCGCAACATAATTAATGGATCTCCATTTATGTGATGCACAACAACTGTCAACTACAGTTGGCTGCTTTGCAAGCTAAGTAATTCACCATGTGAAACCTGCAGTAAATGTATCACTAATTTCAGCTTCTAGGTAATGTTCAATGGTAGCTACAGTTGAAAGATATCCGGTTCCAATTTTAACTATGATAAATTTATAGGCGCGTGTTAAAAGAAAAAAAAATAAAACCGCCACGTTAGCAATTCTCTATTGTTGCCCCTACGTATAGAAGTGAATAAATCAGATCCCAGATGGCTAGCGCAGACGTACGTTGAACTGTTCACTATTCATACTTCCCGATTTATCTAAATGATTAATGAAATTTTTTTATAAAATGGAATTAGTCATTCTCAGAATTAATCGAGTTGAGCCTAGCTAAAACTTAGATACATAATGCCAACTAAAAAAAATAAAAATAAAAATAAATGTTAGCTAGCCGTCAATTTCACTATAATATGATCATTAATTGTAAGAGGCCGGCTTGTATGTCTTTAACTTCACTTCTCTAGTTATTTTAAAGATAGTGAGATAGAAATTTGGACAACTGTGTCACTCATAGTTGCATGAATTAAATATGAAGTAATAGTTTGGGTAATTAACCTGTCATATATATCATCCAATGAGATCGATAACACTAGATGAAGATTCCTCCAAATTAAATATTATATATTTTTTTATCGTGATAAATCATATTCATTTTCTCTCATTACTTGTTCCATTTTCTTCACCACTTTTTACTTAATTACTCGCTATGTTTTCTTCACCACTCAAGAGATAGTAGATTATGCTCCAAAAATAATTGGATAAAAAAATATAACAATAATATGTATTGGACGTACAATTTTATACTCTTTAAATGTCAGCGGACTTTATTTTTTTTTACGTTCGGATGTGAAATAGAGACGGACATTAATTAATTGTAAAAGAAGTCACCGAAGGCCGCATAATATTTACTTGTCATTTTATTAAATTTGGAAATCATGCGATGAAATGCACTTAAATTGTTGTTAGTGTGATTTAATATATCACCGAGTAACCTTTAGAAATTTGTATTGTTTTTTATCTCATATATATCCGGAATTAATATTATGATTTTACATTA
The DNA here is from genome assembly GCA_025175895.1 of Wurfbainia villosa. Lineage (NCBI taxonomy): Eukaryota > Viridiplantae > Streptophyta > Magnoliopsida > Zingiberales > Zingiberaceae > Wurfbainia > Wurfbainia villosa. The sequence continues at coordinate 29,634 of JAKLTH010000267.1, read as the reverse complement.
CTGTTCCCAAAAATTTGAGATTTACGATAGATTTTAGAAGTAAAATTAATAAAATGAGTTTAATTAATCTTTTCAAAGATATTTTAACCTAAAGATTTTGTTTTTAATTTTTAAAACACATATCCAATAAAAATAATGATTAAAAGTACTAATTAAAATACACATATATATATTGCATAGATAAATATTTTAACAGAATAACATTCTCATCCCCTTGATACATGCATATGCATTATTCCTTAATACACAGAATACAAAAAAGAAAAAGAAAAATACACTGCTAACTAGCTAATTAAGCAGAAATGGAACAACACACTACTAATTAATCACTTCAACAACATATTAAGGGATGAAATGATATTCTACGTACATTTAACTTGTCTCATGGTTGTGGTAGATTACCACGAGACTTGCAGCAAGTTGCGTCCCTATTAATGCAGCACGTCGCTTGTGGATTTTTATCCAATGTTCTTCCTTCTAAAGACATGATTAAATAGAAAAACACGAACAGCAAAATGGCAACGACGATGGTAGCAGAGACCTTCATTGTACGCCGAACTCACTGCTGCTTGTTTTTTAATCGCCACTGCACTGCACTAGCTCTTATATAGAGCAGAGTCACGTGACAGACACCACTACAACATGAATACCAGGCTGGCGTTGTCAGTATTTGACAGCCTGCGCTTGCTATTTCCGCCCGCCTCGCTGTCCTCTTTAACTCGCAGGTATCTCAGTCGGGCGGCTAAAATTTTTTTTTAAAAGGCTCACTCGAATTTCTGAAATTTTCAAAGAATGTATCATATTTTTATATTTATCAACAAGCGTAATTCTTTTTTTAAAATATATAAAAAAAATTGCCACACGATAAACCTTGATCGAGCGACTCAATTTTTCGATCGGGACGGGCATAGAGTTTGGCTGCATGACAACCCTAACTACCTAGGTGATCATAATCGGCCCTCGTGATTAGGGATCACACGGTGAATATTTTTTTTTTAATAAAAAACATAATTTAAAAAAAGAAATATCTTTGAAAACTATGATGAAAAATCTAAGAACACGGCATTTGAAAAAAAAATATTTGATGGGATCTCTTTTTGGTATGCTCGGGAAACTGAACTTCCTTTATATGCTCAACCGATCAATAGCTTCTTCTTTTTTTCTGCGATGACTATTTTGCCTTTCTTGACCCTAAAATGTAGCTTCTTTTGTTTGACAGGTTGGACTCCTTTTGTGATATTCAGGTGATGCTCTACGACTCTTGAGTCCAGCTCTGTCAAGTCATGGATATCCTTCACGAAGACATCTACATTTGATCTTATGAGATAAGTGACGATATCATTCTTCACTTATGGCTCCAGCTCACTCGCCACCCAAGTGATTTTTTCCTTTGCTATCTCCACATGCTCTCTTTCTTCCATAGTACTCCGAGTTGGGGTTGCTTCCTCCAAGACATGTACTTCAAAAGCACTCGGGGGCTCAACCACCTTGCTTTCAGTATTGCGGGCTCATTTTTGGTCTCCTTTGATAATCTCCATGTAACATCCTCGAGCTATTTTTTGATCCCTATGGACTTCTTCCATCAAGTGCCCGATCGAAAACTTTAACCTATGATGATAAGGGGAAGCTACATCCATGAAGATCCAAAGAAGTCGACAGAGCATCCACCACTAGAAAACGGGTGATGATTGCCTTTTTGGCTCAGCTTATCTGACATTACATAATGAAATTATTGAAAAAAATATGGAATCATCACATTAACGACTGCTCTACGCCTGAAGTAGGGAAGTAAATTAGGAAGTGTTTGCACAGACAACCTTAGTTCTTTGATTGTCACCTCATTTGGAGAAAAATTCTATAAATTCGCAATAGTTGAGGATTAAACAATGGATATCTAAGAGTCGAGCTGAATACCCTACCACTGCATTATATGACAAGTTGCCCAAATTATGATCTCATACTTAGTGGATGCAACTGCGGTCATGAGTGACAGTTGCCTAAATTTCTATTTCATTCCCTATAAAATAACATAAGAGGTGAAGTAAAAAACTTACAACCCTCTTTCAATTATATTACATTACATTACATAATGAAGTTGTTGAGAATATATGACAAATTGCCCAAACTATATATTATCTCATACTTAATTCATGCTGAGAGCATGAGTGACAATTGCCAAATTTGAAATTTCCATCTCACTACCTATAAAATTTCTATCTTCAGCTAATTATTTCAAGTTTATATATACATATAAATTTTATTTTATTTTTCATTATGAATGGGTATCAATAGATGCACTTTAATACATATTTAATAGTACAAATTAATTTAATATCTTGAGATAAATTAAATGGAATATTTAACTTTCCGTAAAAGGTTGGAATTCGTCAATCTAGCGGCTCCCACCGCTCTATCTTACGATCATTGTGAGAGAGATAAATCACGGAAGGTCTTATGAGCCTTGACGTGGTGGCCAAGATATATGGGGATCATCTGAATCTAGAAAATGACTTTAGATCTCCTCCAGAATCGACCCTTGCCTTATCCGCAAGTTCCGCCGTATCTTAACCATCATGTCGAGATAATATTTAACTTTTCACAAAGATTGGAATCTGTCAACCTAGCGGGCCCCACCGCCCTATCCGACGACTATTATAAGGGGGTAAATCACGGAGGACCATATGAGCCTTGACGTGGTGGCTAAGACACGTGGGGGTCATCTGAATCTAGAAAAAGACTTTAGACCTCCTCTAGAATCGATCCTTGAATTGCCTTATCCGTAAGCTCAGTCGTATCTTAGTCACCACGTCATCCCCGTGGGGACGACAATATTTAACTTTCCATTTATATTGTGGCTGGTTAAAAAAAGTATTGGAGTGCATAGGCTTTTGCGTTATTTATTCGATTACTTGTAAAAACATACAAAGATATCATGGAGAAGATGTATCATCAGTTATGTGCTGGACTTTGGATCTGTTTAATCATGGATAAAAAAATATAAGGGAAAGAAAGAGAAAGGAAGACATAAAATAAATTGATATATATACATAACTCACTGTGAGCATCCATACGTATTTCACACGACTGTGTGAATTTCATATGGTCAATTGTGTCTTCGTCTGGAATGCCATATGTGTAACGCCCGTAAAATTTCTAGCAATTTTATGAGAGTTTTTGGCTTTACGATAATGGACTTGATGTGGGCTTTTTTCGAAAAATAAAAGAAAATAGCCAAAAAGAGATGCAAGGCCTAGGAATTGAACCCCAAACCTCTAGAGATAGCCAAGCCCTATAGATGCACCCACTAACCAGAAGCCCAATAGGATTATATCATTAGAAGAAGAGGGGAAATAGTAGATAAGTGTGATGAGGGTAAATGAAGGGGCATGGAAAAGAGAAGAGAAACTTCTCTTCCTCTCTTTATAAAGAAGAAGGAAGTTTCCACTTGGCCACTTCTTCTTCCCTTCTTCTTCCTCACCGAAAACCATCTCTCCCCCTCTCCATTTTCACCTTTGGCCGAACCCCATCCAAGCAAGGAGAAGCTAGTTCTTGGCTTCCATAAGGTCAACTACCCACTAAAAGCAAGCAAAGGATGTAAGATTCCCTCACCTGCAGTATATTAGTTTTGTAGGATAGGTTACATGAAAGAAATATGAAGTTTGTAGCCCTATATGTTTCGGCCAACTAAGTTTTTGGGCTAGGATTCATGAAAATGCTACTAGGGAAATTTTTATAGGTTGTATGCTTCAAGTAGGAATCTTTAGGTGTCAAAAGTCCAAAGATTATAGCCCTACATGTTTCGGCCAACCCAAGCTTTTGGGGTTAGGGTTGCATGAACTTGATTCTAAGGTTAAGTTCATAGATGGTATGCTTCAAGTAGGATTTTTAGGTGTCAACAATCCAAGATAATGGCCCTACATGTTTCGGCCAACCAATGGTTTTAGGGTTAGGGTTTTATGAAAATACCCCTTATGAAGTTATGTTATGATATATGCCTACATGAATAAATTTAGGTGACAAAAATCCAAGCTTTGTACCCCTATATGTTTCGGCCACCAATGGTTTTAGGGTTAGAGTTTCATGAAAATACCCCTTATGAAGTTATGTTATGATATATGCCTACATGAATAAATTTAGGTGACAAAAATCCAAGCTTTGTGCCCCTATATGTTTCGGCCACCAATGGTTTTAGGGTTAGGGTTTCATGAAAATACCCCTTATGAAGTTATGTTATGATATATGCCTACATGAATAAATTTAGGTGACAAAAATCCAAGCTTTGTGCCCCTATATGTTTCGGCCACCAATGGTTTTAGGGTTAGGGTTTCATGAAAATACCCCTTATGAAGTTATGTTATGATGTATGCCTACATGAATAAATTTAGGTGACAAAAATCCAAGCTTTGTGCCCCTATATGTTTCGGCCAACCTTGGGTTTAGGGTTAGGGTTTCATGAAAACACCCCCTTATGAAGTTATGTTAGGTGGATGACTTTAATATGCCTATGTGATGAACATGTTTTATAATTTAATATGCCAAGAAATATGTTTATGAAATATGCCTATGTGATGAACATGTTTATGATGTAATATGCCATGAAATATGCCTATGTGATGAACAAGTTTTATGATTTAATATGCCAAGAAATGGGTTTATGAAATATGCCTATGTGATGAACATGTTTTATGATTTAATATGCCAAGAAATATGTTTATGAAATATGCCTATGTGATGAACATGTTTATGATGTAATATGCCATGAAATATGCCTATGTGATGAACATGTTTTATGATTTAATATGCCATGAATATGTCTATGAATTATGCTTATGTGATAAACATGTTTATGCTTTAGGACCCCTTTAGGGTACTCTTATGTTATGAATGCATGTATGCTATGAAATGTCTAAGATGGAGATGCTTCCCTTTCAAGTAGGGATTAAGAGCTCTCCTTATGATAAGATAAGATGGAGATGCTTCCCTTTCAAGTAGGGATTAAGAGCTCTCCTTATGATAAAATAAGATGGAGATGCTTCCCTTTCAAGTAGGGATTAAGAGCTCTCCTTATGATAAGACAAGAAAGAAAGGAATTAAGTATTTTACTTTGTAAGAGGTTAAGTACCCGACCCGTCAAGTGGTCGTTAATCAAATCCATAGGGACATAAGAAGACGTAAGAGGTCTTGCCTGTAAGGACGTAAGAGGTCTTGCTCTAGTAGGTCTGGTGGCTCGCTACTGACCTATTAGAGCAGCGCATTATGTGGTACTTAACACAGGGCCCCATGCAAGTTATGATTATGTTGAAGTATCTATATGTATATGTTTTGAAAAGAAAAGACCTTTATGAAATTATGAATGTTAGGTTCAAGTTTAAGAATGCTTGTGTTTATGTACTTTATGCATGTTTAGGATTTATGCAATTATGAATGCTTATGTTCAAGTTTAAGAATGCTTGTGTTTATGTACTTTATGCATGTTTAGGATTTATGCAATTATGAATGCTTATGTTCAAGTTTAAGAATGCTTGTGTTTATGTACTTTATGCATGTTTAGGATTTATGCAATTATGAATGCTTATGTTCAAGTTTAAGAATGCTTATGATTATGTCTTTGATGCATGTTTAGGATTTATGTAATTATGAATGCTTATGTTCAAGTTTAAGAATGTTTATGATTATGTCTTTGATGCATGTTTGGGATTTATGTAATTATGAATGCTTATGTTTAATTTATGCCTTGCTTAGAGTTAATTATGTTTAGCATGCTTATGTAAATTGTATGCCATGCTTATGTTTTCATTACGTTGGTATGTTGATGAATAATGTTGTTATGAAATACTTATGCTATTTTTGCTAGTTTGCTCCTGTTTTTTAATTGTTTGATGAAGTTTGTGGCTTTTGTGAGTAGGCAAGAATCTTACTAAGCTATATGCTTATAGTTTATGTTGTCCATATACTGCAGATAAAGGAAACATGAACTAAGAGGAAGTAGCAGGAGGGGCCAAGTGTGTGTGATAGTGGCATGGTGGAAAGAGACCCTATTACTATCTGCTTATATTTATATGCTCAGTGAACACCTTAAGACATGTGCTTCCGCTTATAAGACCTATGATTTATTAGTACCATGTTGAATGTTGCTTAGTTATGTTACTGTTCAATTACTTATGAAAGTTTGGTATGTTAAAACTCATGGATGAATCTTGATGTTATGCATGTTATAAAATGAGATAAGATAAGATAACATGCTAATTATGAATATGATATATGATGCATGTATAAAAGAAGGTTTAAGCCATGATAACATGTTTAAGTATGTAGAAGGAGAAATGATCCATATATGTTATGTTATAAGAAAAAAAAAAGTAGCGCCATACGAGAGTAGATAAGAGTAGGCGTTACAGATTAATATCGAGGCGGGTTCACCTTTCCACTATCACACATCAAGCCTCCTTCCTGCTGTTTCCAAGTAAGTAACTTTATGCATACCTAAGTTTCTTTTATAATGAAGAGTGTCTTCTATCTAGTTAGAATTAATACCTCATCATGTTTTAGTAGAATAGAATCACACTCGTGATTTAGATAGAAATAATACTTCGTCATGTTTTAGTAGAATGGGACCGTACTTGTGACCTAGATAGTAAGGATACCTTACCATGCCTTATAGGATGGAAACAGGTCTCTCACCTAGAATTTCAACTAAGAAGGATACCTTACCAAGCTTTATATGATGGAAACATGTCTCTAACCCAGAAATACCACTAGAAAAAAAAAACTCTTAAAATTACGAAGATTTGATTTTCATAATTATTTGTGTAAGGTCTATGCTCATATGAATTGAATTAAGCCCGGTTTAAATGCGGGTTAGTCGGTTTTATCTTGACTTCATTTTCAATTTCGGATGACACGGACGATGACCACCATGCCCGTCGTGATGTGTTCTGAAACCGACTAAGGAAGCTATTGAAGAGATAGTTTATAAACGATGGTGGGGTCGGCGGACACATGAGAAGGCTCGATGGTCTTTTAGGAGACTCGAGCGGTGAGTTTCCAGATTCTTGGACAATTATAGGATATGGGCCTTGATACGCTCTCTGCGCCAAATGATCTCATGGTAGTTGCACATCACGTATGGGGCGCTATGAAGGCGGATAACATATCTTTGAGTTGTGTTGGGAACTACTGGAGCACAAGGTTCAAGAGAAGCTCGTGGTAGAGAATCTGGTGGTAGCTGGCCTCGAGAAGAATGAAGAGAGTTCTATAAAAAGTCAACTTATTGGCCAGCCTGAGACTACCCTAGTGAGGCCAAGGAAGATAGGACTAAAAATAATTACAACTGCACTAGGGTTTGTCCTAGTGGGAATTAAGTAATGAACTATCTTCTCAAGTAGTTTTTGTTTAGATTAGAAATAAGAAATGTTATATGTTAACATTTTTCCTTCTGGTATGAAAGTATGAATAAGAGATGATAAGTTCGTTTCTTTCGAAATTACTTATGAGTTCGTAGTTATGCCCTTCAGAGTAACCAATGCTTCTGCGATGTTCATGGACTTGATGAATCGAGTATTCTCGGCCTTTCTCGACAAATTTGTAATCATTTTCATCGACGATATTCTTATCTACTCGAGAGACCAAGAAGAGCATGCTGAACATCTGAAGACCGTACTACAGATTCTTCAGAAAGAGCAACTATATGCGAAATTCTCCAAATGTGAGTTCTGGCTCAATCAAGTGTCGTTCTTGGGTCATGTCATCTCTAAAGAAGGAATCATGGTAGACCCAATAAAGATTGAAGGTTGAGGCTGGAATAGGCCAAGGAATCAGTGAAATCGAAGTTTTCTCGGGCTAGCTTATTACAGAAAATTTGTAGAGGACTTCTCTAGAATTGCGGCCCTATGGCGACCCTCACCCGAAAGGACCCGACAATACAAATGGGTGAGGGGCTGTGAGAGGAGTTTCTGAGGCCCGAAGAGGAGACTAACTAGCGCTCCCATTCTGACTCTCCCTGAAGATAATGAAAGCTTCAATATGTATAGTGACACTTCTAAACTGGGGCTCGGAGCTGTACTTATATAAAATGGCAAGGTTATCGCTTACGCCTCTAGACAGCTCAAGGAGCACGAAAGAAATTATCCTACCCATGACTTAGAACTAGCAGCCGTGGTGTTCGCTCTAAAAATATGGAGCACTACTTATCACGGGCTCGGTGCGGGATTTATCTGACCACAGTCGAGATATTTCTTCACTCGGAAGACCTCTAAATATGAGGCAGCGCCGATGGCTCGAGCTAGTCAAAGATTATGATTGTGAGATATTCTATCATCCCGAAAGGCCAACAAAGTGGCGGATGCCTGGCGAAAGTCCGGTGCCGCTTTGATGTCCTTATCAATGCTATCGCAGCCCCTGAAAAGGGAAATAATGAATTACGGAATAGAGATTATTTCTGGACAACTTTCCACCATGGCTATAGTGCCGACGTTGTTCGACGATATATTGGGAAAGCAAGATGGTGATTCAGACGTCCAGAAAATCAAACAGGAAGTCCGGGAAGGAAGGGATAATGGATTCCACATCGCCGACGGATTATTATACTTCGGGATCGCTATGTATTCGAGCGATCCGGAATTACGGAAGAAGATACTCGAGAATCCCATGGAACACCTTATACCATGCATCTGGATCTACAAAATGTATCGGGACTTAAGAGATAAATTTTGGTGGTCCATGAAAAGGATATGGCTCGATCGTCGACACTGTCGACCTGCGGAGGGTTAAGGCGAACACACGAAACACGGGAACTCTGCGGCCGTCTGATTCGAGTGGAAATGGGAAGAAATTTCTATGGATTTCATGGATTACCGGAACAACAAATGGTTATGATACTATATGGGTAATCATAGACCAGGTTGACAAAGTCGCCATTTCTGGCAATTAAGATGACCTATCGGTTGAGCAGCTAGCTCAATTATATGTCAAGGAAATTATCCGATTACATGGAGTGCCTAAGGCTATTATTTCTGATCGTGATGGTCGTTTTACCTCCCATTTCTGGGAATGTGTTCAGAAGGCTCTTGGCACTAAGTTGAGATTCAGCACTGCTGCTTTCATCCTCGAGATCGATGGTCGACAAAAGAGTAAACCAGTCTTTGGAAGATATGTTGCGGCTGTGCTCTAGACTTTAAGGAGTGGTGTCGATATTTGTGCTTAGCAATTTGCTTACAACATGAATTACAGCTACTATTGGAATGGCACCCTATGAAGCTCTATACGGGAGAAGATGCAGGTCTCCTATCTGTTGGTACGAGGGTTGTGAAAGGAGGGAAATGGGGCTTCAGGCCGATATTATTGACGATACCACCCGAGCTATACAGAATATCCGTCAGAGAATCGAAACTGCTCAGAGCCGACAAAAGAGCTATGCGGATATGCGGCGTAGACCGTTAGAATTCGAAGTCGGGGACCTGGTATTCCTCAAAGTGGCCCCTATGAAGGGAGTGATGAGATTCGGAAGGAAGGGTAAACTGAGTCCACGCTACGTGGGACCGTATCCGATATTGCAGAGGGTTGGCAAGGTAGCTTACAAGCTGGAGCTGCCTCAAGAGATGTCAGCTATACACAACGTGTTCCATGTCTCTGTGCTCAAGAAATGCATATCCAGTGCGGACCAAGTGATTGAGCCACAGACTGTACAAGTTCAAGAGGACCTGAGTATGGAAAGTCGGCCTATCCAGATACTGGACCGAGAGGTCAAGAGGCTAAGGAACAAAGAGGTGCCCTTAGTAAAGGTCCTGTGGCAGAATCAACGATACGAGGAAGCTACCTGGGAACGAGAGGAGGACATGAAGCAGAAGTACCCAGAATTGTTTTAAGTTTCGAGGATGAAACTTTTACAAGGTATGAGGGATTATACGCAGTAAAATTTTTAGCAATTTTACGAGAGTTTTTTGGCTTTACGATAATGGGCTTGATGTGGGCTTTTGAAAAATAAAAGAAAATAGCCAAAGAGATGCAAGGCCTAGGAATTGAACCCCAAACCTCTAGAGATAGCCAAGCCCTATAGATGCACCCACTAACAGAAGCCCAATAGGATTATATCATTAGAAGAAGAGGGAAATTGTAGATAAGTGTGATGAGGGTAAATGAAGGGCATGGAAAGAGAAGAGAAACTTCTCTTCCTCCCTTTATAAAGAAGAAGGAAGTTTCCACTTGGCCACTTCTTCTTCCCTTCTTCTTCCTCACCGAAAACCATCTCTCCCCCTCTCCATTTTCACCTTTGGCCGAACCCCATCCAAGCAAGGAGAAGCTAGTTCTTGGCTTCCATAAGGTCAACTACCCACTAAAAGCAAGCGAAGGATTAAAGATTCCCTCACCTGCAGTATATTAGTTTTGTAGGATAGGTTACATGAAAGAAATATGAAGTTTGTAGCCCTATATGTTTCGGCCAACTAAGTTTTTGGGCTAGGATTCATGAAAATGCTACTAGGGAAATTTTTATAGGTTGTATGCTTCAAGTAGGAATCTTTAGGTGTCAAAAGTCCAAAGATTATAGCCATACATGTTTCGGCCAACCCAAGCTTTTGGGGTTAGGGTTGCATAAACTTGATTCTAAGGTTAAGTTCATAGATGGTATGCTTCAAGTAGGATTTTTAGGTGTCAACAATCCAAGATAATGGCCCTACATGTTTCGGCCAACCAATGGTTTTAGGGTTAGGGTTTTATGAAAATACCCCTTATGAAGTTATGTTATGATATATGCCTACATGAATAAATTAAGTTGACAAAATTCCAAGCTTTGTGCCCCTATATGTTTCGACCACCAATGGTTTTAGGGTTAGGGTTTCATGAAAATACCCCTTATGAAGTTATGTTATGATATATGCCTACATGAATAAATTTAGGTGACAAAAATCCAAGCTTTGTGCCCCTATATGTTTCGGCCACCAATGGTTTTAGGGTTAGGGTTTCATGAAAATACCCCTTATGAAGTTATGTTATGATATATGCCTACATGAATAAATTTAGGTGACAAAAATCCAAGCTTTGTGCCCCTATATGTTTCGGCCACCAATGGTTTTAGGGTTAGGGTTTCATGAAAATACCCCTTATGAAGTTATGTTATGATGTATGCCTACATGAATAAATTTAGGTGACAAAAATCCAAGCTTTGTGCCCCTATATGTTTCGGCCAACCTTGGGTTTAGGGTTAGGGTTTCATGAAAACACCCCCTTATGAAGTTATGTTAGGTGGATGACTTTAATATGCCTATGTGATGAACATGTTTTATGATTTAATATGCCAAGAAATATGTTTATGAAATATGCCTATGTGATGAACATGTTTATGATGTAATATGCCATGAAATATGCCTATGTGATGAACAAGTTTTATGATTTAATATGCCAAGAAATGGGTTTATGAAATATGCCTATGTGATGAACATGTTTTATGATTTAATATGCCAAGAAATATGTTTATGAAATATGCCTATGTGATGAACATGTTTATGATGTAATATGCCATGAAATATGCCTATGTGATGAACATGTTTTATGATTTAATATGCCATGAATATGTCTATGAATTATGCTTATGTGATAAACATGTTTATGCTTTAGGACCCCTTTAGGGTACTCTTATGTTATGAATGCATGTATGCTATGAAATGTCTAAGATGGAGATGCTTCCCTTTCAAGTAGGGATTAAGAGCTCTCCTTATGATAAGATAAGATGGAGATGCTTCCCTTTCAAGTAGGGATTAAGAGCTCTCCTTATGATAAAATAAGATGGAGATGCTTCCCTTTCAAGTAGGGATTAAGAGCTCTCTTTATGATAAAACAAGAAAGAAAGGAATTAAGTATTTTACTTTGTAAGAGGTTAAGTACCCGACCCGTCAAGTGGTCGTTAATCAAATCCATAGGGACATAAGAAGACGTAAGAGGTCTTGCCCTGGTAAGACGTAAGAGGTCTTGCTCTAGTAGGTCTGGTGGCTCGCTACCCCAGCCTATTAGGGAACGCGCATTATGTGGTACTTAACCTGGGCCCCCCCATGCAAGTTATGATTATGTTGAAGTATCTATATGTATATGTTTTGAAAAGAAAAGACCTTTATGAAATTATGAATGTTAGGTTCAAGTTTAAGAATGCTTGTGTTTATGTACTTTATGCATGTTTAGGATTTATGCAATTATGAATGCTTATGTTCAAGTTTAAGAATGCTTGTGTTTATGTACTTTATGCATGTTTAGGATTTATGCAATTATGAATGCTTATGTTCAAGTTTAAGAATGCTTGTGTTTATGTACTTTATGCATGTTTAGGATTTATGCAATTATGAATGCTTATGTTCAAGTTTAAGAATACTTGTGTTTATGTACTTTATGCATGTTTAGGATTTATGCAATTATGAATGCTTATGTTCAAGTTTAAGAATGCTTATGATTATGTCTTTGATGCATGTTTAGGATTTATGTAATTATGAATGCTTATGTTTAATTTATGCCTTGCTTAGAGTTAATTATGTTTAGCATGCTTATGTAAATTGTATGCCATGCTTATGTTTTCATTACGTTGGTATGTTGATGAATAATGTTGTTATGAAATACTTATGCTATTTTTGCTAGTTTGCTCCTGTTTTCTAATTGTTTGATGAAGTTTGTGGCTTTTGTGAGTAGGCAAGAATCTTACTAAGCTATATGCTTATAGTTTATGTTGTCCATATACTGCAGATAAAGGAAACATGAACTAAGAGGAAGTAGCAGGAGGGGCCAAGTGTGTGTGATAGTGGCATGGTGGAAAGAGACCCTATTACTATCTGCTTATATTTATATGCTCAGTGAACACCTTAAGACATGTGCTTCCGCTTATAAGACCTATGATTTATTAGTACCATGTTGAATGTTGCTTAGTTATGTTACTGTTCAATTACTTATGAAAGTTTGGTATGTTAGAACTCATGGATGAATCTTGATGTTATGCATGTTATAAAATGAGATAAGATAAGATAACATGCTAATTATGAATATGATATGTGATGCTTGTATAAAAGAAGGTTTAAGCCATGATAACATGTTTAAGTATGTAGAAGGAGAAATGATCCATATATGTTATGTTATAAGAAGAAAAAAAAGTAGCGCCGCCCTGAGAGTAGATAAGGGCGGACGTTACAATATGGATGTCATCTTTTTGTCTAAAGCATGCCCGTGTCTTTGGAATATGGCCAAAGCACGCTCACCTTCCTTGAGCTCGATTTGTCGTGTCATTTTACCTCCAAAAATATCGTCCTATACATAAAAGTAACGAAAACATGAGATCTTCGAACTAGAAAGTAATAGAAATGCGATGAGATGTGTGTTAAATTATTTCTAAAATTCTATATGATTTGCACACATCAATAAGCACATAATCTTTTTCATGTCTTACTGATATGAGACTTTGATTATATTCTCAATACTTTCAACACAAACTTATCAAACTACACGAAGGCACATCCGATACCAAGATAAGTAAAAGAAATTTATTACTAAATAATTTGTATAATCTAACCATGCATGAAGTGAACGACAAGTCAATTACACACTCGACTTCAAAATATATTTAACGGTTTGCATTCAATCGGATAGCACGTCGAAAATCTCGACGTGATCAGGTACGCATTGAAAGCATTTCCAAGAAACACTTTGTTGGAATCAATCATTGATGCATATAGTACATACAAAGTCTCTCGGAATCTTTCAAAAGTAAAGTTAGAATCATTATTTTTTGAACTAGAATTACATCAACAATCTAATGCTTGTCGATTAAAGAAAGGTATTGTATTATTTGCAGGTTCCAAGTCAAAAGATGAACCAAAATCAGAAGAATATGATTCCAATGATGACGATCAGACCATTGCTGAATTAGTTAACCTTGTCGGAAAACTTATGACAAGAAGAAAGAAATTTGGAACACAAGAACTCAAATAGGTGGTCAGGACGGACAAATCAATCCAAAATACTTCAAAAGCTGACCTTACTTGCTATGAATTTGAGAAAAAGGGAGATTTCAAGGTTGATTGTCCAAGACTAAAGAAGAAGAACAAATAGACAAAGAAAGCTCTCAAGGCAATATAGGACGATATATCATCACCAGAAGAAGAGGAAGAACAAAGTCACCTAGCAATGATAGTTCGGTCAAATTACAAATCAAAATCAAAGTTCAAGACAAGTCACGAATCTGTATCCATTTTCGAATGATCTAACCCTACTATAAGTTTTGAGTTGTTTAGTGTTATAGAATACTTGACAAATAAACTAGAAAAATCCAACTTTCGATCGAGTCAAGTCACTCCTAAAAGAGAATCAACTTCTAAAGGAGCAAACTAACTCGAGTTCGGAAACCAATCAAGTTCAATTTGGAACCTCAACTAAAGTTTAACAGCTTGAGGAAGAGAATTCCAATTTGAAAGATCAGGTTAACGAACTCAAGGGTTCATTGGAAAAGTTTGCAATCGAATCCAGGAGTTTGAATATGTTTCTTGCATCTCAGCGAGCCATGTACAATCGAGCTAGAATCGAGTTCAAATCTAAACAAATTGAAAATAAATCATATACGTCAATAATTAATCGAAATAAATCCAAGATCCAAGCATGGTTCATAAATCTAACTTAGTTAATCAAATCGTTACGAACCAATATTGGATTCCCAAAGATCGAGTTCATATTTTGGTAGGACCATGTATGAGCCACGATCGAGGGGGAAACAATCGAAAAAAAAAACATCTTTGTTAGATAAAATTGCTTGTTTACCTCTTTAGCATGTTTATTTTAGCTTCTTATGCTTAACTTATATTTAAGCATGTGTTTTGAAAGACATGAGAGGTTCAGGAATCAATCTTTGATATAAAACAAGTGCATCAAATTACAAGTGTGAACTAAGCTAACTTCATTTGATAAATATTTAACAAACTACAGCTCCCTTAGATACTTGACTTTTGATATTTGACAAAGGGGAGAGAAAAAAATATAAATTAAGTAAAAAGAATAACCTAACTTAAACAAAATTTAGGGGGAGAGTATGCAAAAGGAAGAGTGTGCAGAAGTCCTGAGAGAGTGAAAGAGAATAAATGAAAATTATAAATTTATTATGCACATTGATTTACTTATATTGCTTACTTCTATACTTGCATTAATCTATATATCTATGCTGAATTTACTCAATATAAATGTGTTATTTTTTTTACTTAACTTTTATCAAATTGTTAAAAATAAAAAAGGAGAGATGGTTAATGTAAGAAGCACCATATGATTAAACCTGAGTTTTAATATTGACAAAAGCGTAAAAGATAAGTCATCTAGTGATCTAATATGTAAGTTGAGCTTACAAAAAAATCATAGTTGGTGGGATCAGGCAAAAGGAAAGACCTAATTGAGGCTAGGTAAAGAAGTCCTAGTTGGAGGGATTAGGTGGAAGTCTCTAAATGTCACGCCCCGAGAGCATGCCGAGCCGAAAATCAAACGGACGATATTTCCCCTGTACGTGACAACATTTCGGGTTAATACAAGGCCCGTAGGCCAACAATAACAACAACAGATATATATATATATATATATATATATATATATATATATAAAACAAACCACAGCAACATAACAAACTAACTACAACAACTACACAGCGGAAACATAAAACACAACAACATCAATCCCAACATGCATATCGGTATGACTAACACATCACAACAACACGGAACCTCGACAAAATCCGAATATATAACATGTACATCACGAAAACTCCAAATATAATACACAACGGACGGAAAGCCCAAAACAAACACGGGAGCCTCGGAGGTGAGATGAGATGATGCAGCCAGCGGTGCTCCAAGTCCTTCACAAAGTCGGCTACCTGTTACCTGGGCGACAGAAAAACCCAGGGTCTGTGGCGGTGAGTAAAAACTCAGCAGGTAATAGAAAAACATGTATATATATCAAATATCACATGTTTCAACAACATAATCTAGAGGTACAACAGGTATATCAGCATAGTATATAAATACAAGCATATACCGTCTAACCAAATGAACAACATAAAATACAGACATACCTGAAAGTCTGCTATGCTACTCTGATCCAACCTGAACATATATCCAACATATATATAACAGGAAGAGTAATACCAACTCACCATACTACCGGTCAAGGTACCTAATGGTCTGTCCAACACATATACAAATATCCGACACAACTGTATAATAAATGCAAGAAGCATGCATGAATATGATGTACAAACAAGTACAACAAGCATAATACAAACAAATGCAACATCATAATAAGTATATATATATAGACTGCATATATATATATATATTAATCTCACCCCTCCAGATATATATATATATATATATATATATATATATATATATATACATGCATATATATATATATATATATATATATATATATATATATATATATATATATATATATATATATATATATATATATATATATATATATATATATATATATATATATATATATATATATATATATATATATATATATATATATGCATATATGTATATATATATGGTAATATGCAAAACGCAATGATATAATGCAAAGATGCATAGTTATGCTCGCCACCTACTGCTACCACGATCCCAAAGTGCCTAGGTGGCACGACATGATAACTTTCCCAACTCACACCAACCATCAAGTATAGAGTGGCCGAGGGGCGATGATCAAGTAGCATATGAGCGTAAAGAGCTCGCTACACAACGGGGTCCCCGTCACGCCAATCCGACTAACACTACCAATGAGTGGTCGAGTACCACACACCGAGACAATGCACAACTCCAACTACCACATCTATAGTGGTAGAGTGCGGCACAAATTGCTTTGCCCTCACACGATTACTCCTCGGGAGTGCTCGGGAGGCAAGATGACTGACGACTCTCTCAACCCCCAAGGGAGACTACGTCGTCAGAATGCATGCAAATGACATGAGTATGCTGTCACACGTACAACCATCTACCACTGACTCTCTGTTCAACAAAGAGTCGTACCCATCTGATCAATACACTCTCTATCCTATAGAGAGGCGTACTCGACTGATCGATAGACTCTCTATCCTGTAGAGAGTCGTACTCAACTGATCATAACTCTCTATCCAATAGAGAGTCATACTTAACTGATCGACGCACTCTCTATCCTGTAGAGAGTCGTACTCGACTGATCGTAACTCTCTATCCAATAGAGAGTCGTACTCAACTGATCGAAGCACTCTCTATCCTATAGAGAGTCGTACTCGACTAATCATATCAAGCTGGGACCACCGGTCCGTAGCGACACACTAATCACCCTTCACTTAACCATTACACAACACCTGGTTGGTAACAAGTATGCAACATACGGGTATTGGAAATAAATCCTACATTTAGGGCATTACCTATCCATAGATGACCTTTTTGCCAATTTATAAATTGGGTCATCACCCGTACTAACATTTACACCCTACTAAACATCTAAGCCAATTTACATCACATCTATAACTCCTAAATCATGATAGGGTATATGTGATATCAACAATTGAGCATAAATACATACAACGATAAGTTCAAGCATAAGATAATAAGAGCAGGGTCAAGGTAACATGATCATATAAGATGATCATGCATCTAAATCTGTATGCATTAAAACTACCTGACCAGGGTAGGAATTACCCACCTGATACGAAGCTCGAACTAATCCTCACGGTCGTGGACTGACTTCGTATCCCAAACCTGCACATAATAGCAAACTATGATTAAGTACAAGCATATAACGAATGATCAAATCGAATTCTATATCAACTTCATATCCCGATCAACTAGATTGATCTAATTATCCAAGTAACCCAATCAATCCTCCCTATTTATCCTTATCAACCATTAGGCCACTTAACAACCTATTTAGGGATCTACACTCTAATTGAAACACCCACTCCATCAGTCCCTTTTCACTCAGCCACAGTCGAGTAAACCTCGGAACCAACTATTCACCGCCATTACAGTCCCTTCATAGCCAAGAGTAGCCTTATTCACAGCCGCACAGCCGTTCACCGCTCACTCACACAGCCACCAACAGCTTACCACAACGAAACAACCTCACACAATCATTCTCACAGCCACCAACAGCCTCTAAACAAACCTTATTCACAGCAACGACCCGATCTTCACAGCGATTGCATGGTTCCCCCAAACTCACAGCCGGCAATTCCGATAACTTCACAACCCCTTCTCCAAAAGGAACACCACCCAACAATACACTCACAACCCCATCACAGTCGACAGTTTCCCCCTGCTCATAGCCGCTCAGCCCCCATCCGGTAGGCTTCATCGACAACAATCGATCAGCCCGACTCAACACAGGATGCAACAATATAGATGAAGAGAAAAATAAATCACAGCTTACCAATCGTTGGACTCCACCGGCAGCCACCCTCTTGTCTCCCCTCTTGTTCAGTCTGCCGAAAAAACCACTAGCTCCAACGACCAACGACAGAGCAATCCCCCAAACCCATCTGTTTGGCGGAAATCCCGCTGCCCTAACCTTGCTCCGGCGACCACGCCGCCGATCGGCTCACGTGAAGGGGTCAACGAGAGCCTGGAGAAGAGGGATCGAGCTGCCCTAGCACCACTCATTTCTGAGCTTGCTCCAGCAGAGATCGCAAGGGCAGATTACCACCGGCTACCGCCGATTCCAAGCTCCCCGCCACGCATGCTCGCCGTCGACTCCCGCTCACTCTCTGCCCTCGCTCGCCCGCAGAGCCCATCGAGGATGGTCCGGCCGCCGTCGCTCGCCGCGAGGAAGGGGAAGAGCACTCGACTGCGTGCGTTTCGGAGAGGAAGAGAAAGAGTATCGCTAATGCTCGAGGCCGTTCGACGCAGGAATAAAAGATCGCAACGAAACGGAAAGAAAAAAAAATGGCTCGGGTATTAAGTAAGGAAATGGATCGGGTTTGATAGCGGGTTGGATGCACTAACGGGTTGGGCTTTAAAACCCTAGATTCATTCAATTTAATTTAGGGTTTTATATTTAAACTTAGGTCGATTAAACCCTATTAATCTCTCATAAGTAGATGACCCAAACAGACTTTCCCGCAGACATTAGGCAGAAGTCTAGATGTTCGAGATGACTAGAAGTCTAGCGGAAAGTCCCGAAGTTAAGATCCGATGAGCAAAAGTCCAAACGGTCAGGTGGACCAAGATTTGGTAGCAGATAACTTCTCCTGAGTAGAGTTGTGAGGACCCGCTCTCGAAAAGTGAGCATTAGGGCATTGTTCTGATCTAGGGTTTCATGGAAACTCAAGATTGAGACCTGACAACTGGTATGATTGTCAATCATACTTTTATTACTTGGACTAACTTTATTTTGTAGATAAATAAAAACGACATGAACTGACTCTAGGCGATCAGAGTAGTTCCAAGCGCCCTTAAGTGTATAGGCAACCGGAGTATGTTTAAGGTACCCTAAAATAAATAAATTACAGAAATAGGATTTCGCTGAGTTAATTTGTGTCACATCAACATTGAAGGCGTCTGGAGATGCTCAAGGCGCCCTAAAGTAGATAAGTTTTAGCGATAGAGTTTCGCTGAGATTATGCCACGTCAGTGGTGAAGGTGCTTGGAGATGTTCAAGGCGCCCTAAGGAGGATAAGAGTCGGACGGATCAAATCAAACAGAGTCTACATGGAGGCGCTCGAAAAGGCTCAGGGCACTCGGAGTGCTACATAAAAATAGTGCTCGTCTAGAGGTTCAAATCATCAATTCTTGTTCATTATAAAGCTTCCTCCCTACTCAGGCGAGACTTTGACGACATCCATTTCACTCTGGCACTCGAACTTCACGATGCAACAACGCCGCAATGCCTTTACGAGCTCTAACAAGCCTAGCCATTGGTAGCGTATAGTTATTGTTTATTTCTTTACATTTCATTTCTAAAAGCTTAACTTGTAAAGTCGGATAGAATTATTACCGGTCTTCATTTTTATAAAGACACGAACTTTTTTCTTTTTGGAGAAAGAGGTTAACAGTGAATTATCCAACGAAAGCGCTCAACGTGATTGCGGACCATAAACTAGCAATTTTAGTTGTGAACCAAGTAAAAAAAATTATATCTTTATTTTCTTATTTTATTTCCGCGGCAAGAATTTTGAACTCAAACGCTTTTAGCGATATTCACTGCCCCTATATTCTTTTTCATTTCGAAATCCATTCGAATCTGTCTTAAAAAAATTCTCAAAGATCATAAAATCCAACATACAAATTCACCAAATTTTTTGCATTTTGCAATCATTCATGCGGACCCCAAATTGTTTGAATTCGACGATAAATATATATATTCACTGGATTATGGGGCAACCTTCGACAACAACACCCGATACAGTAGGACAGATTGCCAAGGAACAATGATCACCGAATTCTAATCCCCACCAATTTGCTCCGTAAATGTCTTCAAACTGAAGAGAGACGCTAAGCAGAAGAATAAAAAATGCAGAGCCCGTAGTCAATGCAACAGATAATAGATAATTATATCTCGTCCACCATTCTCTATGTTTATGATAGATGAAGTAGTTGAAGAGTAAGCCAATAGTAAACCAACTCCAATAACTCACGATCCCACCTAAAGGTATAGCATTAGCAGCATTGAACATGATTGGAAAGTTAATGAGTCCGATCCATTTCTTTTCGGGGTACTTGAGCGATAATAACCAAGTGGGAATCGGTGCGACGAGTCCGATAAATGCAAAAACGAAGACTACTGAGTACATTCCATCGGGATAAAACATCTTACTCGGTCCGACAAGCCCCCACGTTACTCCACTGATGTATGTTACTCTCTCATTAGGACACGTCCAAGGACTTCCCTTGGGGAGCAATTCTGGTTGGCAAATATTGTCTATCGAATGGATCATCCACCATGCTAACGCAAAATCAATGACGCATGAAATCAATGCGCTTAGAATCTGCAAGAAAACATATTTTGTAAATAATAAACTAATGATGAAGAAAAATGAATGATTTTAATTAATTACCATGAGATGAAATATGATTTTTGGAGGAATCTTCATGTAGTGCGATAATTTGAAGTTAGATATAGCAAATTGTGCCACTAGGTGAGCCTCTGATCCGTATAATTTGAAAGCCATGTTGCCTAAAGGTTTGCCTGGATTCAAGTATCCAATGATGGCTTCCAATAACAAATATAATGTGAATCCCTACATATGTCACACATACATAAAAGCTAGTTACTAGTTAGGTAACTTAATCAACAAATTCAGGTGGTAAAAGATTAGTAGTGCGCACCAAACCAGCAATTGCTTCGAGTATGCATTCCAATGGACTGAAGAAAAGCACCAGAGCGCATGCCAATAGAACTTCCCAGTAACGAAGTTGAATTTGACCTCCAAAACCTTCGCAGACCAGAATTGCCATGCCGATCATCGAGAGCAATATGGAGTAAAACCACCACTGAGGAATAGATTCATAATTTTGTTTCATTAGCCTCGAATGTACATCTCGCTCATCATCTTTATAGGTCTTCTTAAATTGCTGCCACACTGATCTGCAAATAGATTACGTGCTAGACGACTTAATTATGGGCACATCGATCAATTGAAATGATGTGACAAAATGAGTACATACTATACCTCCCAGAGAAAAGAACAATCTGAGAAATAGAAGATGTGTATTGAGCAAAACCAAACCCGTAACTATAAATCAGTGACGTTGTGAAGTATAACTTTGAGTACTTATCGTAGGCTTCTCGATTGAACTCCAGAGTATCTGAATCTAGAATTCTAGACACGTTGTATTTGTGGCCAGTAGAATCATAGATATCAGTCGAAAACAGTGGAAATTTTCTTGCTTCGAATGCATTGCTCCAATAAGAGTAGGGCATTATAATGTATACGATTACGATGAATCCAATGAACATATTGAATATCACAAATGAAGGAAGAACCAAAGGGCTCCCTAAGAAACTTGTAATGGTCATCCAATCGAGCGAAAATGATCCGATGCCGAGCCCTTTCATCCCGGATCCAATTTGTTGGGCAGTGATTGAGTCCTTCCATATCCAACACACAAAGGAGACAGCAGTAATAGACTGGAAGAAATAAGCAGGGATAATGCTGTAAGAGAAAATGGCAGCACAAACGACGAAAAAGAATTGATAACGTGATAACCCTCCCTTAGGCCTCTTATCCTGCTCGTGTAATGCCCTGAAAAATACAAAACCAAACGTTACATATCATTTCCTTTTCATCCAATGCTTGATAATTCTCTAGGAAGAACGTGTTGAAAAAAATGTATATGGAAAAAGAGATGGAATGGGTGAAGAATATTTTATTGTGTATGAAATTTTAATTTCATATTAAAATTTTCAAATTGTAATGGTTGATTTATATTGTAAACAAATATATAGGGAGAGACTCTCTCACGTGTGGGTACACAAGGAGTACAAGTCCAAAGTTTCAAATTATATTGAACTGAATTGACTCGTATACAAACACAATCTACACGCATTGAACGCTAAATATAATAGGTCGGGATGAAATTTTGCCCCAATTGAATAAACTAATATTTTATCATTTGAATTATTCTTGATGTCCCATAACAACCTCGAAGTATGGGACTCAAGAGTTCAACTTGGTCTAACTTTCAAGACTAACAGTTTAAGATTATATATATAAATTTGGATTAATTTATAATTTCAAATTTGGATTACTTTTTTTTTATTTCCCAAGACAGATTGAGATTGTCCAACACAACAAATAACATACCTGTAATAGGAGACGTTTGCAATTACATTTGGCCACCACATATACGGTGAATCCACTAAAACTTTTAGGAACAAACCGGCAAATCCGAAACCCAAAAACTGCATAAATTGAATTAATGTAAAATAAATATATATGTGTGTGTGTACTTCTTATGATAATAATATATTAAATTCGGTACCTGAGTTGATATAACCAAGAGCAAAGCGGGCCAAATATGAATTTCTCTGTGGTAAAAGATCTTGGCTATGCTGACGTTCTGAAAGCCTGGACTGCCTACCGAGTTGACAAATATAGACATGGCGATATGTTCTTTCACATTGAAGGAGCATGGATTCAGCGAAAAGCTCCATCTTGTGCCTGGGATTCTCACCACTTTGTTCGGCAAAACTCTGGCCAACAGATTGCCTCCGCCGTACAAGAAGATGTCGATACAAATGGGCGATATGTAAACAATCTGCTGCCTGAAAGAAAAGAGTCGATAAAACACCGACTGCAGGACGCAAAGTGGAACGCCAAGAAGCCAAATGCGGAATGTCAACACTCGCAACGTAGGATCGTCCGTCGAAGGAACTGTCAGTCGCACTTGTTCGATCGGCGAGTCATCCTCCATTTTATTATTATCAAACCTATCGAGCGAACGATAACTATTCGTAGAGGATAGATTTACAAGAAAAAGTTAGTAGTAAATGCGTTTCCTAATTAACTTGATAATTAAAGTTAATAAACGAAAGATATTAATGCTATTCAACGAAACCTATTCTTTACTATTCACAACGATTTGCTAGCTATATCTTAACTGTAATTTTCTTCCATTGAAGTTAAATTTAATATATATGTCCGTTTAGAGGTTAAGAGATTTGCTGTCGTCTATATATATATATATATATATATATATATATATATATATATATATATATAATTAATGTTCCGATACAATGAATATATTTAAGTAAAGAATATAAAAAATAGATTTTTTATATTTTTTTAATAAAAATAATATTTTGGAAAAAAGAAGCGATGAGTTTTAATAAATTAAATAATATTACTATCTTGGCCATTAAAATTTAATAAATAACATATTTTTTTAATATCTAATTTAGAAAAATATTAATGTTAATTTTTTTAAAAAAAGTATCAAATCCAGTATTTTTTGACTGGATTATAACGCATGGATTCAAAACACAAAGCAACAGATATACAGTCAGATATCTATAAATATACAAATATTCTTTTTTTAGTTAATACAAGTATAAATATATATTATTTTAATTATAACTAAATAATATAATTATAATATAAAATTATATATTATATGATACCGGGTAAAACAAAATTTTGATTAGGAGAACAGACGGGATCTGCCACGTCATTTAACGCCTGATAGGTGGCAATCCGAACTTCTATTATCATACCAGACGCTCCGCGTCTCGCCCCGGACTTCTATCATCATGTCAGACGCCTCGCGTCTCGGCCCGGACTTCTATCATCATGGTGGCGCCCCGCGTCTCGGCCTGGGCTGCTATCATGCCGGATGCGTCGCGTCTCGGCTCGGACCTCTCATTTATGCTGAAGGCTTTTCATTTCGTCCGCTTTCACATCTCAGCAAGGATACGTCATCTCTGATGCGCCCTTTCTCCATATCATCTGTTTTATTATAATGTGTCTTATTTGCAAAAGGAGGCGTTTATTTCATATCCATAAACTGACTTGGCAATCCTCATCATCACCTCTCCCCGACAAAAGGGCAGACCCCTCTGACAAGGTTTAAATGAATATCTGCGGCATTAATTAGGATTTGCCTCCTATCAACCGCTCGATGTGCATTAACTGCAACCCACGCACTTAACATAGTTCAGAGGGCAATGATCGCGACGTACGACCCCCTGAGGTCTTATCATTTTCCGCAGGTAGAACTTATCAACAAGGGAACTCCCCCTCTATATATATGACCCTCCTTCAGGAGGAGAGGTAAGCTCTCATGCTCTTAGCTCTATTCTCATCAGTTTTCTTTCCACCTCTTCATACTAATTTCCTGCCTTGAGCATCGGAGGGGCATTGCTGAGATTCCTCTCGGCGCCCTTAATCGTTTGCTGCTATGCAGTTTCTCCATTCGGCTCGGCTCTCGTCACTCGGCTCTACGGTGAGGCGCATTCATTGCTGCATCATCCCTCCCACCTCACCATCATCATCTCGACGGGCAACATAATTGGCGCCGTCTGTGGGAACCAACTATTTCCTCAAATAATCAATGTCTGAGGCAAAGATGGGAGACCAAGGAGCGAATTCTGGCAACCACAACTCTGCGGAGGGGAGTCTGACAAGGGAAAGCATCATAGCCCTCGTCAAGACTACCATGGAAGACACCCTGCGTGATCTCCTCCCCCGAGGAAATTCCCCATTACAAGCTTCTCCTAGCCCATTCTAAGGTCCTACGCCAGCTTCTATTCCGTCTACTCTGGTGGCACCCGGGTCGGCCTCGGTCATCCTCGATACCCGGTCATAATCTTCCGAGAAGGCACCCTCCTATACACCGCCAGAAAGGGACCCCAAAAAGGGCAAGGCTCCAGCAATCAACACTGAATCTCCCCTTGCTCCCCGCATTATAGCTGATAAGATGCCCAAGTCCTTCAAACAAGTTTCCATAGGAGAATATAGCAGCTTGACCGACCCCGAAGAGTACTTGGAAAGATTCAAGAAGGCCGCATTAATACACGACTATTCGGACGGAGCCAAATGTAAGGTCTTCTCTCTTAACCTAATTGGCTCCGCCCAAAGATGGTTCGATCGACTTCCGGCAGGATCCATCCACTCTTTCCAGGAGCTGTCCATATTATTCCTTCAACGCTTCACCAGTAGCAAGAGGTATCGTCGAACAACCCAATAACTCATGACCATGAAGCAGGAAAAAGGGGAGTCCTTAAGAGATTACTTGCATCGCTTCAACCGGGTGGCTGTCGATGTCTCGGATGCCTCGCCAAAGACCGTGGTGGACACCTTCTCTCATGGTCTAGTACGCGGGGATTTCTCCAAGTCACTGATGAAAAGACTCCCTCTCCACTTTGAAGCCTTGCTGGCTAGAGCCGAGGCATATATCAATTTAGAGGAGGCCGAGAAGGCGGCCGATGAGCAGCGGTGAATTGACCAGTCCAAACCTCAAAGGATCAGTCAAAGGGCTCCAGCACATCTTTGACCTCCCAGAGCTCCTCCTGTTTACCCTCCTCACCTCATGAAAGACAGGACCATTCATGTTGTACAAGAGCTACCTACCGCAGCAATACAACCCGAGCAGCGTGGCCCTTTCTGCGCTGTTCACCAAATATGTGGTCATTTGACTCGGGAGTGCCGCACTTTAGCTGACGAAATCAGGCAAGTAATGAGGGAGCAGCAACATACCCTCAATATCCCGCCTCGCGATATGAGACCAGAACCACGGAGTCATATCCGGCACAATCCGGCTAGGAGGGCCCTCTAGGCTCGCAACAGAAAGGCCGACTCAAGCCCCGCGTAGATCCCGAGAAAGTACTCCAGGGAGGGTTATTTCTCCACCTCGCTCGCCACAAGAACTCAACACCCCTCATCGGGGAACAATCAACATGATCGTCGGAGGAACTACAGGATGAGATTGACCGGGCGAAGGCTCACGAAAGCGACTAGAGAATATGTAAGTAAACACGGTCGAAGCCCGTAGATGGGACCGGCAATGAATTTCGTACGAGGACTGCGAGGGTTGCTACCCCATGTGATGCCCTAGTGATAAGAGCTATTGTCGCCAACTATGATGTGGCCCGAATCTTTGTGGACACAAGTAGCTCAGTTAACATATTATTTAAAGATGTTTTTGACCGCATGCAGCTTGAAACTACCCAGCTCCGATGAATCGCCTTATTTGGCTTCTCGGGCCATGAGGTGACACCGCTTAGCTGAATCGATCTTCCCTTATCTTTGGGGGAAGAGCCTCTTCGCCGAACACGAATAGCTACTTTCACCGTTGTGGACGCCACTTCAGCCTACAACATTATTTTGGGAAGGGCGGCCCTGCATTCTTTTAAAGCCGTTGTCTCCACCTACCATCAAAAGATCAAATTCCCCGTGAACCAGCAAATAGGGGAAGTAATCGAAGATCAAAAGGCCGCTCGGAGGTGTTATGTGGAGGAAGTTCGAACCGGTCCTCGAAAAAGTCGAAAGACAGAAGGGGCCAGTGTATACACTTTGCATGAGGCCCCCTTAGGAGAGATCATAGGCGAAGAAAAAATACAAGTATGACCCAATCAGCTCGAGTGGGTCATCTGAGTGGTGGTAGATTCACCAAATGATTTGAAGCAAAAGGTCAAAGATTGTCTAACCAGCAATCGAGATGTCTTCTCTTGGCCGGATGGAAAACACCAGAGCATTTCCCGAACAGTCATGGAGCACAAGCTGAGTACATTTCCTGGAGCTCGGCCTGTTCGGCAAAAAAGAAGGCACTTTGGACCGGAAAAAGACCAAATCATCCGAGCCGAGGTGCAGAAACTTTTGTAAGCCGGATATATTCGAGAGGTACAGTTCCCTGAATGGTTAGCTAATGTTGTACTAGTGCCAAAACCAGGGGGAAAGTGGAGGATATGTATAGATTTCAGAGACCTCAATAAAGCATGCCCTAAAGATTGCTACCCTTTGCCTCGAATAGATCAAATAATAGATTCCACTGTAGGCTGTGAGTTAATCTGTATGTTGGACGCTTACCAGGGGTATCATCAGATTCCACTTGCCATGGAGGATCAAGAAAAGTCGACCGTCATGCGGATGATACCTTTTGTTACAAGGTTATGCCGTTCAGATTGAAGAATGCGGGAGCCACCTATCAAAGGTTGATGGATAAGGTGTTCCGGTCGTAAATAGGTCGAAACATAGAAGTGTACGTGGACGACATCCTCATCAAGTCCACTAAGGCAGGAGATATAGTCCAAGACATGACCGAAATATTTGGCACCCTGCGGCGATACGAAATTCGTCTCAACCCGAATAAATGCATATTTGGGGTTCATGGGGGCAAGTTCCTGGGATACATTATTACTGAGCGTGGCATTGAAGTCAATCCCGAAAAAGCTCAGGTCTTATAGAACATGGCTTCTCCCCGGAATATCAAGGAAGTGCAAAAGCTGCTGGGTCGAATAACAGCACTCTCCAGATTCATCCCTAAGTCGGCTGAACGGAGTCTCCCTTTCTTCAAGGTACTCCGCAAGTCGGCTCGGTTTTCATGGGATGAAAAGTGTGAACAAGCTTTTATGGAACTGAAGCAATACATAACCGCTTTGCCTACCCTGGCCAAACCGGTCCTAGGGGAAAATCTGCAGTTATACCTGGCCTCCTCGGAAGAAGCTATGGCATCAGTATTACTCCAGCAAGAAGCAGGTAAACAACTATCCATTTACTTCGTCAGTCATTTGTTAAAGGGTGCCGAGAGCAGGTACACGACCTTGGAAAAGCTGGCCCTTGCTCTACTTATAACAGCTCGGAAGCTCCGACCTTATTTCTTATCCCATTCAATCACAGTCTTGACTAACAGTGGCCTTGGAAGGATATTAAACAATCCAAAAGCGTCTGCCCGCTTAATCAAATGGATCACTGAGTTGACCGAATATGATATCCAATATCAACCCCGTACGACCCTCAAGGCGCAAGTATTGACGGACTTCTTAGCCGAGACACCCGGAATGGAAAAGAATGAGGAGTGGAAAATATATGTGGATGACTCTGCAACTAAGCAAGGCAGTGGGGTGGGGATACTATTGATATCTCCTCAAGAGGACGCCATCCGGATAGCCATACAGCTCAGCTTCTGAGCTTCTAACAATGAGGCCGAATACGAGGCTCTATTGGCGGGGATGCGAGCTGCCCATTATCTCAGCACTGCTCGGATTTCTTTACATTCTGATTCACAGTTGGTCATAGAATAGCTCAAGGAGTCGTTCGACATTAATAATCAGAGGCTGAAACGTTATAGGCAAGCTTATCAGAAGTTGGCCTTGGAATTCCAGGAGATAACCCTGCACAAAATACCGAGAGCAGACAATCAAAAGGCCGACGAGTTGGCCCGCATGGCTAGTGCACTCACCACCTGGAGCTTGGAAGATTCGGTAGCTGAAACACAGCTCGTCTCCAAAATAGATCAAGAGTCGATGATGTCTTACAACCCTCTAGATTGGAGAAACCCCTTAATCAATTATCTCAAAGATAGGGTATTACCTGATGACCGAGCTGAGACTCAAGTGGTCAAGAAAAAAAGCACTCGTTTTGCCCTAGTAGGTAATACACTATACAAGCGAGCTTTTGCTCGACCTCTGCTCAAATGCCTCGGTCCGAAAGAAGCAGACTATGTTATGCGAGAAATACACGAGGGATGTTGTGGGAATCATTCCGGAGAAATTTCTCTAGCAAGGAAAATCTTATTGACCGGATATTTTTGGCCCACATTACAGCGAGATGCCTCCCATTGTGTGCGAGTATGTCTTAGCTATCAAAAGCATCAAAATTTTTCTCAGAAGCCAGCCGAGCTGTTAAAGGCTTCTGTAGTATCTTGTCCCTTCGACCAGTGGGGGATGGACCTAGTAGGATCGCTGCCCATGGGGCCGAATCAGAAGAAATTTTTATTAGTAGCTGTGGACTATTTTTCAAAATGGGTGGAAACAGAGCCGGCCAAAATAACCGAAGAGGCCGTGTTAAAATTCCTTTGGAAAAATATAGTATCTTGGGTCGATATCCCGAGACTAGTCTCGGATAATGGGCGATAATTCCAAGGCCATAAAAAGGAGTTGTGCCAACAATTGGAGATTCAACAGTCTTACCTGGTGGCTTATCCC